>OY728146.1:496568993-497768993 GCA_963277665.1 Viscum album | reverse complement strand
TAGAGTAAGATAGTTAATGGTATCATAATTGTACACCCCAAGTAAAAATTATCATAAACTATTTAATATTATATATAAGATGTTATCTTAAGAGATGATCCTCAAAGAATCGTAATATTGAACTATGAATATTTACATAGATATAAATAATTTAAAATAGATCAATTAAAAATTAATGAGTAAAATACCCTTTTTAGATCAATAATTAATTACTCTTAAAAAAATAAATTATAAATGATAATTTTTTATTTTGAAATATTATTTTATAATTTGAAATGGAGAATAAAATAAATAAGTCCTAATGATTGTGATAAAACCATCTCATGTTATATAAGTTAAATAAACACCACATCCTATTTTTGCTGAAAAATTCAAAAAGAACCTAATCAAAAAAATAATAAAATGATCCATTTCAAACCACTTTGTACAAAGGTAAACCATTGATAAAATTTAGTTTCAAATAATTTTTTGAAAAATTTAAAAACATAATTGGAAATATTTTCAGAACAAATTGACATGGAAGAGAAATATTACCCAGAGGAGACTAAAACATAAACAATCCAAAATGAGATTGTGGAAGAAAATCCTACCAGATTTTAATCATTTCGATCATATTCCCCATGAATGAAAAAAATTAACAAAACATTAAATATTATGAGAATAAATAGATTTATGATATAAAATTTCATATAGGTGTTATATATACATGAAATACTATTATTGTGACCTAAAATTAAAATATTCCTCAATTAATGAAAATATGGATAAAGACCCCTAGAAAGATAATATTATTGATGTGAGGGTTAATAAAATTCATAAATTATGTCTACAGAGTATAAATACACACTATAAGGCATTATATAAAACTATAAAATAATCAAATGAAAAATCCAAAAATATTACTAGCATGAAATAATCAATTAAATATATGTTTACCCAATGAATTGAAATTTATTTAAGAAATCCATTACCTCACTCTTTCATTTAGTTTTTTGTAAATTAAACTCCTATATAATAGTTTAAATAATGTTATTAATTAATTATTGACACATATCAATATTAATCATACCTTATATTATTAATTCATAAAATCATACCTCAGTTGAAAAAAAATATTTAATTATATTCATTTTTCATGTACAATAATTTTTGGCATTCACGTTATGTTCACCTATGTATAGTTATGGATTTTAATATAAAATAGAATTTAAAATATAGAAGTAAAATTTTATAGTATTCATGTACATTGATAATTTAAATTGATCAAGTATATAATTTTTTTTGAAAAATAGGATGGTTATTTTGAGAAAATATAAATGATAAATATATAGTTTATCTTGGCAGATTTTTTTGACCATCCCAAACTAGTTTCATTTTATTTAACATTATGAATATATTTTAGTTTCATAACATGAAATATGTAAATGTATAATTATAAAAATATGATCTAATCTGAATAATAATTTTAGGAGCATATTTGTATGTAGTGATAGTAATGAGAAATCATTATCCATAGTAACTATTAACCGCAATAATTCAGACAATTCTTTTATTTTATAGAATAATTTGTCATACAAAAATGGGATGGTTATAATATATTCCATTATAAATATAAAAAAATATTTTATACCTAATATTGTATTTTTGATTCTTTGAGGGTTGAAGGCTGTTATGATAATGTATATGTATAAAAAAATACGAGTAGTGGTGTGAGATAGTTACCTCTAGGAAATTACCTTCCTAAAGGACCCCTTAAGGAACCTTGATATGTTATTTGGGAGAGACCAAAAGATATTGTAATTAGGGAGGGTTGGGAGGAGTGTGTTTGGAAAAAATTTTATGAGATTCATGGCTTGTTATAACAAACCGGTGGTGAGGTTTTGTATTAATACCTAAGGAGGGGTGGGTTGAAGTGCATAAAAATGACTATGTTATATTTAATGAAAACCAAATTTTTGTGGAATTATTTCTAAGAAATATGATTGATTATTAATTTTATAAATGATAGTAAATTTTTAGAAACACATCAAACATCTATTTAATATTATAATTTTTTTTTATTTTATGTTTATACCTTTAAATTATATCCATCTACATAATTTTTCCTATATCATATTAAATATTTGTTTCCAACATAAATTTTGTTGCCTTAAAATAAATATGAAATTAGAATGAAATTATTAACTCAATATTTTAAATGATGAATTAGTTTTTATAAATTGATACCACATAAATTACAAAAGTACTTTTAAATTAAAACCATCCAAACACAATGAAAAATAGATTTTCATAAAAGTGTGGATTGAACATAAAAAATCAACTTATACCAAAATAAGATATGAATATTTTTTAAATGTAATTAATAATATTATTTCAAAATAAATATTATTGAAGTTACTTTTACATGAATTTATAATTCTAATATTACTTTAAAAAATAATTAAAATTAAGGTTTTATAAAAAATTTTGTTTTACTATTCACATAAAAAATGATCTTTTTGAAAAATTTGAGAAATTTTCCATAGGATAACATTGAATTGATGAATCCTAAAATAATTTAAATATTACTAAATCAATAATATAAAATTTCAAAATTTAATTATACTTGATTTATCATAGAAGAAAAAAATGAACATTTTTTAGGAAAACATATATTTTAAGAAAAAAATGACTACTAAAAAATACATATCCTTTTACTAAGAATAAATAAACCTGCATCGAAATTGAAATTCATGGTAAATAATTTTCACACCCATCAATTTAATGGTATATTTCTAATGGTTGTTCTGACATAATATTATTTTTGTTATATTTAAGGAATGGTGTTCTATAATGTGTAAGCTATCTAACACAGTGTTCTTTTAAAATCATAAGGGGTTACATTATCCCTTATTTCGATAAATTGCATAATAAAAATTTAGACAAGTCATTTGTAAAAATGGTGTTGATATTTTAAAATACCCTTATGGAAATACCAAACTAGTAAATGTTTAATAAAACAATCTCTTAAAATGAGGGAAAGGGAAATGTGAATATCAACACAAGACTATGTTCTAGTATTGGGCAACATTAGTCGGAAGTGAAAAATGTACATGGAATATAAATTTAACTGTCATGATCAAATAAAGAGTGATATATGACATGATCATTAAATAGTTAATCATAAAAAAACTAATAATATTGATCTATTAATAAATCATTGATTTTTCAGTAAGAAATGTAAAATAATAGTATTTTTTAAAAAATATTTTATCTATAGATGAGGAATTCCATTACTATAACCATAAATGACATTATTCCCTGTTATATGCATAATATCATCCTTTGAATGTGCTTCAATCAATATATTCTTCAATTTTTTCACCGGGATATGTAATTCATATTGAAATTGTATTCTTAATTTTTTTAAAACATAGTAAAATTCATTACACATTGCTTCAATATCTAAAAACATACAAAAACTGAAATGGATATCATCATTAGTTGAAAAATAATAAATTATATTTAACTTAATCAATCCCATAAGTAGTCAATGATGAAACTCATCAAAAATATTATTCACAATTTTAAAAATTCCAAAGAAATTATGAATATGGCCACAAAATCATTTTAACTTTATGAAACCATAATTTCAATTTTAAATTATTTAATAATATATTATCCAAAATCATGCTTATTGCATAAATATTTATAAGAAAATAATGATGGTGTAAAATCATTAATTATCAAATTTAGTTCAAAGATCAAATAATGTAGTAAACTCTATGAAAGAAGACATAAACCATTACTTCATTAAGAATTTCATTATCACAAATGTTATCACATAATAATATGACTATCATTTTTACCTATACATCAAGCACAAAATAATTTTTATTCTCCATCAATAACTGAGTCAGTTTTTTTGTCTGTCAATGACATTCAACATATTCTCTCAAATCTATTATGAAATGGTATTGTATTAATTTTTTTTACATTTTATGATTATTATAAAAAAAATAAAAAACTTTTACAACATATTTATTGTTCTTATTAATAATTAATAGTAATCATTCCACTTCACCTGTATCAACATAATAATATTCACTGTGATCCCTTATCTTTTTAAAGGAACATTAGCTTGATGATTTTGGAATTATATTCAGTAGTGACACATATACACATAGTGTAATAATTTATCAATTGAAATTACTTTTTCCCCTCATAGTCATGATCATGGTTCTCTTTTACCCACACATAAAACAAACTCGTTATCCTTTAAGGAAGGTAAAATAGTTTTTACTCAAAAAGTATCACATGTTGGAAAATATTTATTTTCATTTGTCAGTTTTTCCATATCCGGATCTTTCATTATTTCCTTATCCTATTTCCTATCAAGTTATAAGAAATGTTCAGTTCATTCTGTTTTAAGATAAAATTTGATATTATATCCTCATTGGATGAGATATTTTTCAAACAAGTTTCATTAAATTATTTGTCTTAATCCCATTTAAGAAATGTTAATATTTCTTTTTGGATTATGTATATAGTCCACTACATGATTGGATATCCTTCTAAAGTTATCATCATAAAAAAAATTATTCTTCCATTTAGCACATACCTATGAATTGTATACCCTCATCATCTCGTTGTTATCATGGTAAATAATTTCAAAGAACATTTCATTACAATAATTTTATTCAATTCTTGTTATTTAATTTTCATCCTTAGTATTCTAAATAAATTACCACCATTATATATATCTCCTTAGATATGATAGGAATCCATGATAACGTTATATCATTCATTGCATCTCATAGTTAGAAATATCTTTCGTATGGAACATAACCATTTCTCAACTGTAATTGGAATTTTAGTCCCGATGATTAAAACTTGTTTTTCTCACTTGATGTAGTATAACATTGTTACACAACATTCTTGATCATACTCTCTATATGGGTAAGGATATTGTACATGACATGAGACAAATTTCCAAATAGAGGTATAATTGGTTCATTTCTAGCTGTAACTCCTACTCCAACAACATCTCCTATTAAAGCTTATGTATCATGCCTAATAAGGAAATAACTACATGGAATATGTACAGGGATGCAATTCTAGACCTTCTAGGATCCTATTCTGAATAATGGAATTCAAATAATTAGATAATAAACTATGAAACCTAATTCATAATCTCAAAACTAGTTAACATAAATTGATAATATATTTTTAAATGATATCTAAATAATAAGTTTGGATTTACTGGGACTATTCCCAAATTCTATAATATAATCTCATTATCTAATAAATGATTACCTAAATATAGTCCCCAAGGCTTCTACTAAAATTATTCTGATACTAACAATAAATACGCCGACCAAAGTATCCCAAATTTGTTGATTACATTAATATTCAAGAAATCAAATACTATATGGGTAAACCGTTTTTTTATTTTGGAAAGTAGATATATACTTGAAACATACATTAAAATTAAAAATATAAAATACTACATAGAGAATCCTTTGAAAACTGTATTATTCATCTACCTTTCCCTAGAAATCAATAACAATAAATGTTTGGCATGCTGAGGAAAAATAAAACATAATAAAAGGGTGAAATAATATTCTTATAAGGGTACATATATTAAGGAATATATCATAATTAAGAACAAAAAATTAATCAAGGTAAATAAATGAGACATGTTATATTTAATCAATTAATTGAGCAGAAAATTAACAAAATCAAATATGATCAATTTATTCTATATAAATAATCAAATGAGCTTGAAAATTTAACAATGTTCATTACACTAATATAATGTTTACATGGAAGCCACAAATTGATCTCATATTGATGGAACGAATAATTAAAAACATCATAAATGCACCATAGACACTTTATTCAATGATTCTAATAAAAGTGTAATGACTTTTCAATGAACCAGTATTGTTTATCTCATTAGACCTATCAATGAATCGAGGGTATATAGTTAGATCCACCCATAACATACTAATTCCAATTCATTCCCCATATTAAAGGGGTTAAAATAGTCAAAATAAAAATTATTTTTCAATCTATCCTTCAAAATGGTATTAATTTTCCCAGTCAATAAACATAATATGAAACCAACCAGGGTAATATGGTGAATGAAATAAAAATACTATAACCTTGATAATACTGATCATAACACATTTAATAATGTATGGAATCTGGTACCATAATTGTTAAATAAAATTTTAATATTATATTAAGAAATCGTTTCTACATCAATGAAAACATGTTAAATGAGATCATTGAGAAAATCTCTAGGAAAATACAATTTTTCACTTTGTAAATAAATTATTTTTCAAAATATGATCCATTATAAGAGAAAAAATTACTAATAAAATATCTGTGTATACATATGAATTACGGTTTAATGCATCAATACATCATGAATATGGAAAATAATCTAATTTTGTATAAGTTAAAATTACATTCCATCTATATATTTTTTGAAAATGTCACAAATAACCTTATATAAAAATTGAAAAAAGATTCCATTCAAACAACATTATAATAAGGTAAAACTTTAGAAAAATTAATGATTAAATAATTTTATGAGAATAATAAAAACCTTTTAAAAAATATTTTTTGAACACATGGAGATGGAAGAAAAATATTATAGAGTAGAGTCTTAAATATAAAAAATACTGAATGAGATTGTAAAATAAATCCTTATCACTTTGTAATCAGTCCAATTGCATATCCCATGGAAGAATAACATTAAAAAAAACTAAATTTCCTAAAAAATTGGATTATCTATATAACCTATAAATGAGTTTCTATATACACCTCAAATAATATTATATAGGCGTAACATCAAAATGTCCCTCAATAATGGAAAATGGAGATGAATTCCATACAAAGATCATATCAATGATGTGAGAATCAATAAAATTAATAAATTTTCATCACTCAATCTATATATACATAAATAAGAGGTAATAAAATCATAATATAGTCAAAATTAATTCCAATAATTATCTTATCATGACATAAAAAATGAAGAATAATGTTAACCCAATTAATGGGAATTAGGTTATTAAATATCTTTTCTCACATATCCCTTTAGTTTTGTACACATAAACCTTCTGTATAGTAATATAAAATTTTTATTACATTATTATAGAAATATATTATTATTTATAATACATTTTATGATAATTTTTTAACTTAATACTAGCCATTATATAATAATATTTCATTATTTTTATGGTTTTGGGGTTTGTTCATTTCAAGGTGTTATGTTCAGTTCACTAGTGTATAATTATAGATACTGCTATCTGTAAGACCCCGGGACACCCAGAGTGGGGAGGGGTGAATTAGGGTGTCAAATTTTTCTTCATAGAGTTGTGGATCTTGTTCCCACGTTGGTAGGAACTACTTAAACCTCTATGATGGATATGATCAGCAATGAAACATTCACATGCAGAGAGATGGCACAACTATTTTTACTTGGTTCACCACTAAGGGCTACGTCCAAGGAGCATACGCCGACAGGTTTTCGGTCATACCTAAATCCAATATTCTTCACTAGCTGTAGATTACAATTGTTCGGGAAGAGTCACTGTGTCCCAGGCTCACTGCCTTTACAAAGGTTCAGGGAGAGCTCACTGCTTCCCTCGGGTCACTCCCGTTGACTCCCCTTGGCTCACTGCCATTGGTAAAGTCAGACGCAGTTTATAGATGTGAAGGTATCTTCAATAGATAGTCATGACGTTCTTTGTCTCCTATTCATCATGAGACTTTGCTTGCATCAGGGTTCAGAGTTGATGATCTTTTTAGTTCAATCCTTCTTTAATGAAATGACTGAATTCACTATATCGCCTTGTCTTCGTTTGCCTAAATCACAATCACTTGTGTGATTTCTCAATAAATGATGATCAGTTGAAGTCAAAATTTCATCCACTGATGAATACCTCTTTTTTCCTTGTCCACTGGGCAAAAAATCATTGGAAAAGGTCCTTTACAAAGTACCCTACTTCGCAAGGCTCCCAATTTTGCAAAGCTCAAACAAGCCTTCGCGGAGTCCCTGCCTTTTCACGAAGCTCAATCGCGAAGCACTCTCGCGATGCACCATCCTTTGCCACACTTGGCTTTCGTAGAGATATTTCCTCTTTGTGAAGCTCACTGAGCCAACGAAAGGTGCACAACTTTCGCGGAGCTAGAATAGCCGTCGCGATGCTCCTCTTTTGCGAAGCACACTGCCTTCGCGAGTGACCTTTGTGAATCGAGAGCAATGTATTTTCTATGAAATTCTCTCTACTTCTCTTGAGGGGGTTGGCCTCTATTTATAGGTTATTGCACTGACCCTCGAACTTTCCCTGTGATGTATACGCCACATCATCTCAAATCGCGATGCTTCAATGTTTTCGTCGGAATTTTTTCCAAATCGCGAAGCACCTCGGAAATTTTCGGATCGCGGAGCTCGTCGTAATTGCGGAGTATCACCGTCATCATTCCTTCGCGCCTTCTCCATGAATCTCCCTCACAAATCCCTTCACCGCTGCGAATCTACCATGCAAATCCCTTCATCACTGGGAAGCTCTCCAGCCTCTGCCGTTCGCGAAGCTTGACGTAATCGCGAAGAATCACTGCCTCCATTCTTCTGTTCTTTGCGAAATCCAATCCATGCATCCCATCTTTGAGAAACTCATGACTTTGCCATATTAAATTATGATCTTCATGGAAATCCACTTTTCACGACGCTCACCAACCTCCAATTTTTGGACCCCAAAAATTTGGCAAACACTAGAAAACGGCGCCACCATGTATCTGATCCTTTTGTTCACCTCCAGATCATCCATTCCTTTGTCAATGTTCATTGAATAAAGCATGTAACATTATCCACAGTCCTTGAACTCAGAATTCCACCATGTAATCTCTTTTTTCAATAAATTAGTATGTCCTTAGTTTGCTTTGTCAACAAGCACGATCACCTCAGCAACACTTCTTCTTAGTGATCTGTATCCTTCAGTAACTCTTCTGATTTTATCACAAACTCCACTATTGTGATATGTATTCTTTGAAGGCATAGATTCATCATCATCATCTTCTATGACAATGTGATGTTCATGGCTATCTCATAATTCCAATCATTCTACGACCTTCTTACAATTCCAATCATTGGCACATTTGTTTCTTCATCAACCGTCATGATCTACTTCATGCAAACCATGTGATTCAATTCTTCAAGAAGTCTCTTGCATGGATGTCATGAAATAATGATTAATTGCATGGTCTTCATCAAAACCCATGGTTCTCATGCAATAATGAGGAATTTTCTTGGTCTTCATCAAAGCCCATGGTTCTCATGCAATAAGGAGGAATTGCATGGTCTTCATCAAAGCCCATGGTTCTTGTGCAATAATGAGGAATTCCATGGTCTTAATCCAAAAACCACATTCTTCTTTAATAATCCTTAGATGGATAGAACCTCACATTATTCATTGTTGTAAACAATGTATCCCCTTTGACACATGTTCTATGATCTTACGATCAGTACAACAATTGTCTGAATCAATGTATCACTGTTGACACATGTTCTTCGCACTTACGATCAGTACAAAAATTGTCTGAATCACCATTCCTCTACTTCATCAGAGTACTTCATGATATCCTTCATTTTGATCTTCAATTCCTCCATTTCATTGGAGTAGTTCTTCATGTCCTTCATTTTGATCTTCATTGACAACTATTGACAACAAATAATAACTTATACACAAAGTGGTTCCAACAATCTCCCCCTTTGTATTTTTTTGTCAAAAACTTATACATCTTCTGAAATTAATTAGTCAATGAAAAAATAATAATCTTATCTTCAATAAACTTTTATTTTCAAACTATCATTTCACTTTCTCTCCGCATTATTGACAAGAAATACAAAGTGCATGGTAGGGAGGGTATCAATCCACAAATAAGCAATGTTTCAATAATAATTTTACTCTAAGTCTACTTGAGCAATTCTCGATGTAGAAAACAAGAGGATTTGATTAAGTCAACAAGGATGTCCATTATTCACATATCATGATACCAACATGAGATGATAACTAATGTATTTTGTCATCAAGGGTTTACCACATTTATTTCAGGTAGAAGAAAATCAAATGTGATAGGGAATAATGAACCAGAAACTCCTGCACTCACATCAGCAAACAGATCAAAAACATTCAAGTGCTATCGGCAGGATAAGTGACCATGGGGATCTTCCATTCTTTTTATGTCACTGATCAATTCAGTTACTCCTCATTTGTAGAATGATATTTGATCTAAGTAACTAAGGTATAGGGATTGATAAATGGCATACCTTCTCCATTGATATGTTCTTCAAGAAATTCACAGAGTAACTGCTTTTGATTCCAGCTGGAGTTGATATTGATTGAGACAGTGATTATAGAAGCTTCTTCATTTTTCTCCCCCTCAAGGGAAACACTCCTCATCATCTTCATCAAGAGTGATCCTTCATCATAATAGTATTTGAATATAAATTGAAAAATCTACTATCGATGGAAACGTCTTTAGCTTGTATATCACGAGTTGAAAACATTCACTACTTCTCAGGTTCTCCCCCAAAGAGCATGCTTCACCTTCAATTCCTTGCATTTTTAGCACAAATACAATACAGAAATGATTATGGGAATAAGGTGGTTCCTCCTTGCTTCATCAACAAGACCTGAATGATTGAGGTTCTTTTCTCAACCAAGTTCCTCTGTTCACTCCAGTCTCTGTGCCTGCACATTTGAACATATGTTCTGTCATCTCTTGGTGTGGCATGTCTCTGTTCACATACTCTTCTTCTTTGTGTGAAGAGTTGTTCTTCTTAACATCCATCATTAATGATACATTCTTACTCCTCTTAAGGAATACTTCTTGCTCTGGTATTAATGTTAGGAAAAATTTTTCAATGTGACCATATTTCTTTCATCTCTCACATAAAACTTCTTTGACACATGTGTTTCTCTTTGTTTGCAATCTCTCATGCACTATGTCTTCATCATGTGAATTTTTTCCTTTTCCTTTGTCACCAGCCTTGGCCTTTTCATCTTCACGTTTCCTCATTCTTTTAAAATCTTCTGGCCAGATGACCAATATGTCATTTGGAACTATTGTAGCTGGTTTAGGTTTTCCACATTGGTTCATCTGAGTTTCAAACCACTCAGTGTTTATTTTGGATGAATGACCCTTCAATTTCATGGATCTAAAATTTTCGGTCTTCTCAGCTTCCCTTCTGGAGATATTCTTGGGGAAATTTGTGTTCACTATATTCTTATGATTTCTTCCCAAGGAATATTCTTCCTTCTTTTTATCTTCTGTATAAGGATGTTGGGCCTTCTTCTTAATCTCTTGTTCTCTATTTGAGGAACCAACTTCCTCCTTTTTCTTATCATCCACCCTAGCCATGGTGGAAGATTTATTCTCTCACCTTTCCTCATCCATACTTGTTTAGAGTTGTTCTTCCAACCTGCACTGATTATAGGAACGTATTTAGAAACATGAGTACAAGATGGTTTTGATGGTACCTTCACTTTCTCAGTTTCTTGTGATAAATCAATGAGTGAATTCATGATATTCATATCTAATGTTAGAGGTCTTTCGACAAATAGAATCCCCCAGTGATAATTGATTACTGGAAGCAACTGATTCTTGATGTGGATAATCAAGACTTGTCATAATCTTCTTGTCACATGTTGGAGGTATTTCAGCATTAGACTCCTCCAACGAACATTGAGTACAATAATCACTCATTTCATTCTTTTGGGAAGTCTCAATATGAGTATTCTCAATCTTGGTCAACTGGGATTCCAATTTTTTACCTTCAATATTGAGGATTATCTTCTGATCTTCAATCATGATCATCTTCTCTTCACAAGTCTTCTTCAATCATTCAACCTCATCTTCATGAATCTTAACTTTGCTTTGTAACAAAGTGTCAAGTTCCCTGAATTTAATGGAAGTTTCTCCCAAAAAAAACTCTTGACTTCATTGCTCTTCTTCATCTCATCTTCAAGTGCATGGATCATTTGTTTTAGAGTCTTATTAACTTCCTCGTTTTCTTCAAAGACTTTAATATGTTTGGTGCGCTTCATACTTTCCAGAACTTTTCTTTCCAACCCCTTTTCCATATTGTCAACTTCTCTTTCTAGTCGAGTGATCTCAACCTACATAGATTGGAATAGGCTGCAAATAATAGAAACCCTTTCTTCAGGAATATCATGCAGATATGTTTTGAGTTTTTCCTAAAATATTGATCTAAGGGTGTCACCCTTTCTTCTGGAAGAATCTTGACACACCTGCTTGATACTTTCGAAGCCTGATGTTTCTTCATTATTGGAATTGCATGCAGAACAAGACACTGAATCTTCTTTGGATATGAGTGACTTATTTAACTACTTCTTCTTTTTCTTTTTCGTGTTTGTCATGGTCTTGCTAGATGTAGACGTCTGATCAGAAATGGTTGTGTCATTATCAAGACTGATCTTCATTGTTGACTTTTGGAAAGAAACTCAAATCCTCTTCTCAATATAATTACTGGAAAATATCCAACATACGTTAACCTCCCTCTGATACCACTTGTAGGACCCCGAGACACCCTAAGAGGGGAAGGATGAATCAGGGTGTCAACTTTTTCTTCTTAAAGTTGTGGATCTTGTTCAAACATTGGTAGGAACTACTTAGACATGTATGATGGATATGATCAGCAATGAAACATTCACATGGAGAGATATGACACAACTATTTTTACTTGGTTCAATACAAACGGCTATGTCCAAGGATCATACGCCGAAAGGTTGTCGGTCGTACCTAAATCCACTATGCTTCACTAGCTGTAGATTACAATTGTTCGGGCATAGTCACTCTGTCCCTGGCTCAATGCCTTTACAAAGGTTCAGGGAGAGCTCACTGCTTCCCTCGGGTCACTCCCGTTGACTCCCCCTGGCTCACTGCGTTGGTGAAGTCACACTCAGTTTATAGATGTGAAGGTCTCTTCAATAGATAGACATGAAGTTCATTGTCTCCTATTCAGCATGAGACTTTTCTTGCATTAGGGTTCGCAGTTGATGCTATTTTTAGTTAAATCCTTCTTCTTTAGTGAAATGACTGAATGCACTGGATCCCCTTGTCTTTGTTTGCCTGAATCACAATCACTTGTGTGATTGCTCAATAAATGATGATCTGTTGAAGTCCAAATTTCATCCACTGATGAATACCGCTTTTTCCCATTTCCACTGGGCAAACAATCTTTGGAAAGGGTCCTTCGCAAAGTACCCTACTTCTCAAGGCTCCCAATTTTGCAAAGCTCCAACAAGCCTTCGCGGAGTCCCTGCCTTTTCGCGAAGCTAAATCACGAATCACTCTCGCGATGCACCAACATTCACAATGCTTGGGTGTCGCAGAGCTCTTGCCTCTTCTCGAAGCTCACTGAGCCAACACGGGGCACATGACTTTCGTGGAGCTAGAATAGCCGCCGCGAAGCTCCTCTTTCACGAAGCACACTGCCTTCGCGAGGGACTTTTGAGAACTGAGAGCAAAGGATATTCTCTGAAAATCTCTCTACTTCTCTTCAGGGGGATGGCCATTATTAATTGGCGATTCCACCGACCCTCGAACTTTCCACGTGAAGTCTATGCCACGTCATCTCAAATTGCGAAGCTCCAAAGTTTCCGTCGGAATTCTGTCCAAATCGCGAAGCACCTCGGAAATTTTCAGATCGCGGAGCTCGTTGTAATCGCGGAGTATCACCATCATCATTCCTTCGCGCCTTCACCGCGAAGCCCCCTCGCAAAGCCCTTCACCACCGAGAAGCTCCCTTGCGAAGCCATTCATTGCCGCGAAGCTCTCCAGCCTCTACTGTTCACGAAGCTTGACGTAATAGCGATGAATCACCTCCTCCATTCTTCTGGTCTTTGAGAACTCCAATCCATGCATCCCATATTTGCGAAACTCATGCCTTTTCCATATTAAATTATGATCTTCATGGAAATTCACTTTTCGCGATGCTCACCAACCTCCAAATTTTGGACCCCAAAAATTTGGCAAACGCTTGAAAACGGTGCCACCATGTATCTGCTCTTTTTGTCGACCTCCAGATCATCCATTCTTTTGTTGATGATCCTTGAATAAAACATGGATCATTATCCACAATACTCGAACTCGACATGCCACCATGGAATCTCATTTTTCAACAAATTTGTATGTCGTTTGTTTGCTTTGTCAACAAGCACGATCACCTCAACAACACTTCTTCTTGGTGATCTGTATCCTTCATCAACTCTTCTGATTTTATCACAAACTCCACTATTGTGATATGTGTTCTTTGAAGGCATAGATTCAGAATCATCCTCATCTATGAAAATGTGATGTGCATGGCTATATCAGAATTCCAATCATTGTACGACCTTCTTAGAATTCCAATCATTGGCACATTGTCTTCTTCATCAACCATCATGATCTACTTAATGCAAACCATGTGATTCAATTCTTCAAGAAGTCTCTTGCATGGTTCTCATGCAATCATGAGTAATTGCATGGTCTTCATCAAAACCCATGGTTCTCATGAAATAATGAGGAATTGCATGGTCTTCATCAAAGCCCATGGTACTCATGCAATAAGGAGGAATTGTATGGTCTTCATCAAATCCCATGGTTCTCATGCAATAAGGAGGAATTGCATGTTCTTCATCCAAAAACCCCATTCTTCTTTAATCATCCTCAGATGGATTTCACCACACATTATTCATTGATGTAAACAATGTATCACCTTTGACACATGTTCTTTGAACTTATGATCAATACAAAAATTTTCCGAATAAATGTATCACATTTGACACATTTTCTTTGAACTTACGATCAGTACAAAATTTTTATGAATCACCATTCCTCTACTTCATCGGAGTACTTCATGATCTCATTTATTTTAATCTTCCATTCCTCAATTTCATTTGAGTAGTTCTTGATCTCCTTCATTTTGATCTTCATTGACAACTATTGACAACAAATACAAACTTTTACACAAAGTGGTTCCAACTCTATCAAATAGAAATAACATTCCGTATGTGAAATGAAACAATATTCATTAGTATATTTATATTTTAAAGGTACTCATACAAAATATTTCATTATTAAATGATGATGTTTCCATTATAAAATGTTAATGATAAATGTTTAATTTATTTTGGTTGTTTTTACAACCATCGTGAACTTGTTTCATTTTATATAAAATTATATATATATATATATATATATATATTTGGTTATAAAATTTTTTATTATATAATTATTAAAATATTATTTTACCATATAAATACATTATTACCATACTCTATAGTGGTAATGGAAAACAAAAATTCATTACCCATGGAGATGATTAACCACCATAATTTGTACAATGGTTTAATTTTATTGAATAAGAGGAGGTATGAAAAAGTATGGGTAAAATATATCTCATTAGAAATATTAAATAATATTATATAAATTATACCGCATTTATTATTCAATCATTTTTTATTGAGGTGAAGATAATGTAGAATAAGAAAAAAAATTAAGCAGGGTGGTTTGAAAATGTTACCTCTTGAATATCACCTCCATTAAGGACCCCAAATATAACATTGAATTCATATTTGGGTGAGAAGATCATCACTTGGTCTAGGGGAGAGTGGGTATGAGAAGGTATTACAGACATTTTATGTCCATCCAGGCATAGACAGGGAAAGGGTGTGGTGTGCTGTGATATTTATACATGAAGAGGGGTTGTTTTAAGTGGTTAAATAATGAATATTTTAATATTTATAGTATACTAATTGCATTTAGTAATCCTAATTAATTTAGTTGATAAATAATATTTAATAGTTTTATAGTATTGGGAAACACATAAAAATCCAAATTAATTTTTTGAAGAATTTTAGTCTTTAACCTATTTCCTTAAACCTACTATATTATTTGAACTATACAATGATGAATTTTTTTACCATGGTAAAATTTTAATGAATAAAAAAATTATATTTTAAACTAATTTTATAATAATTATCTAAATAAATAATCCATTTTTTAATATTGAAAATAAATATTTTCCAACATTACTCTAAAGATCAATCCTTCAACATGCAAAAAAACAAATCTGGTTTTTGAAAAAAATGTGTCTTAGGCAAAAGATTTTACTTATAAGAAAATAAGGTATAAAGGTTGTTAGAATGTATTAAAATATGATTAAAATATACTAAAAATTAATTATTTTAGTTTTATATCAATTTTAAATCCAAAAATAAAATTTACATATAATGAAAATGAGGGGTTTATAAAAATCGGTTTTTTTACAATTCACTACAAAAATTAAAATTTTCATAAAAATATTAAGGTTAACTTTGAAATAATAAATCCTAAAATTATTTTCATTTTTATAAAATGATTTATAATAGATTCAAAACTTATTTATCTTTACTCTCTTATTTAAAGTAATAATAATATCTTCTTGAGGGAAACATTTATTTTTATAAATAAATAAATTTAAAAGAAAATTATTTATTCATTTACTCAGTATAAATAAACTCGAATTGAAAATAAAATTAACATATATTTCATACTATAGTAACAATGATGATCAATCACCAATTTAACTTCTCTTTTGTAATGGTTGTGTCAAAATAATAATTATTTGGATTTTGTTTATCCACAGTGTTATATGAAATGCAATCAATATAACATAGTGTAATTTTAAAATCATGAGGTGTTGTAGGGGTTTATGGAGAATAAATCTAGTAATCCCAGAACAGAGGATTATAGAATCATCACAAATCTCAAACCTATTAGTTACAGGTTAGAAAACATAAATATTCATTTTATGAATCCTTTTAGGATATGGTATGTTATGTAAACCATCCATTACCATTTCATTAAAAAATACATTATTATCACATTATTTATAATAATTCCACAACCTTAATCATTAATTATTTATCAAGGTCCATATTTAACATTATACAAAACATGCCTCAATTTCAACCAACTACAATTTAAAAAATTTAGAAAAAACCACATAAAATGTTTTGAGACCCTTATAAAATATCAATTCATTAAAACCTTTGAAGACTACCCTTCAATAATGGTATTTCTCATTAAACATGAATAAACAATCTACATCCATATATTCATTTTAATTCATTACTGAAACCACTATAGTATTTTGAAAATTGTAAAACCACCCACACATTAAAAACAATATTTTTTTTGTAAAATAAGAATCCAGTTTTAATCATTTTTATGTCAAAACCTCATTTTAAAACATTGGGAAATTTCAAAATTAATATTCCTTCATTGAAAACCATAAATATATCAATGTCCCAACGTTTTATTTCACCCTTCATAAAATACTCTTAGTAATCTCAAAAAACTAGTATATAAACATTTCAATTATTCCTTAAACAATACCCACATAACAAATAAACAGTTACACCACAATAATTTACATAATTACCCTATAAACACCAATACTAATTAATTTAACCATGATCATGTATTTTTATTACTACAGAGGTTCTCAAGGTCTGGTTTCAAATCATCAACACAACTAATTGGATCTATGAAGGTTCTCTCACCTCACATTAGTTCTAAAATTAATTTCCTTTTCCAATGACAAAAATACTCCACAAGGGACTAGTTTTTAAAAAAACATACACATATTAAATATAAATTCTATTAGAAGAATATTGTAATCCAAAATCCTCATGATCATATATAGCCTTTCATACAACCATTTCCCTGGATCATTGCCCAAACAACCTTTAATATCAAAACATATAATCTACTTGAAATGTTGGGTTTATTCATTTGGAAGGAGATAAAAGACCACAATAAATATTCTAGAAAATGGATGATAATATTGATGAAGACATACATAATTTTCCAATTTCAAACCTAATTCACTCACAAATACTAATAGTAGAAAGTGATAAAACCATATAAAATGAGGATGTTAATAGTTAGAAACCCTAGAAATAGAGGTGTGGGTGGGGGAGAAATTCATGAGACAATAAAAAAATATGATTGTAATATTTAAAAAATTCTTAAATATGGGAACATTAGGGTCAAACGGGTCTCCATAATACGTGCCATTTGTGAAGTTCTCTAATTAAAAGAAAAAAATCCATAGGGTATTCCTCTACAGCTATTTAATATTAAAAATGGTTTCATGGCTTTGAATTCACCACTATACATGTTTTACAAAAGATTCATTATATACTAATCCACCTTACACTATCTATCTAACTATTTTAACCCTTATAATTTTCAAACAATAGTTTCATATAGTTACTACTATTTATGATACAATCATGATCATAACCCAGAATGGCATCATTTCTGTCATTTTCATGTCTCAAATAACCAGGAGACCCCTATGAACTTCCAAACTCCCTAAAAACATTCCTTAAAACAAAAATTAAAACTAAGACGTACCTTATACCATGGAATTTGTCTTACAACCACCACACCATATAAAAACTTTTACTCATACAACATTTCCTCACATAACTAAGATTCCATGTCAAACGGAAAATCTACATGACCACTAATCTAATTCCATCTCCCACGTTTCCTCACAATGATGGACATTGTATCAAAACACTCAGACAAATGGAACCACCCGACCCCAATAAACTTTCTTATTTTGATTTACAATGTAAACCTAATTATCCATAATGTATGAATCATCCTTAACTAAAAATTATCAACATCAACCATACAAGAGAATAGGGAAAAATCTTAATCTATATTCCATGAAAAAAATCAAGAGAGGATTAATCCACCATAGGAGGGATAATAAGTATACCCTTTATAGTAACCAAAATTTATTTGTTGTGAAATCATTTTACCTTTATTGAGTATGTTTTCACCCTTTTATAAGTCCCCTTATAGTTAAAAATCCTTAAAAATTATTTTCTAGGGTCTACTATAGGATTCAGGATTGGTACACTCTGTGTACCTGATGTACATCCCATGTACATAGAGTACACATCTTGTACATGGGGATAGATTCAAGCTGTGAAGAGGGGGTCATGTAGTGAGCTAGTTCACAACATGTAAATGAGGTAAACATGTTGTAGTGTTTAAATATTGTTTTTTAACTTGAGGAATTGTGTTTTTTGGCATACTTATCCTGTGTGGACTTCACGTCATAACTAGGGATACACGTCATGAGCTCACCCACATCCAGCTTAATTTCAAACATTTAGATGTTCTGCTTGGTCTATTATTTCTATACCTCATTTCATTAAAACCTTGACTCTCCCTATGCAATTTTTAATGGCAATCCTACTTTTGGATCAATCAGATCAGATTTTTATCTTGGTTGCGTCTGCGGTACATCTCTCCAAGTGAGTGTTCTATTATATATACTTCTTCTATCCTCGTAGTTCCAAAACTATGTCTGTTATGGGTATTTCTAGGTTTTTGTTTTCTAAATAAGTTGATATTTATATTTTTTGTTGATATTATATGGCACTTAAGGCTATTTCATTGATGAATCAACCTATTTTTTTATCATTCTTTCTCCATTGTTGGGTTTTTTCAAAACCTTTTAGGTAGGTGGATTCACTCTCAAGTCCTCTTGATTGAACTGTTTGGAATGATTTCAAATTTATTTTCATTTAATGAATTGAACGTCAATTGGATGGTTATGAATTGTTGGAAGCCTTCTATTCTAATTGTTTGGTAAATTTTCGAAATCTATAAAATTTGGTGTTTTGAATACAGTTCCTTTGTTCTTGGTTTTAAATTGTGGAATTTAAAATGGGGGGTTTTCTGGAATTGAGGAAAATAGATTTGATTATATTTTTTTCAATAAAAGGGGGACTTTTATGGAAAAAAATTGTTTTTTAAATTGGTTTATTTTTTGGTTTTTAATAAAAGATCAGTTTTATTGAAATAGTTTGAAATGGTTATTTGGAATGGTTTTGGAAAACATTGGTTTTTGTGTGATTTCATGTTCAATGTTTCCCTGTATAAGGGACATGTAATATAAGGGTACAAGGGGCGTGACCCTAGATCGGTGGAATTCATCATTAGGACTCAAGGTAGTTAGATGAGAGATCACTCATGAGTATGAAACAGTTGAATGAATCGTTCATGTGTTGGTGTGTTGTGAAATATGGAAAGGGTATGCAAAAATAATAATTGGAAGTTTATATAATGTTTAATTAGTTATTTTTTTGGGAAATAAAAACTTGAGAATTGGTTTAATTTACATTTTTAACTTGGTTATAATTGGGTTTTAAACTTGTTTATATTTTGTTATAAACTGTTTTGGTAATTTGTTTCATATAAAATATTTTATATAATGTGCTAACCATTCTATCCTAGTGGATTTATTTGGGAAGTCATTGAGAAAGCCTATTGAGCTTTATACTCACCTCTTCTTCGGAATTTTGGTGGTTTTCTAGATGGATCCTTCTAAGACATGGGAAAAGGTAAAGTATCACCCTTCTATAGCACCTTTTCAGGATTCTTTGGACTACTTAGTGATGTTGGAGAATAGAGCTTGCGGATCATGGATTCATGCTATCGTATTAGAGTGAATTCATTATCTTTATTCTCTTTACTTTGATGTTGGTTAGTCTTCTACTATAGTATAACTTGGTTGGTTGGTTTAAAGAGATTTATTTTAAATGTATTAGTTTATCTCATGCATCATATAGTGAGCTGTTTGTGGATGGTTTGTCGAGTTGTTGTTATATGAAATTAAAGGGTAAATATTCCCCCACATTCTTTTAAACCCTTTCTCATTTATTTAGAACCTTTCACATCTTGGGTATGTATCTTATTTGTTAGTAATTACTCATTGTACTCTATAGAAAATGGGAATTAACGGGTCATTAAAAAATTGTATCATCTTTTTTAGTCATTTCCAAACTAGTAATTATCAGTGTTCATTGTCATGGAGGTAAAATTCATTCTTCTCTAATCCTTTTTTTGGAATCATATAAAGGATTAGGATTGTTGGGACATGAAATGTATAGCATAAAAGGATGTTGCTAAACCATTTATTATTAACATCATGTTACCAAGGAGTTGGGTACATAAGTGTTTGGAGACACTTCTGGGATTTTGAAACCTCATTGTCAAGGATTTATCCAATGGGACTAGCATTACATGCATTTAGAGGAATGAATTAACACTAGTAGAGTATATATCATTTCAAGTAATGATTCATGTTATGAAAAAGTGTTTATTTTTTAAAGATGATTATTATTTTTTCAAATTAATGACATTAAAAAAGGAAATGATTTTTTGTAATTTGAAAATTTTTATAATTTTCAACAATAAAGTTGAATGTTTTTAAAAATGGATAAACATTGAAAAAGGTTGTTTTTGTAAAACATTTTTGTGATAGTTTATGTGATAGAATTGGAAATTCTAATCCATAAGTTGCTAGAGATTGAGATTGACAGTGATTGTAGTTGGTTTAGAAAATGTCACATGGTAGGCATCTTTAAAACCAACCCGAAGAAGCCCCAGATAATGTGGTTGCACCTAACCCACGTGGTAACCATGTGCTAGTTTAGTGTATTGTCTATGATTTTCAACCTCTGGATATAGGGAACCGATGGAATAAGATATGTCATGTGGATCATACCTTCAAGTTCATAAAGTAGAATCCACCTAACATCAAAGGTGATGTTAAACCTGAAAAGGTAGAGGTATGGATGAGTAGGGTGCATGTTAATATTGATTTCATCATCACGCCATCAGGGATCAATTTCAAGCTATCAATATATATGCTCAAGTATCATTCACTCCAGTGGTGGGATTTAGCAGTGTATGCTAAATTTGATGAACGTCGTACATGGGAGGATTTTGAGGAATTGTTTAATAAATAATTCTATCCCCATATGTTCAAAATATAGAATATGATGGACTTCTTGAGCCTGAATTAGGATAATATATATTTCATCGAATATGCGGCTAAAATCTTTAATTTAGTGTGTTTTGATCTAGTATTTGTGGAAAGTGCAACTCTAAAGGCATGCATCTTTGAATTGGAAATAAGGCAGGAGATTCTATCAAAGATTGCAGTAATACGTATTACGAATTATACAAAGATGGTGAATAGAGTGATTGTGGATAAACATGATATCTCGGGATCTATTGGTGGAGGTATGATGATACCTACAAGTAATGGTGGGAACTCAAACATTGGGACCAATTAGAAAATGGAAACCAATTTCCATGCAGGGAGTGAAAATAAGAATCATATGGCTGGATCAGCGAACATTCATCCATGACCCAAGAGAAACATAGCATGTTTTAAATGTGGTTCACCTGACTATATAAAGAGAGAGTGTATGACACAATTTAGTTCATGTCATAAATTCAAGCATTGGGGGCATCTTCAGTGCTATTTTCACAGTGCTCCAAGGTGAAGTGACTGAGAAACTTCTCAGGCATCACAAGCATCATATCTTTTGATATGGTGAGGATATCATAATTAATCTTGTCAGTACAGAAGTGCTATCTATGTTGGTTATAGAAATACAATGACTCCTTAAATTGGAAAATATCATCAATGAATCAATGGGAATAGTTTGGCAATGAAGTAATTGCATATGGTTGAGAAGATGATTGTCGATGACTAGGATAGACCATCTATAGTGAGAGGTATGATTATTTTGAATTATGTCTTTGTGAAAGTGATATTTAATACTGGTGAATCATATTAATTCATTAATTATCAAATTGTTTATTTTCTATTTTTAAAGATCGAAATAATACCTTCGGTCTTAAAACTAAAATCTTCGGTCGAGGAAACAGATTTCCAAGGATTTTTCTGTAGATCATGTGTTATAACTGTTGATGGAGTTGAGGTGAAATGGGACTTCTTGGTGTTTGACATGGGTGTCTATAACATAATCATTGGTATGTATTGGTTGAAAACATTCAAGGCTCACATCGACTGCAATGGAAAGACAGTTAATTTATCCACCGAAGATGGTAGTGGGAATCTCTACATAGGAGAACGGGTTGTAAAGATATGTGCATAGAGCTTGTTGGAACTAATGGTTGGAATGATCTCTTATTAGTTGATAACATTCAATTTGGTTTCAATGGATTAAATCAAGGATGATATTTTTACAGCAGTTGTAGATAAATTTCCATATTTAATTCCCAGCAACTTATTAGGTTAACCACCTCTTAGGAAAGTGGTTTTTACCATTGATCTACTCCCATGGACAAGTACTATTTCCCTTCCATTTTATAAGATACAACCAACACAGTTAAGTGAATTAAAAGTGCTATTAGATGAGTTTGAAAGTAGGGGTTTTATTCGGCCATGTACATCTTAGTGGGAAGCACTAGTCCTGTTCCTGAAGAAATCGGATGTAACTTTTCATATGTGCATTGATTATCATAATATTAACAATGTAATGATAAATAATAAGTACTGAATCCATGCATTGATTACATTGTTGGTAAATTAAGCTGAGAGAAGTGGTTCTCCAAGTTTGACTTGCGATCAGGATATCCCCAATGGCATATTTAGAAGCAAGATATTCCAATGAATGATTTTAAGAGAAGATAAAGACTCTATGAATATGTAGTAATTCCTTTCGGGATGAATAATTCACCAGAGGTCTTCATGGATTTTATGAATCAGATATTTAAGCGATATCTAGATTCTTTTTTTATGGAGTTTGTGGGTTGCATCTAGTTGTGTTCAGAGATAATGGATGACCATGAGGAACACATATTAATAGTCTTAAAAATTCTGAGAGGTCATCGTCTGTATAACAAATTATCAAAGTTTTATATGTTTAAAAAGAAGTATGTTCTATTGGACATTTTTTTTCTATGAATGGTGTTTCTATTATTCTAGAAAATATAAAATATATTATCTCATGGAAAACACTGAATAATTTCGTTAAGATACGATTCATTTTTGGTTTAGTTGGATACTACTGATGCTTTTTTCATTATTTCTCACGACTAGATTCACCAATGAAACCTCTGACAAAAAATAATACTCCATTGTAATGGATAGATAAATTCTAGAAGACTTTCTAGGGGTTGAAATATCATCTGACATCAACACCTATCTCAATATTTCTAGAATCAGGACTGGGGTATGTGGTGTACTGTGATGTTTCAGTATCAGGGTTGGACCATGTTCTCAATCAGGGATACTATGTGTTTTCTTATGGTTCAAGTTAGTTGAGAATTAATGATAATAATTACCCATCACAATATGTAGAGTTTTCTATAGCTGTCTGTGATTTGAAAACCTAGAGACATTATCCATTTGTTGAGATATTCGTTGTGTTTACAGATCATAAAAGCTTGAAGCATATTTTCTCACAGTTGGATTTGAATCTACAACAATGGATATTGATGGTGTATCTCCATATTTATGACTTTGATTTGATGTCTACAACAGGAAATGGGAATTCTGTGGCAGATGAATTGATTTTAAAGTCATATGCCAATTTTTTGAAAGAAGCATATGATGAATTTCTTGCTCTTAATTTGGTAAATATGGTCAAAGGGGAACAAAAATATAATGCAAAAAGCCTAATTATGAGTTCAAAATTCAATGTCTAGGATGTGATTTAGGTATTGAAACTTGATGGTTATTTAGTTTTGTGTTTCAGAGATCGGAGGGTTCTACTTATGGAAGGTCAAAAAATTCCTTCTTACTATCTTTCTAGATGGATTTTACATCTAGGAACAGAAAAGACGTATAAGGTGTTGAAGGTACAATTTTGGTGGAGCAGTATGGAAAAAAAGGTGGCCGAGTTGGTCTTGCAATGCTTAACTTGTTCGAAGGTTAAAGACAAGAATCAGAGACCTAAATTAATGTTGCAGTATTTATCAATTCTAGTGTGTAAATGGGTCAATATTGTGAGGGATTTTGTTATAGGCCTTCCTAGAATGATTTTAAAACATGATTCCATATGGGTGATATTGGGTCGATTTCCCAAGTTATCCAATTTCATCCCTATTCATGAGACTCATACAACGAAAGATCTGTCCAAAATTTTTATCCAAGAAGTGGTAAAGAGACATGGAATACCATTTTACATCATTTCAGAAAGAGATTAAAGAATCACATCTTGTTATGGGAAATCATTACATAAATCCCTTGGGACTCAGTTGACTATGAGAAAAACATATCCTCCTCAGACAGAATACAAGTATGAGAAGATGATACAAAAATTGGAAGCCATGTTGTAGGATTTTGAAATAGAATTTTTGGGCTCGTGGGATAAGAAATTTACCTTAGTGGAGTTCTCATATAACAACATCTATCTAGACTCGTTAAATATGGATCTATTTGAAGCGTTTGTATGGGTTTCCTTGTCGTTATTTACTATGATGGGTGGAAATAAGTGAGACTTCACCATTCAGAATGAGCATTGTCTATGAAACAACATAGAAGATCTAAATGATCAAAAAATGGAGAGGCCTTATATTCATCATAAATATTTTTGAAATCATCATAAATGATTGTTGTCCGTTGTAGTAAGTGATCATGTGTTCTTGTGAATATCTCCATGGCTTGGAATTTATCCTTTTGGGAAGAACTGAATGTTATTATCTAGACACATATTCCCTTTTGAGACTATAATAGGTTAGAGAAGTGGAATATCACCCGACATTACGACCACAGTTCAGTTTGGGGCATAATGTGGTACACGTATCCCAATTAAAAAATTATCATCCTGATCATGACCATGAGATCATATGGGATCATGTTTGCCTAGGTAATGATTCATTGTTGATATACATCCCAATGAGAACTGTGGATAGGTAAGAGAATGTCTTTCAAGGAAGGAGCATCAGCCATGTGTTGGTTTTATGGCAGCATTGTCAGATTTAGGAATAGACATGAGAACATGAAAAGGAAATGAAAGAGAAATGGCAGGAACTCTTTCATGGAAGTAAGGGTTTTTCTACTTTCTGAGGATGGGAAGACCAATTTTGGGGAGAATTTAGTACCCTAACATTCTTGTGTTTTGAAATCATGTTACCATGATCCAGAATTTTTTTCAACTTTTCTAATCCCCCTTTCAGTTATAAATCCATAAAAAACGTTTTCTAGAGATTACTATAGTTTTTAGGATTGGTATTTCATGGTGAACATGAGGTCATGTACCTAAAGTACATGCCGTGTACCTAATGTACATGTTCTATTTCTTGGGAATGACTCATGTCATGAAGAAGGGGCCCACCATAATTTGGTACACATTTTTTACCTAAGGTACACATCTTAGAGTGTTTAAATATATCTTTTTAACCTGACCCGATGAGTTTTTTAGTATATTTATCTAGTGTGTCTTTCCCATCAGGATCAGGTGGTAGACTTCATTTTTCATCCCACACACATCTTGATGTTATACATTTGGAAGTTCCTATCGGTCTATATATTATAGACCACATTGATCATGACCCTAGACTCTCCCTATGTGATTTTAAGAGGAAATCCATCTAGATCGATCTGATCGTCTTTGGATCTTCATTGAATCTGCAGTACATCTCTTTGAGGAATTTTTTTATTATATCTACTTCTCCTCTTCTCATGGTTCTATGATATATACACATTATTAATACATATAGGTTCTTTTTTCCCAAAAATGTTAATATTTGGATTTTTTTATAGGAGATGGGATCTAATGCCGTTTCATTAAAGAATAATCCCGTTTTTATGAGAACTCTTTGACGTTTGTTCGGTTTTTTCCAAACCATTGAGGTAAATGACTTCACTCTCGACTTATCTAGATAGAATGTTTTGTCATGCTTTCAAATTTATTTCCTTGTGATGAATTTTATGGTTATGAATTTTTGGAAACCATCTTTTGTGATGGTTTGATAAATTGTTGAAATCAATAAAATTTGGTGTTTTGAATATAGTTCCTTTGTTATTGGTTTTAAAATATTGATTTGAAATTCGAGATTTTCTAGGAATTTGGAATATGTATTTGATTTTATGTTTTCAATAAAAATTTTATAAATTATTGAAATGAAATGGTCATTTTGAAAATGGTTTATTCATTAGTTTTTAATAATTGTATTGTTTTATTAAAATGTTTTGAAATGGTTATTTGGAATGGTTTCGGTATATATTGGGTTTCACGTGAGTTCATGTTCAACATGACCTTAAATAAGATATGTGCATCATTTTTGTACAAGGTGTGTGACCTTAGATAAAGGGAGTGTATCATTGGGACACACGGAAGTCAGACGAGAGACCGCTCCTGAGTATTGAAATATCAAATAAATCATGCATGTGTGTGTGTGTTGTGAACTATGGAATGGGTATTCCAAAATAATAATCGAATTTTTTTATAATCATTGATGTGTTTTTTTCTGGGAAATAACTTTTGGAAAATTAGTTTCATATTATATTGTTTTCACACCATTATAATTGGGTTCGAAATCTTTAATATTTGGTTATAAATAGTTTTGGTAAATTGTTTTATATAAACTATTTTATATAATGTGATAACTTTTCTATCCTAGTGGCATGATTAAGGAAGTCATTGGAAAAAAATCCTGAGTTTTAAACTCACCCCTGCTTTGGATCTTTGGTGATTTAATTGATGCTACCTTCCGAGACATGGGAAAAGGTAATGTATCACAGATATTTAGAACCATGCCATGATACATTGGACCACATGGTGATGTTAGAGAAAATATCTTGTAGAGCCTTGAGTCTTGTTGTCATCTTGGAGTTTATTCATTGCATTTCTACTATTTACTTTGAGGTTGGTTTGTCTTCCCAAGTAGTATACCTTGGTTAGTTTGTTCAAAGAGAAAGATATGAAATGTCTTAGTTTATTTAATTCATCATATAGTGAGATATTTTTGGATGCTTTTTCAATTTTTTATTTTTTAGAAATTAAAGGGTAAATAGTACCCCACATTTTTTGAAATCCTTTAGAGTTTATTTCCATCCTATGATATCTTGGTGATGTCTCATAAGGACTAGTAATGACTCGTCATAATCTCAATACAATGGGAATTAGCGGGTCATTACACCCTTAGTCATATTACCCCAAATTTTTTAAACATCCCTATAAATATCATGCCAATTAAGGAATCATATGGCTATTTAGACACATCCAATAACGTACATTGGACCAAATCTCAAGGACCAATGTTCTCATCCCACATACAAACACCGAAATCACAACCTAATGAAACCCTTCATCTAGAGATCTTATATGATAAAAGCACAATAGAATTCTTGTTTCAGAAAACTGAGTGCCACGAAGTCCTTTAAATGGTCCTGTCCAACCCAATACACAAATCACTTCATCAAACAACCTCTTCCCTGCTACAATTCTCTCATCGATATGTGTTAGATGAAAACCAAAAACTACCAATGTTTGTAATTCTCATCATGTTATATAGTTTACTAGAACCTCAATATCACACTTTTCAACATGCTAGATTCTTTTCCCAACTCAACATGCACATCATATACGAGGAAACTATCATACATCGTCATCAGACATTTCCATCAATACCACCAAGAAGAGATGAACCTCCACCATCTATGAATTAACAAAGGAAAACCTATTTTCCATATAATATTGTTTTCATTACTAAAATATAGTTTCCATTAAAAAAAACAACAATATGTGGATTACAAATTACCAAATATTTTTTTTTACCAAACTGAGTCGAAATCCCCCAGTTGACTCGTCCGGAATTCCCAAATCCCACTATTGGAACTCTAAATCTATACTTGGTCAATATGACTTCAAAATTTAATAAATTATAGGATCACCCAAACACACATACTAGATTCCATTTTGTACTTATGATGAGATCGCAACAAAAATCCTAAATTTCCCATTCGTAGCTTCGTCAACCATTACATTAGAGGCCACCAGTCCTTCCCCAATGAAGTAAAACATATACCTAACAAGTTTCCAATTAAAATATTATTTCCACCACTTCATCCATTGTATGTAGTAGATAGTAATAATGGAAAAATCACTCCACATGTCATATGTGTCATTACTAGTGTCTCACTCAACCAATTTCTATAACTCAAACTAATATTCTTGCCGTTGTGGTTCCCCAAAAGTTGATGTGGCCATCTCTCACAAAATTGAGAAAAAAGCAAATAGTGCCAACTTTACACACCCATATTCCATAAATGGAATAGAATACAACTGTATATTATAAATAAGGCACATGTATCTCATTTGAATATGTATGGTGGTGAACCTACCACAACATAGATTTACATTTATTAATCTACATGGGAGAATCCATAAACAAATCTGATCATCCCATCAAAAGAATACCCTATGTATCTTAGTGTATATACTATTCTCTCGTAGTGTAACCCATATTATATCAAGATATTTTGATTGATCATAATGATTCTTGAATAATATCAAGATATTTACAAAGAAACCCATCACAACTGACTCATTACCGATAGTTATATCCGAAAACGAGAACATGCCATTGTTTTCTATGAAAAATGATAGGTTATAACTCTCAATCCACCTCATCACATGTCGAAAATGGAATCACGTCTCTTATAAACATACCCACATAAATACCTCATCAGAACCCTCTAGGCTAAGAAGATTACTATATACATTCACTAATACCTAATAAAAACCCCATGGTACATAACATTACAAGATCTAGGTGGAAATTCATACTCCTTTGATTAACCAAGCCTTATAGTTTGTCATCATAATCATCAGACTATATGAATTCATGTTGTTTCTATCACATAACCCCTCTTCTTCACAAAAAATCCCAATCACTTGACCAACAATTCCCCCATATTCAAATCAATATCAAAATCTCCATCTGTAGTTATATTCAATCTCTGCATTGAAGATGAAAAGAAATAAAGTATTTTAACTCAAATGATTATTCCATGCCAAAACCGATATTACAACAAACCTCAAGAATGATGTTTCATCCATTATAATAAAACAAATACATAACCATGCACTTTAAAAAAAATCTATTGAACCCACCGTGAATTGATTATATCTATATGGAATCTAGAGGTTCTTCAAACCCCATGGGCACGACACCATTGAGCTATCTTCTCCAGTGGTTTCCCTTGATTTCAAAAAATACTAATATGACATGACCAGAAAATATGTCTAATATCTAAAAACATCATCTTTCAAACATAGTTATATAGGATAGTCCAAGATAATATCTTTCTCTCCACATGAAACTATCAATGTCCAAAACATCCACATATTCCCTTCACACCCAAAAGTAGTAGAAACCCAATAGAAATATCTCCCAGTTCATCCTTAAATATCACATTATATCAAATCCGTAAAATTTGGGTCCTATCTAGCATAGAATACTAGATCCCATATTAATCCATACATATAGAAACATGGCATGTTTTTGACTAGATGAGACACTCCTACCTAAATTTGGAAACACACTGTTCCTAAATAACCAAGAAACCATTTACTTTAGGTCTCACACGAAGATATGCACACACAGAAACACACATCAACACCAAGGACAACATTCAACCTATTGGAGAAACTCAATATGAATGGTATCAACCCAACAATGTGCCTAAATCCATGCTAAGAGATAATATTTCAGAACCTCTAGGTCCCACTATATCCAATGGCACAATGATCACACCCGTTTAACAACACATCAACTCAACATAACCAAATTAAAAGTGATCGAGGTCATATACTAGGGATCCCTCAATACCCTAAGCACCCCTAAATAGGGCCATCAATCAACAGAATGTATACTCAATTATGTATCCTCTATTTTCAATCTTTACTTGTTTGTCCTTAATTATCATTACAATTTACAATTCCAAATAATTAAAATTTAAATCATTCCATTTCAAAAATTAATAGAATTTTATATTACAAAACCTTTTTAACACATATTTCTTAATTAATAGCACCACTCAATTTCACTCTTTATACCAATTTCTATAAACATCATGATATTAACCATTCTTTAAGAGGAAATATATGGTTGACCTATAAATACTATATGTCGATCATGAATTATGTACCCACAAACCCACTCTTTCCATATTATGGTAGGATATAAAAATTTATTAACCAATAACATCTAACCCAACTACTCAACTATAGGTGGAAATATCAATCAACTAAAAACTAAAAAATATTACATCAGTTACCACTCCTAAAATGGATGCACAAAAACATTCTCAATAAAATTATCATTCTTTGAATATATCCTCATATACTTTCTAACATGACCCAAATAGTAAAAAAAAATAAAACACCAATAATACAAACTTTTAACATCATAACATGGTAGCAAATAAAATAAGTTCTTCAAGACAGTTCACCATATGACCTCAGGTGCACCACCTTATATACCATAGGATGCCAACTAGATTTTACGGTCTATATTGATACACATGAAACACTATAACTTCATATCAGAGTGAAAAAGAACTAAAAATAAAAAAGGTTATAATAACCAACATGAATAATAAGTGGAAAACATATGGAATAATCCATTGAGTAAAAGAGTAAAACATCCTATAGAAATGGGATGAATATAATATTCCTTGATATCATGAAAATAAAACCCCCAATACCAATACCATAAAATATCCCACACATGGTCTCGAGCCTATACCTAGTCCAGAAATCCCATGATCTAACCCATTACACCATGAATTAAAAAATCACGGTGTCCCTCTCATAAACCTATGATAGAAAAAAGTAGCATCCTCTCTGTTGCAAAGGTTCCATAAAATCCTGAGAAGGCTGTATGTAAAACTCAGTAGCCCTCCACCAGTGTTTTCAAATGCAATATTTAGAATGTAAAATAGTGTATTTTTGAAAAAGGTGCATTAAATTAATAAACATCAAGGGAAAATGGTTTTACATTTAAGAATTTTCTATTTATCTCATTACATCTTTATTATTCATCATATAATCACCTTGGGACTTTTTTACATTAATTTCAAAGGTAAATTTATTTATAAAATAGATTAATAAAGTGTACCTCATAGTTTCCATATTGATACTCATAACATATATGATAGTGTTCAGAGGTTTGGAATTATGGAAAATCATTCCAATAGTAGAACTAGGATCACATTCATTATGTCAGTATGTACCAAAAAAAATAAATGGTCGAAAAACAGTGCATATCAATTCATGAATCCATTTAGTACTCAAAATTCTTTGTCTTACCATTCAATCATTTATTTGGAATAATATTCATATATCCTTGGATTTATGAATATTAGTCCTTCTCATGAAAATCTATGTTTTACCAAGCTGCCTGGAAATTCTATCTCCCCCCAACCCATGGATCACAGAGTCAATCCAATATCTCAAAACCATTATGGACAGGTCAAAAAACAAAGAGAATGATTCTATGAATCCAAATGATATTTGAAACATCATTTATATCCATCCCTATCTATTTCATTATAAAAAATCTATATTTTCCAAAATATTTTTCATAATCAATTAACCTTAATCATACATTATTTATCAATGTTCCGACAGACCATTAAACCCATCACATCCTGATGTGACCCAACCACTATTTTACAATTATAAAAACACCAAATAAATATTTTTTCAAGACTTATAGAAACCCCCACATTTAAAAAACATTTTATAACTACCATTAAACATTGGTATTCTTTTTAAACATATAAACATAGATCTAGGCCATAAATTCACTTCAATTCATTATTGAATGAAGTATTGTAATTTCAACATTTAAAGCCACACACACAATTCAAAAAATATTTTCAATCTAATAAGAATACATTTTCAAAAACTATGATGTCAACACCTCTTATTAAAATAATAAAAAAATATCAATACCACATTTTATTTCCATGAAACCCATAATAAGATCATAGTTAAAACACATAATTAAAAAAATTAAAAACCAAATTTGGAATATTCGAACAAACTATTATATAAGAATTTCAGTTATCCCTTATACCATTCTAACATAACCAATAAAAAATTAAATCACATTGACATTCAGATATACCATATCTCAATATATAAAAATTCATTTTACTACTGTCATGAATATTGCTTACCCCATGGTATCCCTAAGATGAATTTTAAATCATCAACATAACCAATGAGGTATATTAAGGGTCATGCAAATAACATTTATCCATAAATTTATTTCATTATCCTAATAAGAAATAAATCCATAAGGCTGCAACATAGACCAATTACATACACATATTAAACATCATGGCGATTTGAAGAAGATTATATACCACCTCCCTTATGATATTAGAAAACCACTCATCCATCCATATACCTTGATCCAAGCCAAAAAAATTACATTTAAATATAGAATATGTTTGTATAGAGGGTTTTATGGAATTTTAAGGAGGGAAAAAACAGAGTAATAAAAATCAATAAAATGGAAGAAAAAAAATTCAAAGTCTAACCTTGAGATATTAAACACAACCAACAAACCTCCAAACAACTACGAGTTGATGGTTAATAACCCATGAAGGTAGAGAAGATTTCTAGTCCATCACCCTAGCTATAGGCTGTATAATGGGGGAGAAATTATGGGGAGAAAAAAATTATATCAGGATGGAAAATTATAAAAATATCAGTTTTAATAGGGCGTATGGTTTGGGAATATGGTTTTCAAAATCATGATCTAACCGTGTGGTTCCCTCTATCATAGAGGAAATTTAATCTCCTAGTTTAACAATCCACTAATACAGTTTGAAAAAATTATTTCATGGTCCTATTTTCCACTTTCTATGTGGACCTCAAGCCACATGGTCTTCTGGGAAACCTTTCATGGTTTATCTAAATGTTCACCAAATTCATCAGGCCACACAATTATGGATCGCAGTTACTAAAAATATTTCTTTAATCTTGCAATAAATAAATAATTTATATCTTTTCCATAGTTTTCAATTTATTAACCTTAATAACACCCCCAATACCTGACCTACTCTGAAGAAAAATTCCATAAAAAAGGTAAAAAACGAGACAAACCTCATCTCTTGTTAATGATCATAAAATATTTCATGGTATATTTACACTTTTTAGGACCTTCTAATTCAATGACTATGTTATAATGGACCTATTTAAATAATATTATTTCATGGTTTTTATGAATGGTGTTTGGTGGGAAACACATTATTGAACATAGTGTTCTATTTAAAACACAACATGACATTAACATTTTTTGAGATGGTGTTATTGTGATGGACTCCCATCACAAAAAATTAATTTTTAATGAGAGTCCATCATAAATACACCATTAGACAAGGCCACATAAAAAAGTGGATATTTGTAACTACCCATCCCAAATAGTTTTTATTTTTGGAATAAAGAATATCAATCAAAAATAACCCCCGTATATGGTGCTAAACAACCATTTGTGATTGTCCATTGTAAATATCTATTTTGACCAAAATTTATTATAGTAGATAATTATATGTTTAATAAAAAATATAAACAAATAATTAATATTATAAAAAATAAAAAAATTCAAAAAATTTAACCTACCACAACACTAATAAATCAATTCGAAAATAATATGTTTTATGAACCTTTATTAAAAAATAATAATAATAAATCAAAAATCATAAAATAGTATTATCAGGTGGAGGAGGATCATTTGATGTTCATAAAGGAGGAAACACTATATGAACACCATGTTCAGGCGATCACATATACTCTATCATCTACTTATTCCTTGATCAGTGGTTCTCAAACTCCTCCTCCCTATCTCTATCCCTCACAGATTCTATAGAATCGTCTCATCCTTATCATTAATACTATTCTCATATTATTCATCATATGATAATTAACCCTATCCAAAATATCTTTTTGATCAATATTATGACATCATAGAAGCACCATAATAAATGGAAGGAGTCTATCATAAAGTAATACATGTATCATAACCGCTCTTGACACCATGTAATGTTTTCCATATATAACCCCCCTCAAAGAAACCCGCCTCCCAATTTGCATATTCTTCACTCTAGAATTAATTCCCTATGTATGAGAATTAATTTCCTCATATTTTTCCTTCAAATTTAATTTGAAATTAGAATTGTAGTAAAATTAATTTTAGTAATTTTTAAAAATATATCTATGATAATATAGATTTTTTCGGCCTTTGAAAATTTGTCATGTACTTGGATTAGTGTACATATTCATATAAACTTCCAACAATTAAATATTTTTGTATGTAGCATCTTGAATAATATATAAACAATATACAATTAATATATATATGAATTAAAAAAATATTACTTAACATATATCGTCAATGTATACCTAAATTAAGACTCCCATTCCTATGTGTGACCTCATGACTCCCACAATTTTAACTATATAGATGATGATATCCACCTACATGTATCTATTAGACAATATCAACACACCATATAATATAAATGAACTGATTTATAGCTAGGTTTATGAGAGATACAAGATTTCTAAAAATAGTAACATAAGATATGTCCACGATAGTCATCAAATCCTACTACATAGGTACTCTAATCCTCATTCTTAGCCTAATTATAATCCACTTTATGAGAATTTTTTCCTCATCTAATTCATTCAATTGAATAAAATAATTCAAATGCATAAAATAATATTTATGGTAAATTATTAGACTAAACAAATATACATACCCCAATTTGACGCTTGTGAGAACCTATAATATCACGAGTGACAGGATTGATTTACATCCTCTTATAAACATCGAACATTGTAATATGTGATGTTCAACTAACTATAAGAGTAAAAAATAAATTGTTTACATTTGAAGATATATAAATTAAAAAAATTTACTTATCTGATGTCATTGATGCACACTGAATGTATAACTACTAGCTCTATGTCTTAGAGCCTTCTTTCCTTGGGTTTCCTAATCTAATAACAAATTTCGATTTGGTTGGAAGAAATCGGTCATTTATCATGACATGAATATCAGAAATTATATGATTTATAGATTTTTTGAAATTTAATATCTGTTTTATTACTTTATATTATTTTATAATAAATATTAGATGTAATTTATTACGTCTCGAGTCTAGAAGCCACTTGAGAGTGCTTTAAGACAACTTTTCCACATCGCCTCAAGTGCATCTCCCAAAATTCCAGAGGTTGATGACTAGAAGAAATTTCGTAGGAGATGATAGTGTGGAGACTATTACCTCATTGGATGAGTATAACACAACAAAAATAATAAACATATACTAGAATTATTAGTACCATACAACAATAGTAAAAAACGTAAGACTGATAATATAAATAACCAGAAGTAATATCATAAACATATGTTTCTGCATGTTAAATGTTCTAGGGAAAAAATCCAAAATATGTTACTCTATTTTAATAAAAAATATAAGAACCAATAGTATAAAAAGGAACAAATAAAACTCAAATGAATCACAATCCTTAGTTTGGTCGCATGATCTTTTACTTATAAACAACAATCAAGTACATATAGAAGGGATCATACCCTTATCGACACCTACAACAACATAATCTGTTTGGGCCCAAAAAATGACCCTAACAGTATGTGAGACTAAATCTCTGTAGGCAACCACATAAGGTTTGTGCCAATTTTTTATTGAATATATATAACATGCAGTGTGCAATTGGGAAATCAGTAAGTTAGGATGTATAAATAGTAAATAGTCTTACAAGTACCAGTTTTCGTTTACATTAATTTTATGTTCACTAGTAATTCAATTACATTGAATAATATAAGTATCTGGATACATCATTGGCCTAATGATCCCTATACAAACGTAAGACTAACAGATTTCCCAAAAGAACATCAAAAAAATTATATTGAAGACCAAATCCAAGATTCTGCTTTTTCTTAGAAAAAACATCATAATTCTTTCTATTCGATATTCATCTTTTAATAAAATTTCATCTCATGACATATAATCAACTACCAATAGAGACAATCCTTAGAATTCCTCATTGGATTCATGGTTCTCTAGACATTTATATAAAGTCACCATGGTCACGAACACTATATATGTGGTTCGATCACCACTTAACATGATAATACCCTCTTTGAGTCCATCCATGGCCTTTTAACTGAGGCCATGGTTCAATATTAGAGATAAAATTCCAAGCACGCTTAAAAAAGCATAGTCATAACATAGGGAAACAGGTAAAATCATTAATCCCAAATCCTTTTTCAAAACAATTACAATTTTACACAATATTGATTCTATTTAATAAACAAAACCATTTTCGACAACCCAATAAGGGAAAAATGTAATTCCTCATAGAAAAAATACGAAAATGCCCATAAATAGTCATTTATGGTAAATGCACCCATGGGGTGCCTCTAATTCAAGTTAAACCACCTAATACATAAATGAGGACACACATTAAATCACCTAAACATCAATACGAAAAAACATAGGCCAATTATCAATTAAGGGGACACCATCAAGTGGGGTAGTGACACTCCAACACATATAACCAACATGGCAATTCACAAAAACCATGAGACCACTAACCTCATAGTAGTATAACCCTCCTCACCCAGCGTCAACATCAAATTCGACCTAGAATGAAGTATATCTATAATAAAAGTTTAAAGATCAGCCCCTGATAACTTTTTCAAGATAATAAAATAAATAGAATGACTCAAGTGTAATCAAGTTCTTACCTATTAGGTTCCAACGCATCTAACGGAATTCGAATAAGAGATAGAACAAGGAAACAAAAGGCAACCCCTTCATTGGATTTCCTAGGTGCACTGTTTATTGAATAAAGGGGTGAGTTTATATCTGAATAAGAAAAACACCGCTGCATTCTGATTTAACACAAAATAAATAAATATACACAGCGTGTACTTGAAAATACCCATTGGGTAGTGCCTACTTGTTTATGGGTCATGGAAATATCACTACATGGCGTGTACCAGTATTATATGGTGTGTAACCCTAGTTACAAGACATGCACATGGGTTACATTGCATGTTACCCTATATTTATTCCACATACATAAGAAAAAACTAAAAAGATAATATCCATACTTCAAATGAAGAACCATGTTCTTATAGACATCCCCTCTTAAAGAAATTTTTCCACAAAATTTCCTTCTAATGGTGGTGGAGAAGAACCTAAGAATAATTGTAGTAACTGAGTGTGTACTTTGGACTCCCACGATAATGTATCATCATGTGAACAGTCATGATGTGATAACGCTTGTATTATAATACCTTACCGGCCTCAAATACCTATCATGCTTCTATAAAATATACATATCGAATACTCCTCAAAGAATCCATCAACATGATGTTCATTCTCTTAGAGATGAATATTGTGCGACTGGTTTGGAAAGTTATGTCATAATAGAGAAGCGTGGAAGATGTTGTTCATACTTTGCTACCTATAAGGTAACCAAAGTAGATATTAAACCATCCTAAACATATCTAAAATTTCAAATGGCCTGATGTATCTTGGTGAATTATTAAAATTTCTTTGGATCCTATGGTGTCCAAATTTCAGTGAAACACATTCGAAAATAGTGATCCCCGACCTAAAATACTAACGATATCCTGTGGAGATCGATGTTTGATTTCGGTTGAGATTGTGAAGTATCCATCCACATTTGAATCCCATAAACCTGTTCAGTGGTCTCTTGGACAAGATGACATCCTAACATAGCTACCTCTCTTGCCTCCATCCAACAATGTGTTGATCAGCATGGTGTACTATATAAAGACTTATATAGAACCATTTGAAAAGTCGCAAAAAATCTATTGTTTTAGGAGAACTCAATGAACTGCATGTGTTCCTCCCAAGAGCCCCCAAAATCCAAGACGGATGCCTGATACATGTCCTTTAGCACCATATTTTGCGATATGATTGTACATCTTTTTTAGGGTGGTAAGCTGTTATCAAAAGCATCTGTGTACCCAGTGCCCACTATATCCCTTTACCAAAATGAGAAGTAAAACATACATCACTATGTGAAATGATAGAATGTTTAACCCTGAACAATCATACAATCTCACTGATGTAAAACCTCCCAAAATCATCAATATTGAAGGTTTCCCTGATAGACAGGAAAAGTGAAACCTTCATGATAATATCAAGAGTAACTCCCACAACATCTTTAACACAACACCTCTAATGTTGGAAAAACCCAACAAAGCATGCCCTTGAGCATTCTGGTGATATTATTAGAGATATTTCCCTTAACAAAGAGAATCCAAACAAAAAATATGTCTTATTAGTGGTGTCATAGCAATGAAAATTTGAACGTTTTCAAAACATGTCCCATTATCTTCCCTTGAAAGACATTTGGGGTTTTCACATCACACAAACCTTAAAATTAAAATGTGTTCAAACTTCTTCACTCAAACCTTACATGATGAACATGAAGGATAATGAGTCAAACCATCCAAATTTAATCCTTAACCTATTCTATAGAATCACAAATGAGCATGATTAAATTTCCATGATATCCCCAGATTCAAAAACCCTGATGTCCATGGAACTCACCAATGTGGTCCATACTCTCCGTTACAAGTGAGACTCTGGTATAAGGACAAAAGTCCACTTAAGTTCAATGACTGAACCCAAAGTGGTATCCGCCCAGTGGACATGTCATGAAAACTATAGGCATACAAAGTCTAACTGTGTAATTTCTACACCGGAACCCACGTATCACTTAGTATTAACGAAGCCTCAGGTAAACACACACATCCAATTCATAAAAACGTTAATAGATCAAAATGTAACCCAAGAGATTTAAACAATAACATGTAGTATAAATGACACAATATTATTGAATCTAGGATGATTCAAGATAGGGATCATTCCTTTTACTTATGTAATATCACACTAAGATAATTTGAAGGATTACTAGAAAAGGATATTTGAACTACAACAGGTCGACCTTCTAAAAGAAACATGGATTCACTTACCGATGAATCATTATTTACCAGACCTAAAAGCCTTTATCCAAAGACATATCTATCATAGTTCATGATTAACCACTGAGGTCCATTCCTGAACATCAGTTCCTCAGAAGGATTTCACAGATATCCACAAGAAAAAAACATCATGTTTTCAAGAAAACATCAACTTGAAATAAGGATCGCAAGCCTCAAATAAATTTATGTAGGATATACCATTTACAAATGATCCTTTATTGTGATCCTTATACCTATAAGGTCACATTTAAATAGAACCAATGTGATGATCCCCACATATAAGGGTCTAAGTAATCAATAATAAGGACCACCCACTATCAAACGAGCTTATTCCAAACCAACATAAACAGATGAGTGTCTTTATACAAACCATCATCACCGCATCTTATCAAATGATATTAAAGATGAATTTAAAATGACTAGCATGTCAATAAAATGATGTCCTAGAGAGTCATCCCATGTAGAGGGACAAACTTAGTTCCATAATGCTTAATTCACTCTACTTCAGAGATAAAAAAATTACATACCCAATAGATCAAAGCCCAACAATTTAATTAAACTCAATGACTCTTTTTTACATTTAATACTCAATAGGTATATAAAAATATACAACCTCAATTTTACACAAGAAAATAAAACATTATTCATAATATTCATAGGATTTATATCCTCTGTATCCTAGTACTAGATTACCCACGTAGGAATTGGGTCAAATTCATATCATCTACATAAACATTTATAGTGATTACAACATACCAATTCACCCATCAATTAAGAAAATAGAGGTTCACATGACCTCCTATGTAGCTGGACACACCCGAGGAATGTCTAACCTTCCGTACCGAGGACTCCTTAGTGTTTGTTCCCATATTAAGGGTCATGATACAAAAAATCTCATAGCCTAGAAGTTAAGTTATCAAAATATGACAGGTCAACACCTTCCTCCAAACACACACACCTCTGCCTACCCCATAGGTCATGATTCAGTGTCAAATAATGAGATACACTCCCAAAAAGACACTAATATGGTCAGTTATAGTCAAGTCAAACTCAGAGAGGAATACTACATGGGATCTTTATCTAAGAAGTAAATGGAGGAATCCTACAAAACTTCCTTGAAAGATATACAATAGAGGAATCCTACAAGAGGGCTCCTATTAAATATTAAAAATTAGAGGGATCCTATAAGGGACTCCTTATAACGGAATAGGTCAATATAGAGATCTCATATCTTATCTTTGACCATATGTACCCACTGGGTAGGTCTTGGCCCCCAACTGATCATTCATGATTTTGGTGTCACTCTCAAGAGACAACTGACAATGATTAAGAGAATAAGATCCAATCAATTTAGATATAATCCCTAAAACACCCAGTAGGAGTCCCTAGAATGCTCAATGAGTTTCCCAATCATGATTTAGATAGAAACCTACCCAGAATGAACTACTCTTAGGCCCAATTCTGACATCAAGGTATAAATATGGATTGACCCTTAGGGGTTCCACAAGAAGAGTTTACAACATATTAAAACCATACACTGTGTGTGCCCTCACAATCCTACCCAATCATGTACTTCCACTAGAATCAGTGGGTAAGAATCAAAATTATATTGTGTGTAAGACTCGGACACGAAATATACGCAAGTCATTCCTCTTATCCATGTACTTATACAAGATGAATCCACATGGGGTCTAGCTGTATAAAATTACACAGTGTTTACCTTAAGTACACCCCTTGCACTATCCAAAACCAATACTATTCCACGTTTATTTTGACATGACTAGATACACAGTCATTTACCATGTAGTGTGTAAACATAGTTAATGTAGTGTACTTAAGAAATTTATTTCATCCCACACAGAAGAACAGATGGTGTGAGTTCATAGGACCACACATCGTGTTATTTGGGTTTCTTGAAAGTAAACCTTTAAAACATTCTCAAAACTCGCTTTTCTAAAATTTAAACTGAAGATATAAAGAATTATAACCCGTTAGGGACTTTACCACAAAAGGTGTTTTTTTATGATAGAAAAAGAAACATACAGGAAGAGTGAGATGCACTACACAAGAGGGTAGTCATGGGGGTCTAAAGTAATGGATCCCGAGAGCATCCCCAATGACAAGAGCCATGCTCCCGGGTGGGAGGGATTCAAGGTTATAGTAACATGTGAGCTTTTCACTGGGGTCCACCATAGAGGCTAGATAATCTGTGACTCTATATACCTCCCGCCATGTGTGAATAATCTCCAATTGAGGGGAAATGAGACAACTACACTTACAGATTGTATATGCGATGGACCATGGGGTAATGCCACTTCCTTGAAGAGCACGGTGAAGTGCTGTGGAATCGGTCTCAATGGCCGATAGGGTGATATTACTCTTACCGTAGAGAATGTGTCCGATGAGAGTTTCTCACTCCTCTTCTTGAAGGAAATTTTCACTCCCATAGAACACTGAAAAAGTAGGGATTGTAGACCCATTATGGTCCCTGAAAAAACCTCCCCTCGCATGAACCCCATCCCGTAGGCGCCGTCCGAGTTGAGCATGAAGCCAGTGCTGTGTGGGATTCCAATGCACCCTGGGACCATGCAGGGTTCTGGGAATGAGAATTCTGTCCGTCCAAATATTCCTAAATGAGGGAAGCCCTTCTCTGCTCTTGAAGATACGAGTGAGATCAAGAATCATTGTCTTCGTTCTGAAGAGGATCGATGCCCACGAGGTGATGATACCCTCATGCCTTGAAGGATTACGAGCCTTCCAGATGTTCTAGAACCCTTCCAACAAGATTTTCACCATTTCCTTATTCTCTATGAGCTTATCAACCCCCTAGAACCATGCTTGCAGGAAGTCAGTGCTGGTGAATACAGAGTAGCAGCTAGAAGCACCAAAGGCTTCCCAAACTTCAAGAGGCCATGAGACTTCAAAGAAGAGGAGGGTAGTAGATTATTCTGGGATATCGGGATAGAAAGAACATCTAGAGACAAGTGATACTCCATGTCACCTCAAATTATCATCTGTGGAGAGGGACCGGTTCCGAACGCACCATAGGAGGAAGTTCAAGTTGGCTGGGACTTCCTTACACCATAGCAGATCTCACCACTCATCAATTGTAGAGGAATTTCCCATAAATGGTCGGTAACCCTTGCTAGAGAAAATACCCAATAGTGAAACATAAAAAAATACATTAGTATGGGTCTTCGTTCAGAACAATGGACTCAAACAATTTTCGCTGCGAGTCATCCAGAATGGCGTTGATAAACTGAGGGAAGATGCTGGCCTGCTTGAAAGAGATAAAAGGGATCGGGAACCCGTGGATGGCCTGTTTGGTTCCAGCCCAGTTGTGATTCCATAAACTGATGTTTCCCCTCCCAATAATCCATCTACTGTGTTCATAAATAGTAGTAATATGCATATGGACAATACGACATAGAGGAGTAGCAGTCCCCCTGAGCATATCTAGATTCCTACCGTACTTGTTTTGAATGAATTGGACCTATAAATTATCCCCCATGATGGCCTCCCATGCTAGTTTCCCAAGAATTCCTTCCATGGTATTAGCCAGATCCTTCACATTAATTCCTCCCTCTTGGGAAAGTCTTTCCAGTCTCCGCCAGGATTCCCAATGAAGTCTCACCTCAAAGTGAACGTCCCATATAATAGAGTTGAAGATATTTTCTATATTATTTAAGACACCCTTCGAGACCTTGAGACAAGAAATAACATGAATGGGAATCAAATAAAGAACATGAATAACCAGTGTAATCCTGCCACTGAATGACAGAAATCTATTTTTCCAATTGGAAATCCAATCGGAGATTTTAGACACAATCTTGTCAAGAATGCTGGACCTTGAGACTGGACGGAGAGATCGGTGCACCAAGGTAGTCAAATGGTAAGTATTTTCAGAGAATACTCAGGCCTTGATCCACTTTACTCACCCATCTTCCCGAATAGTTATTAGGAAGAAATAAACTGCTCGTATCCCTGTTACCACGCTGTCTGCTCCACTTCCCATATGTATCTTGGATCATGTTAATGCCCCAGATGAACTTTTGACTGGCATTAAGAAAGAATATTGAGTCATCGGCAAACATTAGGTGAGAAATTCCATTAGAGACAAGCCTGCAAGGATAGGGAATGAGGACACCATCAGAAATACTCTTTTTGAGGTAATGAGAGAGAGAATCTTGAGAAATGATAAAGAGGATTGGTGATAGTGGATCCCCTTGTCTTAACACATGAACTGACTTGAAGAATCCACAGAAGGTCCCGAAAAATGAAATGGAAAACCATGGAGAGATGAAACATATAAACATTATGTCAATGGACCATTTAGAGAAGCCAATACACCGCGACACCTTGATGATGAAGTTCCACTCAAGTCTATCATAAGATTTCTCCATGTCTATTTTGAGAATCATATTTGAACCAATTACTTTAGCATCGATGTCATGAGCCATCTCTTGAGCCAACACAATCGAACCCTGGATAGCTCTCCCTTTGACAAAGTCCTGCTGCTCCAAAGAAATCCATTGGGGAAGATAATGAGTCATCCTTATATTGAGCACCGTAGCCATCACTTTGTACGGGAAATTGCACATGCTGGTAGGTCTATATTGATTAAGAGAAGATTGGTCCTTGACCATGGGAATAAGGACCAGCATGGTGACGCTAGCCACCCGAGGGAGATGACCATCTCAGAGGAAATCTCTGATGGCATTAGTAAGGTATTAATTAACCAGGTCCCAAGAGGCGATATGGAAAGATCCAGGGAGGCCATCTGGACCCGAGGCACTCTCTGAATTAAGATATTCGACGGCCTCAAAAATCTCCTCATCATCCAGACAAGAGGAGAGAAAGGAATTGTCTTGATCAGAGACCTGGCAAGGAATAGCTTCAAACAGGACATCCTACCCCAAGGGATACCCATCTTGTCTATTAGATATGGGGCCAACCAGCAGAGTAGATAAATGAGACATAACCATGTCACGAATCACCTTTGGGTCATCAGAGTAGGATCCTTCTCCCAATCCAAGAGGGCCCATGCACCATAGGGACCAAAGTTTAATATCCAGGCTATTGTAACCATAACACATACCAGTAATCCTATAACAAAATCATGCATATCAATTATGGTACCTATCACAACATGACACATATCTAGAATGACATCTATCACAATAGAAAGAAATACCTCTAAATGGCATGGAAGGAAGGCATGTCATGTGATTTATAACATGTTCTTATATGATGTATAAGATGGAATATCCTCATCTCAATGAGTTTAAACAAAATATAACCTCAATGATAGAATTTATAAAATAATAATACACGTGTGTCACCCAACGGTGAATCCAAATAAAACATAATAACTCAAAATCAGAAAATCACAATTCAATTCGAGGCCATTTGAATTTTCCCTATACCCTGGGTAGTTACTATTTGACATGTCTTATTAACAATCCCATTGAATTAATAAATTTTTCTATCATTTCCAAACAATAAGGAAAACCGAAAAAGAAACCACCACTAATACCACTTTTTAACATCTCAGGTCAGGATGAAACATGACTGTGCTCCAAGCCAATTTGGACACATGTCCTCAAGCGCATCTCCCCAAACTCCAGAGGCATCCAACTAGCAGTGAGGGCCTATGTGATAATCATGGGGAAACTATTTCATCATTAGTATAATATAACACAATGGAAATAATAAAATCATAGTGGAAGCATTAATAACATACAACACAAGTAAACAAATTAAGACTGATGATATAAATAACTAGATATCATAGCATACAAATATGATATTGCATGTTACATTTTGTAAGAAAATAGAGAAAAAATGATAAACTATAGTAATAATAAATATAAATACCAACAGTACAACAAGAAACAAAAGAAGCTCAAAGTCATCAGAAGCCTTAGCTTGGTCCTATGCTCTCCTTATCCTAAACAAAAATCAAGTACCTATTCAAGGGTTATTAACCTTATCAACATCTATAACAATATAAACTGTTTGGGCCCAAAAAAAATAATCAAATAGGTTGTGAATCTATATCCTAGCAGGAAACCACCGATGCTCTATTCCAAACTGTCAGTGAATATGTATAACATGAAGTGTGTAATAATTAAAGTATTAAACTAGTAAGTACTCAAATGTAAATAGTCATACAAGTATTTCATTTCATTTACATTCAATTTATGTTCAATATAAATTCAATAGAGTGAAATAACATATGTCTTGGGATCTAGACAAGGCCTGACAATCCCCACAAAAATGTAAGCCCAAAAAATTTCTCAAAAAAACATATAAACAACTACAAGTGAAGACCAAATCCTAGGATGTTTTTGTCTCAGAAAACATATCATAAATCATTCCATTCGATATTGAAATTATATGTACATGTCACCTCATGAAATATAAATAGCTACCAATAGAAAATTTCCTTGGAATCCCTCATTGGATTCAATGTTTCCTCAATATTCATGTAATGTCTCTATGATCCCAACACTACATTCTTTGTACTCTTAAGAAATAACATGATAATAACCTTGTTTAGTCTATCCATGGTCTTTTAACCAAGGCCATAGTTCACAATTGTAGAGAAACATTCCAAACTTGCTTAAACATGCATAGGCATAACATGGGAAAATGGAAAAATAACTAATAACAATACATTTTCCAAAACAATTACAATTTAACATAATTTAAATTCCATTTAACAACCAAATTTTTTTTAGAAACCCATGAAGGGAAAACAAGGAATTCCTTATAGACAACCTAGGTGAAACAGTAATAAATGATCATCAAAAGGGAAAAAACCCTGAGGCGGACCTATTTCAAGGAAAAGAACCTAATTTATGAATGAGAACACATATTTAATTTCTTAAAATTGATTAATAAATAAATAAATTCCAAATACCAATTAAGTCGACAACCACAAATGGGAGAGCGACACTCTAACACATATAATCAAAATGATAATTCACAAAAGGCATGAGACCAACAACCTCAGAGTAGTATGACCCTCCTCATCCATTTTAATCCTCTAATTTGACCTACAATGGAGTATATCTACAAAATAAGTTTAAATTGTCAACCCTTTATAACATTGATGAGATAAAAAATTATGAAAAACATTTCAAGAGGAATCAATAACTTTCTGATTAGGTTCCAACACATCCGAAGGCATTCAATTAGATGTTCGGATGATGATATAGGAGAAAACCCTAATATTGGATCACATGGGCGCATTGTTGGTTGAACAATGGGGTGAGTTTCTTTATATCTAAGAAAAAAGATGATACTTACCAATTTAACACAAAATAAGAAAAGTACACGACATATAATTAAAACTACATGCAATGTGGTGCATGTTTCTGTATGGGTCATGGCCAGATGACAACATGGAATGTACTGAGATTTTATGGAATGTATCCCCAGTTAAACAATGTGATCTTGAGATACACGGTGTGTAACCATATCTTTCCTCCAATTACATAAGCACAACCTAAAAAGAGAAGACTTCGACTTCAATGTAATAACTGGGTCATTAAATAATTATTGGTAATTAGAAAAAATTACCACTAATTACCAGTAATTAACACAATTTTTTTATAAATTAATATAAATTAAAAAAAATTATATAAATTACTAGAAGGTTTAAATCATTGATATGACAATATTTAGGTTAAATTACAAATTTCTTCCAACTATGTCAACAAAATTCATTGCTCATCACCTAAAAATTGATGACCTATTTAATATTCACTCCAAATTTGTCATTGCATATCACAAGAAAAATTATAAACGTTTTCATTTTTGATTTTATAGTAGTTTATTTGAAAAAATACCAAGTATTACTTAGTACCACTAATGACAACAAATTATTATTAAGTACCACTATTTATCAATATTTATTAATAATTATTACTAACAATCACTAATTGTTACTAATTATCACAAATTCTTACTAACTTCTACTAATTAAAAAAATTATAACTAATCAACATTAATTACCAATTAAAACTACTAAATTATATAACTTTTTTACTTATTTATAGTGATTTTCCACTAATTTTAAATAATATTTAATAATAACTTGTAATTTTTAACAATTATATAGATTTATCAATAATTTTGACTAATTACACATAATTTTTACTAGTTACCATAAATTTTTACTAATTATAGTGAATTAATGTTCATTTTTACAAATTGTAACTATTTTTCAAAATTGTTATATTTTTTACCAATGGCCAATAAATCATAACAATTTCACCGATTTACCATTAATGGTTACTAATTACAACTAATTTTCACTAAATATAGTTATTTGGAATTATTTTTTACTAATTTAGTTGTAAATTTTACTATTTTATATTAATTTCTACTAATTTGAAATAGTTATAGGTAATTCTTGTTAATTTTAACTTATTACTAGAATTTGTTTCAAAACATTAGTGTTTTACAAATAATTTTTACTAAATTTTACTAATCACCACTATTTTTTAATGATGAGAGTGATTTATTTCTAGTTTATAATTAATTATACTGATTTATTGCTATTTTTTATAATTTTTACTAGTCATCATAAATATTTTATAGTTATTGTACTTTACCGCTAATTTTAACTATATAGTGCTGATTATTACTAATTTCTATTGTTTTTCACTAATTATAGTGATTTAATGTACATTATTACAGATCCTTACTAATTACTGATACTTTTTAATTCTTTTGAATAATTAGTAGTATTTTTTATAATCAATGTGATTTTCCATAAGATAATACCAAATTACTACTAATTTTCTCTAATTATAATGATTTAACATTAATTTTTACTCATGTTCTATTAATTTTTACTAATTTTTACTAATTAATGATTTTATAAATAATTTTAGTAAATTACAACTAATTTTTACAACATACTGCTTATTTGTACATAAATATTTTGATATACAACTAATTTTTACTAATTTTAACAAGTCCCTCTAAATTTAATAAATATTGTGATTCATAACATATTTTTATGAATTACCTCAAGTTAGTATAAGTTGGAAATAATTGTTTTCTAATTATGGTGATTTAATGTTCATTTTTACTAATCCTTGGAAAATAAAAATATTTTCTAACTGTTTCTAACAAATTACAGAAAAGTTTTAATAAATAAAGTGTTTTACAACATGTTTTCCCTAAATACTGATATTTTTCGCTAATTTTAGTGGTTTAACTATAAATTTCACTAATTTGACAGAAATGATTACTAATTTTTACTAATCACCACTATTTTTTAGGAATTATATTGATTTACAACTAGCTTTTACAGCATTGAAAATATTAAAACTTTTTATTAATTATAGTGATTTATTAATATTTTATTACTAATTACCTATAATATTTTATGTACTATTATTTTTTAATAATTATATTGATTTGATTTTTAATTTTAGTGACATATACCAATTAATGCCAAATATTTTACCTCCCAAAATATGTATCGTATGAAAATGTTGAGACCACCATTAGGTCTGAAATACGAGGTTTACTATAGCATGGCAATAAAATTTTTGTGTGCGATGTGTTTTGTTACATCACATGTGAGAGTTAATAGTTCCAATTTTTTATAATATTATATATATATATAATGAAATGTTTATACAAATAATTAATACTCTTTATTTTACTTAATACAATATTTATTTTTTTTTTGTGATTTTTTAATGGTTATTAATATTTATTATTCATTAAAATTATTGTGTAATTAATTATTATAAATTATAGATTATGTAATGAATATTACTAATTATATCAATTATTAAAATAAATGTTAAATTTTTAATTATTACAGTTTACATATATATCATGATTTATTAATAAATATATGTAAATCAGTATATTCTAACTCTTTAAAGTAATACATACATATCAAATATATATAAATAGACACACACACACACAGATATATATATATATATATATATATAACAATAGAATTTTCTAATAATGTTTATATATACATATTCTAATGTTAATATATATACATATATATAACTGTTAACGTTTTATTAAAAAAACACACACACACACATATATATTGACATGTTTATATATATATATATTAAAAAACATAAATATTTTTCATATATATATATATATATAACCAAATAAGTTTTTGGAAACTATTATATATATATATATATTCACATCTTCATATTCCTACATTTATATATTTATTGTAAACCTTATATGTTTCATAAAAATATATATATGTTAAAAACGTTAAATATTATTGTATCTTTTTTCAAGGTAATATATATATATATATATATCAATATTTCATAATTAGTATAAATTCATCAAATAATATACATATATTTAACTAAAATATATATATTACAGTGCAAGATAAACACTACAACATCATGAGAATAAAATAAGAAATATGAATAAGAAAATTAAAGGAGTGAAACCACCAATAAATAGAGTTATTGTTAAGATGAATTATTCTAATTCCTTACATATTATAATTAAAAATGTAATTAAAATTTTTATGTTTTATTATATCAATTAGTTTAATATATTCAATGGTAAAATGTTATTAAAATCAGTTTGTGTTAAAATTACTTGTCTTTTAAATATATTTCCTTTTTTATATTTATTATATTTTTCTCCTTAAATAAAATTAAAATATTTAAATGATTATTACACTTAAAATTTTCTACGTACAAAATTAAAAGAACACACTTATTTAATTAGTAATTGATATGAAAAATTAATAAAAAACATAATTCTTACAACTGGAATTAGGGGTATTTGGGACGAGCTATTTGCGATGGGATCCCATCACAAATAGGCTTTAGCAATGGGGCCCATCACAAATTGTTCATTGTAGAGAATATTATCACAAATACTATGTTTTTCCACCAGCCCTTAATAAAAAATAGTATTTTCATTGGGAAATTTTAATGTCACAAATAAGTCTCTGATTATATACATTATATATAAATAAACCATTTGCGATAGTTCCATCACAAATATTATTTTTGAAAGGAAAGTTCTCCATCTCAAATAAGTCTCTGATTATATATAAAAACTTTTTTGTGATGTTCTCGTCGTATATAGTATTTTCGATGGACCCATCGTCCCGTCCCAAATATTAAATTTAGAAATTTATATTTAAACTATTTGAGATGGGTTCCCATCTCTAAAGGTCCCATTGAAAATACTAATAAAAATAAAAAAAATACATTTAATAAAGTTAAGATTACTGTAAAAACTATATTAATATTATTAAAATATTTAAAAAATAAAAAATATTAAAATTCTTAATATTCTCAAAAAAATATAAAAAATAAGAAAATATAATTATTATTATAAAAAAAATTAACAAACATTAAAAAAAATAATACTAAAAAATATATATTTAATGAAATTATGATTAAGGAAAATTATTATTAATATAATTAAAATAATAAAAAAAATTAAAAATTAATTAAAATTTTCAATATTTATGAAAAAATATGAAAAAATCATAAAATATTATAATTATTATTACTAGTAAAATAAGAAAATATTAAAAACCATACTACCGATAATAAATAATAAAATAGTAAAAATAAAAAAATATAAATTACGCAATAATAGTACACACCCGTGCGTATGCACAACATATTGGATCAATTATTGTTACTTATAAAGAGAATAATATTTGCAAAAGTTACCTAATAATAGTAATGTTTATAATTTTTTAATCACAAGTAATGTACATTATAATGGTACCAGATTCGATTGATTATAGACACACCAACAAAATAATTGAATAATGAAAAGAAATATAAAATGTAAATACTGAATTTGGAGGGATGGATATTGGTGAAAGATAATGAATATTATGGAATAGAACATGTGAGGATATTGTTCTCAGACCTAACACAATAGTAAAAAGCACCATTTATATTGGAATAAGATTGAAAATTTATTCTCAACAAATTTAAATAGTAAACCTGAAGTAACATACATTTAAAATAATAAAAGAAAACAAAATAAATGAAACATTCATATTGATAAAACAATTTTAATAGTGGAGATAATGTTTAAAAAAAACAAAATAGAACTTCATATTTCAGAAACGCTTACATCTGAAAAGAGGTGGGTTTGAAATCAGACATTAACTATTATTTTTAACAGCAATCAGTGTCCATTTTGGAGTCAAACTGTCTACATCTTGTTGTGTTCGTTATATCCTCCTAGTAATGTGTGGATCTGTTCCTGTAGTAGACCAGACATACAAGATGTTGGTTGAGAGTAATATGGTTTCCTGAAGCAGTTACATATAGTCGAGAAAATAGTAAATGGAAAATCAATTTACTTTATACACTTTAGTCATTTGAAACAGTCCATTTGTTCCTTAAATGTGTTATTACATAGTTTTATGTTGTCATTAATAAAGGTTCAATTCACAGTGGCCGAAAATATATTTAAATGGTGTTCATAAGATATTAGATTTTGTATGTTATTTCCAATTACATGGAAAAACATCACCATTTCAGTTAATTTTTTCGGTTTTTATGTTGTATATATCCTTTAAACGTGGATGCAGTTCATGGCTTGTTGTTTCCATAGAGTTTTGAGATGTTTTAACAATTCGTTGAACCATCAAAATCTGTCAATATATTTTTCTACCTGAATAAATGACATCAACCAATTACTTCCCAAAAAAGGATGAAATTTAATAATTGGATCTAAAATATGATTTTTAAGAATTACCAAACGAGTAGAAAATATGGACTGTGATTTAATCATACACATTATAAATAGAGCTGGAAAATTTCAATATTTTCTACTCAAATGATGTTATGAAAATTAAATACAATTAAGGAAAAAAACATATAACTGAGTAAATGATATATTTTTATTTTTTGTATCAATTCCAAAGTCTATATTAAATCATACTGATAAACATCCTGGGTTGTGATGTTCCAAGATCAAAATAGTACAATGAAAAATAAATATCAATAACATAGAAGAACTATCAATTTAATTACCTCATATAATCCCCATGACATTATTGATTTGAAATCAATGTGAGAAAAAAACCAATAAAAACAGAAGATAAAACTCCATAATAAATACAATCAAAACAACACTGAAAATAGAGTACATATCCCTCATAGATATTTATAATAATTCCAAACTTTTTATACCATATGAATGTATTAGAAAGGATATCAATGTGAAGAACCAAAAGAGGAAAAAATATGTGGCATCACATAACCTAAATCTAACCACACTAAATGAATTTTATTTTGAAAATTTGTATGTAGAATCTGGCCACATAAGATGGAAGTGAAAAGATATAAAATGACTGACATGACTTCCAATATCATCTGAAGAAAAAGATGATGAATACCATGAATTCCAATATCATCCAAAGATAACTCCATTCCATTCCAAACAGTAATGAACACAAGATAAGCTTTGTGAGTGAAAAAATTAGTCCCTTGAATTTCCTTATAAGGATAATCATTTGGTAAAAATTCAGTCATTCAAAACCTATCATCAAACCCTTTCAGAAAAACCAATTTGATACGTTTCTTAATGCATGAGCAAGGTTGAAGAAAAAAGAAATATTTTTCCTATCACTAAATGTTCAATAATTGTTATTAACATGATTTTTACATTTGAATCACATTCATTTAGCAAGGTTCCATTATAAGATACACATATCATATGTTCATTTTCTATTAATGTTGTTTATGAAATAAAGTTTTGTAGTGATTTGAATGTTATCCCATTTGGTGGTACCACCAAAGTCTTTCATCATTACCATGGTGGTGTATGTAAGTTACTAAATCATAACACATATAAAAAATCGGTCAATGTGATAACATATGTGAGACAATTTATATAAAAAAAAGTTAATAATTTAAAAATAATAATAAAATGATCACTGTTTAATAAGTGGACATTGGTCCAATGAAATTTCAAACATGGGAGATAATATACAACAATAAATAATGATAACTGTTAAAATCGAAAACTGATTAAATAAAACAATGAGGATACTTATAAATTACAAAGATAAGAAATTTCATTAAAATAATTCAAAACTGCAAAAATGGTCTTACCAAACATGTTCATAAACTATAATATAAGAAATCATAAAATGACCACCTTACATATCTAAAAAAATTGTTAAAGAAAACAACCCTGATAATATAAATTTTCATGGATAATAAATTTCATTATGATGTTTAAAACATGAAAAAATGGACTTACAAAACCATTTCAACAAGTTCAATTTAACCCACCATAAAGTCACCACCTTTCAAATCAAAAAAAAATGATTAATGAAAATAAGCAGGATATTTAGAAATTTACAAAGATAAGCCATTTCATTAAAATGATTAAAAACTAGAAAAAAGGGGCTTACCAAACATGTACATCAAGTTCAATTTAATCTATTATAAAATGATCACCTTTAAAATATAATAAAGATTAATGAAAATAACCAGGATAGTTATGAATTTTTAAAGATAAGGAATTTCATTAAAAATATTAAAAACATGGAGAATTAGGCTTTCCAAACATGTTCAGTAATCTCAATTTATGATTGTATAAGATTACCATCATTTAAATCACAAAAATAATTAATTAAAATTACCAGCATAGTTAGAAATTTACAAAGATAAGTAGTTTTATTTAAATTCCTAAAAAAACACGGCATACAAAAACCTAAGGAAATTCAAGCGTGAAATATTGTTAATGAAAAATAATACAATGAATGGTGAAAAATACATTTAAAAATAAACCTTTATACATAGTAAAAAACAACCATAACAACTCATAACTGCCCATAATTCCTTTTGAAGTACTGTCTAATCAAAGTCAAGAAGTACATGACTACCACTGTATAATAAACCCCTTGAGTTCTGAACAATATTAAATTGTTCATCCCAAATCCATAAATCAAAACCACATAAAGAATGTGTAGGTAAAAAAACACAAGGATCAAACCAGCTTGATCAATAAAAAATCTAGTATGTATTTACACATATTTCCAAGATGAAATTAGAAACATAATTAAACTCAAACCTGAAGTGTGAAGATGCTGCGGGAGGGAATATGAGATGCAAGAAGCCATCAAGGAAGATATAATCATAGACCTAAATCTACCCATTGTATAATCATAAGAAATATTATCGAATAAACAATGACCGAAATGAAATATGGAAGTGGTAGTTTGAGTATCTGAATAATAGATTTATACTATGAATTTATTGCTAAATAATTTTTTATAACAAATAAATCAATATTGATAGAATTTTGAATAATTTTATGAAATTAGGATAACATACCTCTTGCAAAGATGTGGATTCATCCACTTTTTATCCAGCAAGGGTTGCCGTTGTTCAATGTAAAGTACAACTTGAAAGGAGAGGGGGTCTGGGAAGGGTGCGGGGAGGGAGGTGGTGTTGAGAGGGGTGAAGGAGGGATAAGAGGAGGGTAGCGGTTCCGAGATGGAGAATCGAGGATGTACGAAGATAGGTAGAGGGTGAAATATTGGCGGAGGAAGTGCAGAGGTGTGGTTAGAGAGATGATTCGGGGATAAAGAAGGGGATTTTTGGGAACCCTAATCAGAACGAAAGAAAATAGGTAGTGGGAGTAGAATCCCGAAGCTTGCCTTGGGGACCCTAAAATGGGGGGAGGTAGCGGAATGGGGTTTCAGACGAAACCATAGGATGAACATGCGTAGGCGGAGGCAGAGTGATCTATAGAGGCTACGAGAGGTCGAGGATGAACATGCGGAGGTTGGGTGATCTGTAGAGGTTGGAGGAGGTCAATGATGAATAGTTGGAGGTAGAGTAGAATTGGTCTAAACCCTAATCATATTGAATGTTAATCCAGACCATGTATAGAATGCGAGCTGAGTTGAATTTTTCGATTAAGAGAATTGGTAGAGGAGGTAGAGCGCGATGTTATGGGGGTATTTTTGTCATAAGAAGTCTGTATGTGGTGACGTGGGTGATTCTTGAGGTGACAAATCAGCGGGGACAGCCCAGCTTTAGTAGATATAGTATATTTTCACTAATTTAAAAGACAAAAACTGTAAATAGTTTATATTTCAACAAATCTTGTATTCAAATGTTTTTCACAAACAAAAATCAGTTGGGGTCGTCTTTTGAAGGAGGTGGAGGAGCTGTAAGATAATGTGGAGAAACTCCATCCCTAAACTACGAGTCATACGCTACATGTATTCCATCTGCTAGTGATGTTACTACTATTTCCATCGATGTATCTCCTCCTCATGCTGCTGCTGCTGTAGCTTCTTCTATTGACACATATTTTCATGCTACTTCTATGAACTCCCTATAAGCATAGTCTGAGATCGAAACTGCTCTTGATACTGTGAGGTAGATGATAAAGCCTCTCCACAATCTCCTGTCAAGTTGGACATTGACATTGCAACAGTACCATAATAAGTACCAGGAGTCAAATGAGAGTTGATAACAACTATTCAGCCCATATTAGAGCCATACTGAGTCGCATGTATCCATGCTGCCTCATCAAAATGGTGGGAATTGGTCTGATCAGTCATCTCGTCCCGACTCTCAACTTGTGTTTGAGTGGCCGCAACCCCATTTGACTCCATCAATTCCAATTTGAAACTAAAATTGTGAAAGTATTATATGCAGTTAATTTTCAATCTGAAAAAATACTAACCACAATATGACACTAGAGACCATCTCTAATCTTTCCAATGGCTAGATCATTGTACATCCTCTGATAAATTATTACTAATTATTAATAATTTTTACAATTTATTACTAATTATTACTAATTATTACTAATTATTAAAATTTATTACTAAATATTAATATTTATTACTAATTATTAAAATTTGTTACTAATTATGACCATTTATTACTATTTATTACAATTTATTACTAATTATTACAATTTATTTCAAATTATACCTTATTATTCATAATTATTTTTTATTATTCCAAATTATTCCGAATTATTACTAATTATAACTAATTATTACAAATTATCCATATTTATTTATATTCATATCCATTTATTGCAAATTTATTACTATTTATATCAATATATTTCTAATTATTTCTAATTATTCTTAATTATTACTAATTATTACTATTTATTACTATTTATAACTATTTGTTATTATTTATTAATATTTAATACTATTTAGTACTATTTATTACTATTTATTACTATTTATTAGTATTTATTACTATTTGTTAGTATTTATCACTTTTTGTTATGAATTATTACTAATTATTACTAATTATTATTATTTATTACTATTTATTAATATTTATTACTATTTATTACTATTTATTAGAATTTATTACAATTTATTACTATTTATTACTATTTACAACTAATTATTACTAATTGTTACTAATTATTACCAATTATTACTAATTATCAGTAATTATTATTAATTCTATGTAATTATTACTAATTATCTGTAATTATTACTAATTATTAAAAATTATTTCTAAGTATTACATATTATTATTAATTACTACCAATTATTAGAAATTATTACCAATTATTTAATATTATTACTAATTATTCCTAATTATTCCTAATTATTCTCAATTATTCCTAATTATTCAAAACTGTTCCTAATTATTCTAAATTATTAATAATTATTCTAAATTATTCCTAATTATTCCTAATTATTCCTATTTATTCCTATTTATTATTAATTATTCCTAAATATTACTAATTATTCCTATTTATTACTAATTATTCCTATTTATTACTAATTATTTATATTTATTAATAATTATTACCATTTATAACTTATTATTCATATTTATAACTAATTATCCCTATTTATTACTAATTATTTCTATTTATTACTTATTATTGATATTTATTACTAATTATTCCAATTTATTACTAATTATTCCTATTTATTACTAATTTCCCATAATTATTACTAATTAAACATGACTATTATTAATTAGCGTTAATTGATATTAATAACTACAATTCCCAACTACTAATTACTAATTACCACTAATTATTTATGTACAATTATAATTTTTTTTAATAATTATTAATTATTACTAATTATTATGAAATAGTGCTAATAATTTCAATTTATTATTACAAATAAATATTGATAACAAAACAATTTAAATGTAATTTAATTACAACTAATCAAAAATAATTAAAATTAAAAAAATGAAATAAATGCTAAATAAAATAAAATATAAATACCTTTATGCTTGATCTCTTATTGATGTAAACGACTTCACAACTTCACCGTAAATAAACTAACTAAGAGAAATTTTCATTCAAAAAACTGAGTTTAGAGTTAGAGAGAGAGGAACTGAGAATTGAATGGAAAAGAAAGAAAAATGGAAGGGGAGTGTATATAGGTTAGATTAGTTGCAATGAGACTATTTGCGATGGGTATCGCATGAAAAATAACTTTGCCCGCATTAATTATTTTCGGTGGTTAAAAGGGTATTTGTGATGGGTGTTATCACAAAAAGTTTCATAATGACGCACATTTTTTTTGACGGGACAACATCCCGTCACAAAAAAACAATTTACCGCCGCCGGTATTTGCGACATGTCCGGTCACAAATACCCTCTTACTGACGCTCTATTTGTGATGGGGGAATCCCCCTGTCTCAAATAACATTCCTGCGCTTTGGCCCGCATCCCGTTCCAAACAACACATTACTTTTTCCGACGGACACCAAATCCCATCGCAAATAATAAGTTATTTCTGACAGAGCGAACTACCCGTCACAAATAACCTCTAGGATAAAATATTTGTGACTGTAATTAATCTCGTCGCAAATAGCCCGTTGCAAAAAGCAGTTTTCCCCGTAGTGGCTAAAAAAGTCATTTTATTCATTAAAAATATTTTTCTACTACATAACATGATTTAATTAAAATGTAATATTTCAAATTTTAATATTATTATTTTTCTAAAAAAACAATATTTTTGGAATTGGATGATAAATAATATACATGAATGAACATTAAATATTATACAATAATGCTTAGTAAACTTAAATATCAAACAGTAAGAAATATACCTAAAACAATATTGAATAACTTGTATAACTGATAATCCTGTAAATTAGAAATAATAAATTTTCCACAAACGTAAATAAAAAATAAAGATTGAAAACGAATTAATTTTATTAAACAATGGTTTTCCTAAACAAAATCATGTCAATAAATACCCATGAAAATAATAACAAAGACAATTGAGTAATTAAACATCAATGTTAAAATCAAAAAATTATCAAAATTCATCAAAAATTATGTCACCAACACCATTCTATGGCCAATGAATCATATTTAAATAAACATACCAAAAAATGAGAAACATAAATAAAAACAATTTTAATTAACTAATGCAATTCCAATGGACATCAAAATAAGTAATAATTATCATACAACAACCATAAATAACATATAAATGATAACAATCTGGTAAACTTATTGACCTATATTTTAACCATATGAATTTTTGAAATATTTAGAACAAAATAATAAATAATAATAATGGAAGAGGAATGTGGCCTATGAACCTGAGAGATATGAGCCAAAATCTATAATAAATTTGGTTGGATATACATTTTTGGGGGACTCACGGTGCTCGTCATTGGATGAGGATCGTTCAGTAGTAGGGTTTACAAAAAACCTAAATGGGGAGGAGGAGAGGGTGTTTCATGTTTTAGGTTTATTATATTTTGTGACAGTTTAATAACTAAAAACTTTTGCTTCTCAGAAAAGGATCCCACATAACCCTTTTTTGATCGATAACAACATTCATTTAAAATTTTCTTCATGAATTAAATATTTACGATAGATATGAGATCCTGTTTCTATTATTGATATTTAATTATACTCATGCGATGTGGAAGAAAATGAAATTAAAAAATTTGTAACAAATATATCATTTTTCCCAAATAATGCATCACAATAATCCATTTTTATAGTGAAAGAAAATATAATCTAAAATCCTTAGGTATTTCAAAAACCATACCTATTACAACCAAATTAAAAAATCCTCAATTTCATAAAATCATAATTAACCCTTCAGAAACATATAGGTTCCACAAAAATTTCTACAAAACAAGATGATAATCCATTAAGAGAAATAAGATGGATTGTGTCAATCAATGACGAGGTTATGTTAAGGGAATGAATATCACTAAACATAAAGACTAAATAAAATTTTATACTCTCTATGTACATAATAAAACTAATTTAAATTAATGATATTCAAGAAAACAATTATAACTGAATGAACAGAATACCAGTTAACAAATACACTTATGATATTGGTAATGAATAGACCAATTAAATATTGAGGGGGAGAATAGAAAATAGACCTTTAAATAAAATATATATAGAGAGGATCATTATATAATATTTCATTAGGGTAAAATAAAACATGATGGCCAATATAATTCAAGCTTTGTGGAATTGAAATTCTAAAAGAGACCCTTACACTGGATTCAAACCTATTTTGATTAACATTAATTTTTTGTGTACTAAAATAATTCTTATTAAAAAAATATTCCAAAAACTTTTTTATTTTTATTTCATTTCATTTTAGAATCTTATATTAACATATTCCATATTTATTTATTTTGTGAGTTTATATTAAGCATCAATTTATTATAGATGCAACTATTGATTATCCATTTTAGTATTATTATTTTAGTAACAAATACATGATGATGATTTCATCATCTCCGTCATATTAAATATAATATTAATAAAGTCCCATAATAATTTATATGGATTTATTTTCATTCCATTGTTTTTAAATACTATTCCTAAATATGAAACCCATAATATGATTGTTCTAGTTAATTTTACTGAATAAATGAATATATATTAATCCTAGATTAAATGTTAAAATTCCTATTACATAAAATAATTATTTATTTATTAATACAATTTCATATAAAAAAATATGTTTTCAAAACCATAAATGATAAAATATTATAGCCTCATCACTCTAGGTGGTTAAACTAACCTAAACAAAAACATGATATAATTAAGAGATAAATAATACTTTAAAGTAATTTTATTAAAATATAATAACTAATGAATCAAAATGATCTCATATTGATTATATTAATATGATAAATAATAATTGGGATGATTTTGAAGATGAAGATAAATAAAAATTCATTTCAGGAAGTCGTTACTTTCAATGAATAAATTTTATTTTAACTTGGATGTATTCTTGTTTTTAATGAATTAGAATATTACCATGAGATTAGTTTTTTCAGAATGTATTGGGGGATTATTAGTTATTGATATATTGAAAATTTTGGGTTTGACTTCTAATTTTGGTTGTGGCATGGATTAGGTATCAGAGGGGTGATTTTATAAGTGAATAGAGGTGAATGTTTTTAATAATGTATTAATTATTTAATAACTCCAGAAGAAAGCACACTAAAAATATTGATTCCAATGAAATTTATCGATTTACGATTAAATAATTCTTATTTTGCGACTTTAAAAAATAAATTAAACCAGGTTACTTCTTAACTATAATTTAGTATTCAAAAATAGTATTTATTATATTAAAATATTACTGAGGATTCAATAAATTAAACAAATGATTCAGAATTCAATATCAAATAATAAATCAAATTATTTTAACCCATATATCCATATTTTTAAGGGTAAAGGGAATCATTAATTTCAAAATCATTTATATATCACGAATATCTTATAAAATATAATTTATAAGAAAAAAAATATTTTTCACTCATTCTAAAAAAATATTCATTTTTTAATATCACTTCAAATTCACCAATATATAATTTTTTAATATGAATCTAAAAATTATTTTAATTTTATAAATAAAGTTTGATAATTTGATAATTTATACAGAAAATGTAATGAACTAATGTAATATAAAAATATTTTATCAAAAAAGTATTTTTATATGTTTTTTACCATAAAACTATTTAATATCAACTAAAAATTAGATTAATTTTTATGAATATATTTATAATTTTTTAAAAAATTACAATATTATTCATTTAAAATTAATAAATTTCAATTACAATGAAAAAATACACTACACATCAAAAATAATATTTCATTTAAAAGTATCCTTTTTAACTTTACTATAACAAAAAACATTTAAATTATAAACTTATTTTAATTTACAAAAATTATATTAACCTTATTACATAACATTTTTGTTTTGATTCAATATATAAAAAATATAATATTAAATTTAGAAAACAAAACATGATAGTTTTTCTTTAAAAATATTCATTTTAACAATAAATTAATTTAATATTTAATAAAAATTAATTAATAGTAAATTAATTAATATTTAATCATATTATATATATATATATATTAAATACATTTCCTAAAATTTCATATTTAATCATTGAGAAAATAAATTTTTAAATAATGTTATTTCATACAAGGGAAAAAATTTATTTATAATAACATCATTTTTACTTTCAAATGAAAACCCATATTCTTTTTTATTATCTTTATAAAAAATTTTCTAATACTATCAATATATATATTAATCCATATAAATAACATAGTTACTTATTTAAGAAGTATCCAATAAATAAATCATTCATTAAATATAGAAAAAATAAATAATTTTATTGAAATATATTAGCTATTCAATAAAACATATTTTATTCCAGGATATAGACATATTAATTTGAATAATACCATTATTATATAATTTATTATATAATATATTTTGGTTATTTAATATCATTTGTAAAATAAATATTTCTTGTATAAATGTAAATTTCGGACACCTATAAAAAATTAATTCAAAATAAAAATAAATGTGTAGCTTCATTTCCCCTCGTTAAAAATCATACATCCTCATAATATTAATCCATTTACTAAAATCCCATATTTAAATTATTTTATATGTCTAGATAAGAAAGGGTTTGTGAAGTTCAATTTTACAAAAAAAAATTGATTTGAATTTCATGGTGTGAAATTGGAAATGAAAAACCATGATTTTCAAAAGGATCCCCAACAATGAAACCCTAGAAGAAAATAAAGGGAAAGAATGCAATTATGAACCTAAATATAATTGAAATTTTTATTTTATGATATGAAAATGGTGTAAGTAAATCCATATAGATAAATAGAAGATAATAATTTATTTTGAAGATGTATAACATGAATAATGAATGTTTGTAAATAAAATAGAAATTTTTCTTTAAAAATTTAATATAAAACATTTTGGATAAGAAGGAATATAGACATTGAAGATAAAATATGAAATATAATATAGATTTAATAAATTCACAGATTCTTGAAAATTAGAGAAAAAAAATTAACGAAATACATTATCACTTGTTCTATATAAATTTTTTTTACATATTAAACACAATTTTGAGCTTCAATATTCATATAATATGTCAGTGTAAATTTTTATACCAATAACAATACGATCACATATATGAAATATGATTCAATTAACAAACACTACATTTATACCACCTATAATATTAATCATTGGGATATAAAATCACATTGAAGGAAATATTTAACCTAATCCCAAAATAATATTGAACATATTCCAAAATAATATTAATAATATTTTCAAAAAAAATAACTTCTTAATGAAATTGATTATATTTAAATTTCATGATATTATTATGAAAATTTAATATATTTTATAAAAAAATATAATTAACTTAACATCAAATCAGATAATAAAACTAAAATTTATCCATTTCTCAATATAATATTCTCCATATAACCCAAATAATTTCACAACAAATGACTATAGTAATGTTAAAATCTAATCAAATAAGACCCCCAATTATTTAAATGTATAATTTTTTGATCAATCATAGATTTATAAATTAGTGACCGTATTTTTTGATGCTTAAATATTAATCCATTGATAACATCAAAACCTATGAATTACTACAAACCCTTCATCGAAACCAAACAAGATTCCTCGGTCTTAACAATCATATAATTTCACGAGTTTTCTAAAATATTGACTCATGTAAACACAACACATATCGTAGATTTTGAAAGATATTTATTCATGGAATACAGTTTGATAACAAAAAAATATTGTTTGGATAAAGTGATATCATATTACAATCTATATAATTCTATTATATGGTAATATATCCAACCAAATTACCAATGATTGATTTATAGACACATCATTGATAATTCCCTTGAAAATTTCGTTGTGAATGTAAACAATGGAATTGATGTGTTTAAAAACTTTTTAATGGTATGAATAAGGGATATCAATCCAAATCATAAGTTGGTATATATTGAGAGAATAGGTAGGTAAATATCATCAATGTTTAAACTATAAAAATAAATATTTATACCAAATAAAAGGTAAATCAATTTTCTATATTCATGAAATATGAATTTTTTAATAATAAATTAAATTAGACATAAATTTGTTGAAACCTGATTCAATAATAGTGAGCTGATAAATACAAAACTTATCCATAAATAATATTGAAGAATAAGAAGATGTCACTAGATCAAAAAATATTAAGAATGTGGATATCCCATAATCATATAATATCATTTTCATTTTGAAGGATCTCTATGATTACCATCATCACAAAGCGGACTAATTCCCATAATGGATTGCAGTTACTGTCAAGCGCATTACATGTCATATAAGGTAATATATCATAGTACCCAATAAATGGGAAGGATATATAATTCAATATCTAGAAATCACATTTTTTAATACAATACAAATGTTTCCCAAATGATAATACCAACAATTTCATAAAATAATAATTATGTAATGTAAAATAAATTGTTTTCCCAATTATTTAAAATAATAATAAAATTTGAAATCTAGATAATGAAGATGGATGATATTAATCAATAAAAAGGATGTGACAATTAAATTAATTTTCCAAAAATATAAAATAAGTAATTAAACTTAATAAATTCTTAAGTAGGATTGTTTGAAACAAAGAAAAATTGAGTTAAATAAGAATCATTGTCACTTAACAGAGAAAAATTTAGTTAACAAAAAACATCACAACATTGGTAAAGATTAATTTTAATGCAAATTATATAGAAAAAAAAATTTAGAAAAAAAAAATCGTTAAATAAATAAATAATAATATTAATTATTGGTCAATATTTATTATTTAATCTATATTAGAAATTTAGGTGCATAATCAAAAACATGTAACAGAGTATAATTTTCGTTGAAAAACCATTACATAATATATATTGTGTGAATAAAAATAATATATAAAAGATATCTTGGGAGGGATTTGGAATAAAATTAAATAATATATTTTATTTATTCATGATTATAGTAAGTCATTAATTAGAAATTATAATAGGGAATGTTGTACAGAATATGAAAATGTCTCAAGGAAATTAGATTGAGGAAAAAAAATGTTACCTTATATTACAACATTTTGGAATGAAAACTTATTACCATTTATAATATTTTATGACTATTATTTATATATATTATTAAATTATAAATATATATAACAACTTTTATTCATCAGTAGAATTAATTTTCAACAAACTAATTACATTTTTTGTTTAGAGAGAACATCGATTACTAATGGTTTCAACTATTTGTTATTTTGATATAAATATTTATATCATAATTATAAGTTCCTTAGTTAATAATATTAATCGTATTAAATAAAGTATAAAATATTACCCATCGTATCTTATAATGATCCATTTTCATTACACTAATGTTTCTTCTATGACCCTTGAAGAAGAAACCAATAACTGAATTAGTTTTTTAATTTTTATTGATTAAATAATGGAATATTACTTGTAATTTTAATATTAATTTTTCCATTATAGAGGAAAAATTATTTACATATTAATATCAGATAATAAAAGAATTATCTTTGTTAAATTATGGATGGAATATATTTATAGCTTCAACTATATAAGTAGTTAGAATAACTCAAACAACAACAGACATTAATCAATGGATGAGTACGATCATGTCTTGGGATTACTAAAATTTATTTATTATTGATGTTTTTAATGTCATTATAGTTATATTAAAACAAAATATTATAATCGGTAAGAGTTAGAGAATGATGATAAATGAAAATGAAGGAAACATAGTCATCATTTAAAAAAATGAGATTTTACATCTCATAGTAACCTTCTAGTTTTTAAATAATTTATGGATTCTTCATGTGACTATACACTAAATAATTTTATAAAGGATAATTTTTAAATGTAATACGGTAGATTTTGGTATGTAGTTAATACTTTGGGAGAGGCTTGGAAGGAGTGATGGAGTGTTTCTTTTATAATTGAGAAGATATGAAATTTTGAACTAAGTAATTATAATTGTATTATTTAGTATAATGACCAATAATAATATTTTTCCAATCAAATATATTTTTTGAAAAAAAATAGTGGGTTACATGAAACATTAAAAAAATTGAATGGAATCATAGAGCCAAAAAAATTGAGGGTAAGGAATCAAAATGTTTTTTAATTAGAATTAAATTTCATATAGTAAAAAAATGAAAAATAGGTTTATAAATTCATCTTATTAATGAAAAATGATTTATTTTAAACATAAATAACCTATTTTTTGATAAATGGTTTTATGTAATTTAAATTAATTTCACATGGTAATGATTTTATAAAAGAGATCGTATTTGTCAAAATATTATAAATTAATATTAGAAGCAATTGAATTCATTTGAAAAAATCCAAAACTTTTTCCCTCATATAATTTTGATAAAATGAAAAAAAGTTATCAAACACTTTTATGAATCACTATCAAGAATTTTTAAATTTATCACTAAAAGGAAAACATAAAATATAATGACAAAAAAAATATTTAAAAAATTTTCCTTTTTAAACATTTTAATGTTCTTAATAACATTTCATATCGATTACTGTTTAAAAGACTGTCAATATATTTTTTTATGTAAATTTAGTAATTTTTTTAGATATTTATATTAATACTAATCAGTATAAATTACTATTATTAGAATAAAATATAGTAAGAAAATGTTATTTCATTAAAAACAATATTCATACAATTTTTTATGTATCTAAAATTTACATAGATATGATATATTTATGTAAAAAGGTAAAAATTTCCGCTTAACTAATATAAAATCTATGATTCGGAATAACACACCAATTTTTTTGGATTGAAATTAATTTGGTGGTAGTAATTAGTTAATACAAGCATATATGACATATTAAAAACAATATTTTTAAGAATATGCCATTATAACATTCAAATGATTTTATATTTATTAAGAAATAAATAATAATAATTTCATGAATGTTTAATGATTTTTATATATAAATGAAAAATAGACTAAATTTAATACTATAAATATTCAAAATTTATCTTTTATATAATTTCATATAAGAAAAGAGATAATAGGTTATTTATAATAATTACCGTTTCAATTTATAATGAATATAAATATCATTGTTTCATAAATTTGTTTTAATCATTATAAGATATTAAATATAATTAGAAGTATTTATGATTAACCAAATACCAATTTATAAAATATCCCATAAATAAATAATTTATTACATATATAAAAACAAAAATATCATTATTAAAATATCTTTATCTATGACATAAAACATATTTTTTTCTGGATGTAATCATTATAGTTTCAATCATAAAATTAGAATTTAATTTTTATATAATATAATTTGGTAACATGATTTTTTTTAAAATTAATTATTTCATGAATATAAATAAACTCATGAAATAAAAAATAACATTCTTAATAAAAATGTATGGCTGATGAAATTTCAAACCATTAATAAAACTGATTTTTAAAAATTTTAACACTTTAATGAGAGTCTAATTTTTTCATTTTCCCATAAGACATAGAAACCCACAATATTAAAAAGAAATACCTAAAAAATTACCCTTGATTAAAAATAACGTTTGAAATATGAAATATATTGTGAAAAATAAAACTCATAGATAGATTGTGGGGAATGTATTGTCTCAACAATAATCAATTAATCTTATTGTTTTTGATGTTCACAAATACCATTGTTTGTTTAATTGATGATATTATTTTATGGTATATTTCAAAAAATTAATATTTATTATAATTATTATTTTTGAATTATATTCATGATTATTATTCACATAGAATATACTTCAAAGTGTTTAGAATGATCTTACGTGTATTCTGTAAAAACTATTCAAACCCTACATTGAAGAACATAATGTAAGGAACAAACCTGACATTTGTATTAAACATTATGCTAAAAGTTTGGAACCTATGGGAATTCCACAGTATTTTGACATAAACATATGGATAAATAACCATACATTTCAATAGAATCATACATTTGGATGGAACCATACATTTTGACAAAGAGAAAAAGTATGTTCAATGGACCCTAATTAAGTTTGGAACCCAATGTTTGAGAGGAACACATATGAATCGTCAAACATACTTCTACGATCAGCCTTACGTTTTCAAACCTACATTCGAATAATGAACACTAAATAGTTGAACACTACATTTTTTTATTTTCTTATATTATGAAGGAACCCTAAATTTGACTTTTATACATCAAATATTTGAATTTAAGATATTATCAGAGTTTGATGCAACAATCATTACAGAATTTTAGACGAATTTAAAGATCGTTTTCAAATTAATCAAATATCATTATGATTTATTTAAATTTTCGTATTCAGTGGAGAAATTCTCTCTAAATCATAAGGAAGGTTACAAATACTCTAATGTATCTTATAAATCCTAATTATCACGATTTATCAAGAGATTTTGTTGGATCTAAAATTTCATAGCAGTTTCCCTTAATTATTTATTATATTATTATTAATGTTCATTATATATGTGTATGTGATTAAAAAATATGTACTGAGATATATTGCAACATATATTTTTATTCAATGGAATACTTCTGAACATCTTTCATAGGTATACAACAATAATCGATTAGACTCTCTTATCTAAAGAAGAGGACAATCCTTGTATATATTCATGTTGTGAATCTTGTATTCAATATAAGCCTACTACTTATAATATTTTCTTCTTTTATTCAAATATATATTGCAACCAAAACACTTGAAAACTACTCATTCATGAAGGAAATTTTTTTTTGAAGAAGAAGATCCATCTACTATCATTTACTATTTCAATTTTGATGTTCAATCTGAACCTTTTAAATCAATATCATTTTTGAGAGTTTCAACTACTCATAATCAGTTGTGGTGGAGTATTAGTTTCTTGATCTAAGATGTGGATATTTTGCTCTCTGTTTAAGAACCATAATTCAATGTTTTTCCTTATTTGTAAGCTTGTCAACTACCTGCACTAAGTTTTGGATTAGTCTTATGATATGAGCACCTGACAATTGAAAATTACCAGCTCGTATAGAGAGTAATCATTGAAGTGGAATAGATGATCTTTGTGTCTCTAACCACTATAAACAACCATATTCAATATTTCTATCTCATTCACTGCTCATACATTCATACATATGAAAAGCACTACTTATTCAAATAATATAAATTTTTATCACAAGCCAAATTTTTTATTGTTTTTTAAAAGACACAATTCAACCCCACTTATGTAAATTATTGTATTCTGACCTAACAGTTGGTATTAAAATATAATTTTTTTAAAAAAAGCTATAACATGAAAAAATTATAAGGTCTATAAAAATATTGAAGTGAACGATCAATGAGAAGGATTAATAATGGATTTTCCTCCATATATCAATGGTGAAAATTATGGATACTGGAAATCATAGATTATTACCTATTTGGTGAATCTGCTATTTAAGGTCTACTCAACGATCATTACTCCTTAATTATATAATGAATGTCCTGGAACTAGGATTTCTGCTAAAAAAATGAGTATGACACTAATTCTAAAGTTGTGAATGATATTATCTATGGTATTGGACCATATGAATTCAATAATGTATGACAATGTTCTAAATATAATGAAATGTTGCAAAACATTGTAGTTCCCTATGGTAAAATAGATAATTTATGACAATGAGGTTTTAAACAACAATGATGAAACTTGACACATTTGTAATTTTTTAGGGAGTAAGTGTCACTCAGATGAATAGATAGTCTACATAGATTGTTGATAATATTATAGTCTATAGTGATCCTATAAAACAAGAAGATCAAGATTTGGAAGTACATAAAGTACAACATAGTAAATGGAATGAGATATCTGTTGCAATTTGATAATATTCATCTATTAAAAATATGACAATAAGATAATTAATTGCTTTATTAATGATATATGATGTACAAATACAAGATGAAGATGAAGATCATAATGTACTGGTGAAAAAGGATAATAATACTCTTAATGTAACATTTCAGAACAAATGAATAGAAATAAAGCAAGAAGTTGGTGAAGAAAAGAATTCAGATACATCTAATTATGAAATAGAACTAGCTCAATTCATGGGAAATTTTAGCAGGTTATATAAGAAGAAAATAGGATTCTAAAAACTCTTAAAAATGGATGATAAAGACTCAAGAGAATTTAGATTCTATAAATACTAGAAATTAAGTCATATAAGACTTAACCGTCCTCAATTAAAAGTTGAAAAGAGAATGATAGAAATTAAATATCAGAAAAATGTTGATTATGAACAAAAAGGAAAAAATGTAATGATGTGTACATAGAGAAAATTATAAGAATCCAAATTCTCATAAAAATCAAATTTACAAAATGAAAAATCAAATCTTAATGGAAAAATGTTCTTCATGGATGAAGATAATAAGGTACAAAATTATTATTCCTCTAATTCTTATTATGATTCCACCTATTTATATGATAAATTGGATTTCTACTACACTATTCTAAAAGAAAAATATATCTATTTATCAAAGAAAAAAAATAATTAAATAATATTCACAATTTTTTTTGGAGTACTGAATACCTTATTTAAATAGCATCAAGAGTTGATACAAAAGATAACTCATCTACCAAAAATTTCGCTTATCATTAAAGTATGATTAAAGAATTACAATATAAATTAGAAACCTATAAAATTTATGCTCTCTTATTAACAAAAGGATAAAATATTCTAAATGAAATTCTTGGTAAAAATGACAATAAAATGTAATAATTTGGTATAGGAAGTATGGGTGAAAAATAAAAAATATATAAGAATTGTTTTGGTATGAACTAAAAAAACTTTTATTTTTCATTTATAAGGAAAATAAGGACATATAAAGAAAAAAATATTACATGATAAATCATAAAATAAGTGTAATTAAAAGGTACATTATTTCAAAAAATTTATCTGAATTAAATGATATGTGTTTTGAAAAATATATCTATATTATCATATCTCTTCTAGCCAACACTTCTAGTCCCATGGGGATTTTGGTACCAAAACAAACATTTTTATAAATATCCATCGAAGGAAACCTGTCATATGAAAAGAAAAGCAGTATGAAATATTATATTGGATGCTACATGAATATGAGTAGAAACTAATCAATCTTCAACACATAAACTCAATGAGAAAGAGGTATATTCATCTTTGGGGATAATCCGAGAGGAAAAATAATTGGACTTGGAACTATTGGAGATCCAAGAACTGTCTCAATCAAAATAGTACTATATGTACAAGGGATAAATTACAACCTGTTAAGTATCTCTCAAATATATGATGACATATATTATGTTTGTTTTTCTCACAATTAATGGTCTTTATTTAACGATAAATTTATTTAGGTTAGAGAACCTATAATTAATAATGTTTATACATTGGAAATAAATTCCTTGTGTAAACAGAAAATTAATTTCTTGAATACTATGATAAATGAGTCATGGATCTGGAATAAGAGACTTGGTCATTGTAATATTTTTTATTTATAAAAATTATATAATAAACAGTTACTTTTTAATTTACCTAGTGTTAAATGTGATAGTAATATATTCTTTGATGCATGTCAAATTGGGACACAACACAAATCTTCTTTCATATCTATTATCAATATTGCTACCAAAATCCTTATAGGAATTATCCACATGGATCTATTTGTACCATCACGAGAAACATGTTTGGAAGAAAAATTATATGAATAAATTTTTGTTTATGATTATTATTCAATTACATAGGTCAATTTTTTAAAAATAAATAGTGAAGCTTTTTATTTTTTTGAATGTTTTTGCAGAAATTTTCAAAATTAAAAAAGTTTTCTTATAATTTTATTTAGCTGGTATAGTGGTAAAAACTTTTAGAATCATTAATTCAGTTCTTTCTTTTAAATATATGTATTAAACAATTCATTTCTACAAAAAAATCACATCAATAAAATGGAATTTTTGAAAGTATAAAAATAATTATTCAAGAAATATCTAATATTGTGTTCAATGAATATAGTCTTCCTACCAACCAATGGGTCTAATCTGTATTCATAACCTGCTATATCTTAAATAGAGTTTTAGATCAGCCTATTTTCAAAAGGAAACCATATGAACATTAGAATAACAAAAATCCTAATGTAATGTACTATAAGGTTTTGCGATGCGAGTTTTATATCTTGAACCACTAAGGATAATCATGGTAAGTTCATTTCAAAAGATGAAAATGGAATATTCTTTTCATATTCTACTACCTGTAAATCCTATAGAATTTTTTTAAAAAAATCACAGATTTTTTATGAATGATTTTACTCGATGTTTGATGAAAACAACCCTATTGTTAAAGAAAAAGAGAAAACAGATGAAATAATTAAATCTTTTGACAACATGAGACATGAAAACATAATAAATTATTTTGAAAATTATATAAATAAAATATTGTCCAGTTCATAAGAAAATGATACTAATGATCAAAAAACCTTATATTGAAAGTATAGAACCCTAAAGAACCATTCATTAGAAATAGTTATAAGATACATAAATATAGGAATTAGAACTGGAAGACGTGTAGGAAACCCAGATGAATTATATTCCTTTCTATCACAAATAGAACCTAAAACTATTGAGGAATATTTAGAAGATGATAGTTGGTTGTTAGAAATGCAAGAAGTGATAAACCAATTTAAAAGGAATAATGTTTGGGAATTAGTTGAAAGGCCATCAAATTATCCAGTTATAGGAAATAAATCAGCCATTATAAATAAACTTGATGATACAGGGATTATAACTAGAAACAAGTTTATATTAGTAGCTAAATGATATAACAATAAAGAAGGTATATATTATGATGAATCATTTTCCCTTATAGCAAGATTGGAACCAATTATAATCCTTTTTTCTTATGAAACTCATTTGAAATTTAAATTATATCATATGGATGTTAAATCTAAATTTTTTAACATTTATTTAATGGAGGATGTTTATGTTTAATATCCTACTGGTTCTGAAAACTCTCTAAAACCAGATTCTGTTTTTAAACATACTAATGCTTTCTATGGACTTAACCTAGCACCAATATTTTGGAATGAAATACTATGTACTTTTGTTTTGAAAAATGTCTTTGCAATTGGATTGGAAGATCCAACTATTTTTAAGAAAAACATTTGTTCTAATACATTATTAGTTTATATTTATATTGATGATGTTATTTTTGGTTCATCTAATGAAAAACATTGTAACGATTTTTTGAACTTATGAAAAAATAATTTTAAATGAGTATAATACGAGAATATAATTTCATTTTAGGACTTCAAATTTATCATAAATATTTTTGAAATATATTGAACCAATATAAATATAATATTTATTTATGAAAAATGATTTTTATTGAGAACAGAAATAAATATTCAACACACTTGTATACTAATATAAAACATGATTTGGATGAAGATGGAAAACAAGTGGACAATGAGATATATAGTGGTAAGATTGGTAGTTTATTATATCTTACTACTAGAAGACCTTAAATTATGTTTTCAATATTTTTATGTTCTATATTTCATCCAAAATCTAATGAATCACATATTATTGTTGTCAATAGAATTTTTAGATATTCAAATGAGACTATTTATAATATATTCTTTATCAAAAAACATCTAATTTTAATTTAATTTCATATTTCGATGATGATTTTTGATTTTTTATATTAGATAGAAAATGTAACCCAGAAACCTGTCACATTCTATGAAAATATTTAGTATCATGGTAAAGTAAGAAATAACATTCAGTTGCCCTATCAATGTCCGAGCTAGTTTATGTACCTGCAAGAAGTTTCTATGCACAATTAGTGTGGATGAAAAACACCCGAATGGAATTTGGACGAAATTTTAGTTGTAATTTTATTTTATGTGACAATACAAGTGCTATAAATATTTCAAAAAATACTATATGTCATTCAATAACAAAGCATATATTTATTAAACATCATTTTCTATGAAATAATGTTCTTAAAAAGGATATATCTTTAGAGTTTTTCAATACTGAATATCAACTGGTTGATATTTTTACTAAACCACTTCCCACTTTATTTTTTTTATTTTATTAATGGGGGGTCGTGCTTAGTTAATTTTTAAATAATTTTTAATATTTTTATCTATTTATTTAAATGATTCAAATTATTTATTTATTTTAATTTACTTATGTTAAATTTATTTTTTGAAAACTCTAAATATGATCTGTTTTAATATAGATTTCATTTTGTGATATTTTTTAGTTAATTTATTTATTCATAGATTTAGTAATGCAACGTGTTTTCAAAAAAAATTATAATTATCATATATAATTACATGAGAAACAAGGTATTGTGAAAAACTATTTAACTTCCCACACATTTTCTTTTCTGAAACCCTTTTCATTAATACAACTATTAACCAAATGTAAGGATGAATTTTTATCCTTATTGAAAGTTAATTTCTTAGATTTTGGGTATGAAAAATATGGTATGATTAATTGATTATAGAATAAAGATTCATCAATGTTATGTACTCAATGAAGGAACTCTAAAAAAGTTAGGATTTTTCTAGAGTACTGTGAAAGGAAACTTGTTACCTTTTGCTGATGATGAGCAATACGATTCAAGATCTTTAACTCTAGGTTATCATGAGAATGTAAGAAAATAATGGGTTGGTGAATCAAGAATAGATGGTATTATCATGACCAGTAAGAGGAGTCTTTGATATAATTTTTTAGAAGAAGAATAAAAAGAATAAATTGTCCTACAATAATTTGATATGAATCCAAGGAAAATCATAGAATCACCTGTTGAAGAACCAGTGTTCGATTAAGGAGAAACTAATAGGTTAGTTAATTTAGATGAACCTATTATTGAGGAGGAACAACAAGTTGAATATAAAAATCGAGATTTGAAAACATTTAATATTCCAATTTTCTAGGAGGAATATAAACCTATTCATGAAGAAAAATATATGCTTAGATCAGAAAATACAGCTACAAAAATAATTAATAATATTTTTTACTCTAGTTTTTATAATTTTGGTGGGATACATTAGTCTCTTTCTGAAAACAAAATAGATGTTATTGATAGTATATCTTATTCATGTGAATAATTAGATTTAAACCATGTGGAGAAGTTTGTGGAGATGGAAACTTCAAAATCATTAGAAATCATGGTAGTTGATTAGTCAAAACATACAGATGAAGGGTCATCTGATTCCCACAAAAATCTGGTTGAAGACCTTGAGATTATGTTCAATAAATATTTGGATGGAAATGTAAATCTTCAGCAAGAGATTGATGTTGAAATGAAAAATGTTACAATATATTAAAAAAATAATGCTTCCAAAAATGGAATTTGATGATTTTAAGAGAGAATTATTGAATGAGGTTGGGAAGATCAAGTCTGAAGTTATTTTAAAATGAATTTTTACAGATATAATGTGGTATTTGGGGAGTATATTTATGTCAATCAAGAGTAGTGTTAGTGAGAATAGTACAAATAAAACTGCTCCTAATACCTCCCCAGATATGATTAATAGATTTTATGTAATCAAAATATTTATGGCTTATATGAATGATCATGTACAAAATGATCTATGCAATAGTGCTCCTTTGTCAGTTTGGTTGTACAATTAGAAATTTATAGTTGGCCAATTGACTCTGAATGAACGAGGTATCATAATTCTACTGAACAAGTTCACTGATAAATTGTACCAGTATATGAAGAAAGTGGAGAGTTTTCTTGACATTTTTAATGTCAATATTGTTGTAAATTTTTATATTTTCTAAAATTCTAGAGTTTTGATTATGCAGTTTGGAGACAGTGTTATGAGAAACTTGTGGTTTTATATGGTAGAGCTAAAAGAATTTTTTTGAAACTCCAAAAATCCTTACCAACCTCATTTATCATACCATCATCAGTTGACTAACCTATTTCCTAGTCACTCTGACTATAATACTTATACAATTCTTTATCCAAAAAATATCTTTATTCTTATTTACAGTGCTTTATATCATATTCTTTTAGGTTATGTCTATAACAAAAAATCCACTATTATTTTTTAAAATTGATTTTTATAACGTTCACTATTTTATCTCGGAAAAATTGAATTTGTTTTAATCATTTTCTATAATTTATTTTTGATCTCACAAAAAGGTGGAGAAATTTGAATAAACACAACATTTATTTTTATCAAATTAATACATCCAAATTTTTTTTAGTTATTTCATTTAAATTTTTTAAAAATTATAATTTATGTTACTTATTTTATTAGTTTTCTATTCCTAAAAAGGGCATACTTTTGGGAATGTTATGTCTCAACAATACTCTTTAAATATTATTGATTTTGATGCTGAAAAATAATCTCGTTTGTATTATTAATGATATTATTTTACGATTATGTTAGGAAATTAATATTCTTTATAATTCTTATTTTGGAAATATATTCAACATTATTATAGATGTGTAATATTCATCGAAGTGTTTGGAACTCTCTTAAGCGTATTCTAGAAACAATGTTCATACTCAATGTTGAAGAATGTAATGTAACGAGAAAACAATATGTTTGTATTCAACCATATGTTAAATGTTCATAACGTATTGTTAATTAGACCTATGTTAAAAGAAATTAATGGATAAAGAAACATAGGTTTTGACAAAGAGAAAAAGTATGGTTAATAAACCCTACATAAGAATGGAACCCTACGTTTGAGAAGCAAACATATGTACCATCAAATATAATTTTGGTATCATATATAGGTTTTCAAACCAACATTCAGAGAATTAATGCAACATAGTTAAACCATACATTTGGTATTTTCTCATTTTATGATGTAACCCTATGTTTGACTTTTAAAAATATAATATTTGAAATTATGTTTATATTAGAGTTTTGTTCAATTCTCTTTATACCATTGTAGACTGATTTAATGCAAATTTTCAAATGATTCAAAGCCCATTATGATTTATTTAAAGATTCATATTCATTAGATAATTTCAATCTTATTATTGTGGGATGTTATGAATAATTGGAGTTGTCTTCTGAATTTGAGTTCTATCAATTTATCATGTGATTTTCATGGATCTGAAATCGCAAAGCAAGCTCTATGATTTATTTATTATTTTAGTATATCTATTTATTATATATTATTATGTGATTAAAAATGAAGTAGAGACATATATTGGTACACATGATTATTTTCAACAACTTTCTTGTTGATATCTTTTATAGATCTACTATAGCAATCAATCTGAATCTATTATCTATAGAAGATGATACACTTTGGAGATACACATGTTATGAACATCGTATTTTCTATAAGTCTTCTACTTTTGATCATTGGTTATTTTATTCAATGATATATTACAGGTGGATTAATTTAAAACTACTCTTACTATTTTTTGAAGATTAAGATCTATATACTTTTAGTTTCTATTACAACTATGACATTTAATCAGAAACATTGAAATCAATATATATTTTTAAGAGTTTCAGCTGCTCGTACTCAGTTATAGTGGAGTATTAGCTTCTTGATCTAGGACAAATATATTCAGTTCTCTGTTAAAAACCCAAAAGGATCTTTTTGCAGTATCATTTGTAAAGGTATGAAATGCCTGCACTTAGTTGCGGATTGGTCTTCTGATTTGAGGACCTGACTAGTGAAATTCACTGAACACACAAGGAATATAATTAGTGGAGTGGACTATGGGATGTTTCTGACCCAAAAAAATATAAAAACCCATTTTTTATATTTATTTTATCCTCTTCACATACTTTCGTACTGAAGATAAACATTGCTTATTCAGATAATCTATAGTTTCCATAAAAAGGAAGAAATGTGAATGTTTATGAAAGGATACAATTCACCCCCACCAGTGTATATTTTTATATTCTGACTGAACATATATTTGGATGGAATATGATATATTTACTATAAATGGTGTTAAATTAATATTAGTTGATAAAATTATTTTTAAATTTCAATTTTAAATGGTATAGTGGAAAATATAGAGTGTTCACAAAAGAATACATGTGTCACTTATAAAATAAGAAAAGATAACAATTTCAGTAAGATGAAACAATGAGAGGGAAGATAAAAAATTATACATAAGATAAATACATTAATATAATGGAGTTATTTAAGTTAAACTATAAAAATCCATAAAACCATTATTATAAATTCTTTAAAAAATCCACAAATTAGTTTTCCTCTAATTACAAAATCTCAACAAATATAATTTAATTATAAATAAATCTCTACACCCCAAAAGAATCATATAGGTCACATATTTTCCCAATAATTAACACAATAATTATCCATAAAATTATATATAACATTAGTATGTAAAATCACACACTAGTGACTATGTACACCATTCCCACAAATACATTGGACTTCATAAAAAATTAATTAACCACACGGTCTCCAATATCTATTTTCAGTCCCATTGGTTATATGTACATTTTAAAATATATTATAATTAATATTATAATATTTTTTTCGAAAATAATAAATATTACTAAAATATAAAATAACATACAAACTATAAAAGTTATACATACCTCAATAATGTATTCCTCTTAAAATCTAATAAAAATATCATAAAATTTAATATATAGACATTATATAAAATCCTAAAAGGCCGGGAAATAATTTTTATTAACTGATTTATATTAAAAAAAATAACTTATATACTCATAATTTTCCATAAAACTCATATATTATCATCAACAAAAAATTATTAAACAATGAATTCAACTAATCCATACATTGATACATATTTACATTCCATTTTAATAACCAGGTCATAGAAAAATAATTTATCTAAAATATATTATCACATATATACCCACTATATTTTAGGTTTAGCATTTTATATAATTAAGAAATAAAATTACAAAAACAACCTATATTTTCTAAAGTATTACGTATTATTTTCCCACATAAAAAATAATTAAATTATACATGTTAATACATCATCATTTCCACAATAGTCTCCACACATGAAACCCTTCATAATACATCCATTATAATTATGTTCTCTAATTACCTTGGTAATGGTTATATTATAATGAGTTTTCTAAAACCCTCATAACATGAAAAAAATTATAGTTTTTAATGAAATAAATAATTGGTAATAAAATTTGAATATGTGTAAATATTATAATAAAGGAGTAAGGAAAAAACATAAAAGGTGAATAACAATATAACATTGATAATGAGTTATGATTCATTACATAAGTATTTTTCATAACAAAATAAATTATTTATAATAGTGTAGAATCACAAATCAATAGTCATAAACCATAAAAACGAAACATGGGAATATGAATATGGAATAAAAATTATATATTAATTGATTATTGGACCATAAATAATTGGAACACATATAATAATAGTAAAAATAATAATTTCTTATAGATAATTACCAAGACTATCATCACATAGTCTACAATGTACCATTGTTTATTGGATTTACTCCAATGTCTCTTAATGATCATATCATGAGATATATCACAATACCCAATGCATTGGATGACTATATTATTAAATTGAAATCTTTATCCTATATACAGTCCTAAATAATATTTATATTAAACAATAATAACAATATAATCAATGAAAAATTAACCCATGATATTGAAATGGGTTTAATAATGATTTCATTGAAACATTATTATTATACATCCTGTTAATGAAGAAAAATGATATCAATACATGACTGTGATATGAGAAATAAATTAAAATATAAATAAAATGACGGTAAAATAAAATGAAATACTAACATTGGGTAGAATTAACCAAACATAAACAAATAAATATCCTGAGGAAACATTATTACCCAATAAATTTAGTTTTGTAGAACTTTACTAATAAATCATTGGAAATGAATAATTAAATTCAAAATCACTAAGAAGACATAAAATTTAAAAATAATGAATATAAATAATTAGATAACATGTCTAAGAAAAAATTAACAAACAATACAATATGTATAATAAATTTTTTTTTTCAAATAATCATTATAATATTTTTATTATATGAATCAATATAATGTGAAATGTTGGTCGTAAGATGAAATTTAAAAAATAATGAAATAAAAAATTTAATTTATACATGAGTTAAATTGATCAGTAATTACACAACATAGAGACAATAAATCCCTTACCTTAGAAAAAAAATTATCAAGAATAAATAAACAACGTTTATAATTAATAAAGGGTCATTTGTCATATATTTTAAAACCGAATCATAGTTAATAAGTTTTATATTGATATTTTATATTGAATTAACAAATTATTATTATTTATATTTTGTTTTTGTTAATCAATGTTTGTTAGTAGTTCTAACCACTCATTCTATGATTTGATAGAATGAATGCAGTGATCCTTACTGGTACAAGAGTTAATTAGGTACAAAATTTTGATTAAAATGTAATATATGGATAAAAATGGTATATTAGGCTTTAGGATCATTCAATGTGTCTTTGAATTGATATTATTAATAAAAAATATAAAGAATAAATTGTTTCTATATTCCATAAGAATAAAAGTTAGAATATTAATCATGAGTTAACTATTGATATTAGCATTATAGAACCAAAAATAATAATTTACATATTAGTATAATATTTATTATAAATTACTTTTTCATTACCACCATTGATAAACCATTTTATCATAGTTCATATAGGTAGTTAAATATTCCCAAATATGAACACACATTAATCAATTGTTCAGTAAGATTACATAGCATTTTTTAGTAAAATATCATTATTCAAAAAGTGTAATATTCTGATTTAGAATTAAATAATATAACATACTAAAATTTCAAAGAGTTATTATAAATAATTAGAAAATTTATGTATAATCTTACCATAATTATAAAGAATAAATCATATCTTCTCATGTTAAAATACATGGTTTTAAAGGAATTAAGGAATCCTCTTGAAATTAGTTGGTAACAAATTCTTGGGAGGGTTATTAGAGTATGAAACATGGTATAGTGAGGATAGAAATTCTAATTCGTTTTATTACATATAAGGGGTTGTTGATGGGGGATTTTATAATTCAAAATGATTTAATTTTTTGAATAATGATTTCATTAATTTATTATATTTTCCAAAGACCCTGAATAATATTAAATATAACAAAACATAATGGTGTTTGAGTAAATAATCACGGGCTACACACAACAAAAATAAATCCAAAATAGAATGGACCCATGGAACGTATTAATTAATATAAAGCAAAAAAGCAGATCGTTTTTATAAGAATAAAATGTATGATAGGTACAAAATTCAAAATATTGGTTTCTAATTTCATAATTTGTATACTTTAAAAAAATTATTTTATTTAACAATAAATATTTTGTAATTAAAATAGTTTTATAAATTTTTAGTTCATCATTATATCATGATGTTATCGTAAGTGCTCGACCATTTCTGACAAATATTGTTTTTTAATATTTAGAAAAATTTCTTTTTTTTAAATAATAAAAAATACGATATGGTAAGTTTGAAATACCAAATTGAAAAAATAAAATAAATTTTATCAATTGGAAATTATAATATTTATAGGTTTAACATTTAAATGAAAACATTAGTTATAAAAAAACATTTTTTTTCAAAAAAATACTATCTAAAAAATAATAGTTTTGTATTTTATGTAATATCAGTTAAAAAATAAAAAAATGTTGAAATATTTCTTTATATATTTAAATAATATTTATAATAATATACAAAGTATATAAATTTTAATTATTATGTAAAATATACAATTCACATAATATAGTACATTTCATTGAAGAAATAACAGTAATACCGTTATTGGGGTAAGTGAAAAATATATAATTAACTAGTATTTTGATCCTAAACCCCAAATTAAAACAATTAATTAATATATAAATTATGATTCATAATATTAAATCCATTATATTGTTATTTATTTTAAAATGTTATGAATGTAAAATTTAATATAATATTACATAATAGAATATATATATATATGGAAAAACATTTCTAAATAGGAAAAAGATTTTTTTTAAAAAAATCATAAATATTTTTTTGAATGTTTAATTATTTTTATATAAAAAGATATATATTTCATTAAATTCTACCATTTAAATATGATAAATTTAACATTTTGATAATTTCATAAAATATATGAATCAACTAATTTAACATGAAAAAACTACATTATTTTCAAATGATGAACCATATAATAGGGTTATAAGTTGAATTTTTTTTAAATGTCTATAAAAAAATATATCTATTTATTTATCATTAATATCAAATTACATTGTATCACATAATTATATAATTCTTCAAATATATATAAATGAGAATAATTTTTTTAAAATATATTTGACCAATTAATAAAACATATATTATGTCATGATGTGACCTTCATAATTTATAAAGCACTGTTATTATCTATTTGGTTATATAATATCATTTTGTGACATATAATTCACTAAAAATAACTATTTATTGAAATCATATAAATTCTCCGCATTAAAATTTTATATTTCATTAAAATAACAGGGTTGTTTTTCACCCATTTAAAAAATTATGTCACCATCATTTTATTATAGTAGTCATAATCCAAAATTACAATTTTCGATAGGTCATAAACAAAAATGGTTTTTGAATTATAAAAATAATTGAAAACATTTATAAAATACTTTGTATGGTTTTATATATTTCATCCAAACGAAAAATTTTCAAAACAATTCCAAATAACGGGACCTTGAATTAAAATAGATATACCTCTAGTAGTTTTGGGTAAGTTGCCCTAAATTTGTATATATTCATGTTATAGAAGGCCTAGGGTAAGGATTAATTGTTTTCAAAAGGGTTTTTAATGTTTTGGAAATTTATTTGGATTTTTATGGATTCAACATAGTTAGTAGAAACCATGAACTATCTCCAGGAAACCACACAATACTATATTAGTAGTTAATGTGTTGGAGCATGGTTTGAGGAAAATTCCTCAAAAATATACACATGATATGTGAAATAAATTGAATGGTTTTATTGGTATCATATTGTACGGTGATTTTTTTTTATATTTTGGGAGACAACCATTTGAGGTGATGAAATTGAGATTTTTTCACTCTATAATTGGTGCATGGTTTTTTAGGCCATTCATAATAACCAAATAGCTACCTTAGTGAACTCTAGAATCATGTGCATACTTGGTTTTTGATTTGGCAATCCTTGTAACCTAACCATGAAATGATAAATTTATTCAAATAAGGTTAAGTTTAAATAATGTTAAAGGGACCTGAATCCTCATTATTCTCCAATATTTATAGGTTCTTGAACATATCTCCCCTAATTAACACTAATGGTTACTTCCTTTGATTCAAAAGAAAATTTCTAATAGATAAAAGTGTGTTGTTGATTCAAAATCAATTATAATTTAATTATATTCTATGTTGTTGTTATATTCTCTCACCATCTCTATTTCAACCATATATATTTTCTCCAAGGAATTCATATATGCGTTATGATGTAAATCTTGATTATTTGATGTTGTATCCATTCAAGGGATGTAGTTGTGTGCCCAAAACAAGTAGCTATTAGTGTTTTTCTTTGTTTTTACCATCCATTGAGAGGTTGATAGCCTCCCTATCATCTAAAATTATTATATAAACTATATACATAGGTTTTTAAAGTGTATTATAGAAGTTTATATGGTATCATTTGGTTATTTCATCAATTAAATTATTTATGTCTTCAATTCAGTGTTATTGAAAATCAAATGGATTTTAGAAAAAAAAAATTTAAAATATTAAAATAATGATTAAAAAATTATTGAATATTTTTTATAAAAGAATATTTTCAGATAAATTTCATTCAAATGAATTACTACTTCTTGAAAATTAATTGTCATGGAATTTAGAATAATTGTTTTATTGTGTGTTAAATGATAACAAAGTGTGGTCGGGAAGTTCCACAATCAATTTAATATAGGATATGTTCATAAAGTACAATTATTTATATTGAAACTAAGATTGTGTATATTGATTTATGTATGCAAACATTGTAATGGTTATCCCACATATTAGAAAATAATAATAAGGTTTTAATGCTCCCTTGACTTAGTTTTTTGTTATGTTAGAAAAGAAACTGTTTAACTATTTCAACTATATTATTTGAAAATTTTAAAACCATATCCCTCCCTCATTGCATTATTTTTGGTTGTATCTAAATATTTTCATATTATTTAATAATCATTCAATATAGGTGAGGCTTGTTACATCTTCAGATGTTTTATAAAGAGACACATGGGATTTAAATTAATATTATTTCACTAGTGATGCATCTTGAAACCATGGTCATTGAACATGGTGTTAGAGAATTAAGGTAGTTCAGGTAGTTCATCAGACCATGTTTGTTTGACTACATTGATTCAAATTATCCTATTTTTTATTCATTTTACATTCAATGATTCATTTTCACACCGATATCATAGTTATCCTTGTTTTAAATTTCGGCTTTAATAATTGTACTCTTGAATAATATAGTATTATTGGATGTTTGTATTTTAAATATACATTTTTTTGTATCTATATAGAAAATCAGCCCCTATTTTTATTTTTAATCCAATGGAATTAATTGTAGAAATTTTGTGTCTTGGTGGTGTCACCTAAGGTTAATGGCACTCTATTTTTCCATATGATAATTAGTTGGTTCGATATTTTACTATTGGTAACAATCTTGTAATGTCTAACTTTCACTTAGGATGATAGTAAAAAATTGGAATCATGGAATATAAAATGTATAACATAAAATGTTTTATCAATTCTTTTTATGTTGAACATCATGTGACCACATTAAAATTCATAGAAAAGTTTTTTAAAGAATGTGATGATGTGTTATCATCCTATAATTATCAGTTTTGACAATTACTATAGTAGATCATGAATTTATTGTGAGACATAAAACTAGGGATGCATTGTTCCTTTTTGCATTTAATTATTATACATCCTGTAAAAATGGTTGACTTATAGAGATAATGGATATAATTTATGGTTTTTTGGGTTGACATGAAATTTTATATTTCATTAGTTTCTAGTGGGTAATAACTAAATGTTGTATTTTTATAGTTAAGGATAATGACACTAGGTAGACTCCATATAATTTTATATCATTAAGGGTAGGAAATGGTATTGCACTAAGAAAATAGTGTAACCGAAATGCTTACCAAACAATTTTTCATGTTGTTAAAACATATACATGGTAAATTGAAATTATGAACCCATACATTTAGACCACATAATAAAAATTAAAAAACAAAATCCACCATTCATTTGGGGTGATTCCAATCCAAAAAATCAGAGGTGTGGTTGAATATATTAGAGGAATCTTTAAATTCCTAGGTGTGTCAATTGAGCTAAATATTATATTTTAAACATATATTATATTGGTTCATTTTTGAAAATGGTGGGTTTTATACATGCATTATAATTTAAACCAATTCCATACATGAGAGGACATTGAATAATAATACCACAAACAATTCTAACCTCACACTTTCATAATCACAATTACTACAGATTTCTTCATCACAATGAATTAGAATCTATATATGATAGAGTATATAATTAATTTACTTAAAATAGTTTTCAATTACCTAATTGTTTCTTCTTGAGTGTCAATGAAAGAACAAATCCTTCCGTATAGGTTATGACCATAGATTCATGATATTATATATTTTTATTGTAATATAGATTATCAATATATTTTAAATAAATAAATGGGGGAAGAATTAGATATCTCTTGAAATCTAGATAGAAGGAGGGTATTTATCACCACAAGGGTAGGTGGGGACATAAATACTTGGAATAAGTATAGAGATATACATGCATCCATGGTGGTAGTGAATCTCAAAATATGACCATGTTTTCACTTAATATACATCCTCAACACAATATGTTTCCCAATTGTCTGAAATGTGTTACTACTTCTTATTATATGTGAGACTATATCATACAACCATAATATTTTGAAAATAGTTATAATATATGTCTTATATATAATTTATCAAATTGAACTCCAAATTTTGATAAAGGAGAATTATATTATTTATCTAAAACATCATTTGATTTAATAGGATTATCCCGTAAAAATAAATCACATTTTCATAAATGAGAAATCCAGGTTGATTATAGGAACACCACAATTCACAAAGATATAGAAAATAAATAATAATTCAAGGTTTTGGGAGGATATGATAGGATTCCTTTTATTGTTGATCATACATTCAGGGATGTAAAATCTAGTCCATTGATAGTGAGGGATACAATTTATTGAATGTTAATCTCACACAACCCTAATTTGATATAGGTTTGTCACACTCTTCTATAACTTATCACATTTTGAATTATACATGTAACCTTATGGATATACTGATTTATTTTATGAAACATCATAAAACAATAATAAAATGGTTGTATTGATCCTTTATATGTGCATCTTATTCAACAACTATAGATGGGAATGAAGTTGTTTGGGATCTCACAATTCATGTCTAGGATATTATTTTCATGATTCTTTGAATTGATTGGTCAATGATTTTCTAGGAAAATATATTTTATAAAATTAAAAATATATGAGTTACACATATGCATATGAAGTTAATAATATCTTTAAATGATATTGGGATGTGTATTCAAGAAGATAAAGGAAATTAATAACACTGTTTAATGCTATCTCTTATTAGTTTATAAAATTCAATTTGGAATCTATTATTGTTATGAGAAATATTTTTCAATTATTTTGACTAATTTCTATAAATTATTACTGATAATTAATCTACGATTCTCCATGAAATATTACCATAGCATATATTATTAACCTCATACGAGGGACTAATCTTATTTTACATCCATTTCACCAGATGGAACCAATAAAATTAATGGAAATAAATTCCTTATAGAAATATATTGAATTTAAAGTGTTAATTTGTCAGAAAATGTGCCTAATTTTAGCACTAGTTCTTTTTGTAATTATGGTGAATGAAACTCTTAGCCTTAGAGTTGATAATGATAATCCAAACCAAGCAATGATAAAGAACATGTATAATCTTCTATGGTATGATAATAAATTTCAGCAATTTAGGGGAGCATGAAGGTTCTAAAATATTGATTTACAATAAAAAATCCCCCACTATGAGTTCAGATAAATTATATTCTCTAGGTAATATTTATGGTACAATGTGGTTACTATTAATATGTAGTTATTCACTTTGGTGTTATGAATTCACTTATAGTATTTGTGGAATTAATGAATTTGTTCTATGATAGGTATATTGGTTCTATTTTAGGAAAATTTATTGATGTTATCCTATTGTATTCTTTGACTCATGTTGATCCTGAATAACCATTAGTTACAGTGTTCAGTGTCTTATGGGATCATCAAAAATATGTTAAAATTTCATCAATGTGTTTTTGTATACATGAGGTACACATCCTAGGTCACATAATCTGTAAAGGAGATTTTCCCTAGATTCTAAATGGGTATAGGATATTATCACTTGGAAACCACTAACAAATAGTTTTGAGATACCCATCTCTTGTGTATTAATAGGATCTTATTGAATCATTGTACATATTTTTCCTCATCTTTATTTATTTATGACAACTTTGACCATGAAATGACTTCTTTTACCATGGATCGATGACTTCCATAATTTTTTTGAAGAGATTATATTTTTTCTTACATTTAAAAAAAAATTATGTTTCTAGAGTTAGGATAATTATATGCGGTCTATATTGATTCATCAATTTCTTGGATCAGTTGTATTCTCAGGTAGGGAGATCATCTTATGGATTATGGCATTTATATGTGAATGAAAAAAATTACCAAGACCATTATTTAAAATTTGATAATGTAGATAATTCCTTAAATACATGAACACATTTACTAATGGGTGAGAATGTTATAGTGTATGTAGATAAATAAATATATATGTTTTTGTCATAATAGTGATCTTAATCTAAGGGAAAAGTTTGGATGGAATATTAAAAGATGTTTGACTTCGAAATAATGTATACACCATGAAAAGGAATTTATGTAGTAGATTTATTGAGTATATAATCAATTAGAGAAATGTTATTCATATTAGTAGTAGTTATGTCATTTATTGATTATATATGGTTTTATTATGCTATGCATGTTGATATTGAAGTTTTCCTTCCAGTTTTAGTTAAATATTATGTTGTTCATTTTAGAGATGCATATACATCTAAACATAGATGATTAACCATTAAGTAAAAAATAAATAGAGTAATAACGATTCATCAATGGAATCTGGATATTAGAACTATTCTATGTTTTATATAATAGATCACATTTTATCCAACAAAGTAGGTATGACATATCTCTTCCTACTACAATTCAATATGATATATTCGTCATATGATTTATAATTTTTATAATGTAAAAAATCATGTTTTTGGTGGGATTTCATGATGGGAATGTGGTAGAGTTATTCTATAGATCCCTTACACTAGTTCATAAATGATTTTTAACATTGGTTTTTATTCCTTATCATGTCAGTTTTTAAGTGACTTTATTGGTTGTTATGTTGAAAATAACATCTTAACATAAGGTAGCTAAGAAACGACTTATAAATTATTATTTTTGGTTTTCACCTCGGTTATCCCATAACAAACGTGAAAATGAATTTTTTTATAAAATTTTCATTGTTTCATCCTCCACCAAAGCTATAGGCGAAGTCAATAGAAAGAAAAAATTAGCCAACAATAAACTATCAAAATACACTTCAAGTTGACCTTTCAAATTTAAAATGTTTATTACATATAAAATAAAAATCAATAAATCTAGAAAAATTATTAAGTCATTCAATTTGAAAAATTATCATCTTATTTACGAAATATGGCTTTGGTTCATCATAAATCTAAAAAATAATACAGAAAAAATTTGACATGACTTATTGATAAAACATATGAAATCATAAGGAAATATAACCATCTCATACTTTTCCACTATCCCAGTTGAAATTATTTCATACCTTAATATTAAAACTTCATATCCACATTAAATTACATGTTCTTATTTATAACATGTTTTCAAAGATATATTATTTTAAAATAAAATTTTAATGTAATATATCCAAAATTTAGTAATGGTAATTGATTATTTACCTTATATTTTAAAATTTTGATCATTGAGATCTTATTTTATTTTATCACTGTAAGAAAATTCTATTCCCTATATGAAAATAAATGTTATAAAATAAATTTTATAAATTTTAACATAAAAATATAAAAATAATCAAACTTATGTAATAAATAAATTTTAATTTTTCTCTCAATTTATCATGGATAATGCATATCCAGTAGAATGTACTCTCTCTTAAAAAAACCAAAATCTAATAACCAATGATATAAATGGAAAATTATTACGAGTTGTTAGCATGTTAAGTGATATATATTTTTTTTTTGAGAAAACATGTTTCATACATTTCCAGACATGGAGACATCCAATATTGAATAATTATATCATTATGAAATCTTTTTACTATATATATTATTCTTTCAGTATCAGTAATTGTCAATGGTATAGACGAAATAAACTATTGGTCCATAAATTCAAATATATCTATTTGGTCATGCTCTGTACAAAATTTATATATATACCTAAAAAAATATATATATAATTTTAATAAATTTTAGGAACACATTTTTGTAATTAATTACATGGAAAATATTTGCATCATGTTGACGCAAAATTGATCTCTAGCTATAATATCCATGATATAATTTTTTAAAATCCCATAGTAATTACACACCGACAAATATCTGTATTAAATTAAATATCATATACTCGTAATAAAAAAATTGACTATGCTAGAAAACTATCAATACTAATAGATTCTATATCTGAATTCATGACACATTGATCTGTTTTGTTTATACAATATTTCTTTTCGTTTAAATAATTCCTATAAGAAATTAGATAAATATATAAACATTAAAATGAGAACAAAATTATTAAAAAATTAAAATAATATATAACTTCATTACATACCTATAGTGTAATGTTTCGAAGTATTATAAATGAACAAACTAAAATATGACCAATATGTTTTCCAAATGTGCTCACCTCTTCTGTTAGTCATTGTATTTTTTATGATCTTACTATAATATCATATATAGTGAAACTATGATTCACTATCATAATTTTCTAATCATGAATGGTATCACAGATATAATATATCATCCCATATGCAACAATATGATGAGGATAATCAACATATAACTCACAGAAATAGGTAAGCATAAGAGGAGGGGGTGTACGGGTAAGGAAAGAAGGGATGGGGTCTCGTGGCCGAAATTGTTAGGTCAAAATATAAAAATATATAGAAGAGGGTGTGGGTTAATATTTTATTTTCAAAAAAATTCACAATTCTACCATTTTATGTCAGCTGTAGATTATACAGGTAAACAGTGTTTAACTTCTCTATGAAAGTATGAGCCGGGGATAAAACATAATTATAGAACATTACTGTTTATAATGGATTGGCTCATAAATATCCACCTAGTCTAATCCAAAAATTTCTCTCACTTTGAGTCTGGTGAATTTCCGAATTCGTGTCCTCATATCATTAGAACAATCCAAAACTTAGTACAGTCAGTTAACACATTTTCAAATAATGCTAAAAATAGAGCCTTCTGGTACTTTTACAGAGAACAAATATCCATATTTAAAATCAATAATATGATACTCCACTACAACTTAATATGAGTATCTAAAACTCTCAATTAAATGATAATTATGAAAACGGTTTCTATTGAACATCATAGTTGTAACAAAAATTGATAGTAGACGGAACATTTTCATCAGAAAATAGTTTATTCAAAAAAGAGATGTTATAAAGATATCTGGTTTCCATAGATCATTAAATAAAAGTAGAAATTATTAGAATTAGTAGACTTATAGAAAATACAGGATTCAAAAAAATTATATTTCTAATGTGTATCCTCTTCTATAGAAAACATATGCATATTGATTATTGCATTAGATCTATAATTGATCTTCATAAGAATGAAGTTTCAATTAAGAATATGTGTCGCAATATGTGGCTCAAAATATTTGTACTTCTTTGAATCATAAAAACAGATATATATATATATATTGAACAAATATATTGATAAGATAAATTAAAAAGAGAGCCTTCTTTTCAATTCCAAATCAACGAAAATAACCTAATTAATGACGACAATTCAAATTCATATGATAGTTTAGAGTAGTCATAACATACCTTAAGAATATTATATAATTTATCCAATAAATATGATACTTTAAATAAATCATTACGATATTTTAATCATTTTAAAATGAGCTTTATGTTGACTTGATATTCCACAAATAATATTGCATGAAACTCTAATAAAATCATAATTTCAAATCACCAATGTTGAGCTGTCAATCATAGAGTTCCTTCACAAAAAAAAATACCACACATATGGTTCAACTATGTAGCATTAATTATATGAATATAGGGTTGACAATGAAAGGTTGTCCACAAAAGTAATGTTGTTGATCCATACATTTTCTTCTCAAACGTAGGGATCCATACTTACGTTGGGTACATTAATAATACTTTTTCAGCTTTCAAATGATAGGTTCCGTCAAAACGGAAGGTTCTTTATCAATATGATTCGGTCAAAGTAGGGTTGATTAACCAAACATGTTCATCTTTCAACATAAGGTATAATAATAACATAGTTTTTGTTCCTTACATTATGGTCCTTAATGTATGATATGAAAATTGTTTCAGGAATATGATTAAGAATGTTTTGAAAACATTGAAAAATATTCCAAGTGAATAATAAGATTGAATATAATTTTAAACTAAAAATAATAAAGAATATTAATTTCCTAAAATATACATAATGTAATATCATTAGTACAACAAAAAAGGATATTTTGGATCATAAAAATAAATAAGATTTATAGAGTATTTTTAAGAAAATATATTCCAAAAAATCTCTCCTTTTTTTATTATCACAACACCCATAAATTTAGTTTCAGAATATAGGATTTTTTAAAAAAAATAAAAGAAAATAATTTGAAATTCGATTTGAAATAATTATTTCGAAATAAAGAAATGTTGTGTTTATCTAACATTCTCCCAATTTTTGTGAGATCAAAAAATAATTATAGAAATTGATTAAAATATGTTTAACTATTCACAGATAAGTAAGTGAATGTTATAATATTTTTTTAAAATTAATACATGATTTTTGGATAGAGAAAAAAACATAAAATAATATGAAATAAATCAATGAAAATTAAAAATATGTATATTTTATTGATCAAAAAAATTTATAAGTAAAATTTCCAATATTACTAGGAAACTATTTAGTGAAATGAGATGGTTACGGTAGAAAAGGTTAGGTGGGATTTGGATCAGTTATATTTTTGTACGATTTTTAGTAGCCTCAAACATGAATTTCTGCTCTACCATCTGTATGGTCAACTTTTTCAAAATAAAATCTCCCAAAAGCATCATAAAAACTTTGGAATCTTGAATAATATACAAAATTTTAACAATACTGAATTTCAAAAAGTCATTCAATTTCTCTTCTTGATGCATAAACTACTACCATTTATCTATGAATTTTTTCAATAGAAATTTGATACCTAGTTCATTCTAATTTAATTGGTTAATTATAAATTCATAATTGTCCAACAAAACTGATAGAGGATCACTATTGAATTGAAGATTTTATAAACAATTATTCGTGTCTTCCATAATAGGTGTGATTTTCTGAAATAAGAGAATCAGATATGGAGAGGTAGGAGGAGGATATGTAAATGTACGAATCTGAATAATAGTACACTTTATTAACTCATATTGGCTCCCCTAGTAACACATGGAATATTCAAATTATTACTTAGAAAAAACTTCATTATTTATCTTTCCAACCTAATTCCTCTATTCTATTTTGAAAGAATCAAACTCCTTCTTAGAAATAGATTTTTCTTTATGATCCATAAGTTTTTCTTTGCAACCTAGAGTTATTACTAAAGATAATTATATTCTTTCTATGATTTATTAAACATTATCAAACCTTATTTAAACTGATTAATCATATAATCTTATGTCTATTCATCTTGATATTGTGACCGATCAACTGCCATAATTTCTAAAAATATTGAATTAAACATCTTCACATAATTCTACAATAGTTATTCAATTGATTTATTATATGAATAAGATATATGGTCAAGAAATTATGTTTTTCATCGAGAAATATATTCTTGAATTCTATCCACATGATAAAAAATAGATAAATAGGGCCCTCAACAATTTATATAGCCACATTTTCTGATCTGAGCATATGTTGCTCTTCTTGAATCGCAAGATCTTCCTCCTAGACATTGGGAAAAAACAACACTCTACAGATCACGAATTTTACATTTAACCTATTGATATTCCTCAAGAAGAGGTTCTTCCAAATTATCTAACCTTGTAGCCTCACTTGAAACCAACAATAGTTGTTCAACCGATGGATCAACTGTTTTCCATTTTTACAACCTTTTCTTGTATCTCAACTTCTTCATCCGCTTATTCCACAAAAAATATCAATTTTCATTGGGTTCGTTTGAAAATTTTTTCACCTTTGATTTCTCCAATTCCTTCATTTACAATATCACTTTTCTCTCTCCATGAAAATGATCCTGATTTTTTTGTTCATCTACACCAAATGTCTTAAGGATTCCTTTAACTGTACTCTAGTAAAAACCTATCTTCCTCAATGTTTTTTCATTGATTAAATCATTGTGATCAAATGTTTTTGATAATATATTAAATTAATCATATAATTTTAAGCATAATTCTAGAAATTATCCTTCTATAAGTATAAAAATTAATCCTTTCATCTGGATGACAGAATTAGTTGGTATATCATAACATATATCTTTGGAAATTCATCTTTATTTGAAATAAAAATATAAACATGATGTGCATGTCTAGATATATAATCCTCCCTATTTCATCAATCCTTATTGAAATAATGGTTTGAATATCCTTAGATTGAAATGAAACACTCCCTCATGAGGATAGTTCAAAATGATGAAATTTTAGTTGAAGAAATACAAGTATCCTTTTTTTATTGCAGAATCAAAATCATTAAAATCACCAAAACTAAACTATATGTTATTATAGACAAATTCCTGTTATTCCCCATTAAGAAACACTGAGATAAATTCCAAGAACACTTATTCCGACCCTTGAATTGATAATGCATGTTTTAGAATAATATTCATCTTTTAGTTCCATTAGAAATCTAGAACTTTTTAGTGAATGGTGTTTCTTTTAAAAACTCGATGATGCTTCAGATCGCAACTTATCCTTGTTAGGTTCTCTTGGTTTTCTTCATTTACGAGAAACGAAAGGTTAGAGGATCAGGTGTTATAGGTATTTGAGTGTAGAAAGAAATAGAAAAAGGTATACGAATGGTTTATTATTCAAAAAGGGATTGAGAAACAAAAAGTTAAGGTATTCTAAAGTTTTAATAATTTTCCTTGTTTCCCGTGTCATTACATAAGATAATTGTAATATTTCTTTTAAATAAAACATTTCATATAAATTCAAGATTAAATAAATAAATTAAAACATAAATCAAACAAAATATGAAAACAAATCTGATTTCCAGTAATCAGTAAATAATTTTAGCATAAATAAATTGGGCGAAATAAATAAATAAATAAATAAAATATAATAAAACATTTGAAAGGAAAAAAGTAAAAAATTTATATTAAATTAAATAAACCTAAATCTCTCATAATAAATTTTTTTCCCCAAAAAAGAATGTTTTTTAGTGAAAATATTAGCTAGTTGATTTTCAGTGTTGAAAAATTCAAATTATATACCCTTTTTAAGAACATGATCTCTTAGAAAATTATGCCTAATATAATTACTATTATCTCATGAATGATATATGGGTTTTCTTAAAATATTCATAACACTTTTATTATAATATAAAATAGGTGTACTATTAAATTTTTGTCTAAAGTACATTAGTGTGTTTTCATCCACAATACTTTTTCACAAAAACATCCTAAGGATACTTATTCTTCTTTGACTGTTGATTGGGAAACTGTGTGTTGTTTTTTACTTGAATAAGATACTAATAATTTTCCTAAAATGTGATATGTTCTTAAGGTACTTTTTCTATATACTCTAAAACATCTCAAATAATCATCTGAATATCATATTAAATAAATAACATATGTTTTTGGATAAAGAAGAGATTGAAAAATAGTTCCTTTTAAATATCTAAAAATCATTTTTACAACTCTACGATGAGATTATTTAGTATTTTTTTTTGAAAAATAGCCCATAAACATACAGAAAAACTAATATCAGTTCTATTAGTAGTAAGATATAATAAACTACCACTCATAACTCTATAATATTATTTGTCCACTGGTTTTCCAACATCATCCAAATCAGGTTTATATTAGTACACATGGGAGTTGTGTGTGTATTGTTGTAATCAAGAAAAATCTTTTTCAATAAATCAATAACATATTTACATTGGTTTAAAATATTTCCATAATAATTTTGATAATATGTATGTCCTAAAAATATGTTATATTATCCCATCATAATCATTCGAAATTATTTTTTTATATGTTCTGAAAAATAATTAAAATGTTTATCATGACTTGAACCAAAAATAATAATATCAACATTGATTTGAAAAAAAAAATTATGAGAACAAATTTTTTACTAAAAAATTGTTGGATATGCCAATCCAATAGTAAATCTAATATATAAAATAAACGAACATAACCTTTAATACCAAGCTCTAGGTGCTTGTTTAAGGCCATAGAGAGCTTTAGTATTTTTAAAAACTGAATCTGGGTTTTGAGAATTTTCAAAACCAGGAGGTTGTTTAGAATAAACATCATCTATTAAATGACCATTTAAAAAGGAAGAATTAACATAAATATGATATAATTAAATTTTCATTTGAGATTCATGATGTAAAAGGATTATAATTTAATATAATATATCTATAGGGGATAATTTTTCTTCATAATCTATACCTTATTCCTGATTATATACTTTAGATTATAATCTTGATTTGTTTCTATTTATAATCCCTTGGTGATCTTAAATATTTCTAAAGAACCATTTAGTTCCTATAAATGATTAATTAGATGGTCTTTAAACTAATCCCAAAATTCATTCCTTTTAATTTTCTTTAGATCATATGGTATTAACAACAACCATCTCTCATCTTCTAAGGCTTATTCAAAAGGACTAGGTTCTAGTTGAGATAGAAAACCATTTAATTCCACTAGATTTCATATATTTAATCTGGTTTTTATTTCTATATTTAGGTATCCTATAAAAGTATCAAAAAGATGATATTTTAGGGTTCTAGACTATCTAGGTAAAAAAATCATATTCATCAATATCATGTTCTTCTAAACTGGACTAAATTTCATTATTATTATTTTCATAATCATTTTTCTAGATTTCATCTCTCAAATTTTTAGAATATTTAGTTATATTATCAGTTTCATCATTATATTTAATAAATTTTTAGTTACATCAAACATCACGTGTATTGATTGTTAAAAAATACATAAATATTTATTAAACACTGTAAAAATAATCCTACATCATTTTTTGTATCAAATTTACAAGATTATCATTGGTGTTCTGGATATACACATTGCATCCAAAAACATTATGGTATATTATGTTAGGCTTTCTGTTATTCCAAATTTCAAAAGGTGTATTTTGAAAATAGGTCGAATTAAAACTCTTTCCATGATATATCAGGCTGCACTTAAAAATTCTACCCATATGTAGGTAGGAATACTATATTCATTCTGCAATGTCATAGCCATTTCTTGAATAGTTCTATTTATTATTTCAACAATAAAATTTTTGTGTGTTGTTCTTGGTGTATATAAATTGTTTTCAATACCAAGATTTGAAGACAAGGAATTGAATTAAAAATTCTTCAAGTATCAACCATGATGAATTATTAATGAAATTATCTTAAAAATATTTTTCATTGTGAACAATTTTACAGAAACATTAAAAAATAATTAAATAATCAATTTTAAGATTTATAATATAGATCGATGTAAATCATGAATAATCATCAAATTAAATGATTAAATATAATTTTCCTGTCAAACCTCATACTCTATATGGTCTAAAAAGATCCATGTGGATATGTTTTAGTGGTTTTCATGTCGAAATATTGTTAATAGATTTCATGGGTGATTTGCATTTCATTCCAATTTGGCATGCATCATAGAATCTATCACTATAAAATTAAATATTAAGTAGATCAGAAAATAATGGTTTCTTAGATAATTTATGTAAAGCATAAAAGTTAAAATGAAAAAGTCTCCTATTCCATATCTAAATCATTTATCCTATTAGTTAAACAATTCTATTTCTATGTACATAACTATTTTAAATAAAAAGAATGAACATTATCATTTATAGGTTCTCTAAACATAAGATATTTATCTTTAATCATAGACATTGAATTGTAAGAAAAATACACATAATATCAATCATCAATGACTTGATAGATACTTATCATTTAGTGCTTCAACCTTTATACATATAGAAATATGTTTATTGATATAGTTTTTGGATCTCTATTAGTTACAAGTCCAATTATTTTTCATTTGGAATTATCCTGAAATGTGGATCCACCTCAACCTATTTGAGTCAATGTATTGAATCCTGATGAGTTTTCAGTCATATGACTTGATCATCCATTTTTTATATACCATATTCTTTTTCCTGTTACCAATTTCCTATTCAGACAATTTAGAAAAAAAAAATTTGGTACACATTTTCTCTTGGGTCCAACAATGATAGCTAGTAGAGATCTGAGAATCCATATCAAAATTGTATTTACAGAAATTATATCTTTTACCTCATATAATCTTTTTAAAATAAAAACTATTTTAATTACACTTATTTGTGGATTCCTCAAATAATAGTTTTTTTGTTATATATCATTGTGTTCCACAACAATGACATGTGATAGTTTATTAGTTGGGAACAAAATTATTCTTATATAGTTATGATTTTTCACCCCTACTTCCTATTCAAAATATATATATTTTTAATGACATTTTTACTAAGAATATCATTTATAATATTTTATCCTATTTTAATGAAGAGAGTATCACTTTTACATGTTTCTCCTTCATCTTGTAATGCATTAATATTTTTTTCATGATCAACACAATTTGTGGTAGATGATTTGATTTTTTCAATTAACTATTGATGCTATTTAAGTAATGTATCCGTTTCTCCTAAAACAACATTGTGAATATTCACTAAGGATTTGTGTTTCTTTAATAAGGAGTAATATGTTTCTTTGATAATTGAGTTTTAGGAAGAAAAATTATTATTTAAATATTTTGAATCAGAATCAGAATTAGATGAATAATAAGTCTCTGCATTATCTTTTTCTTCCATGAAGAACATATTTCCTTTCGAATATGATTCTTCCTTTTTTCTGAATCATTTTTGGATGATCTACTAGAGTTTTAGAAACACTCAAAATATCCTTCTTTTCCCATTATCATTTTTTTTCAAAATCCTCTTTTTTCTTATATTTCATTTTTATCCATGGATTCAACTGAGTGATAATCTCTCCATAAAACATTCCAAAAGTATCAAATTTTATCTTTTTTAGCATAACTCATTTTTCTTACATTTTCTTTTCCTTCATAGAAAACTACAATGGGTATTCACATTTCATATGTAGTAGGACATTGTGAGACACAATTGAATTCATATGGTAAAAGGCCCCAGCCTTAAACCTTACTTAATATTGAGTTATTACAAGATTACACATTGAGGATCTTTTCAGGTTTAGAGTTTTAGAGAATTAGATCATGAAACTTGCATTACATTCCACATTTAAACAAAGTGGTTACATAAAATACCGTATTCATTCTTCCCATCAACAGAAACATATTGAAAATAAAACACGGATTCTTTCTTGACACTTCCTTGACACTATCGTCACATCATGTACCTTTCCCTTGACCTGTGAAAAACATTTCAAAAACTTGGTATGAGCATAAAAAGCTTAGTAAGGGATATAAAAATATGTAAAGGAAACATGAGTTCATATATACATAAGAATGAAATCATACTTTACCCATAAAACATAGGCACTTTAACCTACCTCATCAAATCATGAATAAATCATAGAAATCATAAGACATAAAGGTAACTTGAGGCATTCATAACATTCTTACGCAGGGAGTAACCCTCTTGGTTACGTTTGGAATACCCATCACAGTATATTCCCTAAATATCTTCGGAGAAACCTTAACGTTTCACTCCTTCACGTTACCCAATGCATTGGAGAGCTATAACGGGCTCACCCGCCCTTAGTTTATCACGGAACCACCCGTCTTCATAATAATGCCCAAGAACCATAACATAATCGTATCACATAAACATGAATAAAGGAAACATAACATTTCCACATTTCAATCACAATATAACATTTTAGGATATTGAAATAATGATTCCATTCAAAAAGTAACCATTTCCAAAACCATTTAAAACATTTAATAAAGTGATTTTTGAATCAAAGTGTCCCATACCACCTTGAAGATTTTAGCATTTTAAACCATTAATATCCATATAAATTAATCCTTAAAACCATTTTGAAAACATTGATATTAATAAGAACAAATAATTAAAACATTTAAAATGATATTTTGGTTAAAGGGGTTTTACCAAAATTAGAGACACTTGAATACAATAATCGAGGAATAACATTTAGTCAGAACTTTATAATATCATGACAATAAATGGATTAATGATATAATACTCCAAAGGACAGTATATACACCATATAAGAGTGAATTGGTGCATAACAACAATAAACCCTCAATAGAAATGTCAAATGTGATGAAATCCCTTATAAAGAAGGTATCCTTAAATTAAGGACAAATAAATCTCAAAAATATATGTGACAAATATATATACACCCAATATAAGTGGATATTAAGTGTAAAACAATAAAAGGTCATTCACACATATTCAATGGATGACATATTCAATGACTACAAGTTAAACCCAAAGAAATCGAAATTGGGTTAAAAAGTTCCCTTGACAGCCTAACGGCATCACATCAAAATGAGTTGATGAGAGATAAAAAGTGTATCTCATCACATGGACATAAAATTTACATCAATAAGGATGTATGAGAACATATCCCAACATAAAAATATGTAAATTAAAAGACCCAATAAAAGAAGTCTTTTAAAAAAGAGGAGGGTGAAAGGTTCCCTTACCGACTTGGGTATCTTTCAAAACATACACCCCATGAAAGAAAGACAATAGGTCATTGATGTAAATACTCATAAACTAAATTATATTACACAAAGAGTAGAATAATGGGCATTACATACACCACTCAATGGAATTTGTGGAAAATGTAGCATAAATCTCACGAGAATAAAAGTGAGATGAAAAATCCCTTACGAAAACTCGGCAGCCTAACGGCGCCACCCAAAACTTCCAAAATGGATTGATGAGAGAGAATAGGGTCTCTCATCACATAAACATAAAACTTACAGTAAGTGTAATATAAAATATCATCCCAATAACAAGAAATATGAGCTTTAAAAGGAATGACATAAAAGTGTATACTTAAAAAGAAAGAGAGGGGTATGATCCCTTACCTCGGGTCTGACTTGACTCCATCGTTCTTTAACGTCCTGAATAATAAATTTGAGTTAATTTCAACTTTATTAAGAACACTTTTTATAGTTCATTATTCCTTTTAGATCACTTATTTAAATGTTATAAACATTATTTAATCATTTATGTTAATAATGTTTGTTTTGTCGATATTTGGTTCTTAAGTCGAAAGTGGACTTCTTACAATTACATATTGTTCTTGTGGCCAAAAGTTTATTATATGAAGAATTGTATTCATGATGTATATATCTTATATGTCATATATATCCAGTACATGCATGAATTTATAACATTACATAATCATTTATAGGTAAGAAATGAAGTGCACCGTTCATGGAGACGGTAAGCCGTACGTACGCATGAACGCTACTTTCATTTCTATCTCATAATTTAATGGAAAGAAATAATAATGTTATATAGGTATATAATAATTCCAGTATAACGTCATATATAATATCATAGTTCCATCCTTTATACGTCCCACATATGGTATTTAACGAATCAAATCACTTTGAGGGGGCTGTAGTCCGCACTTCCTAAAATGAAGATATCGCGTATACCCATAATGGAAGCCATAAAGGTAAGGAACAAATGAAAAATACAGAATCATAAGTAAAACATAAACATATTATATATCATATATAAAAATAGTGACATCATAATGGCCACCTTTGAAGGTGTTAAATGAGTATTGAACAATCATCGTTTCGGGAGGCAGAATTTCGCCATCCACGGAAACCGTATGTTCTTTAACCATTTGATGTAGTTGTGTGATAGTGTAGCATGAATAAATCTTATAACAACATCCTAGTATATTGAAGATACTGGTGTTGTTACAAGAGAAGTAAATAAAAAGAGTTTAGGGGGTTGGAGAAGCAAAATAAAACAAATGAACATGAGAGAATGAATTACCTTTAAAAGTGTAACTCGTTTTGATTTGAGCCTAAAGCCTTCCTTTGAAAGGATTCTGCCCAAAGGGAATCCTCTAGGATGAGGAGAGGGGTGTGTAGAGAGTAAATGGGCTGGGGTTGGCCGATCCAAAGGCTTGATAAGTGTGTGAAGAGAGGTAGAGGTGGGGGCCTTTTATAAGAGGAGAGGAGGGGTACTTTTGGAAAGTATGAAATATTACTTTATTTGAAAATGTGTTTCGGTTTCAAAAGGTCCCACATTGATATAATTCGGGGATAAGGTGTTAAGGCATCTAAATCCACTCATCCAATTGGTTTTGGCCATGTCTAGGTTGTAGAGTTTTCATTATCTTTCCATTTTAATTAAATCATCAAATAATGATGTCATCGCTACATCATTATTATGTCATAAATAATTTAATTTCTTTAATGTGTAAAAATTATAAACAAATACTATGATATAGGAAATCGTTTTAGCTTTCCAATGACTATTTATAATCAAAATTTGGACTTGTATAACCCCACTTAAAAATTGGTTTCGTAAAACATATTATGTTTGTGTCATTTTCACTTTAACATTAAATAAAAAGTAATTTATGTCATTTCCCAACAAAAGTGGATCCATGGGGTCCCCAAGTTGACCCATGGATTTTCATGGTCGGCCATGACACAACCAATGAGGTTGGGACATGTGTCAAGTTCATTTCATTTTATTAAAGAATTATTTTTACCTTAAACTACACTAATTACCACTAAACGCGATTAAAAACTTAATAAGTTACTATTCACCAAAAAATTATTTTTATCCCATTTAACCACATTTTACATACTAATGAAAACCATGTATGTCGGATTTTCAAAATTCAATACACATTAGTGGTAAACTTTCATTTAACCGAAAAATCAGTTTTCTTGATTACCACTTAGTGGTTTCACTATTCATCAAAAATTGGAGTTTTTCAGAAAAATACCAAAACTTCACCCTAAGCTATATTTGATATTCAGAATTCAAAAATGAATTCCATTTTACAAAATTCAAAACATATTAGTCACATTAATTAATTTAATAATTAATTCCCGCTGTCAGAGAAAAGAGCGTGTTTTTATAAAACAATAAGTATCAAAAGATTGACACCAGTTTAAGTCTAATTTCAAAGTGAAATTGATTCCAATGACCACCATTGGATTAAATGGTAAAAATATATTCTAATTTCACTTTAAAACCAATTCAAAAGATAATCTAATCATATAAATAAATTAGATTAAAAAGAGGTTTTGAATTAAAATACAACATTTTACACTATTCATTAAAAAAATGAACTTTATCAGAAAGATACCAAAAAATTACACAAAGTAAAATTTGATGTCCCGATTCTTAATAAGAGTTTTATTTGGTCCAAAAAATGTATAAGATGATCAATACTATATTTAATGATAGTTCTCCATTAAAAGGCGTTAAGTGAACCTTTAGTGAAAACTAGGGCATATACACCTAAAATTTAATTCTTTCCGTATTTTAAGCCTTTAGCTTTTATTGGATAAATGTAAAAACATTAAAAAAACATATATAATCATATTTTAGTTATTTATATCCATTCCTGCCATTATAACGGCTACATGTTAACTACCATTTAAAATAATATTATTTTATTATTAGAGTGCAACGTAAGATTCCCAAGAAACTCGTTGTTGCGTGTTGGGTACGCCATCGAGCATAGCATCCCCTTTAAAGTCATATTAATATTTTATTCACAAATATGGATAAATATGAAAATGTCATAAACTTTATTTACCTGGGGTGTTACCTCCTTCCCCCCTTTTGGGAATTGCGTCCTCGCAATTTTAAAATTGCGCTTGGAAACATCCTTGAACGTCCCACATCGGAACAAGAGTCGGTAAAACAATCACATTAAAATAAAGAAATATAAGCACGGAGGTCACCCGAGTTAACCCATACTAGGATTCCAAGTATGAAAATATGGACATGGAGGAGAAAACATAGGGTCATGTTCTGATGGAGACTGATAGAAAACATGTTTAGGCGAAAGTTAACCACGAGAAAATCACAAACTTGTGATGGGTTAAACGGTATTCGATTCCCCAGTAGGAAAAGTTAATAGAAAACATTTTTGTTTTAAGTTACTTTTTAATGAGGAATTTATTCATAAGGAAACATAATGACTTATCATGTTGACTTTCAACTTTTACTAGATTCCATAATCAAACTCATATTTTTTCCAAAAGACGAGTATTTAGGGAGACTTGTTCGCATTAAGAGTACTATAATCAACTTCTAGAGAATCACCTAATCCACAAAAGAGAACTATATACATCCCATATCTTTAGACCATAACCATAACCAAATCCAAAAAGGTTAGTACAAGGTCAGATAATCCAGAAAAGGATAACCCTTTATAAAAAGAAAATCTATTCTTAATCTCCAAAATTTGTCAAACAAAACCCAAAGTTCAACAAGGATCATCCGATAAACAATTTGTCCATAAAATTCTTCAAAGTAAACCAATATAAGATTGAAACCCAAATATTTGAAGGATTTGGTCACATTGTCTTCCAAGTTAAATCGTAACATTTATCTCCAAACAACATCAGTTGCTCCTAAAGTCTCGTATTGAAAGGTAATTAACCTAATCACATATCCTCCATGATAGGTTAATCATTTTCATAAATAACCCAAAATCAACTTACTCTTAATTCATAAAGTCATATAACCAAAAAGAATCAGTCAAACTAACCAGGGAATTCACGTAGTCCAGTGGTAGGCGATAAATACCAGTCTCACTTTGGTTGTGGTTTCGATTCCCGCAGTTTTGTCCGACGCGACGGGTTGTCACACGGTATGCGTGTTGTCCTTTTTCCAAAACTATATAATTCTTAAAACATTCACCAAAATGAGATATAATCTTCAAGAATAATCATAACATATTTTAACCTCAAGTTTATCTCATGCCTTTCATTTTCCATCATATCATATAATAACCCATAATTACCTCAAAAGTAAGGATCATATAAACCCTAATGGTTACCTTAATAATTATTACCTGAATTTCCACATCGAGTTAGCCATCTCGTACATGATGCATTAGATAACTCACCAAGGTTGAAGTGGTTGATCATGAATCCTTGATAGTTGGTTTAGAAAAACTATGATATTCCTCATTGAATCCTCCATTTTATCTAGTATCTTAATCATAGAACCACCACAGTTTCCTTCAAACCTGTTGTCTCTTTGGTGCCTGCTAGATCCAGCCATTTACTAAAACCAAAAAGGTTTGTGTGAGTATATCAACAAAACCATCATGTACTAATGACTAAGATAAACACTAAGATATACTTACTCATTCACTTTATCTAAAACTAGGACTCTTTCTGAAATCCTAACCATTATGGTAATTGTGAATTATGCTTAAAGAATACCCTAACCTCTAAAGTTATCTAAACCGACCTTTGATACCAACTATAAGGCCCCAGCCTTAAACCTTACTTAATCTTGAGTTATTACAAGATTACACATTGAGGATCTTTTCAGGTTTAGAGTTTTAGAGAATTAGATCATGAAACTTGCATTACATTCCACATTTAAACAAAGTGGTTACATAAAAGACCGTATTCATTCTTCCCATCAACAGAAACATATTTAAAATAAAACACAGATTCTTTCTTGACACTTCCTTGACATTATCGTTACATCATGTACCTTTCCCTTGACCTGTGAATAACATTTCAAAAACTTGGGATGAGCATAAAAAGCTCAGTAAGGGTTATAAAAATATGGAAAGGAAACATGAGTTCATATATACATATGAATGAAATCATACTTTACCCATAAAACATAGGCACTTTAACCTACCTCATCAAATCATGAATAAATCATAGAAATCATAAGACATAAAGGTAACATGAGGCATTCATAACATTCTTACATAGGGAGTAACCCTCTTGGTTACGTTTGGAATACCCATCACAGTATATTCCTTAAATCTCTTCGGAGAAACCTTAACGTTTCACTCCTTCGCGTTACCCAATGCATTGGAGAGCTATAACGGGCTCACCCGCCCTTAGTTTCTCACGGAACCACCCGTCTTCATAATAATGCCCAAGAACCATAACATAATCGTATCACATAAACATGAATAAAGGAAACATAACATTTCCACATTTCAATCACAATATAACATTTTAGGATATTGAAATAATGAATCCATTCAAAAAGAAACCATTTCCAAAACCATTTAAAACATTTAATAAAGTGATTTTTGAATCAAAGTGTCCCATACCACCTTGAAGCTTTTTGCATTTTAAACCATTAATATCCATATAAATAAATCCTTAAAACCATTTTGAAAACATGGATATTAATAAGAACAAATAATTAAAACATTTAAAATGATATTTTGGTTAAAGGGGTTTTACCAAAATTAGAGACACTTGAATACAATAATCGAGGAATAACATTTAGTCAGAACTTTATAATATCATGAGAATAAATGGATTAATGATATAATACTCCAAAGGATAGTATATAAACCATATAAGAGTGAATTGGTGCATAACAACAATGAACCCTCAATAGAAATGTCAAATGTGATGAAATCCCTTATAAAGAATGTATCCTTAAATTAAGGACAAATAAATCTCAAAAATATGTGTGAAAAATATATATACACCCAATATAAGTGGATATTATGTGTAAAAAAATAAAATGTCATTCACACATATTCAATGGATGACATATTCAATGACTACAAGTTGAACCCAAAGAAATCGAAATTGGGTTAAAAAGTTCCCTTGACAGCCTAACGGCATCACATCAAAATGAGTTGATGAGAGATAAAAAGTGTATATCATCACTTGGACATAAAATTTACATCAATAAGGATGTATGAGAACATATCCCAACATAAAAATATGTAAATTAAAGGACCCAATAAAAGAAGTCTTTTAAAAAAGAGGAGGGTGAAAGGTTCCCTTACCGACTTGGGTATCTTTCAAAACATACACCCCATGAAAGAAAGACAATAGGTCATTGATGTAAATACTCATAAACTAAAGTATATTACACAAAGCGTAGAATAATGGGCAGTACATACACCACTCAATGGAATTTGTGGCAAATGTAGCATAAATCTCACGAGAATAAAAGTGAGATGAAAAATCCCTTACGAAAACTCGGCAGCCAAACGGCGCCACCCAAAACTTCCAAAATGGATTGATGAGAGAGAATAGGGTCTCTCATCACATGAACATAAAAATTACAGTAAGTGTAATATAAAAGATCATCCCAATAACAAGAAATATGAGCTTTAAAAGGAATGACATAAAAGTGTATACTTAAAAAGAAAGAGAGGGGTAGGATCCCTTACCTCAGGTCCGACTTGATTCGATCGTTCTTTAACGTCCTGAATAATAAAATTGAGTTAATTTCCACTTTATTAAGAACCCTTTTTATAGTTCATTATTCCTTTTAGATCACTTATTTAAATGTTATAAACATTATTTAATCATTTAAGTTAATATTGTTTGTTTTGTCGATATTTGGTTCTTAAGTCGAAAGTGGACTTCATACAATTACATGTTGTTCGTGTGGCCAAATGTTTATTATATGAAGAATTGTATTCATGATGTAGATATCGTATATGTCATATATATCCAGTACATTCAGGCATTTATAACATTACATAATCATTTATAGGTAAGAAATGAAGTGCACCGTTCATGGAGACGGTAAGCCGTACGTACGCATGAACGCTACATTCATTTCTATCTCATAATTTAATGGAAAGAAATAATAATGTTATATAGCTATATAATAATTCCAGTATAACGTCATATAAAATATCATAGTTCCATCCTTTATACGTCCCACATATGGTATTTAACGAATCAAATCACTTTGAGGGGGCGGTAGTCCGCACTTCCTAAAATGAAGATATCGTGTATACCCATAATGGAAGCCATAAAGGTAAGGCACAAATGAAAAATACAGAAGCATAAGTAAAACATAAACATATTATATATCATATATAAAAATAGTGACATCATAATGGCCACCTTTGAAGGTGTTAAATGAGTATTGAACAATCATCGTTTCGGGAGGCAGAATTTCTCCATCCACGGAAACCGTATGTTCTTTAACCATTTGATGTAGTTGTGTGATAGTGTAGCATGAATAAATATTATAACAACATCCTAGTATATTGAAGATACTGGTGTTGTTACAAGAGAAGTAAATAAAAAGAGTTTAGGGGGTTGGAGAAGCAAAATAAAACAAATGAACATGAGAGAATGAATTACCTTTAAAAGTGTAACTCGTTTTGATTTGAGCCTAATGGATTCCTTTGAAAGGATTCTGCCCAAAGGGAATCCTCTAGGATTAGGAGAGGGGTGTGGAGAGAGTAAATGGGCAGGGGTTGGCCGAGCCAAAGGCTTGAGAAGTGTGTGAAGAGAGGTAGAGGTGGGGGCCTTTTATAAGAGGAGAGAAGGGTACTGTTGGAAAGTAAGAAATATTACTTTATTTGAAAATGTGTTTCGGTTTCAAAAGGTCCCACATTGATATAATTCGTGGATAAGGTGATAAGGCATCGAAATCCACTCATCCAATTGGTTTTGGCCATGTGTAGGTTGTAGATATTTCATTATCTTTTCATTTTAATTAAATCATCAAATAATGATGTCATCGCTGCATCATTATTATGTCATAAATAATTTAATTTCATTAATGTGTAAAAATTATAAAACAAATACTATGATATAGGAAATCGTTTTAGCTTTCCAATTACTATTTATAATCAAAATTTGGACTTGTATAACCCCACTTAAAAATTGTTTTTGTGAAACATATTATGTTTGTGTCATTTTCACTTTAACATTAAATAAAAAGTAATTTATGTCATTTCCCAACAAAAGTGGATCCATGGGGTCCCCAAGTTGACCCATGGATTTTCATGGTCGGCCATGACACAACCAATGAGGTTGGGACATGTGTCAAGTTCATTTCATTTTATTAAAGCATTATTTTTACCTTAAACTGCACTAATTACCACTAAACGCGATTAAAAACTTAATAAGTTACTATTCACCAAAAAATTATTTTTATCCCATTGAACAAAATTTTACATACTAATGACAACCATGTATGTCGGATTTTCAAAATTCAATACACATTAGTGGTAAACTTTCATTTAACCGAAAAATCAGTTTGCTTGATTACCACTTAGTGGTTTCACTATTCATCAAAAATTGGAGATTTTCAGAAAAATACCAAAACTTCACCCTAAGCTATATTTGATATTCCGAATTCAAAAATGAAGTCCATTTTACAAAATTCAAAACATATTAGTCACATTAATTAATTTAATAATTAATTCCCGCTGTCAGAGCAAAGAGCGTGTTTTTATAAAACAATAAGTATCAAAAGATTGACACCAGTTTAAGTCTAATTTCAAAGTGAAATTGATTCCAATGACCACCATTGGATTAAATGGTAAAAATATACTCTAATTTCACTTTAAAACCAATTCAAAAGATAATCTAATAATATAAATAAATTAGATTAAAAAGAGGTTTTGAATTAAAATACAACATTTTACACTATTCATTAAAAAAATGAACTTTATCAGAAAGATACCAAAAAATTACACAAAGTAAAATTTGATGTCCCGATTCTTAATAAGAGTTTTATTTGGTCCAAAAGAATGTATAAGATGATCAAAACTACATTTAATGATAGTTCTCCATTAAAAGGCGATAAGTGAACCTTTAGTGAAAACTAGGTCATATACACCTATAATTTAATTCTTTCCGTATTTTAAGCCTTTAGCTTTTATTGGATAAATGTAAAAAGATTAAAAAAACATATATAATCATATTTTAGTTATTTATATCCATTCATGCCATTATAACGGCTACATGTTAACTACCATTTAAAATAATATTATTTTATTATTAGAGTGCAACGTAAGATTCCCAAGAAACTCGTTGTTGCGTGTTGGGTACGCCATCGAGCATAGCATCCCCTTTAAAGTCATATTAATATTTTATTCACAAACATGGATAAATATGAAAATGTCATAAACTTTATTTACCTGGGGTGTTACATATGGTCTAGGACCACAGATTATATCATTAATAGATTTACAATTTGTTCCATAATCAGCCACTCTAATAGAAGTACATGTTATATTATTTTTTGGAATTATATATGTAGTAATTATATTGGAGCAGACATTAAATCCCATATTATATAAATAGATAAACATTTGTGATTTACAACATCCATAATTTTCACCATTGAAATAAGCTTCATAAACCATTGAAAATACTTTTCACTAATTAGTAATTTCCATCATTGTATATACCTTATAAATTTATTTTGTTATATCTTTTTACAATATCTTTACACTAATACCAATTTTTATGTCGAAATATACAAATATACATAAGAATGGTGGGAAGGGTGAATTGTGTCTTTTCAAAATCATTCACAATTCTTCCTTTTAGTGATATATGTAGATTTTTTGGATAACAAGTGTTTTAATTCAATATGAAATAATGATCTATATATAAAATAGTGATATAGAAAAACATAGTTTTTAGTGGTTCACGGATAAAATATCACTTAGTCCACTATACAAATTACTCTCTCTATGTGTTTGGTGAATTTCACTAGTTAGATCCACATATGATAAGACCAATCAAAAACTGAGTTAAGATAGTTGAACCCATTAAAAATAATGGTAAAAACAATGGATTAATGTTCTCTAATAGAGAAAAAAATATACTCAAATAAGATCAAGAATCTGTTTCTCCACCACAACTGAATACGATAAGTTGAAACTCTCGTTAAAAATATAAAGATTAAAAAGGTATAATTGAAATTCACAGTTGTAACATCTATTGGATGTATATGGATCTTCTTCATCTGATAATAGTTTCTTCCAGAAATAGTAGTATTGAAGTGAACTAGTTTCAATAGATCATTTAATAAAATAAGTAATGATTAGATGAAGAAGGCTTATAAAATATAAAATATTAAAGACACATATAATTCCAAAGTGAAGCCTCATTGGTAGAAATTAAATTTGGACAGATTCTTGTATAAGATCTATAAAATACCTTTACATGAATATAGTTTCTATCACGAATATGTGTCAAAATATCTATCTCAATATATTGCTACTTTTTTGGAATCGTACACACACCCACAGAGATATATATATATATTGAACAAATACACCAATGGAATAAATAAAGAAGATATCCTTCATTTTAATTTAATTTCCAAGATAAGTTCATGATAAATCGTGACAATTGAAATTAATAAGAATGATCAATGTAGTAAAAACATCCTTTAAGAATATGAGATAATTTATTTACTGAATACATTTCTTTAAATCAATCATAATGAGGATTGAATCATTCGAAAACAAGCTTTAAATCACATTGATATCTGTCCAGGACCATTGCATGAAATTCTGATAAAATCTTAAATTCAAATCTCCAATGTTGAAAAGTCAAATGTTGGGTTTCTATAAAAAAATTAAAAAATACCAAATTTATTGTTTAACTACATAGAATTTATTATCCTTACGAAGGGTTGACAATGTAAGGTTGATCAAAAAAGTTACGTTGATAATCTGTACATTTTCTTCTCAAATGAAGGGTTCCGTATATAGGTTGGGTTCTTTAACCATTCCTTTTACCTTCATCAAATGTATGTTTCCATCCAAAAATTAGGTTCTTTATCCAAAAATTTATTTCCACAGAGTTTTGAATATATATACACACTTATCTTTCAAAAAAAGGTTTAATACTCACATAGGGGTTGTTCCCTATGTTACATTATAGAACGTACAATATAAATACTATTTCGCAAATATGCTTATGATAATTTCTAAAACATTGATGAATATTCCTTGTGAATAATAATATTGAATATAATTCCAAAATAAGAATTATAAATAATATCAATTTCAGGAAAATAACATAATGTAATATCATTTTTCAAACAAACACTATTATTTTTGAGCATAATAATCAATAATATTTATAGTTGTGTTGTTGAAGGAAAACAATCCCAACTAAGGTGTGTGTGTAGGATAAGGAGTAGAAGTATGATCTACTAGGAGAGGAGGATGAGTAGGATCGGTAGGCTGACACTGTCTTTGCATGACCCAAAACGTCGACTGTACAGAAACTCTTAACTTATCCTCCATTTTCAAGTGAATATTTTTAAATTTGAATTCCAATGGTTTCATTTTTTTATAATCAATCTTCTTTGAAGAATATTTTAAATGTGGAAACACTTTTCTTATTAATATACCAAGTAGGTATCCTCATACACATCCCGGGTGTTCAGGCTTTCCTAATGTTGTAGGTAAAATACCCTTATACCCTCAACAATAAAGACATATGGTGGTCTTTTCCTTTCAAGAGAATACTATATAGAATATTTGAAAAAATATTTAATGAGTCACTATATATATATATATATATTTTTAATATCAACAAATAAATTAATTAAACATCTTAAAATATTGTCACATAGAAATATTGACACTTCTGTAAGATATTGTCATTTTTTCCCATCAAATCCCTCTTCCATTTTTCATGTGTAACAAGGGGATGAGAAACATTTCTAAACCCTAAAGACCTAACTATCATCTTTTTTTTTTGTTTTTTGTTTACTTAAACATATGTTATTATAATAAATTATTCATGCACAATAGACTCAACCCAGTTGGCGAGGACTCGATAAGTACATCCAAGAGACCAACATTAAAAAATAGTGTGGAGACATAATATCATGTGTAGTGTAGAAGGTAATTTTTTAACATTAGTAGCAAGAACTATTCATCAGTTTGGGCTTTTGGGCCACCAGTTTGGGCCCCGGGTCCTTAAAGGCCTTCGGTCCACCCAAGGCTTCCTTTCTAGTAAGGCTTTCGGGCCACCTTAAGGCCTTTAGACCACCTCAAGGCCTTTAGGACCCGTAAAAGCCTTCAGCCTACCTAAAATTAGGCTTAATGATCAGACTGGATGTACAAGGAGCAGAATCCAGATGGGGATTCATAGCAGGAGCATTATCTAGACCCAAAGCAAATCGGATTTTTCATAATGAAAGGGTATGACACAACCATCCGGACTAGACTATGCAGGCTTGAGATGCCTATATGAAAAATCTATGCGAATGTAGAGAGCCAACACCCTGATGAAAAAGAAGTGATGAGTTGGTCCATGTATATTCTGTATGTTTCCCTAAGACCTAAGAGTCATGTAATATATATTAATACATACCATACTAGGGTTCCCCCTAATTCCTTGAATGAGGGGTTAAAAAAATCAATAAATAAAGGCCTTCGGTCCATTTGGGAGATTAATAATAATTATAATAATAATAAAGTATTCCCTCCCCAAGATAATGTACGAGGGAATATATTTATATATTCAATCTCATGATGAGATATCCTCAATTACTCTAAATTAAGAATTAAGAATAAATAAATAATTATCATGGTCTTTAGTATTAACAAAATAAAAAAAGGTACCGTTTAACCTACTAAAAAATTTTCTCATCATTTACTTTAAATTAATTGCTTCTCTATATCTTGATATATAAATTTATAAATATCACACAAATTTTCATTTTGTTTATCTTTATAAATGAATTGTGAAGTAGGGAATGGTTTAAAATCCTTATATCTCCAATGACATAATGATAAACATTTCCTATATACTCCTCCTGTAACAGGTATTTCATATGTCATCTAATAAGAAAGGGGAAATATATTACTATAAATATTTTGAGATAAGTAAAATAATAAAAAACAAGATTACCAAAATGGTCTCCCAAAATTGGGATAATTTTAAATTTTCAATACTTGGCCTATCATCAAACAAAATACTAACTTTTCTTTTATCCCATGATAATATAAAACACTTGAATTGTTTTTTTGGACCTCTTAGAATATCCTTATCATCAATGCCTATTGGAATCATGTATTCCTAGCTTTGGGAGACTGATAAGTTGGGTAAATTTTTGGTGTCATGTTTACCAACCCTCACACACATTTTCCCCCATGGAAGTAGATGTCTCATGTGAAGAACGATGGTGAGGATCATTAATAATATCATGTGTACATTCCTATACAAGGGTATGCATATGGTAATCTCAAGAAAAATGTGTTGTATTAGCGGATTGATCTATCAATATTCTAAATATCAAAGAAATACCAAATAGTATAAAAATATAAAAAACAAACAATTAGATAAAAATATAAAATTAACATTTTCAACAATCAAACGAAAAAATAAACTAAGATAAATGTAAAAAAAATTATTCATATTTTTTATAATTAAATAAATTTTAAAAATACTAATGAGAGATGAAATGTCATATATGAAGGAAAACAACCAAATATCAATGAGAGAAGTGATGACATAATAGAAAATCACCAACATGATAAATAAATTTTACAAAAATATATATTTTAATAAAACACTCTTATACAAAATTTATTATTTTCTTTTAAAATATTAATTTTAAAATAAATAGTTTTAAACAAAATAAATTATTAGATATGTTACAAATGGATAATACTGTAGAACTCGAAAAACTAAACTAATTTAAAATTTATTAACATATCAGTTATAATAACAGTTATTATAATGAAAATCAAATTAAAATATCTTACTTATGAAATGTAAAAAATTTATATTATAATTAATGATAGGTTACCCGTAATATTACGAATATACTGAATTAATTTTTTCCTAAATTCCTTCATCATGATTGTTCCTTATGGAATACAATATGTCTACGATGTGATCATTAATATTATTTGTTAATCCTTCCATGGAAGTAGGGACATCAAATAAATCAACAACTTAATCATGTTTATCATCAGCAACATACTTTTATACTTTGTAAAAAAGTTGATGATTTTATATAAAATTGACCAAGAACATATGAAATTTGTTTTTCATGTGTTTCCATGATAGAAAGATCACTGGTGTATTCTATTTTATTCATATTAACTAGTGTAACTATAAATTCTTCCAGTTAGACATTGTCATTACTGATAACCCAATTACACTTATACACATGAACTTGAAATTTAATTTAATCAAAATCACATATTTATTTAAGGACTATAGATTGATTAGTTGATTTATATATTCAGTTTCTATATTTCTCACTCAAAAAATGCATTTCTTCTGTGAACAACAACACACCACTATTTTGAACATAAAATCTATTATCCTAATCTTCCATATGAAAAATATAGCCATTAATGACATACCTAGACAATGTAATCAAATTTATACTTCGAACACCCAATCACTATTTCCATGTTTCTAAAGAATTCGGTTTACAAAGTATGGTGTATTTAAACCATCAATTAATTTTTTGTGATGCTCATTCAAAATCAAAATATATTTATTTTTTGGATAAATTTTTTTCAACATATTAATAATAAGTTTTATATATAGGTGACCAAAATATATTTTATTCAAGAATATTAAATATAAATTCTTTATCTTTTCACCTATTAGTTATTTAAAATTCAATCTAAAAATACAATTTCCATATTAATTAACTAGTTTAAAGTGATATTTTGGAAAACCAATGTATCCACAGAAGCAAAATAGCCTATAAAACACTACAACCTCCTCAAAAATATAAATCTCAACAATGGATTGTTCCGGTCGATATGTATTATTAACATTCCAATTAAATTTCATTATATAACATTAAATTGATACATCAAACATAGATATATAGTTCTACAAATATTTATTTCTCACAAATAGATGATCTATTAAATGCACCGTGATATCAAAAAAAGATGGAGTAAAATACATTTCCAATCGAATAATTATAGATAATGGATCATTCTACAGTGTTTTCAATGAATTAAAATCAATACCTTTATTATAAATAGAATGAAAATATAAGACACCTTCATGATAGTCATTCTGACATGGGTGGGAAACATTCCTTGTAACAAAACTAGTAGGAGGTGTTGCATCCTGACGTGATAGTCATGAGATTTCATATGTATCAACATAATATACATTAAGGACATAAAATTTTATACATTTGAAGAATAAACATGTGGTAGTTTTATATCATAAATACATTGAAAAAAGGTAATTTTCGCCCTCTTGGTTATGGTTTAAAAAGATGAGGCTAGGAATTTTAACCTTCTATCAGGAGTGGGAGCTAACTCTTAATGTATTCCAATGAAGATTAAATCAAATATTTTATTCAACACATCTATTTTCATTTCATTAACATCTAAAAATATTCCAATTAAACATTCACATATATTCATTTCAACATGCATGAAATCAATGTTTTGTTTCATCTCATGATATTTATAATATTGTATCACAAAAAATATTGACTATTTCATCTAAATATTTCTATCATTACCAGATTTATGTGTGTTTTTAAATGTCACATTAATGTTTTTCATGTTCTATTAATACTGGTCATTAGATAATTATTTTGGAGAGATATCAAATTCATGCGATCCATTGAAATTATTTTTTAATATTCTACAAAGAGTGATCCATATGAAAAAAAATTATGATGACCCATGTTTACTATTTTTATACCAAGATGCAATTGTTAATATGAATTCTATTGTTCAAAAATTAGACAAGATCTCTACCCCTTAATAGTATATCAAGAAATATTTTCATATTTATGGAAGTCATTTATAGTGGAAATAATCATATCATAATATTGAATAAAATGCCATTTTATAAGAACAAAACACCCTTATAACATCCTCCCATAATAGTTTTCACTCATCAATTACCGTTGAATGAAAAAGTTAACATCATTTTAGGGTAGTTTTGGTCTACATATCATTAATATTAATTTGACATATTTTCACTTCATACAAAATTTAGGATATATGTTTATGATAAAAATAATACCGGTTATAAAAATGCATTCTACTAATTTGTTGATAATGAATCATTCTATTCAAGTAAAATCCATTTCTGAGATTTCTATCTTCATTTCTAAATGTATGACACTAGTGATCAGTTTTATTCCACTATGGATAATAAGTTGGATGATTTATTTATCCATCACATATCTTCTAATATGTTTTTCATCTTAACAGTATTACATTATGTGAATAATAAAATAAGAATTTCAACTAAGGAGTTAATGGAAGATTCTACAATTCCTTGGCAGGGTTATCCATGACTTCTAAATCAGTTTAAGATTTTTCATTAAACTTATACCGTGGGGTCCCTATTTAAGATACTATGACTGAAATTCATATTATTTTCTATATAGAACATAGTCATTCGGGTAGGCTTGTAATTTCCTATACCCAAATCACATTAGGAATAATATTTGTATGGCTTTATAATGTGAATATGAAAGATCATTGTTTGTAGGAAGAGTCTCATTCAACACTTGTTGGAGCTCTTTAAAACCCTTATCACCCCATCCATGTTTTTAATTTTGGTTACTCAATCATAAAATTATCGATAATACTGTATATTCCATATAGCCAGGATATAATGGTTTTTCAACATCACCATATAGAGACCCGATTTGTGGATGTATCTGAATTTCATGTACTTTAATATCACAAGTCATTTAATCATGTTGATTATATTTTATCATCTTTGAAACATTATCATTAGTAGATTTGAAATTATGGATGGGTTCACCATTCTAAATAATAGGGCAGAAAATTGGAATTAAAAAATGAAAAATTAAGTAATATTTTATCTCCCTACCTTCCATCATATTAAAATTTGATATTTTTAAGAATGTATAAAAAACAAGTCATTTTTTGGAATATTTTTTTAGAAATTTACAAAAAAATAATCGACACCTTCCTCATATTCAAAACCTATTTTAGGTTCTTTAATCTAAATTATATTATTTTTTTTCAACAAAAAATATCAAGAATAAATATAAAAAACAAAGGGTGTAATTTATTAAAAAAAGATTTTAGAAATTACATCCAAAAATCTAGAAAACTAGGAATTGTAACATTATAAGAGAAAATATAGTTTTTTTGACGAGATATTTCATTTATATAAAAGGAAATAAAAAGAGATTAATTTTATGAATATATCATGTAAATGAAAATGAATATAATATATTGTAATTATTACAAAATATTTTTCTATGATATCCATAATTCAATATCTATAAAAAATTATATAGAATCAGAAAAATTAATTCATCGTTTATTTGTTTAAAAATTATTTGATTATGTAATTCACAATATATGTAAATAAATAATTGTTTCTTAGTTAAAAAATTCTCAAACTAAATCCTACTTCCGAGGACATCATATGATATATAGTACTCCCAAACTAGGTACCTAGTTGTTCACCTACTTTAAAAAGTAGACACATCGACCATTTAACCTTGTTTCAATTATCTATTGTACCATGAAATAAATGACCATGCATAAAACACCACCTAAATATTCTTACAGTATCAACATTGTCATATTATTACCATTTTTCAAATCACCAATTCTTCCTTACTAGTAATCCAATATCACTACATTTATTAACCCATATTGGCAATCCCTATAATAAACAATTCAACATAGTTATTATCGTCAATGTGAAGCTTTTATGATGATACCCTTACTCTTGATTATAAATTAGAAATGGCATTCACTAATAATTACCAATTTCAAACTCCCAACTAGTTTTTTTAAAAAAAACTCTCATTTTATTCTACAATACACAGATGAAAAATCTTAAACAATACATCAATTATAAAACCCATTTCAAAACCCATATTGTGATATGAAATTTGAATGAAATATAATATTTAAACCCTACCATGCACCAAATATATCTGAACTAATATGAACCCATTGTGATGTCGAAAAATAATGAATATTTTACCCAACTCATTGACCAAAATGAAAATATAGAAACATGCAATATCCAAGTATCATATATTCGGAATAATACTCCCCAGAATGACATAGTCTACAAAATAAATTTTAAGTACTCTAATCATAGAAAAATATATTGAATGAGAACAAATAATTCATACTATAAATAAAATTAGTAACAAAAAATTAACACATTATAATAGATAATCCAACCATTTATTTAACTCCACATCTCTAGAAGCCCAGAGATGGTGTATTATTTTATTACATTAGCATGATTTCAACGAATCAAAATAGGCCATTAAGATTATTAGTATTTCAAATATAAGATATCTATAGTGTATCCATTTTAAATTGGGAAAATAAAAAATATATAATACATTACAAAAGATAATAAACCTCATCCTTTAAAACTCAATAAATGATCTGTTTTTCATAACGTGGGGAAGGGAAAATGAAAGGGTGAGCTGAAATGCTCAGTAATATTTATATATAGTGTAATAATGGATCAATAATAAGTGAATAATTATCAGTTTGACATAATAAATATTGCATAGTGAATAATTATAAAACACATGCCATCAATAAACTATGAATGAAAATGCATCACCCTTTTTTTCATAGTAAAATCCTCTTAAAATGTAAAAAAACTAAAAAAATAATGTTTATTATTTGGAAATCTTGTATATGTCACATAAAACATAATAAAATAAATGTGGTTTCTGTCTATGGGTAAATACATGTTAATTTCTATTTAGAAACAGACACGAAGGGTTTCCCACCCACATTTTTGTCTCATGAGACCCATCAATGCATCAAGAGGCTATAACAGGCCATTCCCATCATATTATATATAAATAATTATCTACAGATATATTTAATATAAAAGAATATTTCTTTTAAATATCAGTATTGATTATAGGATAAAACATCATCAATATTTTAGCAGTAAAAATAGAATTCAAAATGAACACTATATGTAAAATGGTATATAGATAAGAAAAAAAATAATATCTATGATAAAAAAAATATATTTAAATTATAAATAAATAAAAATGATAAATTAAATGAATGTATAAGTTGATATATCACATGGGAATAATTAGTTTCACAATACCCTATAAATTTTAAAGGAATTTAAAATTGAGATGAAGTCCCTTACCACTTCGTAATCAATAAAATTGTGTGACCAAAAACTAATAATAATTAAATGAATTAATGAGTACCAAGAATATAAATTGAGTCCTGATATTTTATATCAAATGTTATTATACACACACCACATACAATATTTATGTGTTGAACATTGTAAATATCACAGAAATAAATGTTGTATGAAAAACCCATTACCTATGTCCAAATGAGTTGTGCACCAGATCTTAATGTTTTATAAAATCAGATTAAAACAATTAGTTGATTAATTAATAAAATTTCACACATGTATTAGATTTATTTTAATTTTTTTAAGTTCATTTTATGGAATTTTTGATGAGTTCTGGGGGAACATGAGCCTCAGTCTAGTTAGTGAGGACTCCATAAGTGTATCCAGAAGACCTTTGATGAAATCCAGGAAGAGGCTAATTTCAGGCCACTATAGCATTACTGTAGGAGGTACAGTCATAGGAATTGTGTAGTACTATAGCATGTACTGTAACAGGAACTATATAAGGCACTATTTGGCACTATAGTATCAGGGAATATTCCCCTATTTTGGACATCTAGCCCCCAATTTGGTCCCCGAGTCCTTTACGTCTTTCATACCACCCAGGACATCGGGTTAGTAAGGTCTTTAGGCCACCACAAGACCTTTATCCACCTTAAGTGTTGATGAATCCCAGGAAACCTACATGAATAAAGCTTTAGAAGGAGGACGAGCAAGGAGATTTCACCAGTGCATAAGCTAAACATATTACAAGAATGATAGGGTATGGAACCTGCCATCTGGAAAATCTTATGCAATCATAGGAAATACTAGATGAACATCCATTCAAGGTGGATTTACAATGTCATGATGAAGATGCTGGGGAGGAGCATTTCCAAGTAGTTAGTATGGGTTGTATGTAATGTTTGAATCCAACGGGCGATGGATTTCTCTAAGGCCTACAGGTAATGTAAAACTTATGCCTACGGGCCTTGTAAGGGGTCTACCTTACCCCATGAAAGCTGGATTATCAAAAATTAAAAAAAAATGAAGCCATTCAGGCCATTGGATGGATGGGTTATGGGGTTTAATTTCAATGTTTTGGAGTATTCTTTTTGTTGGTTTTCATGATCAGGTCGCTTATTTATATGTAATTTAGATCATGTAAAATTAGTGTAATTATCTAGAATATGAATTATATGTTATTACAGAAATATTATATGTTTTAATGGTTTTTTATATCATTAGGTCATATGGAATGAGGATAAATCATTAGACGAGACATTTAGTGTTAATCGTTTATATTATAACTGAGATATTTTGATCCTTACAAACTAGTCTTCTCATATGAATATTTATTATGTTTATATAATGGTTCCAGAGTATTGAATAGGATATAATACATATATTATATTCTGGTTTAACCATAAAATTTTTATCATGATTAGCCTTGAAGATTAAATTGAAAAATGAATGTTCTTCTTCCACAAAGGTTGTAAATAAGAATCTCATATATGATGATTTCGTATAGAAAATTAAAAATAGAGGGAGTAAAGTGATTAGTAATGGATATTCCCTTAACATGATATCATTCCAATATATATATATATATATATATATATATATGGTACCATAGTTATCCTCATAAACTAGAGAGAAAATTTGTTGAGTTGATTAAAAAATAAAATAAAGTGAAATGAAATTAAATAAAAAAGGAATATGATTTACAACATAAATTATCCTCCTTGACAACTTCATTTGGGGAAAGAATTTTGGTATTTTGAAAAAACCAAGATATCTTGGATGTGGGGGAGATACAAGGGAAGAAGATATGGGATGAAATTTTAAAATCATCAAGTCTTAGTGGTCTGTTGAGAAAAGGGGTTGAAAGGTGGTATTTATAATATAAGGGAGGGGTGATTTTGGAATATAGTATTCATTTTTTTATTATTTCTCTCAATACATTCAACAGTGTTGATTCTTATTAATAAATATAGTAATCAGTGCATGTTATTTCAAACCAATGGTTCTTAAATCATCCATACATCAACCATGACTTTATAATTCATGTATATATCAATTTTTTTTTAAATTATTGTACTTTAGTATTCAGAAAATATACAATTATTTTAGAAAAATATCAATAATTCCCAATTTTTTTGGAAGTTTAGATATAAAAAATATACTCCATATTTGAAATTTAATTTTCTAAATAGGATAAATTTAATTTTTAATTAAAATCATCATTTAAATGATAAATATAGTTTTTTAAATTGAAAAAATATTTTATAACACTTTAAAAAATTAACTATGGTCTTATTAAATTATCATAAAATCATGGGAAAGGAAATATTGATCTACAAATATATCTAAAATCAATTTTATTTATTTTAAATAAATTTAGAAATAATAAAATTGTAATTAAATTTTTATTACTCACAAAAGTACTCACTCATAATTATTATTTTTAAAATGTTCACTTACATATACCATGATATAATTATAAAATACCTTAATTTATAAGGTACAGAAATTTTATTTATAGATTCATGAGTGAGGGTACTACTCATTTGGGTGATGAATTATTCATAAGGGTCATAATACTATTCATAATGGTACATTTCTATTCCAAAACATCCAGCTACTATTCCCCAAAAAATTAATGTGATTTTATCAGACTCTAAATATCTTATTAATCACAATCATGTATGTCTGATTTTATAAATTAAATTTACAAAAGTTGAAAAATTACGTTTATTTCTAATCTTGTAGGTGATGTGAGATGATGGGTAGAAAGAACATTTAAAAGTTCAATATGATTTTATATCTAATTTTAATAAAATATGTTCGAAAGGATCCAAATTAAATTATTATATGTATAATTCAAATACTTTGACATTATGAATAAATTATAATTAATATTTAAACTAAAAACACAGTCTTTATATATAATGGAGTATTTTCACTATTCATCAAACAATGAACCTTCTAAAAAAATTGAAAATTCACCTAAAATTAATTTTTATATTCTATATTAAAAATTGATGTTTAGTTTACAAAAAAAATTATATTTATTTATATATGGGTTTAATTTATTTGAAAAAAAATTTCTATAATTTAACAGTAGTTATTAATATTTATATTACTATGTTCAACGATTAGGTTAAAACAATATTTTTTAAATAATTATTATAATTATGTTTTTATTTGGAGAGACTCGGTGTTGCATTAATTATGATAAATTTAATTTTAAACACTTGAGGTGTTATATTATCCCCTACTTCAATAAATTTAATCCTCTCAATTTGAAATTTCACTTCAACAAATAAAGAAAGAAAAAAAATTAGACCAGAATATACCATTATAGAAAAACCAACATTGGAAAAGAGGGTACCAGGAAAACTTTTTTTTTGATTAAATATTTTTTCCGTAAATATGAGTAATTATTTAACATAATAATAATTTAAGGAAATATAATTACTTGATATGTTTCTATAAAAACAATCATATCATATGTTTATACCTTTAACTATTCCTAAATCATTACCTGGAACAAGTTGTATCTAACGGTTTAATGACCTATAAAACATTATATAGAAATAAAATTCAACCATTTCATAAATGGTGAACTTTTCCAAAATTTTGAGATCCAACACATTATAAACAAGGTCACTGAATTTCCATAATGAACAATTTAAACAACATGATGTGTATCTTATTCATCACATACATACATGTGAGTACATTCTCCATTTATTATTTTGAAGCACGGTAATAACATGAATTACTATAAAACCATGATGAATTCATTCATGCTTCTTTATTAATTATGTAAAATGTATAAATATATATATATATTCCTTAATTCCAAAATAGTGTATAGTCTGCCACTTTTTTGACATTCCATAATTTAGATCCAATATTTCAAGTGCTATCAAATTTTCATTATCCAAATCAATCATCTTTTTATTCAGAAATTGATATCTTAGTATTCAAAACATATTAAGGGTTGTATTTCCATTAACTATATATTTTTTCAAGATTTTAACATTCTATTGGGCCACTTATTCTTAGTACCACTCATAATAAGACCTCAATCCCAAAATAAAATAGTAATGAAGTAAAATAATTATAAATTCTAAAATTCTTTTAACCAGAAAAGAATTTATTAAAATAAGATATATCCAAGAAAATTTAATCCAAATATAAAGAGATTAATCACTCAACCTCACCCATGGTAGTATAATAATAATTACTAGAATCCATTATTTTCGTTTTTTGTATATTCATTTGATTTATGTGACATTGATTTGTGTCATAACCAATCTACTTGTAGTTGAAAAATTTATTTAGGAAACCATTTTATTACAAATAAAATAACATTCATAGTGGAATTTCTCCCCACAAATGTTTTATAATTTCATTCATTTTAATAATATACCACTGTGATTCCTTCCATAAATTTCAAATGTGGGAAAATAATTAGTTTCCTTCATTCATTTATCTATATTTTTTTTAATTTTCATGTTTTTATAATTCTTCCATTTTTAGGAATAATAGTTTAATAATTCTTCCTCTATATCGTTATAACATGATATTATATCATCTCATGATGAAAATATATGCAAGACTACATAACATCGAAAGAATAGATTAAAACCATCAAATAAATGATGATTTTAACTCATATATTATGTGTATTGATGTGGATCCCAATAATTTAACTATGGTTAATTTATATTAAATGGAATATAATATATTAGATCATGAAATTATGGGAAATAATTTATTATCCCAAAACTTGTGAAATAATTAAAATAAATTGAAATATTTATATGTATCTTATCTCATAATCAAAACATTGTTTCATTGAGGACAAATTTTCCTTTTCACCTTCATAATAGATTGTAATAAAATTTTAATTATGGTAATCATTAATACTGATAATGTCAAACTAGTTGAAAAATATTTACCATTTTCATGTACTAGGATACCCAAAGTCCGGCCTCGAACACCTTGTCGGAGTTGTTACCCCTATGTATATCTGTTTTAGAACCACATCCAGCTTTAGTATCAAGATGCAGTTGTTTTTCTAGGAAGACCCCTATATTCTCTAGAATAAAAAATTATATACTTTTATAATATATATATCATTAGTGTCTATATTTGTGTTATGTTCCCTACACAATGTTTTTTAAATCCAGTTCCCACGGTTTATACTAAATATCCTTTGACACCAACTATATCACCATGACCCTAGAATCTCAGATTTGGTGCGTTATTTTATTACATTGGACGATTTAAATAAATAAAATACCAATGTAATGATCATATTTGAAGTATTTAATATTCTAGATGCATAAATAGAACCAATTTTACATTGGGAAAATAAACCAAAATATAATACATAAAAGAATCTAATAAACTGCATCGTTGAAAACTCAATAAATGATCTCATATTCGTAACATGGGGAAGGAAAAAAATAAAAGGGTGAGATATAATTATCAGTGATGGTTACATATGGTGGATGTATTAATCAATAATATGCAAATCATATTTACTTTTACATCATAAATATGTCTAGGTAAATAATTTGAAAAAAACAAGACATTAATAAACTGTGAATGAAAATGCATCCATTCATTTTTTATTATGAAACCTCATGGAATATAAAATATAAATAATGAATTAAGAGAATTTTTATCATTTGGATGAAATTTATATAGAAAATTAACCATCATACCATCAATATTGTTTATGTCTATAGGTAATGTCTGGTCTGATTTTGTTAGGAAACAAACACATTGGATTTCTCGTCAATAGTTTTGTCTCATGAGACATTTAGACTAATCAAGGTGATATACTGGGTCACACACATCATATGAAGTAAAAATAATTATTTATAAATAGATTTAATACAATAATAACATATATTTTCAATATCATTATTGAGTAGAGGATGCAGATTGATCGATATTTCCCCAATTAAAATAGCATTGCAAATAAACACCGAATATAAAATGGTATATTGCTAAGAGAAAAATCATATCTGTGATAAAAGAATTTATTTATTTAATATAAAAAAAACTAAAATGTTAATTTAACTCAAAGGGTAATTAGATACACTAAATATGAATAAGTTGGTTCATATTACCAAGTAAGTATCAATGGAATGGAAAATTGAGATGAATTCCTTTACTACTTTGTAATTAATCGAATCGTATTACCAAAATCTAATAATCATAAAATTAATATTTTAATACCACAAATATAAATGGACTAAAGATATTACATATAAAATGGATGTATACATACAACACATTCATCAAATAAGTGGAAAACAATTTAAATCTCATATAAATAAAAGTGACATGAGAAACACCTTACCGTAGGTCATGATGTGTTATGCACTTGATATTAATGCCTTGGAGAATCAGATTAAATATATTAATTAATTAATTGAGAACAATTAATACATGTATTCTATATATTATAAATTTATTATGTTCAGTTGTTATCTTTTTTATGAGTAATGTAGTTTAATTTCATTAATTCATAGAGCTCATTTTCATGGTTTTCAAGATCGGTTTGCTTGTTTTTATGTAGTAGAGTTCATGTAAAATGGATATAATTCTATAGAATATGAATTAAGTGTTATTTATGAAAAAATATAAGGGTAAATGGGTATTTATATCATATGGTTATATGTAATGAGGATGAATAATTAGGTAAGACATTTAGTAATAATCGTTTATATTATTTCGACATTATTTTGATCATTACGATCTAGTTCTATCATATGAATTTTGATTCTGTATATATAATGGTTCTAGTATAGTGAATAGGTATAATAAAAAAATTTATTCTTTTTTATCCATAAAATTTTTATTACTGCTATCCTTTATGAGGAAATTGTATAATGAAAGTTTGTTGTGCACGAAGGCTGTAAAAAGGAAACTCAGAGACGATGATTTCATGTTTAAAATAAAATAGAGAGAGTAAAGAGATTGGTAAATAATATTAAATTGACATTATATAATTATAGTATATATATTATAATATATTTATTATGATAATTTGTATAGAGGATGTGGGAAGTGAATAAAAAATAAAATAAATTGGAATGAAATTAAAAGAAAAATGAAGAGGATTTACCTCCTGAATTATCCTCCTTGAGAACCTCCTTAGAGGTACGGATTTTTGCCATTTGGAAATAACAAGGGATCTTAGATTTGGTGGATATTGTAGGGAATAGTAATTGGGAATAACAATGTAAATTTGTAAAGGCTTAGATGTTTGAGGAGAAGATGGGGTCAGGGGTGATATTTTTAGTGGAGATGGGTGATTTTTGAATATTTTATTCCATTATTATTATTTTTCTCAAGACAAGAAATAATGTTGATTATTGTGTCTAAATAAAGTGATTAGTTCATGTGAGTTCGAAAACATAATGCTTACATCAGCAAAACATCATCCATGACTCTATAATTCATTTATTTTGAATTTATCATTAATTATCATATTTTACTATTCACCAAAAAATAAAATATTTTATAAAAATATCAAAAATTCACCATAGAGAATTTTCATTGTCTATAATTCAAAAATAAACTTGATTTGATAAATATAATTTTATAAATATGAGAAATTTTATTTATAATTAAATTCATCATTTTCTTAGGAAATACAATTTTTGAAATTAAAAATTATTTTATAACACACTGAAAAATAAACAAATGTCTTATTAAATTTTCATAAAATCAAGGGTCCACAAAATATTTATTTCCGAATAATATTTTTGAAAAATAATTGTCTTTTATTTCAATTTATTAATAAAAAATTGTAATTAAATATTTGTTACTCACAAAAATTCCTACACTAAATTATTATTTATAAAAATATTTATTTACCTAAAACATGATATAATTATATCATACATTCATTTACAATGTCCCTAAATTTTATTTATACTTTTATGAGTGAGGTTATTATTCATTTGGATGATTTACAAGTCATAAGGGTCAAATTGGTGTTTATAAGGGTATATTACTATTCCAAAGGGTCAAGTTACTATTCTAAAAAAATTTAATTTGATCTTATCAGTCTCTAAATATAATTTTGAGTGCATAAGTTAATGTATCTTTATTGAAATTCAATTCATAAAATTCAAAAAATTATGTTTAATGCAAATCTCTAATGTGATGTGAAATGGAGGTTTGAAAGAACGTTAAAAAGTTTAACTAGTTTGTATATCTATTTTCAATATAAAATTATTATAATGATATAAATTGTATTATTATAATTATAATTTATGTATTATGAGATTAATAATCAATTATATATATTATTTAAACTATAAACACAGTTTTTAACTGCAATGCAGTATTTTCACTATTTATCAAATAAAGAAACTTTATAGAAAAACATTAAAATTTTATACTAAATTAATGTGGATATTCCAAATTCAAGAAAGATGTTTATAATACCAAAAAATATCTATTTCATTAATATGAAACAATTATATATAAAATTTTAAAGTAGTTATCACTATTCATATTACTGTGTTTAATTGAATTTTTATAACTATATTGTTAAAATAATTTCAATAAAAAAGAATTTTTTGGAAGAGACTCCCTATTACATAAACTATAATAAATTTACATCTGGATCCTTCGTGTTCTACATTATCCCATCCTTAAATAAATTTCATCCTCGAAATTTGATATTTCACTTCAATAAAAAAATGTTGATACTAGAAAATTCCATTATAGAATACCCATATCAGAAAAGAAGGTACAAAGATATCATTTTCTGTTTCAAGATCCTTTCCCTAAAGATGATCAATTATTTAACTCTATAATAATTTAAGGAAATATGAGTACATGATATGTTTCTATAAACACAATATTATCCTTTGGATGGTCCATTAAATATTATTAATTCATATCATAGAAAATTTTGAATCATATGGTATATTAATATATAAAACCTTGCCTATAGATTAAATTCATCCATTTCATAATTGGATTATATTTTCAATATAAAATCATACAATACATTATAAATAAAGACACTGAATTTCCATAATAAACATATTAATCAACATGAAGTGGATCTTAATCATCACATACAGACATGTGAGTACATTCTCTGTGTATTCTCTTGAAACATGCTTATAACATGAATTAACATAAAACCATGATGCATTTATTCATTATTACTTAATAAATATGTAAAACATAAGAAATTATATATATTCCTTATGTCCAAAATGTTGTATACTCTACCTCTTTGTGGACTGTCCATAATTTAGATCCATGATAATAAGTTCTATCCAAATTACATTACCTAAATAAATCATCTCATTATTCTAAAACTGATATCTCGGAATTTGAAACATATCAAAGGTTTATCTCCATCAACCATATATTTTTTCAAATTTTTATCTTTCTACCGATTCACCTTTCCTTGGTACCATTTATCATACAACCTCAAATACTAAATGAAATAGTACTATAGTAAAATCCTTTTAAATTGTATAATCCTTATAAAAATAAAATCATTATTTAAAATACACAAAATAAAAAATTATTGAATCCAAACATAATCAAATTAACCAACCTTATTTATCCATTTCAATAGAATAATCTTTACAATGAACAATTATCTTCTTCTGGTGTATATTCCTTTGATGCATGTGACATTGATTGACATAGTGTCTAATCTATTTATAGTTGAAATATTGCACATTTGAAACCTTTTTCTTACCATTGAAATCAAATTTATGGTGGAATTTATCTTCTCACTTGTAGAAAAATCCAATTCCAAATAAGCATATAGCAAGGATTTTTCTTCCAGAATTACCACATTTGTAAAAATACATTTTTTCCTCTTCCATTTCTATACCTTTTTCCTACATGTCCTCCTATTTTATTTCTTTTCTTTAAATAAATTAGACTTTGATGATTCATTATTTATCTTGGTAGAATATGATATTATTTCCTTATATGATAAAAATATTTGTGAGTCTACTTCCCGTCAAAATACTGGCATAAACCCATCAAAGAAATGAACATTTTTGATCTTGTATTATGTTCCTTAATGTTGTTCCCATTAGATCTACTAGTATCCATTTCTAAGAAATGTAATACACAAGGATATATATTGATATTATGAAACATAATGTATAATATCAAAAAAGTTAAATACATAACATAAATTGAAATATTTATGGGTATATAATCACATAATCATAAACATGGTTTCCTTGAAGACATATTTAAACTTAAATAGTTCATAATGATATGTAAAAAATTGTGTATTATACTTAGCATATCCCCTGAGAGTGTAAAACTAGGTGCTTAGTATTTTCCATTTTCATTTATGAGGTTGCCCCGAGTTAGGCCCAGAACAGCTTTCCAGTGTTGTTATGCCTAGGTATGTCTGTGGTAGAACCACATGCACTTGTAGTATCCAAATAAGGATTTCCTTCTAGGAATACCAACATAATATCCACCATACCAATATTATATGATGTTATTATATTATTATCCTCAAATTTTGTCTTTTGGTTCTATTCCCTAAACATTATTTTCTAAATATAGTTACAAAGGATTCTACTAAACTTCCATAGATACAAACTATAAACCCCAACCCCAGAATCCCAGAGCCGATGCATTATTTTATTAAATTGGAATTATTAAAAGGAATCAAATACCTAATGAAAAAAATATAGTAGTATTGAGGAATATAGATACATACCTGGAGCCCATTTTATATTGGGAAATGAATAAAACGTAATATATAACAACATCTAATAATCTATATTCTTGTAAACACAATTAGTGAAATCTTATTCATAAACCGGGGAGTGAAAACAAACGAAAGGTAGAGAAAAAATTAACAGAGAGGGTTACATTTAGCATAATCATGAATAAATAATAAGTGAATCATAACCAATTTGGAATAGTTAATATAACATGGTGAATAATTGAAAATAACACACCATTAATAAAATAAGAATGGAAATGCATCCATAAGGACACTTTACGTCTATGTCTAAAAACACATTTGATTCTATTTGGAATCAAACATATAGGGTCTAACACCAATTATTTCGTCTCATGAGACCTTTTTATGCATCGATGGGATATAATGGTCCTTGTTCATCACTATATGTCCAAATAATTCATTATATATAATCATAATACATGAAAAAAATTCCCTTCCAATATCTGTATTGAGTTAAGGATAAAGATTCCTTAATATTCACCCATTTAAAATTGCATTAAACAAATACCGTATGATAAATTGGTATATTACTAAGACCAAAAATCATATCTATGATTAGATAATGTGGATATTTTATATAAATATAATTCCAGCTAAAAATGAACCCAAGGTGAATTATATAGAACACATAATAATAATTAGGTGCATAATACCAAGGTATTCTCAATGGAATGGAAAATTGAGATGAAATCCATTAACACTTTATAATCAATCAAATCATATGACCAAAAACTAATAATCATAAAATGAATTATTGAATAAAATGAATATAATTGGAATCATTACATTATATACAAATGGTAGTTTACAAAGAACACATAAAATGAATAAGTTGGGAACACTATAAATCTAACAAAATTAAATGTGACATGGGAAACCCCTTACCTTCTTTCAAAATGTGTTATACACTTGATCATAAGACCCCAGATAAATAAATTAAATCCACTAATTAATTAATTATGAATATCTAACACAAGTATTTTATTTAGAATTAATTTCATAAGTTCATTTATTGAATTTTTGATGGGTTATGTAGTTTAATTTCATCATTTCAGAGCATTCATTTTCTTGTTTATCATGATCGGTTCATTTGTTTATAAGTAATAAAGGTCATGAAAAATGTATATATTCTCTAGAATATGAATAATAAGTTATTAATTAACATCCAAAAGTTTAAATTGTTATTTATATTGTATGTTTATATGGTGTGAGGATGTATCCTTAGATAATACATTTTGTGATAATCGTTCAGATTATTATGATGGTAATATATCCTTATGATCTAGTTTTCTCACATAAATTTGTATTATGGGTATATACTGGTTAAAAAATAGTAAATTGGTTATAATAAATATATTAGAGACTATTTTGACTAAAAAATGCAATCATGGTAATCCTTGAAGAAGAAATTGATGAATTAAAGTTCTTTGTCTGCGATGGTTGTAAATAGGAACCTCACCGACGATGATTTCATTTTTAAAATAAAATAGATCGAATAAGGATATTGGTAATGGATATTACATTAATACAATATCCTTCCAGTACATAAATGACACTAAATTTATCATGTTCATTTGGAAAGAGGAGGTATGTAGAAGATAAGAACGGAAAATAAATTGAAATGAAACTAAATGAAAAAGAAAAATTATTTACCTCTTGAATTATCCTCCTTGAGAGCCTCCTTAGGGAAATGGATTTAGGTCTTATGGAAAGTGAAAGACTTCATGAACATGGAGGAAATACTAGGGAAGAGGACTTGTGGATAGCATTTAAACGATTCAAGGATTAGTGGTGTGAGGATAAGAGGTGGTGAGGGGTGGTATTTATAGTGGAGGAGAGAGGTGATCTTTTAATATTTTATTAATTTGTGTAATATATTATTCAATATAAGAAATGTTGTTAATTATTGTGACTAAATATAGTAATAAATTCATGCTAGATTTAATCAATGGCTCTTATATCATCCAAACATCATCAATGAATATATAATTCTTGTATTTATCATTTGTCCTATATTACCGTAAATTACTATTCACAAAAATGAATGTATTTTAAAAAAATATAAAAAATTCACCCTAACCACTTGTCAAATTTTATAATTAAAAAATTAAATCTATTTTATGAAATTATTTTTATAAAATATGAAAAATGTATTTTTTAATGTAAATATTCATCCTCTCGAAAAATATATATTTGAAAATTAAAACTGATATTATATCACCATGAAAAATTAACTAAGGGCTTCTTAAATCATCCTAAAATCACAGGAAAACAAAATATTGAATATTGAATACATTTTTTGATATAAAATTATCTTATAAATCAATTTATAAACTATAAAATTGTAAATAAATATTTCTTACTCACAAAAATGCATATAATTAATTATTAATTTTCAAAATGTTCCCTTGCTTATGGAATCATATAATAATATTATATATTAATTTAAATGGTGCATAAATTTTATTTTATACTTTCATGAGTGATGTTACATTTTATTTCATCTATTTTCTATTCATCAGGGGCATATTACTATTCATAAAATTACATTATTATTTCTAAAGTGTCATGTTTCTATTCACAAAAAAATAAAGTTTATCCAATCAGTCTCTAAATATATCTATGTCAAGTTACTATTCATTTTATGGAGTGTATATTAATCATCTCATAGTGACATGGGAGTACATTGTCCTTGTATTCACACAACTATAAAAATGATCTATAGACACAGATATATTTCCACTATTATATATGTATGTGGCTATAATATAGTTGTATCCATCGTTTTATTAATAATTATGGAAATATGGTTGTTCAAAGGCATTGGGCATCAATAACTCAAAGAACTTTTCCCATTACCCTCACAACCCTCGTCATTAAACCTCATTAACCCTCCTCTAAGAGGCCTTCTATTCTCAGTGGTGACCTCTCCTATCGATATCCCTCATCCACTCGGTGATGACCTCTCCTATTGATGGCGACGTCTCCTCTCGGTGGCCATCGTCCACCCTTGCAACCTCTCATCATAGTGGCGACCTCTAAACAATGTCTCTCATCCACCCATGTGACCTCTACGCAACCCTACTACCGTGATGCTTCCATCCAACATGATCACCCCACCTCCCCACCGACTCTTCTCTTAGGAGGCCTCCCCACCACCTCCTCAAGTGCACATACCAATATAGCCTCGATAATAACCCACAACGACATTATTTTTGGTGTATATCACTCTTTTTACTCATTATTTTCCTCAATATTTTTCTAGAGTATTTTTTTTTAATTAACGGTTTGGGTATTGGTGGATTTATCATGGAATTATGAAGAACTCTATTCAAATTGTTATATTTCAAGTATTAAACCAAGGATTCTGATTCTATTTGAACACACTCAGTTAGAAGTTGTGTTGTAGTTATATAGGTACTTAATAATGTTTCATTATCATGGGAAAAATACACACATTTATAATTGGTGATTGAATAATAAATTTATTTTTTTTATGTTTCTTATATGATAGTGAACAATTATATGAACACCATTCTTAATGATTTAATGTATAAAAAAATCTAATCATATGTATCTCTTTCTGCCACTTATGCTATTCTAAAACAATGTTTGTTTTGGGTTTATTTTTTAGGGAAATGTGTTAAATGTTTCTATTTTTATTTAATTTTATCTTTTGTTCTCTTTAAATGAATCAATTCCAATGAAGAATATGTTATTTTTTTGGGAGATGATCAAAAAAATTGATAATTATAACCCATGTAATGTTTGGATTGGAAAAAATTATTTTATTTAAAATTGCATTTAATATTTGGGTGTTTTTTTATTATCAAAAGTATAATCTGTTGTTAATAGTAAAAGATATTTTTCAATCAAATATCATAAACAATTAATGATATATAACTTTTATTGTTAGGATGTAACATGGGACATTTTATTATCATAACCATGTGAACCATTCGAGACACTTATATTTATTTGATTATTAAATGTGATATCATCTATTGTTAACCTAATTCTTCCATATTATACCATAAAAATTTTAAAAACATTTATTTAATGACATTTAAAGGAATATAATCCTATTACATTTTTTGTTCAACTTTTATACATTTAATTTTAGCGATTTACTGTTTGTTACAAAAAATTTCAATTTTATAGGATTTGGGAAATGCTTAGATGTTAATATAAAACATTTGATTGTGTAAGAGAAAAACTATATATAATATCTAGAATCATTCCCTTATTTATCTTCAAGAATATTTTTGTTTGAAAAACTATGCTTCTAGAATTTCTCTTGTCTCTTTTTTTAATATTTCTATTTTCAAATATTATGAGCAACTAATAGTTTGTGCAATATGTGTCACACTAGTAACTATCTACTCAAAGATATCCTTCTCACTTCTAAAATTTAAAATATCTAATTCTGAATAATATGTTTATGAAAGTATAATATTCTTCATTGTAGTCACCTAACACTATATATTCATTTATTTGTATATGATAATCCTATAGGTATGTACATTGTGAACTGGTCTTAGCTTAGAAAATCCTTCATTGGGTACTTTTCATACTAAAGCGTCAGGTAATGAATCTTCCGTAAAGAAAGATATATGAAAAAAATATTCAATTTCATTAATATCAACCCAATATTATTCCATAATATAAAACTATGTGCAAGTGGTTTTATTGAGGATGTTGAATGTAGAGGTGCATCATATGACACATGTTTTCAGGGAGATTTAAATATACCAAATTTGTGCATCACATATTTAATTTTTAGGAAAACATCACATAATATATTTTCATTACTACATAATTTATATTCATTCACTTATAGTTCATTGCATAACATGATTTTTTTATTTAACAAAGTTTGTGAAATTCATTCCATTATTGATTTTCCTTCACCGCATTATAATTTCCTTAATCATGCATGAATGATTATCTCAGTCTTCTTTATGCATGTACATATACATGAAATCTAAAAAATTGTATTGAAAACCTAATGTGGTAGAGAATATGACCCAAAATAACATTGAATCAACCCTTGACCATTCATATTGATCATATCAAATACAACCTTAGTTGGACAATCACATTTTTGATATATGAAATTACTAAGATCTATTAATATATCACTGGATGAAATTTTTCTCAAAGTAAATTATTCTTATAAATTATCATATTGTATAAAAGTGTTAAACTATAACTGATATTTAAAAAAACATACATATCATAGTGTATGTTAATCTAAAAAAGTGGGACTCATGCCAGTTGACTCCTTCCCTTTCTTAAAACCATAGTTATCTTGCCCATAGTCATTCTTCTTCATCCACGAACCTCTTTTGAAGCATGTTTTCATTTAGTTATTGGTTGATTTTCAATTATAAGACACCTTAATTTATTTTCTATGTCTCTGTTATCTCTATAATGGTTATGAGATTCAGTTTTGAATTCAATATATAAATATTTTCTTTCTATCAATAACGATTTCAGTAGTATGATTTTAGATTTTTATTGATTTTATTATTTTTAATCTACATCTAAAAAATAGTACTATTGAACATAATGTTAAAATTCACAAAACAAATTTTAATCTTCTAATAGATAAGGTTACTTATCCTTACCATAATATTACATTAATAAGATGACGTATGCAGTTACATGGTGCTTATGTTTTCCTCCCTTTTATTTTACTAGCATAATTCATGAAAGCGAATATTGAGACAATTTGTTAAACTAAAGAAGTATTGGAGGTTCGTTGATGAAATAATTGTTTTCAAGATTTATTTATGAAATGTTTATATGTATTTTTATTGGTTGTTTCTAGTTTGGAGTCGGGGGGAAGGTGGAGATGGAAGAAAAGTATTCATATTAACATTATATTTTAATCTTGAGGTTGTTCTATATTTCATAAAATTTGTGTTAATTCATATAAAATAGTCTTAATTTTTATATTCTTCTTTTTCTTGATTTCATTTTATGACGGGGGATGAATTTCTAGCATTAAGATGTTTAAGAATGAGTATCTACTTGAAAGAGTGAAAAATGTTTACAATAGTATGTGACATCTATCATTTAATTCTACATTAACTTCTCATTAAAAGTGTTTTCTTTCACTTTTTATTTCAATTTAGTTAGTTTTGTTATAGTGAATCTATTTTAAATTAGTTAATGATGTTTTAGGTAATGGGATATCAAAAAGGAAGGTCAACCCAACCTTAATCCATGCAATTCGCAAAGAGTCTCAAGACACTTAGTTACTAAAACCATTTGACATACCTTCAACAGACTTATTCACTAACCACCAGTGCTATCCTTATTCCACAATGAACATATAATTTTTACTTTTAAGAAAATATTTTGATTTTGGATTCTATGATTTTTGTTTAAGTGTTTAGTTTGCACAAAAATTTACTATTTTGCAGCATCCCAAAAGAATTATAGAGATGCTATATATAAGCACCAATATGTTATAGACCTAGTCCCCCTACAAGCTTGTTTATGGAAAATAGATCTGGTTGATTCAGCCAACCATGATACCATATCTAGAAGCTTCTATATACAGAAGACACTATCCCAATATGAATATCATCTGAATTACCTAGGTGACCATGCCTTTAGTGCCTGTCAAACACATTAAAACATGGGAACTTCTCATTCTATCACATATAGAACCATTAACGAATGATTATTGGACTTGTTGACTAATAAGGTGTGCATTACCATGGAAATTCATGGTATAAAACCAAAATATAAAATATTTAATTTATATACCCTATTTGAATACGCTATAGATTATATGAGAATATACTAAATTTACTTCCTTAGTTGGTCACTGAAATTCACACTGTGTCATTTCAAGAGTAACCCAAGATAACATGATATTATATATTTGTAATTAAAAACTAATCCTAGTGTCAGAATGTTATAGGACACATGACATCTGATTCATAGGATTATAAGCTATGTATTCTGTGAACCTTTGTGATATTTTATAATTTCATTGTTATTATACTAAATACATTAACTTATTAGGTCTTTATAAATAATGTTAACATGATAACATTCATATTTCTAATATGAAAAATATATAATTATTTTTTGATATCAAATATATGATTTTATGTTACTATTATGGTATCTATGTAATTTGATCCACATTGTTCTCTTAATATAAATTTTTTATATTAATATAACAACATATGTATTTTAATATATATAATAATGAATACATGATCTACTTCTCACAAAATTTTTTGTTAATAAAAATATTTTGTTACAATAAAATTTCAATATTAATATTTTTTCTTCATTTTTTTTCATGGATTCATTTATATGATATCATGAATATTTGAAACACTGATCATATATATATATAAGAATTTGTTATATTTTACTTATTTTTCCATTATTTACTTATAGGTGATTTATTATGATGATTTCGGTTTGATCCACCGATATCAAAGGCAATGATTTTGATAGTGGATTTAGGTATGGTTTTTTCCATTTTCTACATTGGGCAAAAAAAATTTAGTTATTTTTGGATTTTTTGTTTCCCAATATTTTGTGACTGCATTTTGGATCTCTTGAAGGAGAAATTAAGCCTCCATTTTCAAAGGTGACTTGCATTTTTATGCATAGTAAGTCTTATACATATATAAGTTCCCCTTTATATATATTCAATCATGGTAGAATAAATATATATATTCATTCTAGGTGTTCTTATATATAGATATAAAAAAGTAAAATGTGTGTATGTAAAAATGGGTATATAAAAGTATAACGTTAGATCCAACGACACCCTTGTGTATATTTGTCTATGTAAATATATATATAGGGGCACATGTCCTTAAATATATGTGGAGGTGCATATGTGTTAAAGAGAAAAAAATAAAGATCTGAGTTTTCCTCATCAAATGAAGCATTCCTTGAGGTTGTGGTAGGTTCCCTATGTATAACAATTTAATTTGAATTATTTTATATATTTATTGGTTTAATTTTTTTTTCATATTATGGATTATCATTAATCTCCAATCACATGGTTCGTAAAAAATTTATGCCAACTCAATATGAAATTTCCTTCACTTTGGAGATAAAAATATTCTTATGTTTAGGAAATATGATCTGTGAATTATCATATAAAGACAGAACATAATGAAAATAATTTATTTCTATTTATGAAGCACAAAAAATGATCCATGAATACAAGAAAATTGCATTTTCAACATCACTATGAAATTTAACTATCGAAAATTTATTACCATACTAGGGAAGATTCATTACATAATTCCCAATAACATTTCCATGAAATTTATGCAGCACCTTCATTGGTTCTCTTAAATTTCCCCACTCAATTAAAAGTTTAATGTTTAATTGTTCAAGGAGAAGGATTCAAATGGTTTATAATTAGGTGAATAATATAATTATCAATGATGTTTATTCCATATCTATCATCTAATTTCATGAAATTTAATCTCATTTTAGAATAAATAAAATCAATTTAAAATAATCAGATTCTAGATAAATGAGGGATAGAGAAAATATATTCATCATTTTCTATATTTAATTGAGTGATTTAATCCCTAAAAATTCAAAAAGTTTAGTTATTTACATCAATATTTGATTCATGATGTGTTTTGGGCTAAAATTTGAAAAGGTCTTAAAATGGAAATATTGAAATATTTTAATCACATTTGTGATTCAAATTTTTTTTTCAAATATTGACCAAATTGATGTGATTAATTTTTTATGAGGTTAATATATTTATTGGATTCTTATTTTGTTTTTGAACCAGGATATAATTCATCCATCCATGGGTCTGAACAATTCAATCAAAGTGGACAATTATTTTGGACAACCATGTGGACCCCACATCCCTAAATAAATCATAACTCGGTCTACACACCAGAAATTAGGGTGATCCTAATTGGATGTGGATGCAAATTAAATATTGTGTTCATCTGTTGAAGATATTTAAGATTTTACACCATTAAGGAAGTTCATGGATGCTGAAAAATAGTGGTATAAAAAAGGAAAAATTTCTCTAGATTAAATGCTTAGCATTAATTTTCCATATCTCATAATCCACAAGTAGTATGTGTCTGATATTTTGTGATGAAACGAATTTTTTTTAGATCTTTATAGAAGATAGAATTTCACAATTCGGCCATTAAATGGGAGTAACACGGTCCATATTTCGGTGGAGATAATTTGCAGCAAATCTTAATGAGAGATTTTGAAGATCTTGATTTTGAAGTCCGAAATATGGAATCCCTTGGCCTATATAAGGAAGATTTAACCCATGATTAAGGGAGAGTTGGATACCAAAGTTGGAGTGGAGGCCTAGGTACATGTTCCAAACATAGGAATTTTCTTTTCTTCTCTTTTTATTTTTAGTTTTATTTTCTCATGTAATGCATTAATATTTTAATTAATGTGTTTCCACCTTATTTTCCACCATATTTCTTTTCCAATTTTAATCTATTTTATTCCACTCTCCCTTCAATCCATCATGATCTCTATGCACTTCGTCATTGAAAGTGGCTAACCTCAGGATTGTCCCTAGGGTGGGTTTCACGGTGTTCTTCATTATCGCACTTTAAATTGAATTTTTTTTAAATATATTTGTATTGGAGGAGGAAATAATGCATGGGTGTGGTGGTTGTCCACCACGAAACTATTCCCAAATCCATTTAATTTTTCTTGATTAAATAATGTTTCATCTCTTCTCATAGGCAAACCATTCACAGGGTGGAGTTGGGGTTTCTATAAGGGATGAAAGGCCATATGGTTGAGCTGGGTCCTTTAGGAATAATATTCTCGGTTGAGGTGTTATCTTATTTGAATATTGGAGGAGGTGTGGTTTGGTGTGCTGGACACATACTAAAGTCACACACTAAATAAATCAAGGGAATGTAATTCATTAATGAGGTTTCAATAAATGAATTATCAAATTGAATTTAGAAAATAAATAAATAATGAATAAACTTGTGTTATCCAACCCTAGGACCAAGTTATTTCTACATTAATAACATCGGGTCATTTCATGTTACTTTCATTATTTATTTAAATAGAATTGAACTACATTCTAATATTAAATAAAAATAACCAAATGGAAGTAGTTTAGGTGAATTTGATTATGTGAGTGAAAAACTAATCAATCTCTTCAAGTGAGACGACCCTAGTCAGCCACTCTGCTGCATTAAGAAAATAAATTGCTTTTTTCCACGCCCTATGACAGGCGTGCATCAAAATTGGCATCGTTGCCTAGGAGTAAATCAGTTGTTTAAATTACTTTATAAATTTTTAAATTTTTAGATATTTTTCATTATTTAAAAATAATTAAAAAAATTACTATTCCATGATGTATTCAAATTCAAATTATTATGAATGGAATGATTACCCATAGGTCCAATATCAACAACCCGAAGTGGATTATAGAGATCTAAATACCCATGTGGATAGGATTAGCAATACTCTGGATGACTTGGCGAGAAGAATGAAAATAGTGTTTGACTATGTTCAAGCATAACGTGAGAAACCCGAGCCTGAACCGGACCAAGAGCCTTAACAAGATGTGGACGAAAAATCCCCACCGGTTTTTGATGTTGAAGAACATGAGAATGTAAAAGAGGATGTTCTTGATGATAAATTCCACTTCTATCAACCATTTCTTAAGGATATATATTAATTATTGTTTTATACTAATTTATAAGAGGCCGATCATGTGAATTTAGATAAATTTTGGAGTGCATGGGAAGAAAATCAAATGCAACATGGTCTACTAATTCTATACAAGGTAGAAAAAACCACATTTATACATCTCTATAGCCTTAGACGATGAAGAAACCACCCAAGTGGGAGAATTCAAAGAAAGAATGGAGGAGGTTATCTACATACCTCCATCATGTGAAGATCAACTCAAAGAGGAAATTATCACTGAAGAAGTGATTTGTCACGACTCGACCCTACCCGGGCTCGAACCTCAACTACCCCAAGCCTGCCTCCATAGGCCAAGTTCTAGTGACCAGCGCCGAAGGCACCACAACTCGGGGAGGCCTTTGCCTCAGTACCTGTACACACACACATGGAGCACACTCAATGAAAAAGATTAGAGTAAAAAAATAGAAGCAAATTACCAATTGCTATAAATAAGCCACAAGACTGCATCGACCTCTAAACAGTACAAAGAAAGTGTTGAAGGTAAACTGAAAAGGAAAAAGGTAACAACACCAACCCAACCAGAAAAGTGCCATAACCCGGTAATAGGTAAAAAAGAGAAATAGCTGAGAGGGTCCCACCCCTGGAACCCGACTACGACCACCGCACGCGGTCCAAGCTCTCGAACTCCTAAGCTCCACTGTCTTCACGACCAACATGTCCGTCATCTGCAAGGGCACACCACGTTCCAGCAAAGCCCAAGAAGGGGTGAGTATAGAAATACTCAATAGGATACACAGAAGGCTCGAGGGAGAAACAAAGGAGGTACCGAAGGGTGAGAGGTAGATCAAACATGGGAAAGTAAATGAGTTCAATGAGGAGTGCAGTAAAGTGTACAATAAAGAGTCCAGCTCAACCCAAAAAGAGGAAAGAAGGTAGACTCGTCCAGACACAAGGATCTGCAAATGGTGAGACGATGAAATTCCCATCGATTCTTCGCTACCTATAGCAGGAGAGTAGACTCGTCCAACCATGAAAATCTAGACATGAAATGCACGTGGCATACCTCGCGCGTCTTCGCCTCTCCTGGAAGGATAGTAACCAAACCCAAAAAGTGGGTACTAGAACAAGGTATATACATATACATATTCTCAATCAATAAGCCTGAACTAGATCCTAAGTGGATCTAAATCCCTTAGCTCAACCCAAGATAGTGAGTATCCAACAGTCCCTGAAGTAAACATCATCGATGCCCAACATCCCACACGTCTGCCCCGAACTACAAGTCAAGGGGCTCAAATCACCGCTCCTCAAAACTATCCACTTTGGGCAGCACTGACTCGCCCGTACAGTTTTAGGTCACATAAAAAGGATCCGTCTCGGTGGGGAAAGCGCCCCTCATACTTCAGAGTTATAGGGTTACGTCAAACCACACCTTGTCACTGCCCCGTAGTCGAGAGGTCTCCTCAACGTTGACATGATACCCCCTGCCCAGACCCGTTGGAAGGTAATCCCTGGAAGTCGATGGGTTCCCACAAGAGGGATACCCAGCAAGGGTCGTCGGGTGCCACACTTCTCGGTCCCATAACAGGGTAGTCCACTGGAGGTCGACCCTGCTAAAGTCATCGACGAGTCCCAATGCCCAGTCCCGTAAAAGGTTACTCCACTGGAGGGAGGCTTGGAACCATCATCGGGGACCACTTCCCAAACTAGCTGGAGGTAAAATCATCATCAGGGTCCACTACCCAGCCCAGTTGGGGGTAAACCCAGCATCGTAGACCACTTCCCAGCCCCACTGGAGGTAAACTCAGAACTGCTCTGGCCATCCCTGCTGGATGGTACAACTGGCTAACCCTACTCGAAACAACCTATTCCCTACTGGTAATAACCTTAGCACTGCTAGAAAAAACCTCTTGGGTATGGAATTGGTGCACACATAAATTTTTAGTCACACCGAATCCACAAAAACTCTACCAGGGAACGTGAATTGACGAGAGTAACTTCTCAGGCCTCTTAGGGTGATCACCATCCAATCCACAGAGTCACTGTCGATGCGGACTGAGACAAATCATCCCAGAAAATGGGAAAACACACATGTTGTAAGATCACACATTTTCGTAAATGGTTCCGCAGTCCGGTGAAAGGGGAACGGTACTGAATCCCCTCATAGCTGATGAAACTGAGGAAAATATCCATCTATGCCAGCCAAATGAGAACAGAACGAGGGAAAAACTCAACCCTGCTGGTCATCAAATAAGACCTGAAGAACCATCTACGTCACGAGAGGTCAAAAGTATGTAATGCAGAACAAGACACGCACATGGGGCCCACACGACATGTGGCCCCATGTCATACCCAACCAAGAGCACAAACGTTCTCAGGTACAACCATCCACATGTACCTCCCAGTGTTCTCGCATACTCCGAGTGTATGGCACGCCTCCAACCCAAAGGCTACATTGCACGTGACACTCAACATAAACGCGAAGTCGTAACGTAACAACTCAAATTTTCCACCACATCATCCCAGGAACGACCAAGTACTTCTCTTCAAGCATTCACTTCACTCTACCATGAGTGAACACGATCACACACCAAGGGTTCTCTGCAAACACTGCAGGAAGAACCTCCATCAGTACACCTTTCATATATCCACATTTAATAAGATCACGTATGAGGCTCTGATCGCCTGAACAGATTACACCGTTGTAATCCTCACTGAAAAAAAACGCGAGATAGACTACATACTCGCTTCAAACGGATATCTGACGGTAAAGTCACCAACACCGCCTTACTCCCAAACGGCATCCCATGATCCCGAGCCTCAACCCTAAAAACAGTCGGGCACATTACACCATTGTGATCCCCTCGGGAAAACACGCCAAAAGGACTGCTCACTTGAGTTGAACGGATATCTAGAGGAAAAGATGCATTCTGGCACAACGCACACGAGCAGTGCTTGGTGGGGCCCACATCCCGGTCCCAAAACACAAAGAACTGATCGCACCGTTGTGATCCTCTCAAAAAAGTACAGAAGCTTGACTATTCATTTGTCCAAAACGGACACCCAGAGATAAAGCCGGAAATCACCATCAACTCCCGAAACAGCCCCTCGTGGGCCCCACACCATCGTGCGGAATTAAAACGGGAGGATTGTGCCAATGCAATGCCCTCGAAAAAATATCCCGAAATGACTGCTCATATGCCTTGAACAGACACCCGATGAAAAAGTTACAAAATGCTACTCACTACTTAAAAGATGGGCCGTGGGGCCCATGCCTCAACTCTGGTATCAATACACGAAACCACACTGGAAAACTCCGGCTTGATGCCAGGGTCGCAACACCACTGATAGCGCCCAATTTGAAAATCGGATGTGTCTGCGCCGTCCAAAAAAAGAACCCCCGGAAAAAGTGCCCAACCGCTTGACAGCGTGTCATGGTTCCAAGGCCCTTGTCTCGAGGATTAAAATCACCCAAAACTATCTCAAACTATTCCTCTCATTCTAAGGCACATGCCGCCGCAGAAGGTTCGTGAAACTGACTCCCGGTTTGTGATTTATTAAAATATAAATCATTTTATAATAATAATAATAATATATTATTATTATTATAACTCTATTATTTTTTAATTTTTTAATTTTTAATTTTATTTAATTTTTTTTTAAACCAAAACAAGACTGGCCAAATGGCTGGTCTTCTATCACGTCAAGAACAGGACCCGCATTTGCGGGTCCTCTGTTTGCCAGCTGGGGTCCAAAGACCCCAGTCTTATACGGCAACGACCGGCCAAAGGGCAGGTCGCCCGTGCTCTGCACCATGCGCTAGTAGGTACGACCGTCGCGACGATGCCGCCTGGCTTCCTCGACCCGCCGTCCACGCCTCGCTGTGCTTGACCGCCGACGTTGCGTCGACCCCCTCCACTCGACCTCAGAGTGGCCTACTCTGCTCGACCATGAGCTCGGGCCTCGCCCTAGAGCCAGACCCTGTCTGAGCTCGCCCACAGTGCCTGTCGCCACCTGAGCTAAGGCCACGATTACCTCACGCAGCTGCCAAAGATCCGGAACCCAAAAACACCTGCCGGAAAACTCCAAACCACCGGAATACCCGCAAACATCACTGGAGCGTTGCGGACAGCTCAGGAATCGGAATTGAAAATCGTAACAAGCGCCAGAAAGAGCATAAAATAAACTATGCATTCATGTTATTTGTTTTAAAAATCCAATATAAAATAGACATGATTAGTCAGGATAAAATTAGGTGCGGGGAAAATAAAATGAAAACGAAAATTCCTATATTGTTGGGCTTTTCCCGGAGCTTCGCCGCACGTCCGTTGGAGTTGTCGTGCCTTGCTGGAGAGGTGGAGGAGTGGATGGAGGAGGAGCTTCATCCTTGGGAGTGCTTCTGCCAGGGGTGAAAATGGGGGAGAGGGGATAGGTGTTAGGTTTATGTAAAGATAACTTAATTTAAAATTTAATTTAATTAAACCCCCAATTTAACCCGCATCTGGAACTCTTGGCGGGGTCATGATTAAACCTCCCCTAGAATGAACACCACCTCCAGAGCACAACGGTGGTCTCGGAAAATTGAATCTGAGCTTCCTTTTGAATGTTATTAAACTCAATGCCCGAGGACAAAAAAATACGAAAATTCCCCCGGGGCCATTTTTCACTGATGGTCCGCGCCCGTGAAACTTACACCCCTCCTAGGGTAAATGGCATGCTCCAAACTCAATGGTTCCCTTGGTTTTCCAATCCGATCCATTTTTTAAGAGATACCAAAGTTTAACCATCAAACGAATAAATTAATTTAATTAATTTATCCATTTAATGTTTTGATAGCGGGTGAGGGGTCCAAACATCCCGCGCCGACATATTTTATTTCATTCCTAGGGTAAACACACCATTCCGGACCCATCCGTATACTCATACTTCTGATCTGAAACACTGTATAGGAGTTATCCCATTTATTTGGCATTCTCATTGTGAACGTACTAAAAAAATAATTTCGGCCACACTGGGGATAAGAATCGTATGCCGTCTGAAGGTGCTGCTCTGGAATAATATCAAGAATATTCCAAAGTATTTTATAGTTGAAAAACTGGGTTCTTACAGGATTGAACCAGAAGCAGCTCAGGGAGATGATACTTTTTTGACTCTATTTTTTCTGATTTCATTCAATCTGATTTGAGCATCACTCCTTATGATTTTTAATTTTCATATTCGGTCAATCCATGTATCTCCTTGGAGGAAGATGAAGAAGAAGAACTGGCACCTGTTGAGGAACATCTGGACCTCCCTGAGGATATTGATCATGTACTTGAGGAATCCCATAAAGAGATATAATTGGATCTGTCGAAGAACCAAATATGAATTCTTCCTACCTAAAAAGGGAATATTTTGAAATTAATATTTCATATTTAAATTTTGAATATCCCTTTTATTATTCTTTCCACATATATATCTGGAGACATCACTATATTTTGAAGAAGAAGGTGTATAATTAGAAACTTCAGAGGAGAAGGTTCTATACATCATCCAAGACCTACCATGAAAGCTATACCATATTTTGAAGGGGGAGTATGAGGTGTGCTATATACATGGAATTCTCCTCAACAAGAATGATGAACTATAATCGGGGAAGAAGAACATGCAGTGGTTCATGTCCAAGAAGATCCACCCACCATTAGATTATGGATAACAGCTGGTACTACCCTCTAGAGGTAGTAAATGAATCTAGGGCCCACATTGGGGATCATACCAGGACTTATATTTTCTTTCATTCTAGGAGGTTAGAATTAAATTTCATTTCATAGAAGTATCATATCATTCCCCCCAATCCCTCCTATATTTTTGAGCTTCAATGACATGAACCTTTCACTTAATTGATTAATTCTGTTTTGTAGGTTCATAAAGGTAGAAGGGATCCCCAAAACAAAAAAAAGCATCATTTCTAAAGGGAGTTCACTTTTAATGTTTGAACTTTGAAACTCCTTATATTTTTAGGATTTAAAATGTAATTGAATTACAACACTTGAATTATGCTTTACTTGAAATATCTTAGATACATGAGTTTCTTATGAATCCAGTGATTCCATGTTTTAGATATCAATGTTAATGAGATTGAATGAGTAAAATGGATAATTGTATGATTAAACTGAAGCATGAATATTGAAATAAGGACTCATGATTTGTGGGAATTAATTGATTCCTTAAATTAAATTTCCCTTCCATTTTTCATTATTTGAATTTCTTAAATTCATGTGAATTAATTTGTTATTATTAATCATTCCATGAGTGACTGTATAATATCATATTCTAATTCCAGATATGATTTATAGACCAAATATTTCCTATTTTATCTTGAGCATATTTCTGGAGTGATCATGGGACGTGCCACCTACCAGAACTTGTGTTGATACTTGTCAAATCTATGACTGTACAAAAACACATTTAAAATGAATGAGAAAATCCTTTGGATAGATATATATTTACCTGAGACCCACCCTTACATTTATCCTTTGTTAGCCCATAGAATCCATGAATTTCATTATAGGTTTAAGACACATTACAAGCTATATTTTCCTTACCTACCTACACACTTTTAGTATTTTTTCATGGATATTTCATGTTTGAGTGTGGGGGAAGGGAATTTAATGTGCAGTCATTGGGATGTGTATCATTTGTGGGTGGTGTGAGGTGTGCATCATCATTTTGGGCAATGTATTATTAGAAAATTGGGCATGATTCATCATTTCATTATTCTTCGTTCATTTCATCCGGTTCTCCACAAATAAAGTGAAAAAATACAAAATATAGTTGGGCATGTCTAGAGCTTTAAAAATAGATAAAAATAAATTTGTGAAATTTTGTATATTTTCAAAAAAAGAGGATGGGAACATGGATTATATCATTCTTTGTAATCATTTATTGACTCATGTACCATGTCATTAAATTGGGGTGGTGATGTGCTTCACATTATCAAAGGGATTTGAGTTAGGTTCATCTCGTGTTTTCACATGATCAATCATGCATTCTACTAAAGAGTCAAACCTTATACTTATAGCCTTAAATTATATCAATCATTTACCCACAGACCCTAAGATACTGAGTCATTTGACCTATTAATGAAAGTCCTCATGATTTTATGTGCATTTTGTCTTTACAAAGCAGAGAAAGTAGTTCCTTGACAAGAATATGGATAAAGAGAATGTTCTCATGATACGAGCATAACTCCACTATAAATAGTATCATGATTGATGAGGGAAAAGATTCAAAATAGAGGTAGATCCTGATTCGACATGTTAAATAATAATTAATTGTGATGCTTGAATGAATGAAAGGATAAGCTCAATCATTTTTCAAAGGGGAAAAGTAAAATGCATGAATTGATTGTTTATATGATATATGGGAAATTAAATTGATATTTTTGGTGGAACTAGAATATTTTATTGGACATTGATAATCATATGATTTTATTTCATTGAAATTTAAATTTTGGTAACATTGGTGCCCTTTGAATTCCATGTTGAGATTTTATGCTTGAGGACATGCATAGTTTAAGTGTAGGGGAAGTTATAGAGATAATATTTTCATTATTTTTTATATTTTATTCAATGATTTAATCCCTAAAAATTGAAAAAGTTGAGTTATTGACATCAATTTTGGATTTATGATGTTTTTTGGGCTAAAATTGGAAAACTGATTAATTTGGAAATATTGACATAATTTAATCACATTGGTCATTCATGAATATTGATTCAAATATAAATCCAATTCATGTGATTACTTTTTTAAAAGTTTAATATATTTAATAGATTCATCTTTTGTTTTTGACGTAGGATATAATTTAGACATCCATGTGTCTGTACAATTCAATCAAAGTGGAAAATTATTGTGGACCACCACGTGGACCCCACCACACTAAATAAATCATAACTCGATATAAACACCTGAAATTAGGGTGATTATAATTGGATGTGGAGGAATATTAAATAAGGAGTTTGGTTGTTTATGATTTTGAAGATTTTACACCATTAAGGCGAACTATGGATGTTGAAAATTTGGAGTAGAGAAAAGGAAGCATTCCTCTAGATTAAATGGTCATCATTAATTATCCATATCTCATAATCCACATGTAGGATAAATCTTAAATTTTTCGATGAAAGGTAAAAAATATTTTTTAAGATATTTATATAAGACATTATTTCACAATTTGGCCATTAATTGGGCGTAACATGGTCAATATTTCGTTGGAGGGAATCTTTAGAAAATCATAAAAATAGATTTTGATGATCTAAAATTTGAAGAAAAAAAAATAGAATCCCTTGGGCTATATAAGGAGTAGTTCACCCATGATGAAGGGAGAGTTGGAGACCATATTTGGAGTGTAGGCCTAGGGAAATTATCTTAACATAGGAATTTTCTTTTCATCTCTTTTTATTTTTAGTTTTATTTTCTCATGTAATGATTTCATATTTTAATAAAAGTGTTTCCACCTGCTTTTCCACGGTATTTATGTTCCAATTTTAATATAATTTCATTATCTCTCCATTATTTCCATAATTATCTCTATACACTTCACCATGGAAATTGGCTAACCTGATTCTTGGACCTTTGGTTCGATTTATAGTGTTCATCATTATCGCACTTTAAATTGATAATGTTTTAAATCTCTATGTGGTGGAGGCGGAAATAATGCACGGGTGCGGCAGTCTTCCACCATGAAACTGTTCCCAAATCCATTTATTTTCCATGATTAATTAAATTTTCCTCCCATCTATTTGGAAAACCCTTCATATGGTGGAGTTGGGGTTTCCATAAGGGATACAACAACATATATTGGAGATGGGTCTTTTAGAAATAATATTCTCGGTGGAGGTGTTATCCTATTTGACTATTGGATGATGTGTGGTTTGGTTTTCCAGATGCATACTAAAATAACACACTAAATAAATCATGGTAAATTAATTCATTAAGTAGGTTTTATTAAATGAATTATCAAATTGAATTTAAAAAACAAATAAATAATGAATGAACCCGTATTATCCAACCCTATGACCAAGTACTTTCTTCATTAATTGCATTTTGTCTTTTCATGTTAGTTTTATTTTTTATTTAAATAGAATCATATTACATTCTATTATTAAATAAAAATAACCAAAAGGAAGTAGTTTAGGTGAATTTGATTATGTGAGTGAACATCTGATCAACCTCCTCATGTGAGACGACCCTAGTCAGCCACTGTGCTACATTTAAAAACTAAATTGCTTTTTACACGCCCTATGAAAGGTGTGCGTCAATGAGGTATAAAATGAGAACGATAAAAATGACATTAACGGATTTACTAGTGAGGGGAATCCTTTAGTTTCACAGTTGTAAGGAGTTATTATTTGTCCTAAGTGTTGTAAGAGGGGATTGTTTTTTGATCAAATTACTAACATTTATAGGTGAATAAGCTTTTCTAAATGGCATATTTAGGTTGAGGTTGTCTGTTTAGGTGATATATTGAGTCCCGAAAAATTTGGATTAACATTAAATTGGTTTTTATAGTCTGAGTCCACAGGGAGTCCCTTTTTTCTGCTCATATTCTATGCATTTTGGAGTTACATTCATTCTTTTAGGTGGTACTCAACACATTGTCTCTCTTAGATGAAGTAGGGTTAACTTATGAGATACATAGAAACTAATTTCTAGAAATTAGTACTGAGTTATCTAATTGATTTATTATATAATATCCTTTATATTTATTTATTCATTGAATAATATCAATAATAGTATTATTATGATTTTCGTTTTTTTGAAGTCGTCTATAAACACAGATTTCAATCTCAATTAAAATTCAAATAATAACTCCATTAAAACCCATAAAGACACTAAATTTATTCTCTACATGGTATATGAATAATTGCGACATCAATTTCCAAAAAATATATTCCTTAAAATCTATTTAAATATTAGTCCATGAGTATATGAATATATTAAACACCATGGAATAGCTTGTGGTGTAACACTCCTTGTCTTGTTCTATTAGAATCAATGAATTCTCAAAACATACACCATGAATGTGCTATGATGTCTTCTATTATATTTTAATCCTTACTCCTTCATCTATCATTTGAGAAACAATAATATTATCTAAATATTTTTTTGACTCACAGTTTCTCATTTAAAAATTATAATCTTACCACAATCACCAAAAAACCCCTTAGTAATTAACTATGGTGTGGCTTCATTTTCATGTGACAACACCCTATGAAATGGTTTCCGTATATTCATCGTGGATCATAGTTAACTTGTCAAATCTGGTTTAATCAAAATGTTAATGTTATATAGTTATTGAAAATCATATAAGACCCTTACTTATCCATCATCTATCTGAGATGACATTTATGTTGGTTATAAATTAACATGATATATTATCATAATTTATTGTGTGACCTTTATGTAGGTATTGAATGCACTTTACATAGGATATCCTCACCTTAAATATCCAATAGATTCTTTTGATTCCCTTATAAAATTCGTATAGAACCTTTATATATGTAGTGTAATCTTTAAATGACAATTATGCAATGTGATTTCACCTTTACATAGGTCTCAAATTACCTTTATCTATCTCCCTAATTTCAGTGAAACCTGTAGATAGAGCTTTAATTATGTCCATTAAGCTACCGAATCCCTATCTTACCATTATACTGGATTCATACTACTTTTATAAAATAATAATAATCATGTATTATTACTTTTTAGTCATCAAATATCTCGATTTATCGTTACATAGGTAACAATTTCAACTCAAAATGAATTCATTCAATTATCAATAAACCCTATGGACTTCAAAACACTATAAAATGACATATAAATGGTTTATTCTACCATAAATACTATTATTTTTATTAGAACCCAATAAAATATTCATCATAAATAAATTTATAACTTTTTCATGAACCTATTTACTAGATTTCTTCAAGTTGTAGACTTAAAACCCATATTAAATTAACTATTGGTCTTCAAAACCTTATTAAAATTTCTTGATTTGGGAACTTCAATATACCCATTTTTATTTTTTAATCTATACCCTTTTTAATTACTCCAAAGACAACGAAATTCATATCCCCCTTATTGAAAATAAATAAAAAGGGAATATGAGGGGTTATATATCAGTTATTTTCTCCTTATTCTCCATTATCAAAATGGTTTTCCATAGCATCTCGATCTACCTATTTAAAATTTTAATTTCATTATACTTGAATATGGATATATAAGGATGCATTGATATAATTTCATATTAGTGATCCTAAAAATAATCAAATCTATGTCCACACGGGATAAATTGATATATATAAAAATGATTAAATAACTAAATTTTTCAAAGTTGTCCAAAAAATAAATTCATGTGTCAAAATTAAAAATTCTCTAATTTTTGGGATATTCAAGAAGATTTATCATTTTAGGATCTTTATCTTACAAAAATATAAATAAAAAAATTATAATTGTTATTTTAAATACATACAAATCCCCTTTCCCTTACCAAACACATCAACAAACAACCCCCTTTCTAAACAAAATTTTCCTAATCATATCTTGGGTAGAAATTATGATTGAAATACCATAATCGTTCATATTACAAGGTTGTCCAAAAAAATATAGTTTTATTTACTTGGATCACATTGGAACACTTTCATCATGTTTTTCTCCCACTAAAGGGATGCAATAACCATCCCCTCATCTTGAAAATAATCTTGTTCAATGATTGATAATCTCCCTTGTTGTAGAGTTTTGATAGCTTCATCTAGAATCCCATTTTTTAGTTCATTAAATTCCCTTCAATTAGTTATAAATAAAATAAATAAAACAATGATGGGTTACATTTCCCTTTAGTGAGATCTAGAATGTTGAGGTATTCTTAGCAACCAGGGTTATCTATACTTCCAAACTATATCATTGGGGATACTCTTTTTGATTTACCCCCAATTTTATTATAATTTTTCATTGTTGAGAACATGGTGCACTCACTCTTTTCAATAATAATATTTCATGGGACCTCTTTGATTTCATGAGAAAAAAAGGAAAAAGAATCCTTAGATGATAGATTCCTCTTCATCAACATTTCCTTTTGTTTATGTAGAAATGTAGTACATTTCTTTCCAAGATAACCGGTGGCCTTGCATCTCCCATGGAACTCCGTATGATCATCCATTTTCTCTTTATACTTTAATAATTATAAAAAAAATATTTTTCCTTTAAAATTCCATCTTAACTAGTATTTTTTGGCCATATTTAAATATTCTTTTTTGATATTACTCATATTTTGCAATCCATGGAGTCTTATTTTGTAAATTCATAGTTTCCATTTTTGCAACATGATATTACTGTTGTTTCTCAAAGACTTAGTTCTTCTTTTATTTATAAAATCTCTATTATTTCAATATAATTCCATGGTAGTGAAATATTAATCCTAGAATTTTAGGCTATGTTTCTAAAGGATCCACAACACTGAAAGTGAGCATTAAATCTTGATTTATCATCCTATTGTTAAGTTAGTTTAAAAATATAATCATTATTATAATATGTAACCCTAACAATTCATAGTTTGTGCTCATCTGGTAAGATGTCCATGGTGCGGGGTGTAGGGGGTGTGCATGTGGTGTGTAGGGGTGGTATTGAGGGCATGAAAGTGGTGTGTAGGGAGTAAAAAGGGGGGTGTACAGAGGGTGTTCAAGGGAGGGGGATGGGGGATGGGGGCTGGTGGTATTCTTGGGTCTGGGGGAGGGGGTTTACTGGGTTCTATTGTAAAGGGAAGGGGGAGGGTATTGGGGGTGAAAGGAGTTTCCATGGGGAGTTCATGGTTAGGGGGTGTGCTGGGGGTTGGGGAGGGGGTGTGTTGGGTTCTATTGCAAGGGGATGGGGGACTGTAGCACCCCAACCATTTAAATTCATGTTTCTTTTAAATACAATTGAGTCATAGTCTATATTTCATAAACCAATGAGTTTCATTGAAACTAAACTAGGTCATTTTGGAGAAAGTCATAGCCTAGCCATTGAACTTAAATTTTCCACTTCTGTGTTATGAATTTTTAAATTCTGACATACACATTTTTGTTTAGGATGATATTTATAGTCCTGATAGAATTAATGTAATTCGTGGTGAATATTAACATTACCTTAAGAATAATATCCCACCCTTATGAATATTAAATTACCCTTAAGAATTGCAATATTACTCTTATGAATGGTATCCACACCCATGAGTGTATAAATAAATTTTGGCATCATAAAAATGATGATGAATAATTTTGGTGTTTATATTTTTTGATTAAATACAGATTTTAATTAAATATAAAAATAATCATATTTAGAAACTTGTTTTTGAAAAATGGACATATTTTTTGGATTTTACACATCGAAAAATGGTTAAGGTGAATTTTTTTCATTATAATGAAATATATGAATTTTTTGATGAATAATAAAATGTAATAATTTGCGATAAATGTTAAATTAATGATTTATTGAGTCATTGATGATGATATGATGATGTAAGACAAATTAATTCAAAGTCACATGAATTTATTAATATTCTTGGACATAGAATACTTACTATTCCTAATATTGTGATAAATAATAAACTAATGATTAAAAAATTATGAAAACACTCATCTAATCCACTATAACCGCCCCTCACTCCCTCTTCTCTTCTATCCTCTCAAGCCTTATGCGTTTCCAATATTCTATCCAAATATCTCCCTAATCTACTACCACAAGTCAAGAATCTCCTAGGCTTTTAAAAATTACAAAACCTTTCCCCTTAATAGGTTCTCAAAGGAGGAAGTCTCAAGAGGTAAATTTCTATTTCCAATTACTTCTTTTATTTTATGTTCTTGTCTTTTTGTTTCTTTACTCACCTCCTTCACCAAAAAGTATGATAACTCTAGTAACATAAATGTAATGAAATATTTTTATGATAATAGGATTTTTCATCATCTTCTATCACTTCCCTATATTTTATTTGGAAGAAATCAAAGCACCACTATAGATGTTCCAATTTAGCACATTCAAGGACAATGATTTATCAATTTATATTATTATCATCAATTGTGGCATTGAAAACATTTTGGTTATGGTTGAACCAGATTATTATATATTTAATATATCTTATTTTTGGTTCTTTAATCCTTTTGTACAAATGGTATTAAGTTAAAAAGCCAAACATGTTCTTTGTAATCAAACCCACTGATTAACAAAAACGGTTTTCACTATGGTTTAATATAATAATTCAACTTCACTCATAGTATCCAAATTAAATTTAGAACCATGTAATCTCCTTATGTGCACAAATATAATATAAACTCAATTCTGTACAACCACATTCATCTTGAAAGTTTATCAAAACATGAATATAAGCGAACCGGTCATTAAAACCAAGTAAACAAACGATCTCGAACAATGAAGTTGAACATCATAACCAGTCAAAATGGTTATAAAAGAACATAAAATGATGAAACTAAACTAATAAAATATATAATAGGTTCTGGGATTATTAATTAATAAACCTATGTTTTTTTAGGTCTTTAATAACAAGTGGAGAACACCAATAGATTTAAGGTAAGAGATCCTCTCTCTAACTTTTTTTCAAGAATATCCCCAATGTTGTGCTCTTTTATTTTTAATACCTAATGATGGGGTATGTTTTCACACCTCCCCCATACTTCCCTTATGATATATAAATAATGGTATACCCCAATACCTTTCATTAATCCCACACAAGAACACCCGTTACCATGCCAAAATGTTTGTAAGTGGTTTTCTCATCTCACTTTCAATTCTGTGGGATTTCAATCGTTCACCTTTTATTTCTTATATTTTGTATAGGTGTACTAAAATTAGATATATATTATAAATATTTTATTTATATTCATGGTATTTTTTTATTCATTTGGTTGTTATTATATTTTGATCATATGAATCAATTGATTACAATGTGGTAACGAGCTTTGTATCTATTTTCACATCATTGTGACTTGATTATTATTGTGAACCTACTATTTATTATGTGGTGTACCTACTATCCATTTGAGATATTTTTTTGTCAATAAAAATTGTATTCCATTTAAATTTTTATATTCCCATATCATGGATAAGATTATTTTCTACCGTGTATGCCATTTTACATTCGGTATTTATTTTGAATGTTGTTTTGACTATGGAAATATTGATAAATCTGTATCCTCTATTCTATACAGATAATATAAAGTCATATTTATATTATGTTAAATCTATGTATAAAGAATTATTTGGACATGCCGCATTGGTTGGGGCCTACTACAGACCCTCTAGGCATCAGTAGGTCTCATGTGACAAATCAAATTATGACAAACCTTTCAAGAATGATTCTGAAAATCAGATGAGTTTCTAAACATATAACTAATCCGTTTTTTCAATATTATTGTATCATTTTCCATATTCTTGACATCCAATTAATAATAATTCCCTTTATTAATTATCAATTTCTTTCTATCCATGATATTTTCACTATGATAAAATCCATGGATGCAGTTTGAGTCTCATTTTATTAGTTCCATGAGTTTTTCATTTATTCACATGTCATATTGTTTATGTCAAATTATTTATAATTTAGTTAATATTGATTCATGATTACTCTATTTATAACCCTTAATGTGCATTTTAGATCACCCCTTTCATTATTTACATTCAACTCGTGACGAAGATGGGATCATTTATTGAGTTCTTGTTGATGCAGTTTTTAGTTTTTGTTATGTATTGTATTTTATAACCTTTTCCAATGTAATTTGAGTTACATATATGTATCTAGTTTATCCAAGAGTTAATAACTGATTGATCCTCTAGGATTTTATTCCTTCTATCCATGCCAATATAACATGAAATGCAATGGCTCCGATCTAGATGGATCAGGGTGTTACAGTTGGTATCAGAGGAAGTTTAATAGAAAACATGGAAAATAGATATGAAAACATTGATTATGGAACAAATACCTAATATAGTATTTGAGGGGAAACAAAAATGAAAGTCCTGGTATTTTGGTAAGGAAAATATTATGTGAATGTTTCAAGAAATACATCTTTATCTGGATACGAGCAGGTAGAGGTGGTTTGGGTACAAATGTACCTAGGAGTGATAGATCCAACAATGAGTTTCAGGCATGGCCCTAGTTATCTTGGTACATGAAAATGGGCCTTGATGCAATCTTGGTTATGAAACTCCCTTTAGATATGCTTAGGATAATTCATATTTTATTTACACGAAATTATGAAGGATTGAAATGTATACTATTCCTCAATGAAACCATCATTATATTTATCGTATTAGCCATGCGTATGATCTTAATTTATGCTTTTTATTTTATTAAGTTAAGATTATAAATTATGATTCATACCCTAATATAGTGTGTGGAATTATTTTGAAATGTTTTCTCATGGAATAACGACAATAAATACTCGTGGGAAATGTGGGGATATCTCCACTGAGCAAGTCAATACAGTTAATGTTGGAGCAGATCAGATAATGACCATATTGGGACAACATACTCAGGTTGTGAACAATTACTATTCCACACCTTTGTTGGATCATTTTATGCAGCATAATCCCCTTATCTTTCTATGAGACTACTAATCTAGTGACTGTTGATAAATGGATCATGTCCCATGAAAAGATATTCATGGAATTAAGATACAATGAAAATGAAAAGGTAATACTGGAGGTATATTGTCTCAAGAGTGATACTGATCAATGGTGTCCATTTATTCAGAATACCATGGACGAAGAAGAAATAGAAGACATGGAATGGAGGAATTTTAATGAAATATTATTTGAAAAATATTTCCCTTGTGAGAAACAAAATGAAATGAAGAGGATATTCCTTGGCTTAAATAAAATGGAAAAAGATAGGGTTGCGGAGTATGAGGATACCTTCACAAGGCTAGCCATGTATTCGGTGGATTATATACGTGACTCGGCATACAAGATTGATCATTTTTTGAAGTTCTTAAGCCATATCTTCGAAGGTAACTAGTTTCTCAAACATTTTCATAATATCATGATATTGTATCAAGTGCCATCAAAACAGAGAAAGAATTTTCTATATAATATTTGTTCCAGGGAAACCAAGATAAAAAGAGGTACTCTGATTACCAAGAGAATGGTGAATCACCAAAGAAGAACGAGGAAATGAAGAAATATCTATTATATGACAATTATGAAAAGAAGCATCTTGGGAAATGAATGAAAGGCTTGGGAGTCTAGTATAAGTGTGGATAAAATGGGAATCTATCTTATGAATGGAAGGGTAAGAAACAATTTGATGATGTTCAATGAAACAATTGTAGAGATATGGGACAATTTGAAAATGAGTATCCTAAGTGCCATGGAAACATGCCTCATAACAGGACAAGAGAGCAAGGGATAGCTTATGCGATTATAATCACAAAAATTGAAGTTCTTCATGATGTTGTGGTAGGTACTTTAATTGTTTCCTCCAAAAATATCAACACATTATTTGATTCTGGATCATCGCATTCATTTATATCATACATGTTTTCCATGAAATTTAGAAATTCCTAATTTGATTTAACAAAGGAGTTACCAGTCCAAACTCTTAGGGGATGCATCATTTCAACAATGTATTGTCAACTATTACCCCTCATGGGATATAAGCATGCTTTAGTTGATAACCATATTATCATAAAAATGACAGAATTTTATATAATTATCAGTATGAATTGGTATTGAGACTATGATGCGAATATTTATTGCAAGAAAAAGGTAGTTAAGTGTTTTGAAAATGGTGTGGAACTCATAATATTTAGAGGAGGAACCTCACCACATGATTCTTACTAGATCCACACATAGTAGCTCTTCTAAATGCATTATTTGGAGAGGAATATAAAATAATATCTATTGGCGAGGATATAAATCTTAAGATTGATGATGTGCATATAGTGAAAGAATAAATTAATGTATTTCCAAAGGATTTACCTAGACATCCTCCAGAGTGGGAAATTGAGTTTTCTATTGAATTAATTTCATGTTCATGACATATATCAAAGTCCCCCCTATAGAGTATCCACTATGGAATTATTGGAGCTAAAGAAACAACTAGATGAATCGATTAAAAAAGGATTCATTCAACCTAGTGTATCTCCATTGGGACCCCTTGTCCTCTTTATCAAGATGAAAGATGGATCCTTGAGGATATGCATTTATTTTGAGGAAATAAATGCTATTAAAATAAATAATAAGTAACCACGTCCCCAAATTGATGATTTATTTGATCATCTTCATGGAGATCAATACTTTTCAAAGATTGACCATGGATCGGGAAATCATCAGCTATGTGTGAGGAAGGAATATATACCGAATAAAGCATTTCGAAATAGGTATGAGCATTATGAGTTTATAGTGATTCCTTTTGGAATGGCGAATGCACCATTGGTTTCATGAATTTAATGAATATAGTTTTCAAGGAATGTCCTTATAAATTTGTTGTGGTATTAATCGATGGTATCCTATTATAATCAAAAAGCGTTGAAGACCATGCGGATCACTTGTGAATTATTTTAAAATATCTTAGACGAAATGTATTATATGGGAAGTTTGGAAAGTGGATGAAATTTCTAAATGAGGGAATAATGTAATGACTTTAACTTTTCGAATGATATTTTTTCTTCAAAATTTTTTCATTATATTAAACACAAAGAAACTATATTTCATTATAATGAATGTAGAAATAATTGAAATATTAACATCAGGTTTCAAAATTTATATTATTTTCAGTCAATTATTTAAATTGGTTAATATGGGCATTGGAAAGAATACTCTTAAAAATAATTTTAACATTATAATTAGTGTTTATAAGAAATTTTTTGAGAAATAAAAGTTGTTACAGAAAAAGGTGTAGATGGCCTCAACCAGCTGTGTCGTTCCATTTGAAGCCAATAATTTAGAACATGGGAGGTAGGTATAATCAATGAGGTTTTCCCTTGATAGTGCTGAATCCAATCTCCTGTTTGTGAATCGTTAACTAAATCTCCTACGGGATATGTTCAAGCTAGTAGAGATTACCACTTTGTCGATGTTAGCTGAGGCACCCCATGAAAGTACCACCATCACACACATTACTCTTAGTTCTTATATGGGTGTAATAAGGGTTTTGTGTTGAAAAGTTATTTACGTATTCCTTTGTATAAATAAAAATTTCATTCAATCAATTCTATTTTAAGAATAATTATACATAACAAATTTAGAAAAAAATTATAAATATATTTTCATTTAGAAAATTTACTTTCTAGAAATGAAATAATTATTATAATATACTAACATAAAAGGAATACTTTTTATCTTAACAATATTTTATGATTAAAACAATATTATTTAAATTTTAATGACAAAATAATTTTACTTTATGAAGTTTTAGAAATTTTACTATTCATTTTTTATATAGTAAAATTATTTATAAAAATAAATTTTCTATTAGAAGTCAAATTTCACATATATCAATAATTATTATGATAAAATATATATCATTTTTGATATCATCATGTAAAAAAAATTAGGTTGAATTGAAGATAATATTCTAAATAATTTTATTTGTTGGTGAATAGTAAATATATAGTTTTCAATTTTGGTAAGTTTAATAAGTTCATAATTACATAATGATGATTTAATAAGAAAATAACCATAATCCATGATTCCAAACTTGTTATTTTATTAATATCAAATACTATATTTTTTTATCAATTTTAAAAAGTATTTCTTACATTTTAAATTCTATAATAGAAGCAATAACATTAAAAATGTTATTTTCTTAAAAGTGTAATTTACCATTCCAAAATAAGTAATATGTAAATATTTTAAAATTATATGGATTATGATAATATAATAGTTTTCCCATTAGTCCAATACCATGTTAAAGTACCATAGTAAATGTAACACCCCAAGCTTCCACGGTATGCTTCTCTTTTAATAATACAGTAGCGTGTGTTGTATGCAATTACGAATTCTAACACACACAACAAAAAATAAAAATAGCCGTTATGAACAGTAATACCCAATTTTTGAAATTTTATCTCTCAAAATGGACTTCATTTTTGGATTTGGAATATCGAAATTAGCCTAGGGTAAAATTTTGGAACTTTTCAGAAAACATTTATATTTTGATTAATATTGAAAATTACTAAATTTTAATTAAAAAAACTTTTTTAATCGAAATAATTAATAGTGATAAATTATGAATTTGAGTGGTTTAAAAGTATATTTAGAATATATTTTTACAATTTAATACAATTTTGGTCATTTTACATAATTTCACAATAAAACATGACATAAACAAGTGCCAACCTTTTGATAGTTATTATCTTTTAAAAACACACTTTTTTTAACAACAAGAAATAATTTTAAACTAATTTATGCCACTTCTATGTTTTGAAATTGAGAAAATTGATTCCATATTTTTAATCAGGATTTTTAAATTTTGTAAATAGGTATCTTTTAATTTTAGACATTTTGATTAATTACATTGGAAAATATTTTATTTTCCATGGTTAAAGGGTAAATCCGGTAAATAAGGGTAAAAAAATAATATTATAATAATTATAAATTATTCTAAAATTCATCCTAAACTTATTTGTTGATACATTTCGGACCATGGGAATCTTTGGGTCGATTTTGGGACCCCATGGATCCACTTGTAACTGATAATGACACTTTATATTAATTAAGTTAAAATATATACAAAAATGACCTAAGCATATATCTTCTAGAAAAAAAATGTTAACATAGAGTTATATATGAAGGATTTTCGACTATATATATTAATTATAAAGCTAAAAATATTTCCTACATAATTATATTTAATTTATAATTATTAGAAATTTAATAATTAATATTATTTATGACACAATAATGGTGCAATATTTTCCTTATTAATGAATTAGTAATATTTTTAAGACTTTAACAAAAATCAATTATTGAATAGTGTCAAAATTGACATAAAAGATTTTTTAAAACAAATATTATATTATTAATTGATATTTAATTCATAAAAATCTAAGGATCGTCCCAAAGACTTATATCATGATAGGTGTATCATTAATGGAACACTTGGGGGAATCTTGGATTTATATACTATGTTTATTATCTATATAATATAAATATACAAAGTGACATGGTAAATGGTAAACTAATTAACTAAGAGTTAAATCTAAAAGATAAGGTTAATATAGTGACCCAAACCTGTCAGAAACATATTGGTTGAGTGGTATTGAGACCTATCCCCACCTTAAAATTTAAATAATCCACTTTACAGCCTTTATAAACTGAATATGGTTTTATTATAAAGTAATATTTCTAGCTTTTCCAAAGGTGCCCATCTCCCCTCTTATAAAAGGGCACTCCACCTTCTCATTACTTCACATCTTCAAAGGATTTTGGTTCAGCCAAACCCTGCCCAAATAATCTATTAACTTCCATAACTTCAACCTAAAGGCCTTAGATTGATCAGAAAGACACCCTACGGAGCCCTTTTGATCAAATAAAAAGGAAGAACCCGAAGAAGAGGTAATGTTTTGACCACCCTTTTTCAAGTTCCTTTCTTCTTCAACTTCTTCTTTATTTGTTATTCCAATTCTAAAATAATAACTCTAGTATATTATATATACTATGATGTTATTATAAATATGCTACTACCATATTCATTATTCTATCCATCCTTGGAATGACATGTCACCATACGTGTGTACATACGGCTTACCGTCTCCATGTCATGGTGTAATTGTTATTCAATAAATTATTATTTGGATGGGTATATTAATGTTGTGTAATTCATGTATATAATAAATATAACAAGATAATGATTCTATATATATGATATAACATTCAATTATATGTTTATTTAATAACAAAAGGATGATATTGTCGCTCATGAGTACGTACGGACTACCGTCTCCACAATCACGATGAGATTCATTCCCCATCGTATCCATTCAAGAATAATTCTCATTTAATGATTAAAAATAATATTTAAGGACTTGATATCATTTTGGATATGAATAAGATAAAACCTATAAATAATAAACATGTCTTACGTAACAAAACATATAAAAGAAAACGAGTAAGTTAACACCCGAAACAACGATAATACTAAGATATTATTAACAAATGAATGTTAAAAGAGAATATATGATATAAAATTAATGTATATGATTCTTGTATAATTTAATAACAACTATTTCACCATTATACATGAGGTTAACCAACCTTCAACAATGGAAAAGCACAAGGTAATGGTTTATTTTACAATATCTTCATTATCCAAGGATGTTTATACGTAATAATCTACTGGGACCTCTTTATCATCCACATCCATGTTTCATAAAAATTTATTTCAAAACATTCTTACGATTTTACAGAATATGGGTTAAAGTCATTTATACCATTTTTTTACTTTTTATAAGAGGTTTATAAAGGAATCATTCCATCGTTTTCCAAACAATGTTGTTTTTTACCATTTCGACAAAATTAAGGTAAAAAATGTCTTTTTTAACTTATACGGCGGGTGAGGCTATTTTCCGCCGTTATAAAATCTTCATAGCTTCCCTTAAAAGAGTATAAGAAATTTTTTTAAAGTAAATGTTTTATTTTATATTTATGTGACTTTTAAATGATTAAAAAAATAGACATTTCTATCAAATAGTTTTGAATTCATTTATGTCAATATCCTTTGATGGATTTTAAGATTATCTAAAGTTGGTTTATTATGATAAAAAACATCCACATTATATTGAAGGTTTTGTGATATGTTTGACTGTTGATGAGTTATTTTTATAACATTCATGGTTTATGGAGAATTTATTGACATTTCGTATGCTAGTTTTAATACGAATGTTTATGTTATGTTTAAACCTGTTCATATGAGAAATGCATTGGACATAATAATTTATAGGTGGAGCCCGCTATAGCTCCTCGATGCATCAGTAGGTCTCATGAGACAAAATAGTGTCTTGGAACGAGGCCTTGAAAAAATCTTATTTGTATTCTTGGCATGAGGCCTTGGCTACGTGGTTATGATAGAATGGGATTATGTATTCCATCATTATGAAAGTGGTTATTGATACTGCATGTGATTATTCGACTAGTAGAATATCCATGTCAACAAGTGAATGGAATTATTTAATTTTATCTTTTCCGTATTATGTTTAAGTTCATGTTTAAAAGGCCATTGTTTTACATATACATTGCCTTAAATGTTTATGGTTATTTATGAAAGTTTCAGCTATATTGTTATCCTTACTGAGCTTCTGAGCTCACCCCTTTCAATGTTTTATTTTTCCTAGGATGTGAAGATATAATTTATGAATGACCTACTGGGATAGTATGTGAGGATATGAGTATGGACTATGGAGACTATGTTGTTTTAGTTTTCATTTTTATGATGTAATGTAAGACTTATGAATATATCTTGTGTTTCCCAGGCTACTAAACTAATCGGTCTTTCGAGATATGATCTTTCTTGTGATCATGCAAACGCTATGTAATAAAGCACCGACTCTGGGTAACTGGGGTCGGGGTGTTATAGATGGTATCAGAGGATTTTTAGTACAAACATTGGAATCTATATTTAGATAAACTCTGATTAGAGAACATAGACCTAAGAAGGACTTTGAGAATTAGTATAGATGAAATTTCTATAATATTTGAATTGTTGATATTTTTTGAGTTTTCTGTGAAATACATCCTTTTCTGGATACAAGTAGGTAGAGGCGGCTCTGGCACAGATGTACCTAGGGGTAAAACCCAAAAACACCTCTTTGAGCTAGCCTCGAACAGGAACTTGTGCACGACAATGGGCCTTGCTGTACCCTTGGTTACGACACTCCTGGGGGATATGCTTAGAATAATTATCAATTTCATTATGAACCATTATGAAGGGTTTATGAGTATATAATTCCTCAATGAAAACATTTATTTGTGATTTTGGATAATATACATAAAATATTCAATTTATGTAAAGTGTTTTACAAGTGTAGAATTGTGTATTTTCATTCATAAACTGATCTAGTTTATGCCATTGTTTAGAAATGGAACCAAGTGGAAGAAATGAAAACTTTATTAATGCGCGCAATCCTTGTAGATATTTCCCTCCTGCTCAAGATAATTATATTGGAGCTGGTGATGTAGCTAGTGTTGATCAGTGTATCGCCATACTCAAATAACTCACTCAGGTTATGAATAAAAACTGTACTCATATAGAGCACCCTAATCTGCAGCGTGTAGTATCAATGTTAGATCGCTTCATGAGGAAGAAACCATCAAAGTTAAATGGGAGTAAAAATACCTTAGTAACTGAGAAATGGATAAATTCCCTAGAGAAAATATTTCAGGCTTTGTGGAGTATTGAAAGGGAAAATGTTATCAAGGAAGTTTACCGCCTCAACGGAGATGCTGAACAATGGTGGTCATTGATTCAAAACATGAAGGAAGATGATGAAGTATCAAATATGTAATGGATGGAGTTCAAAGATCTATTTTTAGAAAAATACTTTCATCGTGACCATCGAGAAGATATGGAAAGGGAATTTCTGAGTCTAAGGAAAAAGGATGATGAGAATGTCGCAAAGTATGAGGATAACATTACAGGGTTATCAAGGTATGTAGGAGTTTATATATGTAACCCAAGAATTAATATTGATCGTTTCTTTGATGGGTTATAACCATTTCTTCGTTAATCATGGTCTCACAAATCTTCTCATCGTATGAAGATATTGTCTCGTGTGCTATCAAGACAGAAAAGAAATTCTCTAAGTCTTATGAATTTAAAGAAAAGCAAGAGAAGAAGAGATTTGATGATCAAGATGGAAATGGAAATAAGGGGAAGAAGGGAAAAGTTGAAAATACATCCTTCAGCAAATGTGGGAAGAAACACCCTGTTACTTGCCTAAAAGGAATGGGAGTCTATTACAAGTGTGGTGAAAAAGTCCACCAAGCTCGTGATTGCAAGGAAAAGAGAGTTTCTGTAAACGTGGAATGAAATGATTATAGAGTGATGGGAAATTATGAAAATGAATGTCCTATGAATCAGGGGAATTTACCTCAGAAAAGGCCAAGGGATCAAGGCCATGCTTATGGTATCACTACTGCTGAGGTAGAAGCTCCGAAAGACGTGTTGGCAGGTAATTTAATTGTTTCCTCATGTTTAGAAAATGCATTATTTGATTCTGGATCATCACATTGTTTTATATCATCCCAGTTTTCTAAAAAAATTAGATATTTACAATTTGATCTAACAAGGGATTTTTCAGTTAAAACTCTTAAGGGAAGTATCATTGCAACAATGTTTTGTGAATCAGTCCCCATTAGAGCACATAAATGTTCTTTATCCTCTGATCTCATCATCATAACTATGGTTGAATTTGATATAATCCTCAGTATGGATTGGATTTCGGACCATGATGTGAAAATTTATTATATGAATAACGAGGTTACGATTTTTTATGATGATGATAAGGAACACCTCATCTTTAGAGCAGAATCATCACGACCTAATTCTTATCTAGATCTACCCCCAGTAGCTCAACTAAATTACATTATCAGTGAGGAAGAGAATGAAATAACTGTGGGTGAGGAAAGGAATGTTCAAATAGAGGATGTACCTATTGTGAAAGAATATGTAGAGGTGTTTTTGAAATATTTACTTGGACATACTCCAGAACGAGAAGTATAGTTTTCCATTGATTTAATTCCTGGATCAAGGCCTATATCGAAGACCCCTTATAGAATGGCCACTATGGAATTAGTTGAACTAAAGAAAAAATTAGAGGAATTTAGTAATAATTGATTTATTCTCCCTAGTGATTCTCCATGGGGAGCCCCTTTTATTGTTATAAAGAATAATGGATCTATGCAGTTTTGTATCGACTACAGGGAGATCAATGCTATAACAATAAAGAAAAAGTTTCCCCTACCTCTCATTGATGATTTATTTGACCAACTGCCTCGAGCTCAATACATTTCAAAGATTGAACTTCGATCAGGATACAATCAGTTGTGTGTGACAAAGGAAGACATTCGGAATACAGCATTTCGAACAAGGCATGTGCATTACGAGTTTACAGTAATGCTTTTTGGGCTGACTAATACACCCACTGTATTCATGGATCTAATGAACAGAGTTTTCAAGGAATATCTTGATGACTTTGTATTGGTATTTATTGATGATATATGGGTATACTCCAAAATCTACAAAGATGATGAAAATCAATTGTGCATTATATTGAATACACTGAGAAGACGTGAATTATATGGGAAGTTTAGCAAGTGTGAATTCTGGCTTCAAGAGATTTCTTTTCTTGGCCATATTGTCTCTAAGGATGGAATCTCTGTTGATCCTTCTAAGACCAAGGCAATCCAAGAATGGCCAGCACCAACGAGTATAATTGAGGTACGTAGTTTTATTGGTTTTGGAGGCTATTATTGATGTTTCTTCCAGAACATTGCCCGGTTGGTTAACCCAATAAAAAAGATCACACGTAAAGGGGTTAAATTTTTTTGGACAAATGATTGTGAAAAATGTTTCGAAGAACTGTAGAGAAGATTAGTCAATGCTCCTATATTGACTCTACCATCGGGGAATGGTGGGTTTGTTATTTATATTGATGCATCAAAGAAAGGACATGGTTGTGTCCTTATGAAGAATGATAGGGTTATTGCCTATGAATCATGATAGTTTAAAATTTATGAGAAAAACTATTCTACTCATGATCTTAAGTTAGCCGGTGTAATATTTTCTTTGAAGATATGGAGACACTACCTTTATGGTGAAAAATTTGAGATTTATACTGATCACAAGAGTTTGAAGTATATTTTTTCCCAAAAATAACTCAACATGAGGCAAAAGAGATGGGTTGAATTACTCAAGGATTATGATTGCACGATACACTACCACCCGGGGAAGGCAAAAAAAGGTGGCATATTCTTTGAGCAGAAAAGATCATGGAGTTTTGAACATGATGAGAATTTAAAGGGATCCAATTTTCATGGAACTAGTGAAGATGGACATGGGAATAACCATGGAAGTTGAAACATAAATGATTTCTCAAATGGTTTCCAAACCATCTTTACTATAAAGGATTAATAGTTCTCAGACCGATGATGAAGAATTTAAAAAGAAGATTAAAGATTTGAATGATGGGAGATTGAGAGACTTTGTGTTTGAAGATGGAATTTTGAAATTTGGGAAGAGACTTTGTGTTCCTGATATACCTGATCTAATAAGGGAATTGTTGGATGATGCTCATAGTTCCAATATCTCTATACACCCTTGGAGTACCAACATTTATAGATATTTGAGAAAACTTTTTGGTGGGATAACATGAAGAGGGTATTGCTGATTTTGTGTCATGATGTATGGTTTGTCAACAAGTGAAAGCTAGAAGGCAACATCCTGCTAAAGTATTTCAACCTCTTCCCATACCTAAGTGGAAATGGGATAATATTACGATGGACTTCATCATCGGGCTACCAAGGACTACTAGAAAGAACAATGCAATATGGTTCATTATTGATCGTCTTACCAAGTCAGCACATTCTCTTGCTATAAGGGAGGATTTACCACTTGAATGTCTAGATAGAATATATATTAATGAAGTTGTGAGACTTCATGGAGTAACCTTATAAATTTTTTATGACCGTGATCCACGTTTTACTTCATGATTTTGGAAGAGTCTTCAAAAGGCCTTGGATACTGAACTTCATTTGAGCACTGCCTACCACCCTCAAACAGATGGACAATCAGAACAGACTATTCAAATATTAGAAGACATGTTGAGATCCTGCTCACTTGACTTTCAGGGTATGTGGGGTCAATATTTACCTCTGGTAGAATTTTCCTATAACAATATCTTCCACTCGAGTATTCAGATGGCACTATATGAAGTGTTATACGAAAAGAGATGGCGCACACCAACCTGTTGGGATGATGTTGTTGAAAAAAACATGTAGTCCCAATACTGGTGGAGGAAATAACGGAGAAAGTGAAGGTAATCCAAAACCAAATCAAAGCAGCTCAAAGTATTCAGAAGAGCTATGCTAACAACCGAAGGAAAGATTTTTAATTTCAGGTAGGAGATCATGTTTTCTTGAAGGTATCTCCATGGAAGGGAGTTATAAATTTCGTTATGAAGGGTAAATGGAGTCCCAGGTACATCGGACCTTTCAAAATTCTAGAATGAATTGGGGATGTAGCTTACCATTTGGAAATGCCGTCAAATCTCTCCAAAGTTCACGATGTGTTCAACGTATCACTGTTGAGGAAATACATGCCAGACCCAACACATGTACTCACCTATGAGGAATTAGAAATGGAACTTGGTCTGTCTTATTGCGAAGAGTACATCAGGATTCTTGATAAAGAGAACAAGTGATGAGAAACTGGACGAATCGTCTGGTAAAAGTTCTATGGAGAAACCATAAGATGGAAGAGGCAATGTTAGAACTCGATAAACTTATGATGAAGAACCACCCTAGACTATTTATGCAATAATATTATAGAAATTTTGAGGACTAAATTATTTGAAGGAGGGGAGAATGTAACACCCAAAGCTTCCATGGTACGCTTCTCTTTGATTAATACAGTAGTATGTGTTGTACACAACTTCTAGTGCTAACACACACCACAACAAATCAAATTAGCTGTTATGAACAGTAATTCCCATTTTATGAAATTTTATCTCTCAAAATAAATTTCATTTTTGGATTCGGAATATTTAAATTATCCTAGGGTAAAATTTTGGATCTTTTCAGATAACATTTATATTTTGATGAATTGTGAAAATTAATAAATTTTCATTAAAGACAAAATTTTTAATCGAAATAATTAATAGTGATAAATTATGAATTTCAGTGGTTTTAAAGTATATTTAGAATAAATTTTTACCATTTAATACAATTTTGGTCATTGGACATAATTTGACAATTAAAATGGACATAAACAAGTGCCAATCTTTTGATAGTTGTTATCTTTTAAAAACACGTTTTTTGTTTTAACAACGGGAATTAATTTTATATTAATTTCTTCCACTTATGTATTTTGAATTCGGAAAAATGGATTCCATATTTGGAATCAGGATATCTAAATTTTGTAAATAGGTAACGTTTATTTTTAGTCATTTTGAATAATTAATTTGGTAAATATTTTATTTACCATGGTTAAAGGGTAAATCCGGTAAATAAGGGTAAAAAAATAATATTATAATAATTATAAATTACTGTAAAACATGTCCTAACCTTATTGGTTGATACATGTCCGACCATGGGCATCATTGGGTCGATATTGGGTCCCCATAGATCAACTTTTAAATGATAATGACACTTTATATTAATTATGTTAAAATATATACAATTATGACCTAAGCATATATCTTTTAGAAAAAAAATATTTACATAGGGTTATATATGTTGGATTTTAGACTATAAATATTAATTATAAATATAAAATAAATTTCTAAATAATGGTAGTTTATTTATAATTTTTAGACATTTAATAATTAATATTATTTATGAGACAATAATGATACAATATTTTCTTTATTAATGAACAAATCAAATAATTGGTATTATAAATGTTAAAATTAATATAATTTAAATGTTTTGATGACATCCACGAATTTTATTTCTTAATATGACATTATAGGATTTCTTAAATGAATTTTGTTCTAATTAATAATGTTTTTATGAATTTAACAAAAATCAATTATTGAATAGTGCCAAAATTGACATAATATAGTTTTTAAAACAAATATTATATTATTAGTTGATATTAAATTTCTAAAAATCTAAGGTTCAGCCAAGAGACTTATGTCATGATAGTTGTATCATTAATGGACCAATTTGGGGCTCTTGGATGTATATAGTATGTTTATTAACTATATAATATAAAAATACAAAGGGACATGGTAAACGTTAATCTAATTAACTAAGAGTTAAATCTAAATGATATGGTTAATATAGTGACACAAACCTGTATAAAACCTTTTAGTTGGGTGGTTTTAGACCTATCCCCACCATAACATTTAAATAATCCACTTTTTATCCATTAGAAACCGAATATTAATTTATTCTAAAATAATATTTCTAGCTTTTCCAAAGGTGCCCCACACCCCTCTTATAAAAGGGAACTCACCCTTCTCATTAATTAACACCTTGAAAGCCTTCTGGTTCGGCCAAACCCTACCCAAATACTCTCTCAACTATCCTCACTTCAACCTAGAGGACATAGTTTGATAATAAAGCCACCCTATGGAGCCCTTTTGATCAAATAAAAATGATGAACTGGAAGAAGAGGTAATGTTTTCAGCACTCTTTTTCAAGTTCCATTCTTTTTCAACTTCTCCTTTCATTGTTATTCCCATTATAAAATAATAAATCCAGTATCTAATATATAATGTGATGTTATTATAAATATTTTACAACCATATTCATTATTCTATCCATCCTTTAAATGACATGTCACCATACGTGCGTACGTACGACTTACCGTCTCTATGTCGTGGTGTAATTGTTATTCAATAAATTATTATTTGGATGGGTATAATAATGATTGTGTAATTCATGTAAATAATAAATATAACATTATATTGATTCTATATATATGATATAACATCCAATTATATATTATTTTAATATCAAAAGGATCATATTGTCGCTCGTGCGTCTGTACAGACTACCGTCTCCACGATCGCGATGTGATTCATTCCCCATCGTATCCATTCAAGACTAAATCACATTTAATGATTAAAAATAATTTCTAAGGACTTTATATCATTCTATATATTAATAATATACAACCTATCCATAAAAAAACGGCTTACTTAACAAATAATATAAAAGAAAACAAGTAAGTTAACACCCAAAACAACGATAATACTATGATATTATTAACAAATCAACGTTAAAAGATCATATATGATAACATATTAATGTATATGATTCATGTATAATTTCATAAAAATTATATAACCATTATATAGGAGGTTAAACTACCCTCAACCAAGGAAAATCACAAGGTAAGGGTTTATTTCACAATCTCTTCATTATCTGAGGTTGTTTATACAGAATAATCTACTGGGACCTCTTTATCATCCACATCCATGTTTCTTAAAAATGTATTTCAAAAAATTCTCAATATTTTACTGAATATGGGTTAAATTCATTTATACCATTTTTTGACTTTTTATAAGAGGTTTATAAAGGAATATTTTCTTCGTTTTCAAAACAAGGTCCTTTTTTACCTTTTCGACAGAATTATGGTAAGAATGTATTTTTTAACTTATACGAAGGGTGCGGCTATTTTCCGCCTTTGTAAAATATTTGAAGCATCCCTTATAATATTATTTGAAAATTTTCAAAGTAAATGTTTAATTTTATAATTATGTGACTTTTAAATTATTTTAAAAAAAGAGATATTTCTATCAAATATTTTTGATTTCATTTATGTCAACATCCTTTGATGGATTTTAAGCTTATTTGAAGTTGATTTATTATTATACAAAACTTACATATTGTATTGAAGGTTTTGTGATATGTTTGACTGTGGATGTGTTATGTTTATACCATTCATGGTTTATGGAGAATGTATTGACATTTCCTATGCTAGTTTTAATTCGAAAGTTTATGTTATGTTTAAAATTTATCAGATGAAGAATGCATTGCACTTAATAAGTGATGGGTGGAGCCTACTATAGCTCCTCGATGCATCAGTTGGTCTCATGAGAAAAACTTGTGTCTTGGCATTAGGCCTTGAAAAAATCTAACTTGTAGTCTTGGCATGAGGCCTTGGCTACATGGTTATGATAGTCAGAAATTATGCATTCCATCATTATAAAAGTGGTTATTGATATTTCATGTGACTGTTCAGCTAGTAGAATATCCTTATGAATAAGTAAATGACATTATTTCATTTTATATTTTCTATATTATGATAATATTCAGGTTTAAAAGGCTTTTGTTTTAGTTATACATTACCTTAAATGTTTATGTTTATTTATGAATGTTTCCGCTATATTGTTATCCTTACTGAGCATATGAGCTCACCCCTTTGAATGTTTTATTTTTCCCAGGATGTGAAGAAGTAATTTATGAATGACCTACTGGGATAGTATGTGGGGATATGAGTGTGGGATATGGAAACTATGTTTTTGTAGATTTCATTTTTATGATGTAATGTAAGACTTATGAATATATCTAGTGTTTCCAAGGATACTATACTAATATGTCTTTCGAGATTTGATCTTTCTTGTCATCATGCCAATGGTATGTAATAAAGCACTGACTCTAGGTTACTAGGGTCATGGAATTGCAGTAAACGCCATAGTTATTCAATTACCACTACCAAGGTGTCCAAGGTAATTTTTAAACACATACTCCTCTACTATTATAAATACTCACCTATTTCTCTATTTCCATTCACATCCAAAATATTATACATGAATTTTTGATATTTTTACCTCACATGGAGTCCTCCCATATTTTTTCTATTCCCCAAAGGTCCCAATAATCATGTGTTAGGAGTTACTCTTGCTTGTTAGGGAAATCCAAACTTCTCATTTCCTTTCTTGTTCCCTTTTTTATGTGGTATGGTTTCAAATTTATGAATGATTTTATTATTTCCATTTTAATGTATCTATTTACAATATTAAGATGATTTTTAAAGGGTATAACCTTATTTCCAATATTTTTTCCTTTTTTAATACAAATTTTCATACCCATTATCCTGTAAAATTTTATTATTAAAAGCACTCTCTTTTAATTAATAAATTCATATATGTTCTTTTTTGAATATGCCAAAAAATTTATTTCCAGTTTTATCAACCTATATGTGAAAATAAAATATTTTATTATAGTATTAACTTACATGAAACCCTCTATCCTTTTTTGCGGATTAATAATAACATAATGATCTTTTCATTAAGCACTTTTCTTTTAAACGCTATGATTTAGATGTGAAACCCATTTCTTTTATTCTCCATAGGATATCTATGAAATTGTTTCATAATATATATATTGATATATTTAATTAATAAATATTAAGGCTTCAACTTTACTTCTCCCCAATGCATTGAGTGAATAATTAAATCTAGAGAGGCGATATGTTTTTTGATACCTTGGTGAATAGATATGGTAATTGTTATGACACCTTGGTGAAAAACCGTGGTGTGATGTTTATGAATGTATAAAATAAATGTTTTATCCATTTTTAAAATATATTATTCATTCTTTTTTATTTTATATATTCCCTATGTTATCTTTTTCATGCCATAATATTATTCCACTTATTCTTATAGATTTTCCTCAGGATCACATGTAATCTATTTCTCTTGGTTTCCTTTACTAGGCCTTATGCTCATCCATTCATTTTCTATATTTCCCCTGGTTTTTATATGAAGTAATTTTTCTTATCATGATGATATGATAAATATTTTCAAGTATATTATAATAATATATGAAATTTTATTTTATTATATTCATTTTATTCAAGAAAATTAAAATTTTATGATTGTCCTTTTTGTAATATATAATGGAATTTTTACGTAATATAAAATTAGGTTTTAGTAAGGGTCATATCATAAAATAATTTATGTTCTCATTACAATTATTCACAATATATTAAAAAAATACATATTCAGATCATTAATTGGTCCCAAAAAATAACATTTCATAATCATCAGATTTGTATGATTATGTTGATGTTGTACTAAAATTTATTTTTCATAGAAGTTTAATGATATTGTTAAACTGTATTAATATGAAATATATCATAATATATATATTGTTGATGAATACGATTAATGTATAGATATACAATATTTAATTACACATAATGAATAAATCAAATCCTATCGTGGAAGACTTTTTATTTTTAAAAGAAATCTGAAATGATCATGAGAAAAGTTAGTAACCAATGTAGGGGAGTCATATGATGAAAATAAATAGAGTATTTTTTAGGAATTGTATATATTGGTGTTTTTTAGAAGGGGTAGTAGGAAGTTTGTTTAATATGTGATAAGGGAAGAAACTTTAAAATAAATTTTTTATTATATTTTAATTTTTGAAAATGAAAATGATTAATTCTTATTCCAGTCACATTTACTAGTTTATTAACAAATAATAAAGGGTTACATGAAATTAAATCAAATCCAATGATAAATTATTTCATAGAGACACTTAATTAATGTTAGGTTACAAACCACTGATATTTTAAAATAGAACAATAAGGTACAATAGTGTGTAAGATGTAAAAAAAATTATTTAATAGACTAAAAAAAGAAAATCAATATGATATATTTATATATAAACAAATTCATTCTCTTCAATAGTTTAAAATACAAAAAACACTGGGTTTAGAGGAAACATGATACTCTATTGAAATTTAATTATTTTAAAACAAAAAATAAAAAATATATGTAAAATTAGTGAGTATTAACTGTAATAAATAAATTTTAGAAATTATATTTTTTAAAAATTAAAAAATGAAATTAATTTTAAATTTACTTAGTAGAAATAATATTAGATTGATTTGAAAGAAAAAGAAATGAGTTTTGAATTATTTTTCCTGAAAGGCAACTAAGTCACATTTGGTACTAATAATTTATAATTAAATTTATATAAATTCTATATAATATTTTTTAGAACCTAAACATTGATTTCTAAATCATCATCTAAAAATTTTATAGTGTAAATATTTTTTATTTTTTATGAAGGTTTCATCTTTAATGAATAGTGAAAAATAATTAATATTTATTGAAAAAATCCATTTTGATTAAATATTATATAATGGTAAAATAAATTTATAATTATTTTTAAATGATAATTATTCAATTATATATTTATTAATACTATTTATGTAATTTTAATAACATTAATAATTAATTTTGAAATAAAATATTTAGAAATTTTAAACGTTTTCTCTTTAAAACCCCACTTTCTCATCACATCAGCTATATTTATTTGAAATTAAAATTGTAAAATTTTTTAAATGGAATTTTGAAAAACGGTTTTCATATTTTTAATAATAATAATTTATATTTTTTAATATGGTCGAAATATTTTTTGATGATAATTAATTATAAAAGTAACAAAGGATTTTTACCATGGTAAATGTATAAAATTGTTTATTGGGGAGTTTCACTTAGTATTTAGTTGTTAAAATTACATAAAAACATGGATCAATCTAGTTGTACATATATGTTTCTATATTATATTATCTAATACTAAAATATTATGTTATTCGGAGGATTTTTTCCCTTGAATTAATTTTTCATTTCGAATTATTTTGGAAGATTTCAGTATAATTCCCAAAATGGTTTTTTCTCCCAAAATATAAAAGGGGACTCCCTCACCACACCTTGTCAAACCACCCAATCAATTTCTCTTGATCAAGAATGGAAAAAATATCTCCAAAACATCCTCAAAAAAATTATACATATTTTGGTTCTCAACAAATATCATCCATATGTACTTGAAGATGAGATGCAATGGAGGTTTAATTTAGATAATGTAATTATTTTTTCAAAGATCATTAATTGTTTTTTTTACACATTAAATATTTTCATAAAAAATAAAATAGCAGATAATAAATATTTAACACATAATAATATGATATTATGTTGATATAGTAATATATACTCATCCCCAAATCAATCAAATGTGGAACAAAATACACAATCATGTTTAGGATGGACTACCACCTCATGAATCATTGTTGTACATTTACTGTCACCTCCATTAAAATATGTATATGATGACATACTTAAAAATTTTATATAATATTTATGATATTATTTTTATATAACATTAATATCACATATATTATTTTATGTTACATTCCATTTAAAATACAATAACATCACTTGGGTGTACAATATACAACTTCTTCATAAAGTGATACGATTCATTTTTAACAAACCCACTACATGAAATATAATAAGGATAAATTTAAAAATTATTTATCATATATATGAGATGGTAATGTTTGTTAAAAATTTATATACCATCCACTTCTCTACCCTTTCACTCATTATGATAATTATATCCTTACTCATGCATACATATCACATATCATTTCCATGAGGTGATTTGATCCATTTAACATGTTCAAATTTCAAAAATTATTCTAACTATATATATATATATTGAGTAGATATTATATTTATAACATTATTATAATTTTATATTATAAATATATATATATCATATACATAAGAACTGGTATGTTCATGATAAAATGACAATGAGAAATCATGTCAACTAATACCCAAAATAATTAAAACAATTAAATATTGTTAACAAATTTGTTGTAAAATGTAACAATAGAATGATATATAGTATTATATATATTATTATGATCATATTTTAATTTAATATAATTATTAATAAAATTATATATAATGTACCACAATTGTGATGGAAATCAAACATGATTAAAGTGTTTATCATATCACTTTTAATTACCTGAGACATACATCATAATCACAACATGTTTATTTTGGGTAGACTATATAATTACCTTTTTTATTTCATATCTTGAATTAATATATATCATGTTTATTGAAAACATTAATTTTAATATATTTATTTCATGGGGCTTATGATTAAAATGTAACCAATGTTTTAAGGATGTCTTACAGAGTCTTATAATTACTTATGGATGTTCTTGTATAAGTATCCCATAATGGAACACATATATATTTCTATGATAATATAAATCCATTTTCTTATCATCTTGTTATTAATGATCTATTTTATTTAATATTACTATCTATACAGTCTTTGATACTCAAAATGACTAATAAATATTTTTACAGAAATCTAACATAATTTCTATCTTCAGTCGAAAATAATTTTTCACCAAAAATCATGTTTTATAAAATAATTTTTCATAATTTAATATTTTTTAATAAATATATTTATATTTTTTTTACTATTTTAATTTTGTTATAATGTAATATCAATGTAGTTTTCAAAATAATGAGTGTCTTTATTTTCCCAAAAATGTGAGGATAAATAAATTTTTACATGAAGAGAAGGAAAAAAATATTCCACCATCAAGAAAATTTCAGTTTTAAAAAATTATTTTAAAATATTTGAATGTGTTTTATAATAAAATTAGTTTCTATATTTTTTATTTTTTTAAAGGGTTAATTTTATAATAAAAATATTGCTTTCAACTAAATAGTTTTTTTACATATTTTATTTTATTTATATTCGCTAAAGACATCACACCTTTATTTTAATTACTCTAAACTATTCATATGTGGTAATGATACGATACTTATAATTTATTTAGATGGATTATGATTAATCTTAGTGGGGATGTACCAGTTTGATCCATTCTTATTAAACATGATGGTTTATGATTATGTTTATTAATTGGAGTAATTACTAAAATTTATAATGAATGTTATTCAATATAAATGTTTATATTGATTGTGGTTTAGACAATTTTTATAATAAAGACATTGTTAAAAAAATTGATATATGGGGATATGATATATGTTTCCCCACTATCCGTCATTAGGTCATAATAGAAAAACTAAATTTGGTATGGCCAAAGAAAATACCCATTAATTTTGATATATTGGTACAGATAATCAAGGTTATTTTTTTCTTTTGTGGAATTCTGTATTTCATTATAATGAATTCATTTATTGATACTCCACATGATTATAATGTTACTTAGAATATAAATGATTTTTGTTTCAATCCAATCTGAATATTTATAAAAAATTATTTTATCATCAATTAACATAAACAAATTATTCTAAATATTTTCTTAAATGTAATGTGTTTTAACTATTTAATTTTATTAATTGATTATGCATTAATTATTCAAATCACACAATATAATCTTACACTTTCTGGTCATCTATGGTCACCTTGATCTTATGTTTTATTTTCCCTTGGATACTATAATGGATTTATTGATAGATATGAAGAGATATTATATAGGGAATAATAGTATTATAAAAGAAAATAATTTTTGTTAGTTTTCATTTAAAAGTAATCTAATTTATTTTATGCATATATTATACTAGTTTTACAAAACTATTTTTTTTCTTTCAGAATGCGATTCCTTGTTTTTTATTTCAATTTTATAATTTATAAAAATTTCTATAGGATATTAGGATCAAGGTTTATACTTTATATTAGAATATTTTTAGTAGAAACCTTAAGAACTAGATTTATGAAAACATAGATTTGTGAAAATACACCTCTCATAAACATTGATGATAGATACGGTAAGGTAGTGATTTTTTTTGTATTTATTAACAATAAATATATATTTGGGAAATTAATGTAGATTTATTTTTGACATAGATGTTCCTAGGGGTAATAAATCTGAAAAAAGAACATCATTCTTGACTCGACTGTTGCCAGGTCAATGAGAACTTTCCCTATTGTGCACCTTGTCTTACACACCTTGTTGATATTTTTAGGATAATTCACATTTTCATTACTGTCCATTATAATGGTTTATAAAATATTTATATGACTTGAAAAAATTCCTTAATATACCATTCTTATAATGATTATATAAGATATAAATTATTTTTCCATAAAATTATTTGCATTTTATAAGTTTTTGGGTTATACATTATATTTAAAAATGATATGAACTATCATTATGTATACCATTTTTTAGAAATGGTTCATAGTGGAAATAGTTTAAAACATATCAATGCATGTAATACAATAACAAAAAAATATAATTTATTTCTTGGTCATAATTAAATCATTTTAAGGGATATAATCTCTCAAACATTTTCATAATATGATGTCATAGTTTCATGTACTATCATGCGAGAGAAATAATTCCTTAAATATTTTGGATTTGATGGGACGATAATAAATAAGGGTAATATATTAAAAAATAGTGATGTGGAATGATGGAAATAATTATTTTTCCAAATTTTATATTTCTTGAGGGAAGAGCCTTTATACATTCCTAATTAAAAACTTATTTTTCTTTAATTGTGGAGAAATAGGACATCATTTTCAGGAATGGATGAATGTAAGATCCAAACCTTTTTTGGAGATGTCTAGGTATTTTTCACCGGTATACTTTTAAAATTTTCTTGGTATATATTTTGACTCTTTTTGTTTTTTGGTGTTTGGGGAGAAACTTCTAGATTTTTGGAAGAAAACTGTATGTGAACAATTTTCATAAAATTTTCCCAAACCATGCACCTACACACATCAAACCATGATAAACAAAATAGAGGTATATTTCAAATATGTTGAACTATTTTACAAACCATGGACCCTATTAAGAGATACTATTGACCCCTAAGGAGAATCACATAGCTAAGAAGCATTTTTTGGAAAACCATGCATAGCTGTTTTGGAAATCATGTACATTGTTTTTAGTTATAGAAACTTTTAATTAAAAAATCAATACCACCTCAATATCGACCCCATTTTGACACGGCTCAAGACTAACATTATTACATAAATTTGTGGAGTATTAGAACATATTTAAAGGAATATTTAACTCCATTATTGAAAAATGAATGATTAAATTGATGTATAAACCCCTTTACTATTATAGAATATCTTCATGTGTGATTTAGTCTCTCTAATGTGTATCAAAATGGATGGAGAGAAATGATTTATCCTATATTTCTGAGGATTAGATCTAAAATTTCATTGATCGTAATCCATCTAATATTAGATCTATATTTTTATCTAAATATATTATAGAATAATGAAATTGATTTTCCACATCAATTTGGTGATTTTCATTTGGAAAATAAATTTTAGTGATCATGATGTGGGTGGCCTTGATTTTAATTCCCAGTAATCAATTATATTATGTGTCTATAATTTTGGAATTGGAATTTATGTGTTTGGAAATTGAATATCTAATTTGATTTATTAATTGTTAAATAAATTAGTGGAATTAAAAAATTAATGGGTTATTTCTGTTACGAAATTAGTTAAATAAGTGATAATGAATTGTTAAATTCTTGTTTTTATGAATATATTTATAACCGATGTTAAGGTAATGTCAGAATAACCATGAAGGGTTAATGGTTTATAAGATTCAATGTTTATTAAATGGTTTAATATTTATATTTCTATTAAATTTTATAATATTAATGATTTGAACCATGATTAATTTTTTTAATTGATATAAGGAATTGTGTTGTGCATAATTGAAAAGGATTAATGATCATTATTCTTGATAAATGATTTATATGAAAAATATTTTATATATATGAAAATGATTAATATGCAATGATGTGGGTGGGACATGGAATCATGTTTCAAAATAAAATATGTGATAAATACATGTGTGGGACATGGACTGATGATTAAAAATTCCACATGTGGAAAAAGTGATGTGTGGGATAGGGAATGATTCTTCAAAATCCCATGGGGTGGTAGACCTGATGATCTAGGCCAAAAAATATTGGAATTGGTTAGTAGTTCCATGTAGTCATGATATGAATTAATATTTAATGACTAATGGAAGACCATGTTATTATGAATTGTGATACTCTAGGTGATACAGATCAGACTCTAGCATGGTTCGATGAAGGTATTGATGTTTGGGTTGTCATCATGAAGACACGGTGCTTATGTGGTTATACATTGAATAATTGAATATGAAAACTATTTAATTAATTGTTGTTACATTATATTGTATTCAGCAAGATAAATGGTTATATACCTGATATTGTTTTGGATGTTGTTGGTGGTCGCCTACAGATTTGTTTTCACACCATGAAGTGGATTCTTTATTGGTACCTAAATATACTTTCTATCTGTATGATATGATGTGGGAAATATCCCCATGTTATACCAATGGTTTTGAATGAAGTAAATATTAAACTATAATATTTTATCTATTTATTATAATACTATATATACTATTACATAATCTATACTTTTTTTGACATCATATATTTTGGCTCACATAGTTTTACTCACACTATAATCTGGCTACCTGATCAGTACATGAGTAGATTTCATATATTTAGAAAAATTACTGGGGAATAATCCTTATATTCGAAGGTTTATTCGGGATTGATCGTAGATTATGGAGCCAAAAATGGATCCATATCCCAAATAGGAGTTGTCAGAGTCTTTATTTTGGGTTATTCACATTACAAATGGAACTTATATAGAATGGCATGTTTACAGTTCTGTTTTGGATATTGTTTTTCACTTTTATTCATCATCAAATATTGGTTGTAATGTTATGATATTATTTTATTGATTATTTTCATTTTATTTGGTTTATGTATTAACCGTATTCTGTTAATCTAATTAAGAGGGTATAGTCTCCCCATGATACGTCTATTTAAACATCACTACATTTCAGAAGACTATGGCGTATATGGAGGCATTCTTGAGTTCTGGTGACTAACAGATCTGGGGTATTAGTCTATCGATCCTAGGATAATACAATACAATTGGTATGGTAAAATCCCTATTTTTTACTTTTTATAGAAATTTTTTGAAATAAATATTCATATCAATTTTATATAATAACTCCCATTTTGATTTTAAGGAAAATTTGAAAGGAAATGTCATTTTAATGTGTATGAAATTAATAAAAAATCATCTAATGTCATGAAAACTAATTGATTTGATGTTTCCTTTATATTTATAATTTTTTTCAAAAATATATTTTTAAATTTTTTAATTTTTTAAAAAACTTTTTTTAAAACTTCAAAGGTTGTTTTCCTCATTAAATGTTTCCAACAATCTTTTAAATTTATTTCACCTCTAAGAAGATAATTTTTGGTGTTTCGTATGACATATTGTGGATATGATTCATCTGTAAAATTCATATTATTTATCTAAATTGTTTATATTTTTATGTAATGATGTTTATGAACAATGTTTTATTTCAGTTATTAATATGCGATGAAATAGTTTTGAAACTTGTCTCTTTTCAACATGTTATATTATATTGTTATGTTATTATTTCCCATTTACATTCATTTGTCATGATATGACTATTGATTAAAATATTGTAGAACACATTAATATTTCTTTCATTATGTGATGGGTGGGACCTATATCTCTTTTCAAAACATTAGGTAAAGATTAATTTCTAATCAGTTATACATGAGAGGAATGTGGAGTGAACATGGTTCCGTAAGAGACTCTATACACTACAATGATCTTGGGAGGGATCCATGAGTACTATGATAGTATTGGGAGTTAATACATTCCAATATTATATAATTTCTAATAATAGTTTACTAATATGGAAATGATTTTCTATTTTTATGTGTATTCCAAAAATCAAAAACTTATGCAATCTTATTCTCACATGGAACAAATTCCTTGATTATCTTATGATTCATAACTTATGAACATCCAATAAATATTCTACTAATCATGTAAATAATATTTGATATGTAGGGTATGATTTAAAAATGGTCATCACATATTCTCATACCCTTACATTCTCTTAATGCTTACATATCTATCTTGTATACCTTTATTAAGAATATGAGCACACCCATTCATATGTTTCCTTTACTCAAATTATGAATACATGGGTAATGTATGACACATATAAGAAGGTTTCTAGTTATAAAAAATGTATTGGGAGATGGTTTAAATTTCATATGGACCAGTGATTATGTTTCTTTGTATCCAAATTCACTAAAACATAACGTTCCTCAAGAATACTTTTTTTAATGTAATAAATATTAATAAAAAATGATTCAATATATATGTATGATAACTCTATTTATAAACCTATATTTTATCATTAATATTCTAGATTAATTTAATGAATATGATGATATTTTTTTGATCATGTCATTGATTTATACATGCATGAAGATACTTCTATGATATTCTTTTGAACTCCAGAATAAACGGTGATATAATCCATCCCATGATCATTATTACTAACCAGATTATTACAATGATAATATTAAATATGTGAAAAAATGTTTAAATTATCCTATGAAGATACATGGATATTTGTATGACCATAATTATCAAAGGAATGAATATGAATGTGGGCTTCTCCTCTTCTGGCATCGGGAATGTACTAAGAGGTTGATGTGTATAATTCAAATGTATGATGGTAGGATTGTTGAATGTGATTAGAAATATAGTGATACTATTTATTTTTCTCCAAAATGTGATGATAGAATAATATATTCGAATATAAATATATATCTTTGATGTCCCAAAAATATTTTCCCACAAAGAGTCATTCTATAGGGTTAAAGAGGCCAAATTCTCCTAGGTGATATCCTTGGATAGTTAATGAAGTTTCATTGCATCACAACATTATTGTCATCAATGGTTCATGGGATCCCTTATAATAATATCATGGACTGTGGTAAGGATATAGCTTGAAAAACAACAAAATTAAGGGAATTTTGACATTGGAAGCCCACTTTATCGTCCTCTTACAGAAATAATTTTCAATGGGATTCTACACTACCATGAATTGAATTTTGATTAAATTATTACAAATTTATAATAATAATAATTAATATTATATAATAATGATAAAATAATTTTTTTGCATAATGACTAATTATTAAAGTAATAATTAATTTCTACGATTTAGGAAAACATTTTTTTATTGGGGGATTGAACAAAGAAGATAAGGGATAGAAATGAACTATCGAATTTTCCATAAACCAATTTATAGACACATTTCGACCTTATAACCTCTATTGGTCCAAAATGTCCCTTTTGGGGCATTTCTTCTGGATACAAAAATAGGATTAATTTATTCTTTTAAAAAAATTCCATTTATGTCCTCTTCCATATTATAAATGGCCACCTCATATCCTTCCCACTTCACACATCCATTCAAATTTATTTCATCTAATACATGTACAAAAATCTTCCTTCATCCTCGTAGAGAATGCAGATCCCTTGGTTTTATCATAATCACACGTTAGAAATAATATTTGATAAAACCTAAAGATGTAGTCCGAATAAGAGGCAATGTTATTTAACAATCATTTTAATTTTTGTTTTTAGTTAAACCAGTTCAAATAATATAAAAATGATTTATAATAAAAATATTATAGTAAAAATTAAAAAATGTTGTTATGTTAAGGGAATGACATATATTCATTACACCTTCCATCAAATGGGAAATGAAACTATGAATCATTTTTTTGGAGGACAATCACCTAATAAACTATTATAATTCGATTTACATCACCAACATAAATACATAGATATAATTATTGATTTAAAAATTTAAATTATATTTATTATATTATCATATGTTCAAATATTATACATCACGTAGAACTTATTATGCAATATTATTTTTGAAATATTATGTCTTCGTTTGTGTGTATATTTGAGTAACGCTCCATGAAGAAAGGTGATTCATTTTTCAATTAAACGTTACAAGGAATGTAATAAGGAAATGTTTATTGAACACATGTGATATATAAAAAATTATTTTTATTCTAGAAAATTAAACTATCACCCACCAAATTACCCTTTCACCAATTGTGAAAATGATGATGTGGGTTGTCTGTTTGTACGACCAACCATCTCCATGAAGCGACATGATCCATTCTACTAGGTCAAATTTAAATAATGAAAATGAAAATTTATAAAAATAAACAATTATTTTTATAACAATAATTTCATTATGTTGGAGATTTAATCATATCTAATCACATGAATTTCAACATTCATGAAAAATCAGGTACAATAAATGGAGGCAATTATAGCATTAACACCTAAAACATTGAATATAATGAGTTATTATTAAAAAAATTGGAGGTAACAAGATATAATGGATAATATATGATATTATAGATCTAGATATGGTTTTGGCGTGGATAAATAACATGAATAGAACCATTATACAATATTTTAAATCATTTTCTATACAAAAGGCTTTTATGGTATGGGGCTTTGTCTCACTATCCCTTCATTTAGCAATATTGAACATTTATACCCATAATTTATTTTTGTATATTGTAAATACATCCCCTTAACATGTAATATCATGATTCATTAAAATTATATTTTAATTTATTTTTCTCATTTTACTATTTCATTATTGAGGCTTCGAATAAAATTGTACATGTAGTAATGAATTTGATAACTAAATTTATATTCATCTTGTTATATAATTTCTTAATTTTATTTGGTATTTTATGATTATTTGTGTATTTAAATTTGATTATCTTTTGTTTAATTTATATTTTTTATCATTAATTAAATTTTATACACATAATTGGATCATTGATTAATTCTCACTTAAATGATATGATCATTGCCATGGTATTTTACATAATTTAATTTTAATAAGGATTTTTTATACTCAAATTTATATATAAAGATATTATTTGATAAAAAAATAATATAACCATTAAATTATATTAAAATCTATAATTAATGTATTTTTCATGAAATATTACATTTTTTTAATCATTGTATGTGAAAATGATTGATAAAATTATTTAATTAAATGCCACTTCATTTATCTCTTTAATTGAATATCCTTTTTCATCCATAAAACCATGTATTAAAAATAGGGTTTTAAAAATAGTTTTAAAAATATTTCAAATGATTTATTTATAGACATTTTTCCAATATTTGTAATGAATTTTTTGAAATTATTATTTATGTCATCTTCTATGAAAGTCCCTTTTGGATACTACTAAAAATTTGAAAGGAATTTTTGTTTTTTCATGAGATAAATACATATAATTTTAAAATATAATGACCAATGAATGTTTTAAAACCTACTTTATAGGTATCATAGTTTATTTTTTGAATTTTTATTACTTTTAGTTTTGAAAAAAAAATTATTTCTAAAGTGAAAAGTATTTTTTCTCATGAATTTATTTAATGATTATTTTATGGTATTGATATTCATCACGAAAAATAACCCTTTATTTTACTTATAACCCATGGGACATATGTTATGTCGGTACCATCCGTATATATTAAATGGCTGGTATATGAGAATCCTGACCAAAGAAAATATTGAAAGATTGATTATTTATTCTTTATTATAGTCTTTAACATTACTGTGAAATATTAACCTTCCTATGATCATTGGAAATTAAATTTACACTAGAAATACTCACTATTTATCATCAATAAGCTTTGTCATAAACTATATATTATTTACTCATACATTTTCCATATTGAGATTAATTTGTTTATTTGGGGTAATATTGATAAATATGTATTCATTAATAAATAATTTCATTTAATTATATGGTGAAATGTCTTTGAAGAAAATAAATTATTTGATATATGAAGAATTGTTTGGAAATTCGGTGCATTGTTTTGGCCTAGAATCCTATATCCCCATGATGAAACTATAGTCTCATGATTCTGATACAAAATCTAGTATTATGTGGGTTTTCACCCTTAGTTTTGTCCTGTATTTTATGAATTTTAGATAATAGATTTAGCATGATTTCTGAGATCATGGGAGGCAATAATTAGGCTCTTCACTCCTTGCAAATTATATTATTCATACCCATGATATTTTCTCAAGTATATTATTTATTTTTTTATTTCAATATTATTTATTTCATAAAATTCATGTTTTTAAGAATTCCTAATATATTATTTTTAATCAATTAATGGAATTAATGTAATTTATTAAATGTTATATGTTTTCTATTATTAACATCTCAATATTGACAACACCTTATCGATTTATCATAGTGAATTCATTAATAAATGGAATGAGTTTTCAATTTTTTACTTTTTAAAGATGATTATTTTTTATCTAATCATCAGAGTCAAATTATACATATATATTTTTTGTTAGATATATATCATTTAATGTTCATTATACTAATTGATTCATGATATATTCTAATGTAATTAACAGTTATTGATCATTTGATCTCAAACTTATTTTTCTTCTTTTCCTAGGAATATAATAATTGTAAATAAAATGGTATATTATGATATGTTGGATTAAACAATGATACTATATAAATATATCTGTTTTAATTTGTGTATTAATCCTTAATTTTTTAATAATGAATACACCATTTTTTACAAGAAAACCCAGTCATTTTTATCATTGTTTATGATGTTTGTTCTATCTTATGAAAATGTAAAAAAGATGTCACAAAATCCAAGATAATGGGGTTTGTGTCCTTAAAAATATTATTATATTATGTGTAATAGAAATCAAGGGAATTAATTAAGTTAATCATATAATATGGATAATAACCCTTTGATAAACATTGATTATTTTTATAGAATAACATCCTAATATTCTTGTAAGGTATTGATTATGTGATTTTCTCTAATAATATGTCCCTATCTAGATATTATAAGTACATGTGGTTCCCGCACAGATGTATGTAGTGGTAATAACTATAAAACAGGTGTTTCTAGCATGTATCGAGTGGTATATACTATATAAAAATTGGAATTACTTCCTATATGTTTGACACTCTAATGATACATTATTTGGCAATCAAAATTTTCATTATCAACAATTATGAATTCTTTGAATTGATGTTAATAATGAATTACCTAGGTTAAAATAATGTTTTCATTGATTGGAAAAAATGTGTCATTATTTAGACAATATATACACGATTTTTTGGGTTTTCTATAATTATGATTGGTTATCACACCAACCTAATAGAATCAGGGTAACATTGTATATGAAGGAAAATGGGCTCCCTATGAGAAATGAAATTAAATGATGATTAGAGTGAAGGATATCAAAATTATGAGGAATAAATTATCCCACATTATTATTTTCTTTCAACACCTTAACAAACTCTTGGACTCAATAGTGAATAGATGTAAGAATTTCAATATGATTTTCAGTGGTGGATACAATGGATAATGTAAGGATCAATTTCCTTCATGTTTGAAATGAAAAAAATTTATGCCTTGGAATGTTCCACAATTTAAGGAGAATATGTTATATGTGTGAAAAATAAGGGCATAAACTAAATAATCAGGGATAAAACAAGGACAATAAAATGGATTGAAATAAATACCATCTTTGGGTTATAATTAGAGTTTGTTATCTTAAATATGGGGATCTAATAAATTTTTGAGTTCGAGAAATATTATATAGATAAATCCCTAGACCATAGAAGAACCTATTAAAACATAAAATGGATAATGTATTTATTTATTGGGATATAATAACTAAATTGTAAAAGTATTTTTACCACAAAAATTTTTTATTACAGTCATTATGTATCTAATTATTTTGTTAAATATTATAATAATATATTTATTCATTAACTTACAAGTTATGGATAACATTATTGGATTATGAATTTTAGATTGATTTATGGTTACAATTCATAAACATCCTATTTCTGTTTGTATTTGAGGGGGGTATAATAGTAATTATGATATTTTGGGATACATTTTTTGTAATATAACCCATTTGTTTATTATATAGTCTATTTATAATGTTATTTAATGATGAATTAATATAAATTTGTGGAGTAATTTTCTATATATTGGTATCCTTTTGAATTATATCATATTTTCTATTGAGTTAATTATGCGGTGTTACACTATGATAATTCCATAAGAATTATATTAATTTGTGCATTGAATCTGTTTTTTGACCAATAAAAATATGCAATATTTCCATGAATATTTCTAAATGCAAGTGATGAGTTAATGATGGAATATAGGGAATGGATAGATTTAATGTGGTGATATTTAAAATTTTAAATATAATTCTCATATTTGGGAATTTCTCTTAAAAAGGAGGTTAAGTCATGAGTGAAGTAATTAATTATAATTATATGACCATGGTTGGGTTCATAACATTATTTCGACCCTATTTGAGGTAAAGAATTTGTCAGTAATGGATGTTCAGTCGGAGTAAAGTATGTGGTGAAAAATTCAATGATATGTTTTTTATTTAATAAAATTAATTTAATAACAAATTTCCCAGACACATAAATTTGGTAAAAGAAATGATAAGTTAACCCTCTCCAATCCCCCTTTGGTGTGATAGTAGAAACGAGGCCATATATTATGTGAATAGTTGCTGTCAGTCTCTATTTTTGATATTGATCTTTATCAGATCAGAAGTAGCATAATCCTTGAATTGTTTGGGAATTGAAGCATATATTATTCACTATTTGGTAGGAATATTTGGTTTTTAATTGTTAAACAACATTTTCACATGTTTTTTATCTTTTATATCCAATATAAGACTATTGGAGATCCATTATAATTAGATCTATAGGATTTAGGGAAAAATAGGATGATTGGGTGGCTCATTAGAGAATTCCCATCAAATTCCGATTTACATGGTCTATGGCACAATGGAACTTAATTTCTATTCTTCCTATTATGGGAAGATGGATTTTGGGGACCACAAACCATGAAAAGTGGTTACACTCCTAGTATTGACACATGACATGTGGCGATGGTACATGGCCAAAGATTCCAAGAACTAGGACATTGACATCTTGAACTACATGAACAATGTATATATACATGATGTGGTGAGAATGGGAATAGGAAATAATTTTGAAAATTTGGCTAAATCCTTAGAAAAGGACATATACCTAGGGTAAATATTTTTTGGGAGACATAGATGACTGAGCTGTGTGGAGGAAGAAATGGCTGGGGTTGGTTGAGATGAGACACTCCATGTAACGAGTGTACATTCCATGAATTCTCACATGGGCTTCAAAACTATGTAGAAGAGGATGTGTCCAAGTTTTTGGTCTAGTTCAAACATCATTTGAACCCTAGGGTATGCCATGAACTTTTCTTTGGATCTACGTAGTATCGTCTTCTTAGCATATTTCCTTCTCTAATACTTGTATTCAATACATCGAGTAGCAAATCCCTTGTGGTTTTACACATATAACATTATGGAAGAATCCATATTTTCATGTGTGACATGATTTGGAAAAATTCAAGAATGAATATACAGAAGTGGTGGTAGACCTTTATTGGGGATCAAGGTGGACCACATGGTTGAAATCATGGTTGGTTTAATTCCCTAACATCTCAGGATATAGTCCCCCTAGACTCTATAGGATGGTAGGTAATTTCTCCCCTATTAAATCGAGGTGATGGTATTATACTTGTGATAGTGTTGAAATGTAATTTATGAATAACATGAAACTCCATTTATCATATCATCACTAATTATAGATATTATTATTGATCATTTCGAGAGATGTTGGGATTGAACCTCTATAATAGTAATAAGGAATGTGATTCCATTACCTCTCATATTGGTAGACATTGAACTCCCCCATAGTGGGCCTGGGACCTCTATCTATAGAGATGTTCATCCATGGTTAGAAAACCCATGTTAGAACATAGTGTGTGTTCCCTGTATGATTTTCATAGATGGAACTAGTTCCCATGTGAAATCCAGGTTTGAGACCTCTTTACCCTTTAGCTATATGAAGAAGGTACACAATTATCATACTAGGGAGTGGTTTTTCTATATGTGGAGTTGGTACTCCCATATCTGTCGCGTGTGTGGGTCCCCTATCCATGGAGTCCAAACTCCCATGTCATTCATGGGTGAGGGACCTCCATACAAATGTTTCAGATAGATTTGGCACTCCCATATATTATTATCGAGTGGGTACCCCATCCCAGGGTCAGTAATCCCCTGTCATGTTAGGGGGAGGGTTCTTTCGTGTTGATTTTATTGGTGGACAGATACAGCCCTATAATATCAGGTTGTGTGTATGCTAGCTAAAGATTGGTACTCCTTAATAGTTTTAGAGTTCATGTAATGTGTCTATTTAGTGGTTCCCCCTACCGTACCAGGTCCATGGTCATCATATATTAGGTATTACTTCACAATCAACGAGTAGTGGTGGGGAGAGTTTCCATAAAAATATTCATAACTTCCTCAGCTATGGATAAAATTTATGAGTTACCCCTCGAATTTTTTACATGTGATACATGATTATGATTTAGTGATAAAATTATTGAGTGTGTTATGAGACACATTATATAAGAGTGATAGATTTCTCAAGGGTTGGTTATGAGATAGAAATCTGACAAATGTGGATTAGCGGATGTGTGAGGTCCCTACATTATCTCTATTTTGAGATAATTCACATAGTGTTTATTTTGGATATTTTCATCCTGGACATTCTATAATGGTAATTGTCAGTCCTCTCGACCTAGTATTAATTTATCGTACATAGAGTGTAGGATAGTGATGATAGGACCTCCAGCGATTAACCCAATAGTTTGACCTTGTGGGTCACTATTAATGGATATCATTATTTTAGATGAGTGAATCTGGGATGGTTGATATCCTAGAGTGTTTTATCTATAGATTGGTTTAGCATTTGGCCTTCAGTAGAACCATATAGCAGGCTTCGAGGTGAATAACTCACGAGACATGGAGACTAAGATTAATATATCTGGGTGATTCTGGGAGTCCATATGGTTTTTTCATATGTCTGGGTTGAAACAGTTTGGATTGTATTGACTAGTCATGTAATGATGAGAATATTTTAAGGCAGTGTTTCTCTTTCATATATTATTCCTCTATATGGGTTCAACAGATTAATAAATTTTTAATTTATCACTTTTCATTGGTGTTTCAATGGATCCTATTGATTAATTTAATATCACTGATATTAGTGATTTACCTCTATATTTTGTGACTTGTGGGGAGCACATGGGTTTTGATATAGTCCTAGGAGATCCAAGGATGGGATCATTTTGTGAAATTTATTGACATCGTTGGTTTATATAGTAGGGAGGAAGATATTTATGGAGGTATCATTTTGAAATGATCCCATCCTTCTATGAATTTTGGATGATTTTATAGTATTTGGTTGGTGCATGTTTTTCCCATTTTCCATATATGTACATATTTTTTACATTGGGTTATGATAAATGTATGAATATATTTTAGTTTACAAAATTTTATATCTATGCACTATTTGATGAATGTGTTTTTTGGTGATTTTTTTAGGTATAGTCTGAAAAGGACACTGATTAGGATGATATTTTGACTAAGTGGTAGTCTCTACCCCCGTGCCTATTCCAGGTAGTCTTGGGGTACTTTATCATTTGCCTATATGGTTTGTTTCATGAAATAGTGGTATAATAGTGTGTTCTAATTTTGGAAAGAATATTTTTGAGATTTGTTTGTGTTTCATATCAACTATGTTAGGGTGTCTTCAGTTTGACTTTTAATAAAGGGACTCTGGTGTTTGTATGGAGGCCGAATTATCTATCAATCAAGAATAATATAACCTACATGATTAAATATTACATTTAGACACTGTTATTATGTAAATTATGGTACACACATCATATAATAATGGTTGGATGTTTTTTATGTCCTTATTGACTCTGATACAATTATATACTTTTTTTTATAGTGTATCTTGATTAAATTTTAGGATTCCATCTTTTTTAAAACTAGGAAGGGTTCTATTGAATAATTGTGATAAGGTTCCTCCTCATAATGAGCCTTCATTCCAGGGAACTGGTTATGCGACTATACCTCTTGTAGCTCCTCCATTTTATCCACCACCCTTTGAGAAATATGTTGTGATCAGAGTCAATTTCATGGATGTGTGCAAGAAGAATGCACTAAATTCTTCCCAAAATAAATGACCTATGATGTTTTGGGGAATACCAAACTCCCAGGATGATTATTACTATCTTGAGGAAGTAATTCTTGTTATCTTCCGAGTGAGGACACCTCTTAGTCAGATGGTCATCAGAGTGGTATTAATTTAGCACAGTTTGGCCAGACGTTTGGGGAGTCTGGTGATGAACGTGCATGATGAAGGGATTGTCACATGAGTGGAGTTTGAGAGGCAATTCACTGATAAATTTTACTAAGACAAATTGATGTCAGTGCATATATATGATATTCAATCGCTACTACCAGGTAGCATGATAGAGGTTATACACTCATTGAGGTTCACAGACCTCAAACATTACTCTATAGTTATGGTTTATGAACCATTCATTAGTGATCATACACTTGAGTAGGGACTACAAAAAGACATTCAATTAGGTTTTTTATTCATGTGAAATCCCTTCTGATGTAGGGGTAATGGATAGAGTTAGAGTAATAGAGATACTCATGATTGATAGACAATTTGATGTTTTCCTTAGTAGTGGTCAAGAGGTCGAGATTTATATTGTAGTATGTAGATGATAGATGATAGGATCATGGTATAAGATCCATGCCCATTCATAGACCTGGAAATGTGATTTGGTAGCATAGGATACATGCCATGGATATGTTCACCCAAAAGGTATGTGGTGTTTAGCTTGTGATGGATGTGGAAACCATGTTAGATTTTTTTAGGACAATTTTGATACTTATAGGGATTCAATCAATGAACATCACAGGAGGAGGAAACGTTTTGATTTTGTATTTTCACATGTTGGAGGACATAGTGGAGGATCTAGGAGAGAATAAAGATATGGAATATTGATTGAGATATTTCAATCACCACCCATATGTTTCCCCAACAGGATCATGGAGTTGTATGCTGGGGAAAGGATAGCTTCAAGTCGTAGAGTCCTTCTACCTATAGTCTCTAAGGAAGAATAAATTTATGATTCTTATCTATTATAATTTTCCCATTTGTAATATTTTGAAACTATTTTGAGTTACTATTTTATTTCCCTTTATTTCTCATGGATAATATAGGGTGACATGAGGCATCATGTGAACTTTGTGTTGGAGTTATTTATGTACCATTGAATCATTCCGCAGAAGAAGAGATAAAGGCTATAATTATTTTCAAATGTATATTAGTCTCCTACCATCCATTATCATCTGATATTATACCAGTGGAAGTGGTGGTGTTTTTTTTACTGAGCTATGTTACTATTATGGGTGTATAGAAAAAGGTCCTCGTAAGGCATAATTTTTTAAAACGTGTACCCAATTGTTTTTTAAAACATATAGGTGATCCATGTAAATATGGTACTCAAGGCACATAAGTAGGACTTGCGGTAGTCCATACTATGTTAGATGTGATCATTGGGGTGAATATAGTATATCCATCATGTTAGAAAGGTTTTTTACCATTAGAAGACATTACTAAAAATAGACCATGGTGCTTGTACTTTTCTAACCAATCATTGCTAAGGAGATACGTTTTCATCGTATCATTATGTATACCTCATTGTATTTGGATGTGAGAGTGGTATACCCTCGGTGGTTACCTTTAGTCTGTGCTTATAAGTAGTCTGCAAACACATAATGTGCTCACAATCATCAGAGTTGTATTAGAGAGATCATTTTATTTCCATTGTACCTTGGAGTATACTTTATGGGGAAATAATTCCTTAACGTGTGGAGAATTTAGTTACTTAGGTTTCGAGATGTAATATATTGGAATATTGTTAAGAAAATTTGGGAATATAGGTACTGAGACAGCATGGGATTTCGAGGCCCCAAGAGCCTAGATGTGGTGATATTTATAATATTCAATATATTTAGTCACTATCATATATTTTTATTAAAAATTCGTTTATGTGTAAGGATCATGACCTCAGTTTCCCTGAGTTCGTGACTTGCTTTATTAAATTGGTTTGATTATAAAAAATAATATCTAAAAGGATTGAATATATTATTATATTTCGAATGGAAGATAGACATGTAAGCTACACATTACATCATGAAATAAAAACATTGTAAATTCCACTTAAAACATACACAAATTCATGATTATCCTAGAAATTCATTCATAATATATTTCATCACATTTGAGGAAAATATAAAACATAAGAAAGGGATTAGATTAGAATCTAATTAAGGGTAAATAATAAAATTTACCTAATCATAATCATAAATAATATCAATGGTGAGAAACCAAAAACACATTACTTTAAAATATACTTGTGCCCAATATAGAAAAAATTAATGCTAAACAACTAATGTCCTAAAACATAACCATGGATACTCTAAAAGTTAAATAACCACATAGACTATCAATTAATATTTTCATAATGAGGAGATTCATAATGAGGGATTCCTAATTTTGGAAATCATAATCATACAACCAAGACCTCTTCTTATACATCATACATATTGTGTAAAAATCCCAGTTACTTTTTCTCACGAGACCTACAGATGCATCAAAGGGCTGTAATGGGATCCTCACATCACATAATAAGTTCAATGAGTTCCCATTTGAATGGTGAAAAACATAAATTAAGTGATGTTTTTAAAAATAATGGTGTCTTTAAACATATTATTGTGTTCACTAGAAAGTAGATTATATTTTGAGAAGTTCCCTTGAATCAGGCATATTTATTAGGAATAAGTTTTTGAAAGATCCATTTAAAACATGTAAATCCCCAAAAAGGATAGAAAGATTATATTTGGTACACAAATATAGAAAATTAAAATTAATTTATGACGAATACATAAGAATAATTAATAATTTCATTGATTTATGTATAAAATAAGAGTAACCCAAAAGAAAATGGAGGTTCGGGTAGAAAACCCTTACCTTATATCCGAACGTATACCGGAAATGACCATAACATCCTAGATAATAAAATTAAATACATAAATTAAATAATTTAGGACATTAAATATAGGTATTTTATTTTGAATAATTTTACTAATTTCATTTTTTTTCCGTTTTGAAGAGTTATAGTAAATAATATTATCACTCGGGAGTATTAGTTTTTTGAGTTTTCATAATTGGTGTACGTGTATATAAGTATGGATATTCATTTGTAATTCATATAATTTTATAGAAATGAATTTATATGATACTATTGACCATATATAATATTAAATTGTTATATAATTTATTTTTTTATATCATATGAGGATGAGTTATTAGATAAAAAATCAATGATAATCGTTTATATTTTTATAGTGATTTTTCGATCAGCACGAACAAGATTTTTCATATGAGTTAATATAATGTATATATACTACTTATAGAATCCTTAACTAAGATATAATAAATATATTATAAGTATCATATAAACATTATAAATGAATATATTATAATTTTTTCAGCCATAAAAATGGATTCATGTCTAGAAATAAAGAATAAATTTATGAATGAAGGATCATCTTCCACGACGGAAGTACACCAGCACCTCCCAGATGATGATTTTGTTTTTGTAATAAAATAGGGAGAGAAAGAGATACTACAGTTGGGAATTATATTCCATTATCATTATATTATTATATTATATAGATGATAGAGGTGTCCTAATGATAACTTTTATATAGGAGGTGAGAATAACATATAATAATTAATTAAAAATAAAATGAAATTAATTGAAAAAGTAATAGGGTTTACCTTTGACATATCCTACTTCAGAACCTCCTTAGGAAAAAGGTTTTTTATCTTTTGAAAATAGAAGGATCTATCATATATGGGGAGATAATAGGGATGAATATTTAGGACTAACATTTACAAGCTTCAATTCATTGAGGAGTGAGGATAATTGGTAGTGAAGGGGTGTTTTTTATTTTTGTGGAGATGGTTGATATTATGAAAATATTTATTCATTATTTTAGTATTTTTATTATGGAAAGAAATAGAGTTGATTATTATGACCAAAAACTGTAATATGTGCATATTATTTCTAACCAAGTGTGATTACATGATACATAGATCATATATAAATCAATAAATCATGTATTTTAAATTTATCATTAATTATCATATTTTACTACTCACTAAAAATTCATGTATTTTAGAAAAACCCCTAAAACTCCTAATAACGATTTTTTACATTTAGAATTCGAAAATAATATCCTTTTTATCAAAATAAATTCTTAGATATGTGGAATTTCATTTTTAAATAAAATCATTATTTATTTGGAAAATAAGGATTTAAAATTCGAAACATATTCTAAAATACTGAAAAATTTTAATTAATCTCTCATAAAATTAATATAAAATCATTAGAAAAAATATTTATTTTTGAATAAATTTTATGAAATTGAATTATATTTTAAAATAATTTATTAATTTAAAAATTTAATTAAATATTTATTACTCACAAAAATACGAACACCAAATTATTAATTTTTAAAATATTCACTCTTATTTGGAAGGTGCCTTACTTTTATTTATACTTATATGGGTGAAGATAATATTTAAAAGGGTCATATTACTATTAATAAGGGTACATTAATATTCATAAGGGCCATGATACTATTAACAAAAAATGTATGTTGATTCTATCAGACACTAAATATCTTTCAGATCATAATAGATTATGTCTATTTTTAAATACTCAAGATGTAGATGTAGAAAAGTTATGTCTAATATATTGGTTATAACTAAAACACACACATATATATATATAATATTTTTTCTTTTATTGAATTTATACTTGATTAATTATATATTAAATTTATTTGTAAATCCTTAGGTGTGTTACATTATTCCCCTCTTAAAACTATTTTTCCTCGAAATTACCCAATCCATTCCTCATAAAAATATTGTAAAGACCCGAAAATTTCAAGGAAATTTTTTTCTTAATTTTCTTTGGAATTTTACAAGAGCGCAGCTTCAGACGGAACCTGATTCCGAGGCCCAGTGTGCCCGGAATCAATTTCCGAAGTTTGGCTCGGGTACGTTCAGTGAACGGACGAGCGGGTTTTTCTATCTTTTGAACCAGTGCCCGAAATCGAATTCTGAGGGCACCGATGAAATCGCAGCGCCGGTATTTGCTTAGAAACGCCTCTTCCGGAGTTGCGTTTGCTCAGACGTGGTTTTTAAATTTTGGGGCTTTAAGTCAGAAATAAAATAAAGTTTGTGCGACAGCTTTATTTTATTTCACTTAAGCTGCTTGGAAGCCATTTGAAGCCACTTAAAGGCGGCTTGATCTGAGCTGAACTGGATAGGATGCTATCCAGAAATATCCTACCCCCTTGGTAGGATATTTGTGAGGTGGGGCCCGCACGAGCCCCGCCGTTTCTTTCGCTAAGTAACGCACCCGCGAAAACCCGTCAAAGTAACTGAAAAGTCAACCGACGCGTTTTCATAAATTCTTAACAGACCATTTAATTGAGCGGTTTATTTCCTGAATTAAATGGGCTGTTTCGCTCGTTGAATTAATTCAACGAACTGATAGGTCGTTACTTACGCTTTTGCGTTTGTTGGCATGTTTATAAAATAAGACCAACCTAAAAATCCTTTGAAAGGATTTGAGAGGACCTTTGTTTCTTCATCTCCCCTCCTCGCGAAGAACGCGAAGAACGCGAAGAACGCCGGAGACCGGAATTCGACGACGCACACCGTGATCTGCGACGTCGACGAGCTCTACCCGCGACGTTCTTCGGAGACGCCTCTTCTTCCGCGGCCGATCCTCGTTCGGCAATTATGGTGAGAAACAAATCGTTTATTTCTCCCTTTTTATTTTCAATAACAACGGATTTAATTAATTAAATCCGTTTGTTCTAGATCCGGAGATCGTCGGCGCGACGTTTTTCCCGCGGTGCGACGAACGGCCCTTCCGCGACGAGCGATTCCGCGACGACCTCACGTCCGACGACGACAAGGTAGGGGTTTATTTCCTTGATGATTCTTTCCCGTGTTTATTCTTTTGAAATAAAGAACCCGATCACGGAACAATTTTAATTTATTTAAAATTGTTGATTGGTTTTTCCTTTTCCCCCGTTGAGTTTATGACTAACGCGGAGGGTGCGGGTCTAACGAACAAGACCCGGCAACCCTCCGCAGATCTTTTGTTGTGCGGATTTGGTGGATAACGACGAACCGTGCGGCAAGGGCGATCCGTTGATCCCGCAGTGAAGATCGGCCCCTGGGAGGAGCAATGGCGCAGACGGGAGGTAAAACGGGCCACCGGAGCAACTCCGGCGGCCCGCGGAAGGCGGCGGCGGCGCGGGTCGCCGGCGCGGCGGCGCCGGCGACCGGAGACGGCGGCGCCCGGCGCGCCGCCGTGGAGGAGTTCCGCCGCGGCTGAAGCCGCGGCGGCGGCGGCCTGTTCCGCGGCCGCGCGGAACCGGGGAGAGACGCGGCGGCCCGGCCGCGTCCGCGTGACAGGCGGCCCCGCGCGGGGCCGTGTTTTCCTCCAAGCCGCGGGTCAAACCCGCGGCGGTTGCTTCGGCCGCGCGGCCGAAGCCGAGCCGGCCGGTCCGGTCGGCCGGGCCGCGCCCAGGCCGGACCGGACCCGGCCTAGCCAGGTCGGGCCGGGTCGGGCCGACCCGGTTCGGGCCGACCCGGGGGGGTTCGGGCCGGGTCGCCCCGGGCCCAGAACCCCCGTTTCGGGCCCTCTTCGGTCTTTCGCCCATATCTTGGGCCTGGGACCTCCGATTGACGAACCGTCAGCGGATACGCGATCCTTGGATCGATACGGTCGTTTCGGTATATTATACTCAAGGTTTCGGAAGACTTTGGGTTCGGCCGGGTTGGTTCGTACACGAAACCAACCGGGCCCTCGGAGCGGAAACGCTCATAACTTGAGCTGCGGACGTCCGATCGACGTACCGTCAGCTGTGGTAGTTTCCTCTAAGTGAGACGGAACTTTTTTCATACTCCGCCCGAGGATCGGATACAGGTGGAGTACGGTCGGGTTGGTTTTTTCCTAAAAACGAACCGGGCCCCTGAGACGAAAATGCCAATAACTCTCAGACCGGGCGTCCGATTGACGCGCCGTCTGTTGCGTTGAGATCCTGTTGTCGATACGGAACTTTTGGATACATCAACTTCGGACTACGTGTCAGTTGATGTATCAGCCTCTCGGCTCGTGGAGCGGACCCTCCTAAACGAGCTCGCTGCGTGCGGGAACCCTAGCGCTGGCTGTGACTTCGACGACAGAGCAGAGATCCTCCGTGGACTGCGACGATGACAGAGCAGAGATCCTCCGTGGACTGCGACGACGGCAGAGCAGAGATCCTCCGTGGACTGCGGCGACGGCAGAGCAGAGATCCTTCGTGGACTGCGGCGACGACTGTGCAGAGATCCTCAGTGGACTGCGTCGACTACTGCACTCAGCGATCCTACGTGGATCAGTGCTACAGGTTCTGTGTGAGCCCGATCCTATGTGGGTCCTTACTACCGGTTCTGTGTGAGCCACTGCCTACAGGTTCTGTGTTAGCCCGATCCTATGTGGGTCTTTTGCGGGGGTTAGTACCTATCGATCCTTCGTGGGTCCGATGACTTAGATGGATCAGTGATCATCTTTGACGTCATCTGAAAAAGTTTACCTGGTTGAGCTGAATCTTATGTTACTCTCCTTTTTGGATTGTGTTGAACTATCCTTTGTGGATTTACTGTTTACTCTCCTTGTGGATTTGATTCTTGCTTTCCTTTGTGGATTGAGTTGTTCTTGAACTCGTGAGCAGAGCTAGAATTGGGGACTTAGGTATATGTATGGGCATATACCTAAGTCGAGTCAGATGTTATTTCGTGATTGCATCTTTCTTTTGTGCTACATCCTTTGTGGATTTCGGGAGACCTTCGGGGGTTTCGGGGTCCTTACTGAGTAGTTATACTCACCCCTGCACGGGCTATGCCCGCACCTTGTTGTGTTGGATGCAGACGACGGACAGCGCTGATCACGGTTGGGGCGTGGAGCAGGACGGTACCTGGAGGTGGACCACTGGACGGGACGTGCTCGGAGCGGACGTGGGACCCGAGGAGCCTGGAGGCTATCTGTACCCACCCTTCAGGTGGGATTGCCAGTGGACGACACGAGTCCGCCGTCTTTTCTTCAGTTGCTGTTCTTTACTTTTCAGTTGTACTTTACAGTTGGGCTTGTATTTCCGGCCCCCTTTACTTTTCTGCACTTTGTAGTTGCTTTCCGCTTGCTGACTCTGTGGTGGTTGTTACTCATAAAGGCAATGCCTTCCCTGTTTACCGGGATTTTACGCCTTGGTGCTAGTCACCAGCCCCTGGACTATGGAAGGTGGGCTTGGGGTAGTCACGGCACGGGCCCTGAGGTCGGGTCGTGACAAATTGGTATCAATGGTGGTCGGTTCTACCGCAGACTCTGATCGTCTTTTCTTTCTATATGAAGCAATAGTGTTTAGTGTATTGAGTGTGGTTATCAGTTCAGGGAGCCCAGTGTTGGTGCGGCGGCCGACGTATCCGTACACCAGGACCCTAACTCCTGATTTCCGACTTAATGCATGAAAACATTGATTGCGTGTGTGTTTCAAGTTTTCTTCGTGATTACTTGTGTCAGCTCACCGGGTATACTGATCTGCTTCATGAAAGTCTCATGTTTTCCTTGTGATTACATGTGCCAGCTCACCAGGTATACTGTTCTGACTGTGGTGCTCTTGTTCTCCTTTTCAGGATGGCCCCGCGACGACAGCCAGCTAGGGTTCCGAGTGTAGGGCGCGACGGCAGCCCACCGAGCGACGAGCCCTCGGTGCAGGGCCCTTTTCCAGCAGTGGCAACGGCGGTAGCTTTACCCGACGAGCCACCGATGCTACCAGTACCAGACGCTGACGATGCACGTTGCCTTAGGGCACTGCATGAGTTTCAGAGCCAGCGACCGCCCAGGTTTCGCGGTGAGGCGGACCCCCAGGCCGCCGAGGACTGGTTAGAGGCGGTGGTACGGATCTTTAGGCTAGTGAGGACACCAGCGGATCTCATGGTGATTCACGCGGCGAGCCTCCTGCAGGCGGCGAAAGGACGATGGTGGAGCTTGATGCTCCAGGTTCACGATGAGGCATCCTTGCTCTGGACAGACTTCGAGAGCCTCTTCCGCTCTGAGTTCGTCCCGGCCACCCTCCGAGCGGTGCGCATCCAGGAGCTTCTCCAGCTGCGCCAGGGCAGCATGACGGTCGCTCAGTACGCGGCGAGGTTCACTGACCTATCCCGCTACTCGACCGACATGGTATGGGACCCCTTCTTCCGGGCCCGGGCCTTCGAGCAGGGCTTGCGGCAGGAGATTCGGGCGTCGCTGATCTCCCTCAGCATTCCGACCCAGGCGGGAGTGCTGGAGCGAGCCCTCCTGATCGAGAGCTTCCTGGAAGAGCCTTCTTCAGCGGCGAGACCTAGCGCAGGGTGGCAGGTAGCTGAGTCTTCAGCAGCAGGTAGCCGACGGATGACTCTCGGGTCCAGGAAGACCAGACCCCCACGCAGACGGCCTCAGGACACCGGCTCAGCAGTGCGAGGCACACATCGGAGTGCCCGCCTTCCGAGAGGCAGGCTATGCTACTCCTGCAGCGGGCAGGGTCACATGGCTCGTGACTGCCCGACTCGCCGATCAGAGGAGCAGCAGACGGTGGAGGGGCCACCCAGGCAGAGGCAGAGGGTCGACCGTGGCGGTCCGCAGGGAGGAGGCGGACGAGGCAGAGGAGCTGGCCGAGCAGCGGGTGGTGGGCGACGCTTCCAGGCTCTACCCCCACCACCACCAGGAGGGCCACCTCGACCACAGGGAGCTGGCGGGCAGGGACAGGCCCAGCTCCAGGCAGTGGAGGCCTACGACCCCGACATGCCAGAGATGATTCGAGGTACGATCTGTGTCTATTCCACCCTTGCTGCAGTACTTATAGACATAGGAGCGAGTCACTCTTTCATAACCTCTGCCCTTGTTCGGAGCTCGGAGATTCCGACTGAGCCGTTGGCTCGATCCTTACGGCTAGAGACTCCTATGGGAGCAGGTTTACCTTCACCGGCGAGAAGGGAACCTTTGCAGCACAGGATGGACTTCCGCGGAGGAGAGTGCAGCCCATCTCTCATCAGTTGGCTAGCCTCATCCTAGGAGCAGTGGACGTGCGGAGTCCAGTTTTTCCTGCAGTGGTGGACCAGTACGTGGACGTCTTTCCCGACGACGTTCCAGGGCTACCTCCTCGTAGAGAGGTAGACTTTTTACATCGACTTGTACCCCGGGACAGCCCCGATATCTGCTCCAGCATATCGGATGGCCCCCGCCGAGCTTCGAGAGCTGCGGGTACAGTTGGAGGACTTGCAGAGCAAGGGGTTAATCCGACCCAGTGTTTCACCCTGGGCTTCCCCGATTTTGTTCGCCAAGAAGGCGGACGGGAGCTTGCGACTGTGTGTCGACTATCGTCGCCTGAACCAGGTGACAGTGAGGAACAAGTATCCGCTACCACGGATTGATGACCTCTTCGATCAGCTCAAGGGATTGCGGTGGTTCTTGAAGATAGACCTCTGGTCAGGCTATCATCAGCTCAGAGTTAGAGACGAGGACGTGCAGAAGACGGCCTTCAGGTGTCGGTATGGCCATTATGAGTTCTTGGTTATCCCGTTCGGCATAACCAATGCTCCAGCAGTGTTCATGAGCCTCATGAACAGGATCTTCCAGCCATACCTCGACCGATTTGTCGTGGTCTTCATTGACGACATTTTGGTATACTCGACGACTGAGGAGGAGCATGCCTACCACCTGCGAGTTGTGCTAGACACACTCCGAGAGCACCAGCTTTATGGAAAGCTCTCAAAATGCCAGTTCTGGTTACGTGAGGTCCATTTCTTGGGGCGCGTCATCTCTGAGGCGGGAGTTGTAGTGGATCCCGCGAAGATCGAGGCAGTGCTAGCTTGGGAGCCACCCAAGAGCGTGACAGAGGTGCGGAGTTTCTTGGGCTTAGCCGGATACTATCGGAGATTTGTGCCGGACTTCTCCAGAGTTAAGGCACCACTCTCAGCCTTGAAAAAGAAGGGGAAACCCTTTGTGTGGTCAGACAGATGTCAGCAGGGCTTCCAGGAGCTGAGACAGAGATTGACCAGCGCACCTATCTTGAGGTTGCCTGAGGAGGGAGTTGGGTACGTAGTTTACTGCGATGCATCAGGGACTGGACTCGGGTGCGTCCTGATGCAGGAGCGGGCCGTGATCGCCTACGGATCACGTCAGTTGAGGCCGCATGAGCAGAACTACGCCACTCATGACCTGGAGTTAGCGGCAGTGGTCTTCGCTCTGAAGACTTGGCGGCACTATCTGATGGGCGAGCGCTTCACAGTCTTTTCTGACCACCAGAGTCTCAGGTATATCTTCTCTCAGAAGGACCTGAACCTGAGACAGCGGAGATGGCTTGAGTTCCTCCAGGACTATGACTTTTAGATAGTCTATACTCCTGGGAAGGGGAACGTGGTAGCCGATGCCCTCAGCAGGAGGACGGGCATTCAGCTACTTGATGAGGCGACGGAGCGCTAGCCTCCTTACAGATATCCTTCGTGGATAGAGACGGAGCAGCCTTTCTTCAGTCTCTCACAGTCTCCCCTCCACTTCTACAGCGGGTCAGAGAGGCTCAGCGTGGGGACGCTGACTGTGAGACCCGGCGTGCACTGATATCCTCAGGTCAGGCGCCTGATGGCTTCTCCCATGGAGCAGAGCACGACATCCTTTTCAGAGGACGTACCTTCGTACCAATCGCTTTACGAGAGGAGGTGCTGAGAGAGTTTCACACTTCTCCCTTGGCGGTGCATCCCGGAGTGGCGAAGATGTACCAGGATCTCAGGCGACAGCACTGGTGGCCGGGCATGAAGAAAGCTGTGGCAGAGTTCGTTTCACGATGCCTCACCTGCCAGCAGGTGAAGGCAGAGCATCAGGTACCAGCAGGCTTGGTACAGCCCTTGGAGGTCCCGGAGTGGAAGTGGGACGGCATATCTATGGACTTCGTGACTGGACTTCCACGCACTTCCAGAGGTCACGACTCCATTTGGGTGATTGTCGACCGACTCACCAAGTCGGCACACTTCTTACCCATCAGAGAGCAGGGCTCAGTGGAGAGCTTGGGACGTCTTTACGTCCAGGAGATCATACGGCTTCACGGTGTGCCATCGTTTATCGTCTCCGATCGAGATGCTCGTTTCACTTCCCGGATTTGGAAGGGGTTGCAGGAGGCGTTCGGGACGCGGCTCCATCTGAGCACAGCCTTCCACCCTCAGACGGATGGTCAGACGGAGAGGACCATACAGACACTCGAGGACATGCTCCATGCATGTGTTCTCGACTTTGGTCGCAGCTGGGAGGACCACCTACCCTTGGTGAAGTTCGCGTACAACAACAGCTACCACTCCACCATCGGGATGGCACCATACAAGGCGTTGTACGGCAGACCCTGCAGATCACCGTTGTGCTGGACAGACCCTGGGGAGTCAGCACTCGTGGGACCAGAGATGGTACAAGCCACGACAGAGAAGGTCCAGATCATCCAGGAGAGGATGAGGATAGCTCAGAGCCGGCAGAAGTCGTATGCTGACAGGAGGAGGAGGCCACTTGAGTTCGAGGATGGCGACCACGTCTTTTTGCGTGTCTCACCTCGACGTGGTTTACGGAGATTTGGCCGAGGCAGCAAGTTGTCTCCATGCTTCATCGGGCCTTCCCAGGTCCTCAGCAGGATAGGAGAGGTGGCTTATCGCCTGGCTCTACCACCTCAGTTGCACCGGGTGCACGACGTCTTCCACGTGTCTCAGCTGAGGAGATACGTGCACGACCCGACGCACATCATCGACTTTGGGGAGCTGGATGTGGACGATGGGGCGACTTTTACGGAGGTCCCAGTGGAGATCGAGGATCGACAGGAGCGGGTCCTACGTGGGCGGTCGATTCCTCTTGTGCGCGTCAGATGGCAGCATGGGAACCTCCAGGAGAGCACTTGGGAGCGGGAGGCTCAGATGCGTGCTCAGTACCCCCATTTGTTCCCCTAGTTTTTTATGTATTTTTACGGGGACGTAATGCCCTGAGGTGGGAGTAATGTAAAGACCAGCAAATTTAAAGGAAATTTTTTTCTTAATTTTCTTTGGAATTTTACAAGAGCGCATCTTCAGACGGCACCTGATTCTGAGGCCCGGTGTGCCCGGAATCAATTTCCGAAGTTTGGCTCGGGTACGTTCAGTGAACGGACGAGCGGATTTTTCTATCTTTTGAACCAGTGCCCGGAATCGAATTCTGAGGGCACCGATGAAATCACAGCGTCGGTTTTTGCTTAGAAACGCCTCTTCCGGAGTTGCGTTTGCTCAGACGTGGTTTTTACATTTTGGGGCTTTAAGTCAGAAATAAAATAAAGTTTGTGCGACAGCTTTATTTTATTTCACTTAAGCTGCTTGGAAGCCACTTGAAGCCACTTAAAGGCGGCTTGATCTGAGCTGAACTGGATAGGATGCTATCCAGAAATATCCTACCCCCTTGGTAGGATATTTGTGAGGTGGGGCCCGCACGAGCCCCGCCGTTTCTTTCGTTACGTAACGCACCCGCGAAAACCCGTCAAAGTAACTGAAAAGTCAACCGATGCGTTTTCTTAAATTCTTAACAGACCATTTAATTGAGCGGTTTATTTCATGAATTAAATGGGCTGTTTCGCTCGTTGAATTAATTCAACGAACTGATAGGTCGTTACTTACGCTTTTGCGTTTGTTGGCATGTTTATAAAATAAGACCAACCTAAAAATCCTTTGAAAGGATTTGAGAGGACCTTTGTTTCTTCATCTCCCCTCCTCGCGAAGAACGCGAAGAACGCGAAGAACGCGAAGAACGCCGGCGACCGGAATTCGACGACGCACACCGTGATCTGCGACGTCGACGAGCTCTACCCGCGACGTTCTTCGGCGACGCCTCTTCTTCCGCGGCCGATCCTCATTCGGCAATTAAGGTGAGAAACGAATCGTTTATTTCTCCCTTTTTATTTTCAATAACAACGGATTTAATTAATTAAATCCGTTTGTTCTAGATCCGGAGATCGTCGGCGCGACGTTTTTCCCGCGGTGCGACGAACGTCCCTTCCGCGACGAGCGATTCCGCGACGACCTCACGTCCGACGACGACAAGGTAGGGGTTTATTTCCTTGATGATTCTTTCCCGTGTTTATTCTTTTGAAATAAAGAACCCGATCACGGAACAATTTTAATTTATTTAAAATTGTTGATTGGTTTTTCCTTTTCCCCCGTTGAGTTTATGACTAACGCGGAGGGTGCGGGTCTAACGAACAAGACCCGGCAACCCTCCGCCGATCTTTTGTTGTGCGGATTTGGCGGATGACGACGAACCGTGCGGCAAAGGCGATCCGTTGATCCCGCAGTGAAGATCGGCCCCCGGGAGGAGCAATGGCGCAGACGGGAGGTAAAACGGGCCACCGGAGCAACTCCGACGGCCCGCAGAAGGCGGCGGCAGCGCCCGGCGCGCGGCCGTGGAGGAGTTCCGCTGCGGCTGAAGCCGCGGCGGCGGCGGCCGGTTCTGCGGCCGTGCGGAACAGGGGAGGGACGCGGCGGCCCGGCCGCGTCCGCGTGAAAGGCGGCCCCCCGCGGGGCCGTGTTTTCCTCCAAGCCGCGGGTCAAACCCGCGGCGGTTGCTTCGGCCGCTCGGCCGAAGCCGAGCCGGCCGGTCCGGTCGGCCGGGCCGCGCCCAGGCCGGACCGACCCGGTTCGGCCGACCCAGGGGGGGTTCGAGCCGGGTCGCCCCGGGCCCAGAACCCCCGTTTCGGGCCCTCTTCGGTCTTTCGCCCATATCTTGGGCTTGGGACCTCCGATTGACGAACCGTCAGCGGCTACACAATCCTTAGATCGATACGGTCGTTTTGGTATATTATAATCAAGGTTTCGGAAGACTTTGGGTTCGGCCGGGTTGGTTCGTACACGAAACCAACCGTGCCCTCGGAGCGGAAACGCTCATAACTTGAGCTGCGGACGTCCGATCGACGTACCGTCAGCTGTGGTGGTTTCCTCTAAGTGAGACGGATCTTTTGGCATACTCCGCCCAAGGATCGGATACAGGCGGAGTACGGTCGGGTTGGTTTTGCCCTAAAAACCAACCGGGCCCCTGGGACGAAAATGCCAATAACTCTCAGACCGGGCCTCCGATTGACGCGCCATCTGTTGCGTTGAGATCCTGTTGTCGATACGGAACTTTTGGATACATCAACTTCGGACTACGTGTCAGTTGATGTATCAGCCTCTCGGCTCGTGGAGCGGACCCTCCTAAACGAGCTCGCTGCGTGCGGGAACCCTAGCGCTGGCTGTGACTTCGACGACAGAGCAGAGATCCTCCGTAGACTGCGACGACGACAGAGCAGAGATCCTCCATGGACTGCGACGACGGCAGAGCAGAGATCCTCCGTGGACTGCGGCGACGGCAGAGCAGAGATCCTTCGTGGACTGCGGCGACGACTGTGCAGAGATCCTCAGTGGACTGCGTCGACTACTTCACTCAGCGATCCTACGTGGATCAGTGCTACAGGTTCTGTGTGAGCCCGATCCTATGTGGGTCCTTACTACCGGTTCTGTGTGAGCCACTGCCTACAGGTTCTGTGTGAGCCCGATCCTATGTCGGTCTTTTGCGGGGGTTAGTACCTATCGATCCTTCGTGGGTCCGACGACTTAGATGGATCAGTGATCATCTTTGACGTCATCTGAAAAAGTATACCTGGTTGAGCTGAATCTTATGTTACTCTCCTTTGTGGATTGTGTTGAACTATCCTTTGTGGATTTACTGTTTACTCTCCTTGTGGATTTGAGTCTTGCTTTCCTTTGTGGATTGAGTTGTTCTTGAGCTCGTGAGCAGAGCTAGAATTGGGGACATAGGTATATGTATGGGCATATACCTAAGTCGAGTCAGATGTTACTTCGTGATTGCATCTTTCTTTTGTGCTATATCCTTTGTGGATTTCGGGAGACCTTTGGGGGTCTCGGGGTCCTTACTGAGTAGTTATACTCACCACTGCACGGGCTATGCCCGCACCTTGTTGTGTTGGATGCAGACGACGGACAACGCTGATCACAGTTGGGGCGTGGAGCAGGACGGTACCTGGAGGTGGACCACTGGACGGGACGTGCTCGGAGCGGACGTGGGACCCGAGGAGCCTGGAGGCTATCTGTACCCACCCTTCAGGTGGGATTGTCAGTGGACGACACGAGGCCGTCGTCTTTTCTTCAGTTGCTGTTCTTTACTTTTCAGTTGTACTTTACAGTTGGGCTTGTATTTCCGGCCCCCTTTACTTTTCTGCACTTTGTAGTTGCTTTCCGCTTGCTGACTCTGTGGTGGTTGTTACTCATAAAGGCAATGCCTTCCCTGTTTACCAGGATTTTACGCCTTGGTGCTAGTCGCCAGCCCCTGGCCTATGGAAGGCGGGCTTGGGGTAGTCACGGCACGGGCCCCGAGGTCGGGCCGTGACAAATATTTTGGAAGTTCTTCATCATAAGCTTCTAAGGCTCCCACATCACCTCTTCAATTTTATCATATTTCAAGAGTAACCATACCATCCAATTCATATGATTCCTTAACACGTTTTATTTATTTATTATAATATAGATAGGCCCTTCACAGTATGATAAATCGTTTTCCAATTATATACCTTCACAAATGAGTACATGTGTCAGGTCTGGCACGAACATTCTCAACAATGAGACATGGAACACATTGTGTACCTTTGAAAGGATAGGTGGCACTTCCAAATGATAATCCATTTCTCTAATTATCAATATAATATTAAAATTTCCAATTTACATAGGGAATAGTTTCCTTTTCATCCTAAATCATATAAGATCCTTCCATGGAGACACTTTTAATAAATTGTGATCTCACACTGGAAATTCCAAATCCTTCATTTGATTATCAACATTGGACTTTTTTCTACATTAAAATAAATTTATATGTGTTAAAAATATTTTTTACCTTCACTGTTTTCCCCTACAGGATCTAGGCCCACATGCTTCCTTCCACAAACATTACCCCAACTTGTTCGTGTATGGAATATATTTCCGTTCATTGCATCATATAGTTCCTTTTGAGTACTAGAATGTAAACTATTTTTGTAGGAAAATAACAAATATGGTAAATAATGTTACCACATGCCTTGAAATTCAAGCGAGAATTATCAGAACAAGTCTTCTAATGTTTGGAATAACCTTTCAGATTTCTTGTAATGTTGAGGGTGGTATGAAATACTCTAATGGGTCTCGATATCCAAAGCCTTCTAGAGATTTTTTGTAATTATGATGTAATCCATGGATCACGATCCGTCACAATACTTTGTGGTTTTATATGATGCCTATAAATTTTATTAATATATAACATTACAAGTATACCATTTCAAAAGAATCCCTTATAGTGAGTAAATGTGTATATTTGGTTAGGTGATCAACCATTACCCATATTGCATCATTCTTTCTTGGGGTTTTTGGGTTATCCGTGGGAAAAATCAATAGAAATGTCATCCCATTTCCATGTAGAAATAGGTAGAGGTTTCTTGATTCATTTATAATTATATCTTTCGAATTTCACTTGTTGATATATGAAACATCTTGATACATAATCAATAATTTACTGCTTCATGTTGTCCCACCAGAAATATACCATTAAACTACTATACATCTTAGTGCTATGAGGGTGTATAGATAAATTCTAACTATGAAAATCATCCAATAACTCAATTTTTATCCTAGAGATAAAGGTAACACATAATCTTAACCAAAATATCATACTTACATGATGATAAACAAATTATAAAGGCTTATAATTATTCATCATATTAATTTTATTTTGATGATTCTCATCATCACACTAATAACTTTTAATTCTCTCAAATAAATATTTTTGGGAAACCAATTGAAATAGTCATGATGCCTCATCTTCTTTTTTAATTCCCATATCCATCCTCACTAGTTTCATGTACATAGGATCCATGTTAATTTTATTTTGTTTAGAACTCCATGATCCTTCCTACTCAATGAAATTTCTACCATATTTTCAATCATGGGTGGTAGTTTATGGAGAAATTATTATCCTTGGGTATCTCGGGCAATCTCCTTTACCACATGATGAGTTCTTCCTTTGAGAATGTATATTTCAAGATATTATGATCCGTATATATCTCATATAATTCTCCATAGAGATAGTGTCTCCATATATTCAGATAAGTGATTACTATTTATAACTCAAGATCATGAGTTTGATAGATGTGTACATGGTTTTTAGCTAACTTGATGTGTAGAAAATAACTATATAAATTTATAAGATGTAATAACCATGTTGTTTTTTTTTTAATTTTTTATATAAAAAAGCCACATTTTCCTGATGGTAGAGTAAGGATCGAGGGATTCACTAATCTCCTGATAAATTTTATAAATGTTTCACAACATTATTTTTCCCATACTAACTTAACCCATTTATGAGTATGTTGGGTTAATGGGTTGGATAATCATCTAATAATCTAAATGAAACACCGATAATAACCTGCTAAACTGATGAAACAATGTACCTCTATTATGTTAGTTGGTGTAGGCCATTCATGAAATTCCTTTTTATTCACCAGACCATCTAAGATTATATCCTTAGAAATCATAATTCTCTGAAAAGAATCTATTTGAATCAAGAATACATACTTTCGATGCTTCCCATATAACCCTTTTCTTCTAAGAGTTTTCAAAATAATTCTCATGTTATTATCATGATCTTTGTAGATTTTTGTGTATACCAATATTTCCTCAGTAAATACTACCACAAATACATCAAGATATTCCTTGTATACTCTACTCATTAGATTCATGAAAACATAGGGTGCATTAGTAATACCAAAGGGCATAATAGTAAACTCGTAATGACCATACATTGTTAAAAATGTTTTATTTAGAATACCATCCCTTATCAAGAATGATTTATGATACCCTAATCAACATAAATTCTTTGAAAAATATTCTGTTCTTGCAATATGATAAAAAAATTATCAATACATGGAAGATGATACTTTATCATTATCATAATAGCATTTATATCCCTACAATCACACATAGTATCATAGATCAATGTTTCTTCTTAACAAAAATAATAGGATTTCCCCATTTAGAAACACAAGGGTGGATAAATACCTTATAACTCAAATTATGTGGTTGGTTTTCTATTAAACTAATTCAATTATGGCCATTATATATGGAGTCATCGATATAGGGATTGCACCATGAATTAAATAAATAGACACACAATTTCCCAATTTGGAGGATGTTTAGGAAAAGTTTCTCGAAACACATTAATGTATAGTTTCTCTATAGGTACGTACTTAATTTTTATATTTCATTCCCCACACATACATATTATTTTCTCTTCCTCCACAATAATTAAATTTAGTAGCCTTATTGGGGGTTGATCTTGATAAGTATCAAATGACAATGTCTCTTCTCTAAATATAAGGGATTCCACAATGTTCTCAAAAATTGTTAATTCCTTCTTCTTATAATATATTTTCACATCATTACTTGAAATCCATTTCATATAATGGATTATATCAATATCAATCATGGGTATGATGACAAGTTCATCATATAATTTATGTATATGTGTCATAAGGCGGACTAATAGACACGTCTATATTACAATCATAATTCCCTTTGTAGTTTTTACTGACAACCACTTTAATTAGTCAAATTTGAAATGTATAATTTTCATAGAAAATGATGAAGTTATAAAATATTGAGTTGATCCAAAATTATATAAATAATTGGATATGTTTGTGGAAGTGATTAAAGTTCCTACCACCACATCATTAGGATCACAAACATTGGTAATTTTGACCACATATGCTTTTACTTCTTTTATTGGCATTCTTTGGGGAATGTTTTAAATTATTTTTCATAATGTCCCATATATTTGAACTTGTAGGATTGAACATTGGTAGCATCTTTATTTATCTTACTACCATGGGTTGTGTGGAAGATTCTTCCAAATATGTAATAGATACCCTGACCCCTTATGAATGTATACGGGTGTTTCTTCCCACAGTTATCACAAAATAGAATATAAATTATTACCTTTCCCCCCTTTTCAATTTCTATAGTGTTAAGAATCTCTCTTCTTCCCTTGAATTCGATTATATTCATAGGAATTAGAGAATTTGTTTTTTATCCTGATAGAACATGAGACTATATCTTCGTAGGATTATAAACATTGGGATACTAGTTCCATTCAGAGGAATTGTTTTAAACCATAATACAATCAATCAATATTTCTCCATAGATTATGTATGAAGTACATGGAATGCCTTGATAACCTTTTGAAGTTAGATTCATACTATGAAATATAATAATCCTTTTTCCCATATATTCATAATTTTCCTTTCCATATATTCTTGTTATTCAGGAGGGGTGTATTGTTTCTATTAATAATTCTTAATAATCCCTCCATTCCATATTTTAATCTCTTCCTCATCCATTGTGTTTTGAATTAACAACCTAATTTACCAGAATCTCTTAATGGATGATAAGCATCAATGAAATCCTTCTCTGTTTCGTAACTTCCCAAATCAAGAAACATATTCTCTAAGGAACTTATCCACTACACTACTATTAATGGGTTGGTATTCCCATTAGTAGATGAAGTCTTTTCATGTATAAATAAGTATAGAAGTTTTTCTCTTTATTTTGATTTAGGACGTCCAATATGTATAAGGTTATTATTTGTAATATTAGTTAGATATCCCATTATAGATATATATTTCTAAACACTAATCATATATCTACAAAAAACATCATTATCTTTCATAAAAGGTAAATCCATATATGGGATATGCTTGATCATGTGGTTTCCATTCATTCCACTAGGATCCATTTCTAAATAATGGAATATTATAGATTATGATATGAATCATAATGTGTAATCTAACGAATAAAAATAATTAACATGATTTTATATCCAATGGACAGATAATTTCATAACAATAAACATGGTTTTCTCAAGTACATATTGATATTTAAATCCATCATAATGGTTTGTAATGAAAATGTGAAGTATCCTAAGCCCATCTCCTAGGAGTGTCAATAATGTTCCCCGTAAGGCCCGTTGTCATCTACCAGGTTACCCTGAGTCAGGCCCACAACCCCTTTTTGGATATGTTACTCCGAGGTACATCTATTCCAGACCCACATCCACTTGTAGTATCTTGACATGGTTGTATTGTAGGGAATATCCATATAATATATTAATTACCAATAATATTGGATGTTGTTTTATTGTTATCCAAAAATTTTCATTAGAGTTTTTCATTAATCATGAATTTCTAAATCTAGTTTCCATGTTTTTCACTACAATTGCTCTGATACCAAGTACAAGGAGCTCGACCCCAGATTTGCAGAGCCTATACCTTACTTCATTAAATAGGCATGATTTCTTGGAATCACATACCAAATGAAAAAATAATTTAGTAGATTTTAAAAAACAATATACATACATAATTTCAAATTTACAACTGGAAAGTACAAACAATATTTAAATTCCATTGTAATCATCCAAAACATATATATTGTCCAAGAAAGTCATTTCTAATATACTTCATCGAATACTGGGGAAGTATAAAAACAATAAATGGGTGCTATCATATTCTTATTAAGATTAATTAATAAAAAATAATAAACAATAAATGTAAACACTATGCATTGTGAGAAACTAAAAACACATACCCTTGAAATATACTTGAGCATAATTGGATATTAATGAATGATAAATAAATAATTCCATAAACTATAAAACATGGATATTATAATATTTTAATAATAATATGGGCTATAAATTACTAGTTTCATGATTATGTAATTTATAAGGATGGACATCGTATTTATACTCTCAAGGCCTCAGCCAAGACACTATTCATAATTGATAAAACCTAGGTTAGTCTGTCACATGACACCTACCTATACATCAACGGTCTATAGTCGGCCCCAGACTTCACTTAATAAGTCCAATTCATTCGTCATGTGAAAATGGATAATCATAAACAACATATAAATTTATTTGTAAACTATGATGTGAAATTTAAATAACATTCCCCAATCCTTAAACATAAACACTAATCGTTTTGAAGTATTAAGGTGAATGGTAGAAAGATAGAAAATCTAGAGTAAAACTAATCGTAAACCATTAAAATAAATATGATAGATTATATCAAAAAATAATATTCCAAAATACACATAATAATCAAAAAAAATTTAGAAATATATTAAAATACTCTTTCAAAATATCCGAGTAAATCTTGAGAGAAATACTCTATTACTTTTCAAAAAATAGTTATTTTAGAAAAATGATTTTATAAAAACATAAGATAAAAAATAGTTTTTCATAATAAAATTTATATATTTAGATAAATAATGTTGTATTAAAACAAAATTTATAGTTAACATAAAAATAGGTAAGAATTTGAGAAGTTCCCTTGTATCATGCTTGTTTAACAGGTACAAATTTTTGAATGGTGATTTTAAAACATGTAACACCACATAATGGAAAGAAAGATTCTATTCGGTGCATATATATATTGAAAATTAAAAATTATTTATGAGGAGTACATAATAATAAATAATAATTTCATTGAATTATGTAGATAATAATAGTAACTTGAATGAAAATGGAGGTTCATGTAGGAAACCATAACTTTTTGTCTGAATGTTTTTTCTACTTATCTTAATTTCATATTTAGTCAAATTAAATCAATTAATTGACTATGTTAGAATCTTATATATATTTATTATATTTATTTTAATCTTATTAAGTAATTTTTTATCAATATTTTGAGTTATAAGATACAAGATTAATGTTCATTAGTGTTCATTTCCTTAGATTTCTTGATTAGTATACCTTTATATAAGTATGGAAGTTCATGTTGAATTAATATAATTTTTTAGTATTTAATTTATATGATAGTAATGGAAATAAAAAATAGTATGTGGTTATATAAGTCATTTTTTATGTTATATAGATTATTTATCAGATAAAACAATAAGGGTAATCCATTATATATTATAAAGTTGTGTTTTCGATCATGGTGAACTATTTTTGTTATATGAATAATTATTATTTATATTTACTAGTTAAAAATCATTAAATAATATATAAGAATTATTTTATAATATTTTTCAACCATAAAAATGATTTCATGACCAGCCTTGGAGAATAAATTTAAGAACAAATGTTCGTTGTCCATGATGGTTGTATATCGACACCTCCTAGATGATGATTTCATTTTTTAAAAAATAATAGAGAGAGAGATAGTAGTTTGAGGAAGGATATTACATAAAAAGGATATAAATATACTATATTTATATATGAAACTTGTGATATCATGGTCATTTTTATAGTGGATGTGAGGATAAGATAACAAAATAAAATAAATTGAAAATAAAATTAAAAGAAAAAGGAAGAGGGATTACCTCTTGAAATATCCTCCTTGAGAACCTCTTTAAGGGAAATTATTTTTGTCTTTTGGAAAGGAAAAGAGCCCCATGATGTTTTGGGTGACAAATTAAGAGGAATTTGTAAGAAAATTGACAACCCTAAAGGCTTGTAGGTTTATGGAGAAGAGGGAGTGAGGGTGGGTTTTTATATGGATGGGTGGGGTGATATTTGGAATATCTTACTCATTAATTTATTATTCTTCATATTAAAAGAATATTGTGGATTCTTATGACAAACAATAGTCAAAAGTTTATGTGAGTATTTAAAAAAGTGTTCTTAAATCGTCCATACATCAAATATGTCTCAACAAGTCATGTATTTATCATTTATCATTAAATATCATTTTTTACTATTCACCAAAAAAATCGAGTATTTTAAAAAAATCCGAAAAAATCACCATAAACTTATTTCAATGCTTATAATTTAATAATTTAATCCATTTTATGATCATAATTTTCTATATATGTGAAATTTATTTCTCAAATAAAATCATTATTTACATTAAAATTCGGATTTTAATTTTAAAATAGATTTTCTAATACCTTCAATAATTATTTAATATCTCATTAAATGATAATAAAATAATAGTTAAAAATATATATTTAGGAATAAATTTTATAAAAATGTATTTTATTTCAAATTAAATCATTAATATAATATTTTATTTCAATATTTATTACTCAAAATAAACCAACACTCAATTATTAATTTTTATAATCTTCACTATCATTTATAGGTTCCTAAATTTTATTTATACATACAAGGGTGATGTTACTATTCATAATGGCCATATTACTTTTCCTAAGTGTATATTAGTATTCCTAAGGATCAATTAACTATTCATCAAAAATGTAAGTTTATCCTATCAAACTCTTAGTATATTCCTGATCTCAACTGTGTATGTCTGTTTTTTAAAATTCAAAACATAGAAGCAACAAAGGTATGTCTAATGGCTAGGTTATAACTAACTCTTATAAATAAAAAAGTGTATGTCTCTTAAAGAATCGGTGTCTCATGAACTATATATTAAATATATTTGTAAATCAATGGGGTGTTATAGTAATCCTAGATATTTGTATCAGATTTTAATTCTGAGACTGTGGTTGTGTTTTTTAGGTTGATTTTACTAGAGACTTGATATACAATTTGTTAGTAAAGAGTTCAGATGGATGAAGGTAAGATATGGAATGTTAAATCTGTTGTTATTAATTTAATAGAGTTATATTAATAACCCATTTTCATATCCCCACCCCATTGGTAAACAGGAAATAGGAGAGGCGAATCCACTCCCTTTCCCTTGGGAGTGACAACCAAACATAGGCCAAATCATTAGTGATGAGGTTATTCAAATCTCTGTTTTTGGAAAAAATCAACATCAGTTTAAGGAGTATCATGACTCAGTTGTTTTTTTGGACTCGAAAATTTTTAATTTCATCAATAGGTTGGGAGATTTTACTTTAATGTTCCAATTACTATTGATATTAATTTTTTAAGGTTATAAAAACCTTATATAAAAGATAGAAATCCGGTATATGTCAATTTTTTGGATTTGTGGATGATATGTATGATTTAGGTTCTTGAAATAGGACACACATTTACACAGAGTGGGGTATAGTGGAATCATGTGTGTTTTCCTTCTATTTCAGTAAGATGAATTTTAGGGACTACATGTTAAATACCAATGTTACACTCTATACTGGGATCCCAAGTCTTCTGTCCATGGTACATGGCTATGGTTTGCATATCCTGGGACATGTATATGTAGAACTACATATCCAAAGTACACTAAAATGATGTTAAATTCACAAGAAATAGAAATATATCTTTCCATGCGAAAATGATTTTGGGATATTCCTTATACTAGGGGTACACTCTTTATGGGAGACACGGTTGGCTGAGTCCAATAAAGGGTGAACATGAAATGATGATTGGCAACGCAGAGTCTCATTGTGTACCACGTGTACATGTTGTGTATTCCCACATGGCAAAAAAAATACTTGTAGTAGAGGACACATCAATGTTAATGGGTGGGTTCATGCACCATGTGAACCCTAGTACGCCATTTAAATTTCTTCGGATGAACGTGGAATCATCCAACCATTATATTTTGTTCATCATTTGTTGGATTTAGGTTTGAGAGTAGCATATAATATGTGGATTTCCACATAGAATAAAATGGGGGCCTTCTTACTATCCTATGAAAAATGATGTGGCATGTTTTGAGAATATGACTTTACAAGCGGTTATAGATCATGGGTGGTGGTTATGGAGAATCAATGGTTTGAAATCGAGGTTGGTACCCATCCTTAACATATCGAAATGTGGCTCCCTTAGAAAATATTTTATAAGAGTGTAGTGATAACATATTGTATCATGATGTGGCTCCCCATACCATGATAGCGTTGTGGCGTAAGATATGATGAGTGTGATGTCACTTTAGTAGTTATTGTCTGATGCTAAAAGTTAGTGTAGATATTTTAGAGAGACACTAGGATTAAAAATCTAATGTATTTTTAGGAGGTGTATTTCCCTTATCACTTAGATCAGAAGAGACTAAGCTCCCACAAAGTGGGAATGTGTCTTCTACCAATAGAGTAGTTCTTATAGGGTCAAAACTTTCTATTGGAATAGGGTGTGGGTTCCTCATATCGTTCAGGTGATGTAATGTGATCCCCTATCATATCATGTTTTTTTTACCTCAATACGCATTATATTAATTTAGTAGGTACTCCTCAATTAAACTAGAGAGTGGGAAATCAATCCATGGAGTATGTACTCCACTACTGAGTTAGGGCATGAGTCCTCCATATCTGAGTAATAGTTAGAGAGGGTAATAACAAATCGTTACATGGATTTTTTTCCCAATGCTTATATTTGGAACATCGAATCTATTCCAAGTTGAGAGTAATCCATACACATGGTTCTGATAGAGTTGTTACTCCTATATCATATCAGTGGGCAGGTCCTCTATCTCAGGGTCACTACTACGCTATCATATAAGGGTGTGGGTCCCCCATCATGATTATACTAATAGAGTGGTACTCTATTTTCGTACCAGAGTGTATGTCATATAGGCGCGGAGTGGTAAAACATTTTGGTTTCAGTGTACGGGTCATCTATCTATTGAGTGTTACTCCCATATAATACTAGGGTGCATTTCATCATTTACATAGTAGTACTCCATCATCATCGAGTTGTGGTAGGGAATAGGTCCAGTATTGGATAAACATTTCCCTCATCTATGAGGAATTGTTATGACAAGAGGTACCCTAAACATTTTCTCTTATGATATATGGTTAAGAGCTACTAATCCTTTGATGGGGGGTGGTGCAGTCCAATCCATATAAGACCAAAATAGTTTTCCAAAATTGGTTAGGAGAAATAAATCTCTATGATATAGGGTAGTTTCAAAGTGTGGACCACTCCATTATCTCTCTTTAGTGATGATACACACAATTCATTGTGTAGAGAAGTGTTCCCTAGATATTGTACAGTGGTTAAGGGTGGGAATCTCTAAATGGTATTCCTTTATCTTGTGCAAGGAATAAGATATAAATGAAAGACCATGTGGTGTTGGGTACTAGGGATTAACCTAGTGAGTAATTGTTGATTGAGAACATTATCTCAAACATTTTCTATATGGGTTGGCTAAGATAATAGAATGTGTTCTCTAGGTCATGTGTTACCTTCAATGCCATGAACCATCATGGGCCGACAATGGTCTCATTAACTAAGACAGCCCATAACAAGCCTCATGAGGTATTCCATTTTCTCATATGAAGACAACTTGTGTCAGGGCATCAATAGTGAAACAATTGGAACAATGTCTCTAAATAAAATAAACTGGGTAGTTTAAAATAAATAGATCTTCTCAAAATAAATACAATTTGTTAAATGAAAATCATTAATATAAAAAACGAAAAACAAATCAAACATAAAAAACCCCAAACTGCACCAGATAGCCACAACATCTCCATGTGAACCATAGAGTCACCCTCTTATGCCATGAACGTCAATCTCCCTTGAAGATATAAACCAATCTGGAATATGCACAAAAGATAAAAATATATATAATTATTTGTATGAGTATTAATAATCAGTGGGAATTCACATACCATATATTCCTAATTAACTCCATTAAAATAAATATACATCAATTTTATGCATTGGGAATATATTTTTAGGCACAACTATAGTGTTTTAATACCCACACATATAATTGTTTCTTATTTTTATCTGTTTTTGTAGGTTTTGTCTTTGCTTCATTCATTCTGGGAGAAGGATGGTTTTAGTATCATAGAGTAACCTTCTGGATCACATGGATACATTGTGTTCAACATGTTTTGTTTGTGTTTTCTAGGCCATTTTTTTTCTATTTCATGTATTTTTAGTAAAGGATGTTCAGTTTGGAAGTTTTTATTTATTTTGGGACACTCTGTTTTTTTTCCATTGTTTAGTATATTTAATTGGGATAAATAATTCATTTTTTCTCTATTTATTCCTTGACACTATTATTCTTCTTGGAATGATTGAGAACACATCTTAGTCCTTATTATAGGGCAACTCATATAACTATTTCAGGGAGGACCAAGTTTGGTTCATGACATTCCAGCCTTATGTGAAAAATTGTAGCTTGTTATGAGGTCAAGAACTCATAAGACATAGATATGGATATTTGTATATCTATATGATTATAGTTTTCTTTTTTGTGTTTTTACATGTCATGATTGACACCCCTTGTAATATATGATTACTAGTCATGTATAGATGACAATGGTTTGACATGGAGGTTCACACTCATATATGTTCCATATGGATGGGTCGAGTAGAATGAGGCCTATAGTTTCTCTCTTTAATTTTGGGTGTTTTGTTGACACATATTAAGTATTAATATAATAACCCATTCATGGAATCTTCTAACACATTTTGTGTCTTGTTACTTCCACTGCCCTTTAAAAAATATCCCAGTAGAACCCATTCATGCCAAGATTAGTTGAATTTAATGACAAATGTGTTTACCGGAGCTTGGGACTGGAGATTTTGGAAAATATTATTTGATCGTAATCCCCTCATTTTAATTACGTTTGATGAGTTTACAGTTTTGGGTGAGTGATTGGTTTTTTCATTTATCCATTTTAGTAATCTTTTTACTCTAGTATGGGATGGACGTATTCATTCAATTTAGGTAACTATTTTTTTATCGTTGTATTGCTGTATGGATGTTTTTATGGGTATGTGTATTTATGTACGATAAGAAATGGAATCAAATTTTTGTGATATTCTGACATGGAACTAGTGTCCTTATCCAAACTTATTTGTAGGTGGTATTTGGGTTTTGTTTCTCAAGCCCCAATGGAATGAGTCATAACAATATGGTTTTACAAAAATCAAACAGACATACCGAGTGAAATCATGTTTCATCTCACTAGTCGATATGGAATAATCCAATAACTGAAGGGAGAAAAGTATTTAATTTCAATAATAAGATTATGTTATTTTTTGGTAATGTGTACATATTTTCACATTAATTATTTAATGAATGAATATTAATGAGGAACATGTTTTTTGTTGTATAAGTTTAGAGATTACTGTATTATGTTGGATATGTTTTGTAAGTCATATAGGTTATTGAAAATAGTAATAGATAGATCTTAATACTAGTATTTATTTTCTATTTTTTATAACATCCCTCGCCTATGTTCCACTAAATTGGTTCCCCAAGTTGGGTCTTCAGATGAACTCATCTGAACGTCCCTATATGCAAGAGGTTTCCGACTAGTTGTGATTGTCTAATAGGTCATGCAGGGATACATTACCCTCTTTACCAGATTAATTCACAATAGAACAAAAATATACATCGGAGAAAAAATATAAGACAACCAATAAAATGAATAGCCTAAAATCTCCCCAACTCGATACAATTGACAAGAAACAATAAATATGTCTTTTAAGGCTATAATTCCAAGTTAAAAAAAGGCCAAAATAAAGAATGCAGAGGAATCCCCAAAATGGTCTTGACTCCATGTCTACATCCTCATCCTTCCATGTACCATGTCCAACTCAACTCCTTAATATATGTCCATTTTCCTTATCATAACATGAAGGCATGAAATATTGTTGGGGTGCCCAATGATGTCCCTAACAGGGAGTTTTAGCAACTCAGTAGGGCACAAACAACATTGTCTATAAATATCCACTCTAACGGATGGTGAGTGAAAGTACTAATAAATTGAAATAAAAGTAAATAAAATTATGGGGCCCCTAGTTAAAAATCTCCCCATGTATATTACTAACCAAGGTTCCAATTACTCATGTATCTTTGTTACCAGTTAATCATCAATCTTGAAGTTCATAAGTTAGGAATTCACATAATTTACTCATGGTCCATGGAATTTATCATTACACATAATGTAATAAAGAACTCCCTAACTCACTAGGGATAACATATCACAACATCACAATATCCTCACCTCAAATCTTCATACTAGGTGGAATAAAACCATTTTGGGAATAGAGGTCCATCCACTTCAGTAACCCGTGCATTGTGGGTGGAGTTTGAGCATCTATATAACTCGACCTGTGGAAGGTACCTCAGTACTTTATCACAAACCACCAGCCATGTGTGCATTCTCATCAATCCATTCACTATGAAAAATAGTACCACCACAAATAAATATAACAATAATAATTTATTAATGTACAAATGATAAATCATATTGTTCAATAACACAATATGTCATTTTCTATTTTCATCACTTAGTCAATTTAGGTCAATTCGCATTTTCAAGACTAGATGACTAATAATATTCAATAATTCCATTATACTAACCCATTATATATTCATAAATCCCCTTATTTAATCCCATTGAACTAATTTCCCATTTTACATACCTTTTCCAATTTAATATATTCACCATTTCATATGCACTAACTTGCTTAGGAATTTACAACATAATTTATAAGACACATACCAAAATCCCAATTAACCAATTTATCTATTTTTCCAAACCATTGCCACAACCCTATGAGTCATTTTGAACATAGTTACATGACCAATATTGCATTTTAATTTCCATTAAACCTATCATTATACTAAACAAGATCTCTACATTATCACACAACGACTTAGAACATACTTAGCTAACTTATAGATATTAGAAATATTGGTGCACCACATGGGAGACCTCCAATGGGTTATGTAATACCCAATGAATCCATTGTGGAGTATAAGGGTTTAAATTCAACATTTATACTCTAAAAATTCCAATCCTTAACAAGGTTTAAAAAGCATAACAATAAGTGATGAAGAACAAGGTCGTATATGACAAAATCTAAAACAAAATTATGGAATATATTTTATAGACCACCTACCAAAAATATGTTGGTGAACACACTCCTAAATGTAGAATTATGTATTAATTCAACTTCATAATAAATCATAGACCTAGATTTCATTGGAAAAATGGTTGTGGAGATTCAGATAGAGAAGAGATAATGATAAAAACCCTTATTGAGAAAAGGAAGTAAGGAGTATAATAGACTCACCCAGAGCTTCGATCCACAATTGAAAGTTCTCCAAATTTCATGTATATGGATAAGATTAACCCTTGGATGATCTTGGTGGATCTGAATATTCACTAGGGTTTTGGGTAGGAGAAATGATGAAAATACTTGGATAGGATTAAAAATTTATAAATGGAATTTTTTATATTTCTCAACATCACTAGACTACACGATTTAGCCACATAGTTTTCCAAACCATGCACAAGCCGTGCGTGAGACATTGTTACAAAACAAACCAATCAAATTGTTTCCTAGGAATTTTACGTTGTTAGCTTAACATTGTGATAACAGTGTGCAAGCCTCTATCCAAGGCTACATAGTTACCAGTAATTATTTTCATGATTTTCACTAACCATGTAACATTCCCATAAAACAGTTTTTCCTCCTCATCCATGCCCTGAACCCACAGAATTCCTCTATGTATTCTCATTAACTATAGAAATTACCTATTTAACCAAATAAAGGACATAAACTCAATCATATACAAAAACATACCTTAATAAAAATCTCGGATCTTATAACCATCACACCATTGGAGGGATCATCCTCTAACCGCACTTCCAGAGAATCATTAGGTTTCAGAAGTATAGAGATCATCCGACTAGGCTCATATATCTAATTCTAACTCCCATGTTTCTTCCATAACCTTTCCATGATTCTATTGAACGTGACCCAAAGGAAAAAATGTTCCCTATAAGACCATCTCTCAATGATCCACAATACAAATTAGAGGATCCTCATAGAACATTTCAGGATCATGATCAGCGTTATAAATGTTTATCACATGATATAGATTAGGTTGATACTTGTATAGTTTTGAAACATGAAAAAAATTTCATCCCACTGTACCATTTTGGATGTGATAATTGGTAAGCCACCAGTCTGATCCTATCCACATTCTCAAAAGACTCCACTGACCGAGATGCTAAAATTCCTTATTTCTGGATTCGATGGTGACCCAACCATGGCAGAACTAGTAGGAATACAAAATTTCTTATCATGAAATCATGATTTCTATGACGTCTCCCTGCATATGACTACTTTTTATACTATTCTATTTCCACTCACTTCTGAATCAACCAATAATTCTCATACATCTCTTGACTCAGACTCAATCATAATTTCTCAGGCTCACCAACATCTAACCAACACAACATAGATCAAAACAACCACCCATAATGTTCCTGAAAATGTGTCATCTGAACCGTATCCTAAAATTGTTGTTGTAGGAAAAATAAACTACTGACAAAGTGATTTTCCCACAAAACACCAAAATCTAGGACACACGCTCTCAACATGTACTCCAATATCCGATTTGTATAATTTGACATTCCATATGTCTACAGGTGATAATTCGCACTCAAAAACAATTTTTGAACAATCAACTTCTGTAGCCCTTTCCAAAAGCATGATGTTAAATTCAGATCAGAATCCAAAACAATGGTTCTTGGCACACCACGAATTCACACTATCTCTCAAACATGTAACTCACCCAACTGATCGACCATATAGTTTCATGAATTAGTAAAAAATGAGAAACTTTAATCAACCGGTCTATAATGATCCAGATTTAATCATTCTTCTGATGTGTTTCGAAAGACCCACCATGATTTCCACTATTATTTCATTCAAATTTCCCACTAGAATTGATATAATTGTAACAACCCACCTGTACATTTATGCTAGGCCATAACCTCTTGATAGGTAAGGAACCACGATACAAAACATGCAACCTATTTCTTCCTTCTCAGCCCCAAATACTCCCAATGGAGATCGTGATAAATTTTATTCAATCTAGGATTCACTTCCCACTTTGAGACATATAACTCATGCATAAACTCTTCTTTCACACCTATCTACACTAAATCACGAACATGAATATAGAAAACAACATCAGCTCCAATATCGCACCTAGAAGGTGAATCCCAACCTTTATGTCATTACTTCATTTCCAAACATTTTGGATCCTCCAAATGTCTCTCTATGAATCATTTCAAAATAACATGTTGAACTGCTATAGGTGAAAGTGTCATCTTTCCATGCCCAATATATACCTACATGCTCATATCATCTAACAGAGCCATCATTATCCATTTAGAGTTAGATTCTTGAACCAATAGATTTTGATTCATATATCTTAGAGCATCTGTAATGTTATTTCCTTTTCTCAGTGTGTAATCTAACTCAAAATTGAATGATGGAAAGTACTTGACACACCTTTTCTGCTGACGATTCAAATCCCAATGAAATAATTTATACTTTAAGATTTTATAATCAGTATACACCATGAACCACTTTCTTAACAAGTATGTACTCCAACATTTTGAGGAATTACATACAATAGATTGCTCAAGATATTGGGTAAGGTAATTTCATTCATGAGGCCTCAACTTTCATGACCCATATGATACAACACAATCATCCTAAATTAACTTTTCCCGAAGTACAATATTGGACGCATCCTAGAACATGGTGTACCTCTTACCTAGTTCAATTAAAATCATAGTCTATGTGACAACCAATAGCCACTTCAATTATTGAAAAGAAGTATTTCAAGGCTTAAACCTCTCAATATTAACACCGTTATAGGTTAAGATTGATATTGGTACTACCAAATGAGAGAAATACTTAATGTAATTTTTGTAATAACAGTCAGAAAATAGAAAACTTGGAGCAACGGAAGAAATCTTCAGCTGCTACCTAGACACCACAACCTGCACCTTCTCTAGATCCACCAAAACACCTAACTCAGAAATGATGTTCCCATATAAATGAACTTTATCAATCCAGAATAAAATTTTTTATAGCTTGGAATAAATTCTATTCTCTATTAGTGTTTTTAATATGATTTCAAGATGTTTGGAATGGTTTGCAAGAGTACGTGAGTACACTAGGATGTCTCCAACAAAGACAACCATGAACTAATCTTGATAGGGGTGAAATATCTAGTTCAATTGAACCATAATAAAAACTGGTGAATTGGTCAACCTAATGGGCATCACTAAAAATTAATACAACCCATACATACTGTAGAATGAATTATGTGATATGTTAGAAGGTTTCACCCTCAAATGATGATATCCTGATTTCAAATCAATCTTAATGATAATTGAGGAACCCTTTAGTTGGTCAAATAGTTCATTAATTTTGGGAAGTAGGTATCAGTTTTTAACCATCATTAGAGAAACATTTATATAATTGACACATAACCTTAATCGCCCATAAATATTTTTGGTAAAAATCATGGGTGATCACCATGGTGATGAACTAGGATGAATAAATCCCCTTTGTTCAAAATCTTCTAGTTGTTCCTTAAGATCTTTGAGTACTTCCAGTGCAATTTGATATGGTGGAATAGAAACTAGTTCGACCCTTAGGTTCATTTCGATTATGAACTCCACAACACTATTAGGAAGCAGTACCAATAAATTCTTATGAAACACATCATGATACTTATCCTCTATAAGAGGAAAAATAAGTGTCCTCACATCTTTATCATCAAGAATAAAGCATACCACTGGGGTTGTGAGTTCCCCAAACTATTGACAAATTGGCCCTGCGAGGCATTCTCGTACATACCACTCACCACGAAAGACATAATTTTCTCCATCAGGAGACGTGAATGTTACCCTATGATGATAGCAGTTGATATGGTCATGATACAACACTAGGCAGTCTATACCTAAGATCATTTCAAAACCTCACATCTCAAGGATATGTTGGTTCCACAAAAAAAAAATCCACAAACCTCTAAGGTACATCCCTTACACTATCTAAAATACACAACTAAAACACCAAAAGTGTATCAATTGGCGTAACCCGAAACAATTGTTCCATAGATAGGACCAAAAAATAAACTATGTAGAGATAAAAGAGTGTGTGGCCCCAATAATCATACCTCGAATAGTAGAAGGTACGGCATAGTCACCACTAGGTGTATACTGCAATTCATGAAGATGGCCTCTCCCTCTACCATAAGATCCATCCAGAGAACTATGCACTACACTACCCTACTAGTATGGATTGTCTCGTGCCATAGTTCCATGTCTACAACCCCAATCTGTATAACCGGTGGAGCTCTAACTACTAACCTGAAATGGGGTGATCGATCCCCTTCATGCACTCATATTCTCTCACTAACTACCATCTATGTCTAGCTACGAATGGTTCTTAGAGAAACAATGTATATTTCCAAAACAACCATAGGACCAAAACTCGATGGGTGGTCAGGGGAACAGATATCACATGTGCCCCGGCCTGACACACTGGTAGCAGAACACCAGATCACTGCCCTGAGAAGATGACCATCTCTTCTGTAAATTTTGTGCACTTTCACCTTGTTGGAAACATCCAAAACTACGCTTCCTTCTCTTAGATACTATACCATATGTTCACCTAGCTGGCACCACAATTTCACCTTTTTAAACACCCTTCACGTTCCCTACTAAGATGAGGGCTTGGTCTACTACCTTTGAAAACCACTTCAGACAGTTGATGTTCATCTGGGACCTAATCTCATTCCTAATCACCTCATGGAAGAGTTTTTACAATTTCGCCTCATATCTAGCCATCATCCGGGTAAATTATTTCAAGCTAGTTAAATGACTGCAATAATATATCACTAAATCAACCCTATGATTAAACCTCATATACTCTTCATCCTTCTCTGGCCTCAAGGTTTATGGGTAGTAATGTTCCAGAAATGTTTCCATGAAATCCTTCCATGCCATTCTGTCAGCCATGTCCATCTGAACCATAATATCTCAACATTGCCTGGCCTACTTTCTAAACATGTAAGCTGATATATTGACTCACTTCTCAAGATGAGCCTCCATATGATGAAGAGTAATCATAATAGTCCCTATCGAAAACTATGTTTCCTCAGGCCCACCATCTTCGGTAAAGGTCGGAGGGTGATGTAGCTAAAACTCCCTTGTCTGCTCAAGCATTCTCATCACAACCAACCATGGGTACCATTACATCATCTATATAAAACATTTTATATTATGATAGAAATTATGCTCTCTATTATCATAAACCATCAAATCCTCTTTCTCCAACTTGGGGGGATCATTCTCAGTAGCATCCTCCTGTCAACCAACTGACGCATGTCTTCATGGAAAAATTTCTCTAAAATTAAAAACATGAATTTTTTAACACAACACATAAATATTTCTCTAATATAAAATAATTCTCTCAATTATCCACTTACATACCATTTTACATACACCATAAAAGCATGTATTATCATACACGATAAACTACCCTCAACCATCCCTACCATGGTCTTGTCTAACATGAGGTAAATAACTCCAAATCGAACAAGTCATACCTTTTACACCATTTTAAAAACTATATTCACATCACTACATACACATATAATATTTTAATTTCACTAACCAAAAACCATAAAGAATAATTTCTTAATTATTTTTTTAACATTTTCTCTCCTATTTTCCCCATTTTTATCATTTCAGTAGACCTAATTTTCATTATTTTCAATAAAATAGAATTCATTCTCCCCTATAACTCCCACACACCGATCTCTTTCATGTGTTCTTAGAGTGACACATGCATACAAAACCATGATCAATTCCATCCATGAGAAGAATATCTTAAAACTATCTCATCACACCACATGTGCATCACTCGATGGTGAAATATCATCAAATGAAATAACTCACAACAAGAACAAAAATTCCCACCAGTGTTGACTTGGGAGTTCCGCCATACTTGGGTTAGCTACACTATAGCACAAGCTCATTACCCAGTATTGAAACCTTCCTAACCCCATGTCTACCCATCCAAAATACCGTGTCAATGAAAAAAGTTCATCTAATGATACCACATTGTAACGTCATTTTCCTGAGCACCTCTAAATCGATTCCCCAGTCTGGTTAATCACATGACCTATTGCATGCATCCCCATATGCCAAAGGTTGGTAAATAGAAATGAGGGTCTAATAGGTCATGTAGAGAGACTATACCCACTTTAATATTGTAATCCACAATAGACTACAATATAAATATTTGAAATAGTAAAAATCACTCAATAACATGAACATCCAAATATCTCCCAAACTGGGTACAATCCACAGGAAATAGTAAATATGTCATGACATCCTACATTGACAAGTGAAAAACTGAAAATATAGACAATAGAGGAATCCCCAAAATGGTCTTAAATCCATGTCTATAATTCCATCCATGCAAGTCCCATGTCAAAATAACCTCCATAATATAGTGACCTTTCCCTTGTCCTGACATGAAAGCATGAAATCTGCTCAGGTACCTAACAAATACCTGAGTAGGGTGTGAGTATAACATAGTAGACCACCACCAACTATTTCTACAAATATCAAATCTAACAGATGGTGAATCCAAGTATAAATAAATAACATTCAAAGGAAACAACTTTTTTAGGGCCACTAGTTAACATTTTATAATAATCTATTATGGACCAAGGTTCCAATTAATTATGTCTCTTTAATTACAAGTTCCTCATCAGTCTATATGTTCTTATTTTAGAAATTCACTTCATTCAATCATGGTACATGAAATTTTTCATTTTCAAAAAGGGAATAACTACACCTCTAACACACTAGGGATAACATATTACAACATAAAAATATCATCACCTTAAAGCCTCAGTTTGGGTGGAAATATATTTTTAGGGGAGTAGAGTTTTTCCCTTCCCTATCCCATTCATTGTTGGTGGATTTAGAGAATCATTTTCACTTGACCTGTGGGAGGAGACTCAGTCCTTTATCCGAAACATCAAGCCTTGCGCACATATTTTTCAATCCATTTACCACACACAACCGTACCAAAACCAAACACAAACAATACATATAATAATAATAATACATAACAAGAATCATTTCAAATTATATTACACTATAATTTAATATCACATTTTCCATTTACATCACTTAGCACATTTAGCCAAATTTCAATTCTCAATCCTAGCTCACAAAGAATATTAAATAATTCCCTTATATAAACCTATTATATATATTCACAAATCCCATTATGTAATCACATTAAATATATTTTCCATTTTACATATCATTACCAATTAAAAATAATAATCATTTCATAAGCAATAACATTCTTAGGAATTTTGAACATAATTCAAAATCCACACTCCCAAATCCAAATTAACAAATTTAACCCATTTCCACACCATGGCCACAAACCCTTGAGTTATTTAAAACATTGGCACAAGAACAATATTATATTTTCACTTCAATTAAACCGATAATAATACTCAATATGAGATCTTCCTTATCACACAATGACCTGTCACTTTTCTAATTTGTATGTCGCATAAATATTTGTACATACAATGGGAGGTTGTAAATAGGTCAATTCATCCTTAATTCATCACTTGAGGATCGTGAAGGATTCTATTCAATATTTAGATACCAAAAATACTAAACCATACCAAGGGGTTCAAAATAACAATAATAAGTAACAATGAACGAGGTTAAATATGCACACATACACAATGAAACTATAGGATATAACTTGTAGACCACCTACCACAAATTTATTGATGAACGCACTCCCAGACATAGAAATAGAACCTGATTCAACCGACAATTAAATATTAAACAAATATTTCCATATAAATAAGGGTTTTAGTAATTCAAATACAGAGTAGAAAAAGATAAAAACCTTAATCCATAAAATGATATAAGGATTATATTAGAATCACCTGGAGCATCGATCCACTACCAACAATACTCCAAAAGGGATATAGATAGTGGAGATTCACCATAGAAGCTCATGGTATATCATGTTAATAAATACAGTTTAGGGGAGGTGAATGGAGGAAAATACGGAGTGTTTTCTTTAAGATATTGGATTCAATATTTTGTAAATTTTGAGCTTTACTAGGCCACACAGATTTCTAACTTGGTTTTCCAAACTATGAAAAACTCTTCATGATACACTATCCCAAAATTACACCTTAGCATGGTTTCCTTAGAATTGCACACAGATAGATTAACAGTGTGATAACTGCGCACAAGACTCTATTCAAGCCTACAAGGTTACCAGATATGATCTGCATGATTTTCACAATCCATTCAAAAACAAAGCAACATGCCCAGAAAACACTTTTTCCATCCTCTTCTGTTCCCTAAATCCCCATAACATCCTAGATCATTCCCATTAACATTGAGAAAACTTATTTGACCATTATTAATCACTTTGACTAAAATATAAACCAAAAAAACCATAATAAAAATCATAGATATTTTAATTTACCATATTCTAAAAGTGAATTTTAGTGCATAGTATATAAAAAATAATTTTTTATATTCATTTCATGTCGTAAGAGATGAATTTGAAATTGATCCTAGAACAAAAAATGACGAAATTAAACCAATAAAAGAGAAATATATTATATAATAATATTCTTTTTTTATATACAATAAAATAATTCATCAACATTAAAAACAAAATTTTGAAAAAAAAACATTTTATATCATTCACATTAGATGAATCAAATGACCTTTTCAATAATCATAGATTTGTGGGCTTGAGGTTTTTAACATTACATTGATCATTAAATTTCTTATGATAAATGATCTTTATCAGAATATATTAATATTTATCCTTATCTTAAATGTCCATTTCTTCAATTGAAATCCATTTTATCCTTCATACAAACCTATTTGTGTGTACTTCTATATGACCATTTTACATTAATTTATATATTATTAAAAGTATTTTTTATTAAATATTTTTAAGTTTTGGGTTTCCAAATAATGCATTTTCAAATATCAAACCCTTGATTTTTTAGAAGAAGTTTAAATTTTGAGAAAAAAAAACTTAATAAAGGTGGGGATAATATAGCACCTTACAATTATAAAATAATAGGATAATATTAAATAGATTTTTTTACATACATCATCAAGATGAAATTAACCATGATATATATTTGTTTAAATAAAATATTTTTTATAGCTTATAGAACATAGAACAAGAAGCCTAGATGAAATTTAATGTAGAATAACATTATCACCGAGACATTACATTAAATGTTATTACTATTAAAAAAATAAATTATATATTTAATATTTATATAATGATTGGAAATAATATATGATTCAATTTATAAATTATTAAATGAAATTTTCAAAACCACTATTTTTATAAAAACATCATAGTTATAGTTTTCTAGAATAACATAAAATGAAATTTTACCACTATTATCAAAATTATTTTACAAAATGAAATTTATTTTTAAAATATAAAAATAAATACTTTTAAATAAAATCATAAATACTTAATCTTTCAATGAACAATGAAAACATTAATATTTATTAAAAACATTCGTATCATTTAAATAAAAATATTGAATAAATTATATTTCAATCGTTGATTAAAGTGAAATTATTTAAATTATAATATAGTATAAATAGTTATTTAATTATAATCAATTAAATATTAAATTTGGATATTAAAAACATATAAACAAATGATAATATTCACTTTGAATCTATCTTTCGCATTAAGTCTTTGTGTATAATTTTAAATTTTATTTTAAAACATTTGTGAATTGAATTTGTAAAAACAGAGCTCATATATAGAAAAAGACTAATTTATATTATCTAACAAGGTCGACATTATTTTTTACAACAACATGTGGTGAAAATATTAAAAATTAATTACTGTATATAAGGTAAAAACATTTCTATCATGGGGTTAAGCTAAGAAAATAAGTGTCAAATGAGTTAAAAATTTTGAAACACCTATTTTATTATTATAATGTAAACTTCTGACATCTAATAATCAATAATGAACCTTTTTTGATAGATTTTTATTTTATAAAATTATTAGTGGAATTGATTCTTTTAAACACTTCCATGTCTTTCCTCTACCAAAAAATTAAAAAGAAACCCCTCAATATACTAATTAACTTTTCATGAGCTATTTATTTTTGAAAATATTATCCAAAATAATATATTTACTCCACTTATAACATACTAGATCCTTTTTTTCTTAAATCCAATTGATTATGGCTTTAGTTGAAAACTAATAGAAGTTGTTTGAAAAATATGTAATGTTATTAAACAAGTATTTTTTTTTTAATTTTTCTATGTCATTAAAATAATATTAATAAATGACTATATAATAAACTAATAACATTAAATATTCTAAATTGTTATTATATTAATGGGATTAACAATATACATATCCTCTTATAAAAAATGATAATCAAAATATCTATCTTTTGTATGGAGGACAACCGCCTCACGGACAAATGTCATACAATTTCAATAATCAACATTAGAGATATATATAATGTTTTATTGAATACATTTATATTATATCTATGATATTATTATACTTATATCATTTTTATATCCCATAGACCTTCTTATTTCAATTCATTTTAAAGTACAATAGCATCACTCGTGTGTATGGAATATTACCACCTCAAGAAGAGACAAGATTCGTTATTCATTATTAAGATTTTCAAGGTTGGTATTAAAGAAAATTCTAGTGAATATATGTGATATATAAAAAATTATATTAATTTTTTAATATTAATAAATCACCACTTCATTACCCTTCAACCCATATTAAAAATTATGTCATCAATCATGCATACATAAGACCTACATTCTCCATGATGCAATGTGATCCCATCTCCATGATAGAATTTAACAAATTATTCTAAAATGTATATAATGAAAAAAAAATTATATCATTAATTTTATTCTGAAGGTGATGGAACTATATTATATGAACATGAATATTAAAATTCATGAAAAACAACTGATGATAAAACAACACAATTTACACTTGAAACTTTGAAAATAATGAAATATTATTAACATACGGGTGGTAAAATTTTTTAAGTGGATCATATAAGATAGTATAAATATAGATATGGTTCTGGAATAAAAAAATAACATGATTAAAATGATTATACAACAGGTTAATGAATGTTTTACCTATAAGATCTTTTAGTTAAGTATCTTCTTCTAGATTTTATTTAATTATTTATAATTGAAATTGTATGATAAAAATATTTATATTATTATGTTTATTAATTGCCCCTTTTAGATGTAATATAATTATTAATTAAAAATTAAATTTAGATTATGATCCAATTTTTATTATTTCATTCAATGGGATTGGGCTTATAATTTTCCAATTGGAAATGAATTTCATAACACAATTTCTTTTCATTGGATTATATTACGAATTCAATGTTATTTATATTTTAGGATTTGTGTTAAATAAATTTTTTTTATCTTATGATTTACTTTCAGCTTTTATTTGTTATTATTTTATACACATTTTTTATTCATTGAATAAATATTACATTGACATTATGATAATTGTGATATTTTATTTCACAATCACATTTTAATTGGAATTTTTTATGATTTAACTACCATATGAAGTAATTTTTTTGTCATTGGATTATAAAACCCATGGAAATTAGTTTATCATTATAAAATAAACACTTTTAATTTTATTCTCATAGTCATAATAATGAATTCATTAGGTTTTATTATCATATTTCAACTCAATTATACTTAACATAACTAAGAAATTGTTTTTTTATTATACAACATAATTTCTATCCTTGATCACAAATCAGTTTTATCTAAAAACTAGATTTTCTAAAAATGTTCAAAAAAATTATAAAAATTATAAAAATAAATTATTAATGAAATTCTTATCCATATCTGAATTTTTTCAATTTTGATTGAAATAAATCTTATATCATTTTCCAAAAAAAGGACCATTATTTATTTAAAATATGAATGAAATATTTGTTTCAGCATGCATAGAATGTATGGAAGTAAATTATATCATTACCAATTAATGTATTAAAGCTTCTATTATATGTTTCTAAATTTATCATCATTTAAAATTATTTTCAGAAAATTATTTTATCTTTCTTTTTATAAAAAGTATATTTTTGATATGACAAGGATATTTTCTTCATGAATGATTTTAATGATGATTTTATGTTACCTACATTGATTAATGATAACGAATAATTGTGTTACCTATACACAACATGAGATATGTTGTATGGAAACCATTATTACTCAATCTATAGAAATTTTTTGATCAATATGATGAAGTAAATTATTAAAATTCATATTCATGAAACATTTTTGTCTTCATTAACAATGTATTTAAATTATCACTTTGATTTGTTCATATGATATTAAATTTTTCTTTAAAAATATGTATTATTTATTTGGGATAAAATTATTGTTAAAATATTATATCATATATACATAATATTTTCTACAATGAATGTGATTTGTTTATTTGGAGGAATATTTATAAATCAAAAATCATTAATCAATAGAGATATTTGATGATAAATGATGTTGGAATTTTTTTTCTTAACCCCATTCAATCATTTTCCCCATTAAAATGTATCATAGTGGTGGCTAAGAGGGTGTTTCATGAAGTGGTTGAAGAATAATCTGTCGAACTATCTCACAAATAATTCAATAATTTAATAGTGAATCTAAAATTGGGTTTTTAATATTAGTTATAAAAATACAAATTTCTGAAAAAAGATTTCAAATAGAAATATTTATTACAAATTAGAAATTATAATCATACCATACTAGATAAAAAACTAAATATGTTAGTGGTGTATAGAATTCATTCATTATATACTCCCTTTATCAATATTAAAAACTAATTTTTAATTGAATTTCTCAATATACATCTAAATATAACATGGTATACTAATATATTGACCAAAAACCATATCTAGACCCCACAAATGGTTTTTATCTTCTTATGAATGTGATTTAATTTCCCAAACTCCACCGACCAAATGAATCAATTTGAACTCATTTTTCAAAATGCTGAGACCTCTTCAAAATAAGATTAAATCAGAAGAAAAATATTTTTCACTCACAAGTTAATAAAAAATCAAAATCAAATAAAAAATATTTTGTACCAGAAATAAATACGCCTATTTCGTTAAATAAAAAATTTTCATAGATAAATCAATAGATAAGAGTTTATAATGAAGAATAGAAACCCAATGAGGATAAATCATTATATCTTCACTACCCATCACCACAACTTAGACCATTATTCCTTTATTATCATTAATGGAACTAAATTATATTGTATATATTACAAAAAATACTCCCTAATTCAATTCAACCAATATATAAATGAATGTGTTGATGAGAATATATAGAATATGTGGGGTGGAAAATATTCTTCCCATTTTCAATCTCTTAGATGATAGCACAATGTTCTCCACCATCGCAACTAAATAACACAATAGATACTTCCAAAAGGTAGTGGTAAATTAAATCCTATGTTGGAACTCTAAATTTCATATTATTTACACATGAGGTGTAAAATTTATGAGCTAATTATAAAAGAAAATGTTTTTTGTTTAGAGGGAACATTCATATTACAATAGTTTGACTCATGTAAAGGATACATTAATGAGAAAATATTTTCATGAGAATAAACTAGATTGTTCTACATGGATTCCTAAATGTTATTAATAGGTATATTCACCTAATTTGGACATCTGTTTTCCATGTTATTCATTATTTATTGAAGGAGTATCAACTATATATAGAAAATGGTTTTAATATTTTTTTGGTTTTTGGGCCTCCAGATGGTCGATTACACAGTTGGTCCATTTAATGACTTTTAATCCCATAAGTAGAGTATTCTTAATAAAATTATACATTTGGATCATTATATAAAATTATACGAACAAAACACCAAAATGTTAAACATATATTAAAATTATAGAATTATGAATCATTCAAAATGTAGCTCAAAACACATCTAAATTACAAAACGATGCAATTTCACATAACAAAACAATTTTATGGGGTTTAAGTCATCAAAATATAGTTGAGAAATATCTCAAACATCAAATCAATAAATAAAACACATTGTTTCAAATTTTAAATTATTTTGATAAATGAGGAATGATTTGGGCATGTAGTGAAGGGTGTGGCATTGAATTAAATAGCCCCTTGATGGATGAGTAGTTTCATGAAAAAAACCAATTATCTAGAATTAAATGAGGTTTTATCCATAATATAAACTATCATTTTAAATGTATTTACATTATAGTTGTCATGATGACTAAAATAATGATATAAAATAATTAATAATTTCATTCATTAAATATTTATTTAGTATTTTCCTTGATTTTTTTGAAATGATATTATATCTGAATGAATTTTATTCTCTATTATCAAATTAGTGTATTTTGTTATTAGTTATTTAGAATTCCATATTGATTATCCCTTATTTATTAAGATAATGTAGTTATTGATTAAAAATAACATCTTTTTAGTTATTTATCATTCCATATTTAATATTCCATACTTATTCAACATAGTAATCATGGTGACTAAATGAAAAACATGTTTAGTTATTTACCTTTACACATGAATTATTCCTTATCTAATAATGGTATTCAATTTACTTTAATGGAACATGTGTTTAGATTTTTACCTTTCCATGTTGACTGTGAATATTGATTCTATATGGCCATTATTTTTTATTAACCGTATTTGAGAGTATAAGATATCCCTTATTTTATTTCTATTAGTATGAATCCAAGAAGTGTAATAATAATGATATATACATATATACTAGAACGAATAATGTAATTCTCAAAAGGTAATTTTTTGTAATATTATTTTTTCAATGAAATTTGGGAATCATGTATGTATATATTCTAACAAGAATACTATACTTTTTAGTATTTCAAGATGTGATTACTCGTACATTATTCCAATGTAATAAAGCATTCACCAACTCCCAAATACTTGGGATGGGGTCATTACAAAGTTATTCTCTATATATATACCTATAAGATAATGGAGAAATGAATTTTTTATATTTGGGGACAATAATAAAATGTTATTGACGAAGGATATTAGTGAGACCGACTTATCTATGATTGATTATTAGTAGGGATTTCCATAATCATCAATCTGTGGAGTCTAATTCATACTACATAAATGGTATGATATTAAAAATTGTGGTGATAGTATCATACTAGTGCATTATTCACCATGTTTTGTCAGCACATCAATGGTAAAAACATTCTTTTTCATGTTGGGTAACTGATTTCATGGATGTTTAGGAATATATCTAGTTCTTAGTCTATAGAGAACATGAATAATTTCTATGAAAACTTTTAATTAATATGATATTTGTTTGTGTTAAATTATTAGTTAGGTGGCTATTTTTTAATGAAGGGGAAATATGATTTTTTCATTATATTCCCATACATAGATTAGGAAACATAATCTAGAAAATCAATAGTGACATATCATAAATTATTAAGTTTATGTTCAATTAATCCATTTTACTTGCAAAGAATTCAGGTTGGGTTAAAAATTATATTTACGATGTTTAATGTTAAAATGTTTTATTTTCTATCAACTTATAAATTTTTTTAAAATGGATAGTGATCATTGAGATATTAACAGAAAAACATGGGTTTCATATTAGTGGGGAGGATGGGGGATTGTTTTGTAACACACTTTATGGGGAATTAATTACTACATCATTGAAAAATTAATTATTAATGATATATTTTTTTACCCTTCCCAAATCATGATGGGTACTAGATACCAATATTCTAGTGATTTGATCGAAACCATGCAATAATTTGAAAATTTGTATGATATAGAGTCTCTCCATTAGTGTAAAAATATATATATCTCAATATTTCTCCATTTATGGAAGCATATATATATATATACATATATATATATCACATGAAAATGAATAATAAGTAATATATTCCTAGTAATGGTTTTTTGCGGACATAGGATTTGATGATCATGTTATTTTCCTTCTCTGTTGTTGTTAAAAAACAAGAGAAAATATGGGTTCTCATAAGAAATATGGGCTGTTAAATTTCATAAAATATCACAGGGTGTATAGCATGTTTTGGATGGATGTCCTCTAGGTAATAAGTACCTTGTAGATAGGACACATGGTAATTATGGTCTCATGAGATTGAGTTGGAGCTTACACATGTGAATACCTTTTGGGTATACTCATAATGTATATTTTCCTCAGACAAGAAGGGGTTCACCTAGATTATATGATTTTGATTGTGTGGATTTTAATGTTTGAAAAAAACCTTAGAGCAGTTTCTATTATATCCTTGTAAAAAGAACCAACACCAACATAGTTCAAGCATTAATATTTATGATAATGAGGCAAGACCATGTACTGTACATTTACATTATGAATAATGTATGTTTTCTTTAATTTTTCATTATGTGATAGGTATATTAATGTATAGTTTGGTTTTTTGTGATAGGGATGTTTGTGTAGTGAATTTCATTAAAATAAATGATTAGTTTAGATTATACATGGACAAAAGATATATTGAATATTGAGTATGTGAGTTTGATAATGGTTTTTTGTCTTATACAAAAAAAGTGGCCGTATATTATTAATAACTAAAAAGAGATGTTTGTGGCTTAAAGAAGATCATCCATTATGTGATTCAATATCATTCAAATTGCGTATTTGGACTAGGGCGTATGACAACACACATAGGGATAATAGTTCAAAGAGTGGGAGTTGGTTATAATTTTTAAACTATCATTAGAAGATTGGTTGGGGAATATGGTTAATAAAAGGCCCTTATTTAGTGATAGTTATTGCATTAAATCGATCAGAGAACTAACATACACAATACATGGGATCCAAAATGAGTATTATGAGCTAGTGAAGGAATCCCTAGTGTCCTCACGAGAAGGAACATATTATAGTGGGGGAACATGATTATAAATTTTCCTAGGGACATATTACTTACTTATGTAATGATATAAAACCCTATTATATATGGAATACAATATAAAAGAAGTGTACACTAATTTGAATCACCAACTCGTGTTACTCAGGATGCAGTTGGTTATGAATTACAAGAAAATGATTTTTATGGATTTTAAATCAATGAACATGATCTATAAAGGTAATATGATTAATCCCAATAGAGTTAGGTGACCTATGATTAAGGAAATATTCTATGGAAGATATATTACACATATTATATGTTTTACTTATGAAATCAAAAAATATATTTTCATTTTTTACACTCATTTACCATAGGAATATTAATAAATTAAACATTAGGGTACATTTTTATGTGTATAATTTTTTTACTATAAAAAATAAAATAAAAATTCATTAAATATTGCTAATATGTAAAACGTACTTAATTTGATACAATCAATGAGGTTGACTCAGTAGAATTCTATATGATGAGACCTTATGAATGGTCCTCCAAATGCTATGTTCATGTGGTTCCTACGAGATATAAAAGCATGTAATGACATTCCTAATTAGTATTTACAAAAATAATTTGTGACTGTGCTATATTAATGAGCATCATTATCAGTACTACATATTGTTTTTCTTTAAATTTATTTTTCATGAGTTAACCATCCTAAAGAAGATTTCTAATAAATTTACTAAATTCCTTAATTTTATTTTCCTTGGTAATTATTGATAGGATATATTTTCATTCTATGGATATGAAATTATAATAGGAATCCAACAACTTATTTAATTGAAAAAGACTCCCCTTTAATAAAATTTGGATGTTCACTATTTTAATAGGGATGATCAATAACATCCTTCATAAACTAGAATGACATATTCAAAGAACAAGACCAGAAACTAGTATATTTATTTGGTCTGGAATGAAATTTTCCTTAAATTGAGGACTATCATGTGTAACAATCTATTTTTAATATTTAAAAAATGAATTAATATCTATAAATGGAACCACATAAGTATTAATGGATGAACTCGTGTACTACCAATGATTATTGGTCCTTCATATAATTGTTTGTTGAGGACAAAATTTGTATAGTCCATTATGAATTACTATTTTTCAATAATTCGATATTTGGGTGTGAATTACTTACACCACTAAGGATGGATTCTATCTATTTTTATAAAAATTTATATTGTGTATTATCCAATGAGTTTTTAATTATAACATTCCATTTGAAGATTGATACATCTTGAGTGTCAATATCTAGATATCCCTATTTATTTTATACCTTGAATTACCTTGATAATCCCTTCACATGTATTCTATTAAAATATAAAAAAGATAAAAAATTTCAACCAAAATAAAAAATATATGAAATAATGAAAAAATATATAATTAAAATCATTCAAATGAAATTCGGTTTGTACATAAGTGTTCTGTTTTCATTTTTTGTCAGAATTTCAAAACCGTGTTGATAACTCTAAAAAAAATTGCGATAAAAAAATTAAATTGTCAAAATTCATTAATTTTATATGAACTTCTAATTCATGGAACATTTATTCATTAAATAATGAAATTATTGAAGGGTTATTTTTATTCATTAATTTTTTTCCAATGAAATACTTTCTTATGAAATGAAATATTAGAAATTTATCATACTATCCCCATTTTTCCATATCAATAAAAATATATATCAAGGGGGAAATGGTAGTGGGAATATGTTTTGTTCTAGATTTAAAAAACTAAATATAGAAAAAGGTAACATAAAATTTAAAAAATAAAATGAGTTTATTCTATTTGAATCTTATTTCATGAAGATCTGGATAGATTTATACAGAATATTACTAAAAAATATGTATAATGTTTTAAAATCAAGTTATTTCTACAAATAATAAATTTATGATAATTAATCTAGAATATTTAAGTTATTTCGAAACTAAAAGAATTTTTGGAACTGTTATTTTCTAGTAAATGGAATATTCAAAAAAAACATAACTATTTATACTAATTAATTGGTACTAAACATCTTAAATATGTTTTATTATTTTATAGATTATTTAATATTGTTTACATAATAATATTCCACCAAAAAACTTCTATTAAATGTGATTTTCTAATATTGAATAATTTTTACATATATATAAATATAGAACATAAATGATTATATTATAATATACTCATAAACAGATTAAAACATGGATATATTGATTTTTATATGTGTATTTCATTTTTAATAGTGATTTTGTTAAAAAAAAATTTAAATTTGATTTTCTTTCTGTATTTAATTAAATTGAAAATAGATTTAACTTAAAATATCGCAAATATTTTATATATATAAGGTTTTTTTATTTTTTAGAGAGTTTTTTTTCTATGTGTATACTTTAAAATGAGTTTTCATAGATTCTTATATTTTGATGATTTTTATTTTAAATAAAATATCTAAATTGGTAATAATAATTATAAAATAATCATTAATAAATATTTATAATTAAATTCATTGATATATATATACATGTAATGTATATTCAATTAACATAAATACTTAAATTCATGTAAAAATTTTAAACTAATAAATATATTAATGATGAAGATACTAATGATAACATTATTATATATAATTTTTTACAAATTTTTATTCATTGAATTTTATTAAAAAGATTTTGTTATTTTTGAATTATTTTATTAATTTTAATGATGAAATTGTGTATAATTAATGTGTCAGGTCATATTTTTTTCTTTCACAATCAAATATTATATGGTTTTATAATGAAAAGGTGTCAGATTAGTCGATTAGGTCGTATATATGATTTGAATGGGCCATTATCAAAAGGATATCAAGATATTATTTAGTTGATCAAAAATAACATTAAGGGCTACATGTCATTTTCGTGTGGTTGTCATAGAAATCATGAAATCATTTTATGGTTTCATGGTGGATATATCTAAGTCCTGATGTTATGTCAAATATTCTATTAACCATGACCGGATAATAAATTCATAAGGAGAAATCAACCATATCAATCATAATGAATAAATGAAATTCCTTAAAGTGGTAGGTGATAAAAATATATGGGCGGTCAATTAATGTTATCATGGACCAATATTTCATGAATAATAATAAATTTGGAACTATGGTAATGATGATTTTTCATTTAAAAATTTAATATTATGGTGCTATAGTAATGGGACAGTCCAGTTATTGCGTTGTCTTATTTGGAGAAATTAACTACGAAGATATTAAAAAGTAATATTTTTAGAGAGTAATATTTAATTTAATAAATATTTATTGTTTACATTTTATTATTAAGTTACATGTATTGAGTTATATATATATGTTTTTTTATTATATAATTCATCACATCTATATTCTTTATGTAATACTTTCCATATAATATCTACTAAAATGATTGGATATATTAGTTCCAAATATAATTAAATCCTTGGAATTGAATGACAATATTTTTATTGTTAAATCTAATGGATGATTTACATATATAAGATATGATATATGTGATAGATTGTTTTATCATGTGTTTTTTCTATATGTTTCAAAAATTATTTCATTATGTTCACAATTACTGATCTCAATTATTTATGATATTGTGTGAAATAGTTTCATACATACACTGATAATTCATAGATGAATGTGGTGTGGGTATCCATTAGTTCATAAAATGACCTAGTATATAAATATATTAACATTAAATCAATCTTGAGAAATACATAAAATAATACTAAAACTGACAACCAATGATCTAAATATTTTAGTACCTTTGGGAACATGGAAACATGAACACTAGTAAATATGTGATGTATATTACCTCCCACTAGTTTCATCATTACTATGACTTTTAATATCCATATAATATATAATAAATATATTTAAAATCTAGGAAATTAAACATAAAAATGGGTGATATCATATTATTAGTAAGTGTAAAAAAGGTATACATGTAATCATAAATAAGAGAATGAGAACGTAAAAAAACACATTTGAAGATCATAATCTGCATATCAAAGATAAAAAACATGAATCATGCCACAAATCATGACATTTTATAAGACATGAATAGTAAGGAAATAGAAAACATAATCCATTAGAGCACAACATATGAATAAAACACCGAATTTTTGAAGATACATAATCACATAATATGATTTCCATACATGTAACGGCATAACTGGAAAGGCCATCATGGTTTTATGGGTTCATTACCAATACCATCTTAGTAGTCATGGACCACTCCCATGGCCATATTATTAGCATGATATCATTTCTCATACAATATTTTTAGTCATTTTTCATTCTCAAGGCCATCTAAGTAGTCAGAGATCACTCTCAAGGCCATTGATCTCTATATCACTAGATTAAAATATTTACCAAATTCTATGCAGAGGGATATAGGTCCCACCCATCTCATAATTAAATCATAGATACATCTACCGCAAATTCATAAAAAATATTAATAACATAACACATGAAATTAAATGGGTTTCTTATAAATGAAATTTTATCATAACCTATGGAAAATGTTAAAGGTTTCATAATCATTTCACCAAAATCATAACTCTTGAAATATGTGTGTATTAAATGTAAATAACTCGAGAATGAGGAATGGGTTTCACAAACAGCATTCGATCAAAACATAAAACATTATGATAAATAATATGAATGGAAACTTTCGATAATATACCTAGAAAGGCATGAGTAAAACAAATAGTTTTTATCATAGATGAGACATAGTATTGAAAGATATTTCTAAATAAAATTATGGAGAAAAATATGTTTCTTCATTGAAAAAATAATTTTTAAAACAAAAAACATCTTGAAAAATATTATTTTCAATGTAGACTTAAAAAATTATAAATGAAGAATGAAAATGATTTGAAAAAAATTTCATTGAAACTGATAAAAGAAGAATTAAAACCATTCATAAACCACATACCTTGAAAAATAAAATGACAAATTTTAAGGAATGATGAAAAAAAATTGAAAAACATTTCTTTGAAAATCTCTTTTAAAACCATTTTTTTTAAAATTATCCTTTTACACATACATAGTAAACATCAAATAAATGACTACTGGTAAACCCATACATGTTGTACGAGGTTTGAATAATATTACTTTTTTATGTTTAAGGTTAGAAAATATTTTTTTGAGAAGATAAAAGAATATATATTTAAATTTTTTTAAAAAGGTAAAAAAGGGTAAGAAGTTTCTTTAATGATTATATGAGATTAGTAGAGTATTCTCATAACACATTTTTTTGAAAGCAAGGTCTTGAAGGAACACTTATTTCTGATCGAAGATAGAGGAAATGTCATATTTTATAAAGAATAATTTTCTTAATTATATGATGTATTAAAGAGTTAAAAATGGTATTAATACATGAATAAATCAATAACAACCAGTGGATAATAAAATTAATGATTTTTCCTAAAATAACTATCATAATATTTCATTAATGAAAACATGATCATAAACAATCTTAAATAATTTTGAGGTGGTTTCAATAAAAACTTACCACATGCTAACATTGAATCACAGCCCCCATAAAGAAAAATTAAATTACAAGGAGAATTAAAATATAATGAAAATAATGAGATTCAGGTTATATCATTTTAATGGTTGTTTATATAACTCATATAAAAATTCAAGTGTATAACATGGAATGTGTCTCAAAGAAAAAAAATTCTGAAAAAATTACATTACCTATTTGGTAACATTTGAATTATAAACCTTATGATAGGATGATCATAAAATGGTTTCATAAATACTAATATTTTATTATAAGAATAAAAGAATAAATTCATTTTATTTATATAGACCACAAAAAATATGTGAGTGGAGAATAAGACACGTATCTCATGGAAATAAAGAGTGAGATGAAATCCCCTTACTTTGTGTCTTGAATCTTGTTGTACTCATTAAAGCCTCCAGTATAATAAATATAAATTTTTTATAAATAAATTAAATAACCATATTGATTCTTTTAATTCCATATATGGTTATAATATGGATTTATGTTACCCTCTTGTTTATAATTCTATGTTAATGTTCCTATTCCGGTAATATCAACCTTGTATTTCGCATGTGTCTAAATTTGTTATTGTTGTGGTCCCTATATTTATAACATGATCCCCAGAATTCTAAACATGATTTCAATGTATTTTAAATTCATTATATTTTTATTAAAATAATAATAAGAACAAATAAGTATTAAATGGAATACACCATTCATGGAAATGGTAATTTGTACGTACACATGAACACTATTTCTGATATATTTTTGCATTGAAAGAAATAAAATAAAAGAAACAATTTGAATATATTTACATAAATATATTTAATGTATCTTTATTATATCATATGTATTAACTACAACCAAACTTAATACATTACATGTAGTTTATGAACGAATCATGTTGTTTTGAGGGGTCGATAGTCCACCCTTCTTAAAAAAAATTATCATACTAACAAAAAATGAAAAGTATAAAGCCATGTGTTGTAAAATAATTATATAATACTAATGAAATAATAAATATAATATATAACATATACAAATATATTTCCCATTATAATTTCCCCCGTGTTAGGTGGTAAAGGAAAAATGAACATTCATCATTTAGTGACGTAGTTGTCGGCCACACACGTTAATAGTATGGTTGTTATCCATTAGATCAAAGTGTGTCGAATTTTTTTTATAAAACATAAAATAAGAACATAATATTAAATTCATGATACTTTTTTTTATAAAATAATTGAATATTAACCTTTTAGGGAGTGAAGATAAAAAAATATAAGAAGGAATTTGAGGGAGGGTGTTACCTCTTAATTAGGTAACTCTATTTGGTTTGAAGAAAATGGCTTCCATGGAAGGAATTGTTACCATTTAAGGGCTCAAATATTAAGTGATGTATTTTGGGGAGATATTTGGGAATATTTTGGCCAAACGTGTATTTCTTTAGTGGTTTGGGGAAGTGGGAGGAGAGGAGGCCCTTTATAATGGAGGAGGAGTGTCATTCTTGTATAATATTGGAAAATGAAAACCCCCTATTGAATTTTTTTTGAAATTGTGTAAAATAATTTAAAATTCTATAATAATAAAGATAATATCATAAAATGTATTTTAGGAATGATTATAGTTCGTTTTGGACCATAGTGCTACAGTTTAGTCGCTTATAAAGCTTAATTTATCCTTAATTATAGTAATTAATTTCAATTACATTACCTAATATATTTTCTGAAATTATAAGTTTAAAATATTATAAATTATAATTAATAGGTATTTAAAATATGGAATTTACTTTTCCAAATTTAAATCACATAAGTGTCAGAAATAAATTTAATTATAATTCTGCAGACACGATGTTTATATAGTTTTTTAATGTAAAATTGTTCAAAAGTTTTCTTTATTTTTATAAATAATTAAAATTGAAATGGATTTCAATTTCCAAATTGAATTTAATGGTAATAAAAAATCTAATTAAACTTAAAAACCAACTTATAATATAATATATATGTAAATATATTGTAATAAAATCAATTTTGGGTTAAATTTCAATATTTTTCATGACTCAAAAAATGAATCTTCACAGAGACAAACCAAAAATTCATCTTATCCTATTTTTTATGTTTTATTTTAAAATGAATTTTATTTTATCATATATTATTTATAAATGTTCCAATATTTATAATCAAAATAGTTTCTCCCTTAAAATGTGGTAAAGGTTCTTTAATTAAAATATTGGGTTTTATGTTTAAAATTGGGGTTTTTATTATTATATTCCTATAAAATCTATTGGAATAAGTTAGAAAATATTTTATTGAATAACATATATATATATATATATATTACTTTAATTTCCCTCATTAATTTTAATTTCTAATATTTAATACAATTTAATAGATTTTTGGGCCTAAAAATTGTTTTCTGAAAAATTATTCCCTTTATATTCAATCAGTTTATTTCAACTAATGAATTCATTTTTTATTTGAGTAAAATAGTGGTTTTCATATGTTAATTAATATTACCCATAACTACTAACTTAATAGATAGGTTAAGTATTAATATGATAAGTAATAATATATTTATAATATCTTTTTTGGTAAAACACGGTCTACCATGTTACGCATGCCATCGAGGAATGTTATTATTGCTTGTAATGTAAGATAACACAAATGTTCTATATAGAAAAATATATTCTTTATACTTCATGTAGGGCAAAATTAACATAATATTTTTAAATTCAAAATTATGCATTTAATATATATATATATATTATCAATTTTCAATGTTTCCTAAAATGATGAAATAAATTAATTAATTACAAAAAATAATAATTTTCAAAATCCAAGGGTTTCAAATTATACCACTTAAAATGAATTTATCCCTTTAAATTAGTCTATGTTATTAAATTTATAATACATGAATTCTATTTTATTAAAATCCTATATCATAAAAATGAACCCTAAATCATTATATTAAAAATGAAATCTGGAATTGTAATGGTTAGCCAAAGTAACTAATAACTATATTCCCACAAAGGAGAACATAGGTGGGATGTGAAAACATGGAAGCAGAAGATAAATCTAAAAATCATGTTCTGGTGTAGGGTGATAGATTATAAGGTCTAGAGAAAGTTAACAATCACAAATCCATCATTCTATGATGGCCTAATGGAAAATCTAATCCCTCGGAAACAAAGTAACTAGGACAACATTTTATTTATATATTATTTTCCAAAACCAAAAGTATTTTGTTGAAAATATATACGTTCATGATTTTAGGAAAACCTCACAATTTGTGTTTCTTTATCCACTACACCACTTCCTCAGAAAATGATTCAGCATTTTTTTTTCTAATGCACTAACACATTATAAGATCCAATATAATTCATCTTTCCTATCATTACTTACCATATAAAATTGATATATTATGTTATCCAATATGAATAAATCCTCATGTGCTGATATAATACAATAATACCACAAACGTCACAATTAGTCTAACATAAACATAGAAAAACGGTTAACTATATAACCCTTTTAATGGATGAAAAACCAAAAATTGGGAGTGAATTTTAAAAATTAATATTAACATTGATCCGTGGTATATCAAAAAGTAACTATTGGTTGTCACCATTGAAACATTTTAATACCCTTATCATATATTCTCTCGAATGATTATAATAACATGAATTTCCATAATCCACGTTGAAAACATGAATCCTTCATTATTCCAATGGTTACAAGATAAATGTCTTAAATACAAGAAGTTTAAAACTTTATATATGATTACATAGATCAAATTTTCGACCAATAAATAAACATATAAATGGTAATCAGTTCTATCCATCTAACTTCATCATAATCAATCATCATATTATCGAAGAAAACTCAATTTTATCAACTTCTGGATCACATTACTAGTTACCTTCCCTTAATCAAAATATCAATTTCCAATGTATTCATCACTATTAAACACACCATTTATAATACATAATTAAATTTTTTTTAAAAATACTTATATATTTAATGATTCATTTACCATAATCATTGAAATTAAAAACATAAATACTTCATTGAACAAAATTTATTCATAAACCATTAATCACGGTTAATCAACATATTACCTAATAACTCTTTCTAAGATTATAAAATATGAATCAAGTCTTACTCTTCCTCAAACCTTATTATTATTATTATTATTATTAATGTAAAGGATATTGGAAGAACATTACAAACATTTCACATTTCATTTTTAGTCTCTGTGTCTTTATTAGAATAACCTATACTCATACCACATTCTTGATTCTTTAAATGATATTTCTACATGAGAAATTAATTTTCATAGTACCCATACTTTCTACATCTGAAACATTCAATGTAAAACATGTTCCTACCCATTTTGTCCATTAAACAGAAAGCATAGTGTGAGAAACACATATCATAGTATAAAACCAAATAGTGATGGAAAATTACTTCTAGATATAGAAATAATGAAAAATACCATTTAATAGATGATTTTTTTGGTTCATACTAGTTTATTCATAGTTATCTTATATTTAATTTATTTATAATGGTTTTTGAGGTGTTTTTGAATTTCCAAATCATATCCCCCATGACTGTCAAAAAAGGTGTCATGTAAGGCCTGTTGATCTGTACCACATTACCCCGAGATAGGACCAGGACCACTTATTGGATTTTTTACCCATATCCCCATATTTTTCAAACCCATATCCAATTTTAGCATTTAGATAAGGAATTATTCCTAAGAAACCACTCATTCTATCATTCAACAAAATTCTAGTATATTTTCATTTATATTTACTTATCCGTAGACTTATCCTTAGACATTTGTTTGGGGTTATCCATAAGGTTTTGTCATCATCACTTCCAACTATGTTCTTCATGAATATAACCTTTATTAGACACATTATACTTAATCTATGTCTTCATAACATGGGTATAATAACATAAAGTGGTGGGCATAGATGCTCATTATGGGTATATAAGGGAGATATATATTAACACATAGGATTATGAAAACGTGATCAATACATTTGATGATCATAACCTTCATATAAATGATCATAAAAATAATTCATGTAATAAATTGTGACAATTCATTAGAAATTAATCATATAAAAATAAATAACATTATCCAATTAATAATAATAGAGGAGTAAAATATGGAATTTTAGAATGCACGTAGCAAATAATATGATTACCATAGTAGTAAATGAATAGATTATAATTCCATATTTTTAGAATAGGTTCACTCCCTATACCATCTTGATAGTCATGGATCACTCTAATGTATATTTTAGTAGAATGTTTTCAATCATCATACAATCTTGTTAGTCATGGTTCACTCTCATCACCATCTTTGTAACACCCGAGGATTTTATGAAAAATATTCAATTTAATTTCATTGATGTCTTGTGTTTTACGCCACACCAAAAGGAGCTTGTACTACATGCATCCCTGACTTGTCTTGCATTATACGCAATCATGACCTTTCATGATAGCATGTGTTGTACGCAATACCGAGTTTCACTTAACAAAATATTACTATAATATTATTTTGAACTAGCCATTATTAATAGTAATACCAACTTTTTGAAATTTTATAAATTTTAGCATTCGAAATGGACTTCATTTTTGGATTTGGAATATCAAAATTAGCATAGGGTGAATTTTTGGTATTTTTCAGAAAACGTTCAATTTTTGATGAATAGTTAAAACACTCGGTTACTATTTAAAAACATAATTTTTATTTAAATAATTATTTATTTTATTTTATTTTATTTTTGGTAAAAATTGATACATAATACCTATATATGTTCAATGTAATTCATTGGAGTCATTTTATAATAATATTTTATATATAAAAATTTTATTGAACTTTTGACCATCTTTTACCCACCTCCTAGGAGAATTTGAAAATTTACATAAAACATAATTTTACAACTTCTGTGAGTGGAATTTCAAATATCTGAGAGACATGGTTGATATTAGTAAGTAAAACGTGGTTCAATAAGATAAAAATATTTTTTTGTGAATAGTAATTTTTTACTTTTATTTACCACGGTTAAAAGTAAATAGGGTAATAATAGTAAAAATGATATTATTATTACCCAAACACATGTCCTAATTCTATTGGATAAGTGTAATTAGACAAAATAAAACCTTAGGGATAAAATATTACCCTTTAGGTCCACTTGTATTAGATTAGGGAATTTATTATTATTTTATTTAAAGAAGAGTTAAAAGAGTTAAAATCAAAGTTGAATAAATAAAATATTTTTAATATAGGGTTATACATAATATAAATTCTACTATAAATATTAATTAGAAACCTAATTTGATTAAATAAATAATGGTATTTGTTTTAATTTTTATTCATTAAATATGTTAATTTGTTTATGAACCAATGATGATGCAGTAATTACCCTATTAATGAAATATTAACATAATTGATGTTATAAATACCCAAATAAAAGTAATTTTAGAATTTTTATCAAATAAAATAATTTTATAGGTTAATATGACATGTTAGTATTGATTTAGTTAACTATTTTAGAACTACTAATGCTATTATTATTTCCACAAAAGTCAGGTATTAAATATTGTCAAAATTGACATAAAATGGATTTTAAAACAAATATTATATTATTAATGGTTATTTTATTCTTAAAAATCTTAGGTTCGGCCAAATAGATTAGATAAGGTTATATATATTAATAATGAACCACTTAGGGTTCTTTTTTCTTGTTATAGTATGTTTATTAACCATATAGTGTAAGAAAACAAAAAGACACGGTAAAAGTTAAATTATTTAACTTAGTGTTAATTCTAAATGATAAGGTTAAAATAGTTACCTAAAATTTTATAAAACCAATTGGTTGAGATTATTTCGACCCATACCCACCTTAAATTCGATATAAATCAACTTGGAGCTATTAAAAACCAAATATGACTTTATTATAAAAAAATATTTAATGTTTTTCCTAAGGTGCCCCTCTCCTCCCTTATAAAACGGGCACCCCTTCCCTCTTCTCTTCACACCCTTTTGAGCCTTGAAACTCAGAAAAAACCAGAACATTCCTCTTCCCAACCTCTATACTTATATCATAGAGGTTATGGTCTTCTCAAAATACCAACTCTGGTGCCTTAAGAAGAATTTTAAAGGAGGTGCGTCGAGGAAGAGGTAATCTCTTCTACCGACTCTTTCAAGTTTATTTCTTCTTATACTTCCACTTCTCTAATTATTTCATTATAATGTAATAACAAAAGTATTACATAAATACTGATATGTTTTTATAAATATGAAACAACCCCATTTCACCTTCTGTCCATCCTACGTAAAACGAAATCACTGCGCGTGCATACGTATGGAATACTGTCTCCACACCGTGGTGTAATATTTTTTTTCCACCACCACCTTACTTGGTTGGGTATAATGGTGTAAAGAATAACTATATATGATTATTATAACATCATACAGATTCTATGATATTATATCATCTACTACAATTCGATTTATATAATTATGGGAATGATATCATCGCTTGTTCGTACGTACTGATTACCGTCTCCACAACGCGATGAGATTTATTCTCCATGTTAACCATTTAAGAATAAATATAAATTATATATAATAAATAATAATGACATATATGACATAATAATGCTACTGTATTTATTTATATATATATATTTATTTTATCTACATAATTCCATTAAATTAAATAAGGAAACGTAAAACAACGTTCATCCGTACGTACGGCCTACCGTCTCCATGAATAGTGTTTTCCTTTCAATTTATCGATCTAATATATATATGAATATTATGAATATATATTATATATAAATCATGTTTTATATTCTTTAATTATTTAATCATGATCTATGTAATCATATTAATAATTATAAGTCTAAACACGGACGATAAATGAAACGATTTTACCCAAAACGCTGCTTTAACATTGAATTTACAATAGAACGGGTAAAATAAAGTCATAAGTGAACCATATATGATATCATAACAATGAATATGATTCTTTTATAAGTCAATGAAATTATTTAAATCATTATTCAGGAGTTTCGGATACGTACAAAGCATATCGGACCTAAGGTAAGGGATAATTTTTCAAATCTCATTTTTATCCAAGATTGCTTATACATAAGTATTTACTGGGCTTATATTTTACATCCATGCCCATAAAATGTTTTTCATAAATTGTTTAATATTCTTCCATGTATGTTTAATTTCTTGTTTACCCCGCTTTGAATTTTACTTTGTGTGATGGAAGTAATCTTTCTTTTGTTTACCATACGATGAACTTTTTAACTTTTCCGAAAAATGTACGAGGATAATGTTTTTTATCATATAATGCCTGAACGGATTTTTACAGTTTTAAATCAGCAAATTTTCATTAAGATTACTCTACAATATTTCCTGATTATTTTACACAAAATCCTTTTCTTTCAAAATTTAATGGCATTTTGTGATAAGAAAATGATTTTAAAGAAGAAAGGATATTTTCTTCAAGAATTAATTTAATGTGTTTTGTCAAAAATATTTTCCATATAAGTTTAAATTATTTAGTATGATTATGTTTCAAGTATAATGTATCTATTATTTACATGTATTAACTTTTCTTATGATGAAATGACATCCATTTGTTTTATATAGATTATGTTATGATGGGATGATGTTTATGAAACCCATTTGATTATTTGGGTTATGATGAATGATTTATGTTTATATTGTGGCACCAATAATAATGATTTCAATATGAGATGGGTGGTACCTATACCTCCCTCCAATGAATTGGGAAAAAATTTATATCTCATGAGATAGACATGGTTGGAACGACAAGTTAATCTGGTTCAGTAATACAGGACTGGAACGAGGAGTGAACTCGGTTCCGAAATTTTCTTTGTCCACTATGATTGTCTTAGAATCAATTCCTTGGATACTATGGAAATAATATCTTGTGATTAATGGTTTTCCACAATTACATGTTATCTTCCCATTCTATTTTATCTTGATTGATGTTCCATTCTGATATATACATTATGTACTTCCAAGATTTATGTCTTTTCTCAAGATTTTGATGTATAATTTTATGTTCATGTTTTTGAATTCAAATGTTTATGGATTGTTTTATGTTCTCTAGGGTTACCCTTACTGAGCATTTGAGCTCACCCTTTTTATGTTTTCTGTTCCCCAGGATATAAAGAAAGGTTTTAGGTAAGAAAACAAAAGGGGAAGATCATTATATGAGATGTTGATGATCATTCCCCATGATTAGAAGATTATGTTCCATGTTTCCAGAGACACTAAACTATTATGGTCCTTTGGTGTCTGTTTTTGTTATGTGTTAAGTATTCCACAAAAGTAATTTAATGTCCATGTACTTCAAGATTTCGGTCTTTATAGTTTTTATCAGAGGTCAGTTTAGTTAACCTTTGGAAACTAGGATTCAAAAACTTTAGTGAGATCCCTAGATATATTTCTATGGTATGTTTAGGGATGTCCCTAAGTTTAAGTATAAGTATAGTTTATAATTATAGAATTATTCTAATGATATTACAATTAATCATAAGATGTTAGATATTGAAGGTACTCACCCTTTATTATTTTATTTTCCTAGCATGATTTCATCCTCTCACACTGTTTTTTTTTGTTTTAGTTGGTGGATGGAACCTGAAGGAACCATGTTGATCAATGTAATGGAAAATGCAATGATTTTCCTCCCGAGCAACCAAATGTGATTGGATATGGAGGGAAAAATTTTATTTCTATAATTATACAAGCTATGAATCATTCTATATTTTCCAAGTGATCAGAGAAGGGAAAAATATTCTATTGAGTCCTTTATGAGGAAACATCCACCGTATTTCAATTGGTCTTCTGATTCACTTATTTTTGAACAATGGATTAGTACAATTGAAAATATATATTCCATAATTCACTGTTCAGAACATGAAAAAGTAATTTTCTCTATTTACTGTTTAGAAGGTGAAGCAAACTAGTGGTGGACACTAATTAAGAATACAAGGCCCCAAGATGAAATTGAATCCTTAGAATGGGACGATTTCAAGAACATGTTTTTCAGTAAGTACATCCATGGTATTTTTCGAAAAATGATGAAAAATGAGTTCCTTGAGCTTAAATAGAAGGATGATGAATCTGTTGGTATATATGAAGTGAATTTTACAAGGCTTGCAAGGTATGCATCTAAATTTATCAACCAATCTGAAAGTAAAGTTGATTGATTCTTTAGTGTCTTAAAACCATGCCTTTGAAGGGCATTAGCGATAAGAGAATTCAGTAGCTATGAAGAAATTGTGCATTGTACTATCATGGTAGAACTGGAATTTGGTGTAACATATCCATCTCATGGTTTTGACAAGAAACAAAATATGGAGTTCAAGGGAAATCCTAAACATAATAGTGAAAAGAAGGTGAATGTTTCTTTATGCTCATAGTGTGGAAAGGAGCATGGTGGAAATTGTCTAAAGGGTACTAGAAAATGTTTCAAGTGTAGAAAAGAAGGTCATCAAGCAGCTGAGTGCTGAAGTAATGGGAAAAAGGTTTCAAATGATGTGAAAAGAGAAAAGACTACAGCTAATGCACCACCAACACATCAATTCTTCAAGTGCAAGGAAATGGGGAATTATTCTAACCAATGACCTCATCCAAGGGTTACTGATGATCAACGTGAGCAACCTCTTTAGGTAAAGGACAAAGAGAAGTCACATGCGATCACTATTGGAGATGTTGAGTATGACAACGATGTAGTGGAATGATTATGTGTTTATGTAACAAGATTCCAAAATAATGTTGTGGAATCTAATTTATAGTACTGTGGAATATTGGAATATCTATGTATTGGATTATTATGGTTTTTAATAATTATATGGTAATGGTAACCGTGAAAATTAATTCAAATAGATTGGAAATAAAATGATTTGATAAGGATAAAATGAAATGTTTAATAGTATTCATGAGCTCATGACTGATATAAGGGCTATTTGATATTATGGTTTGAGTATATAGAATTTTTTGGATTTTTCTATGTGGAAAAAGTTAACTTTTGACATCATTCATGTTTTCACTACGTTTAAATTGGTATTCATTTTTAAGAGAATACAAGATTAAGGTATTCACATGTTTTTAATTTGACAACCATGATATATTTTATGATATATGGTGGATAAATGATGGTATTCAAATGCTCAGCAGTTGACATTTCTAGTAATTGTTTTCTTTATACTTTATGCTTGGACAAAAATATTTTGGATAAGGCGAAAGATTGGAACAGATTATGTTGGACATAAGTTGGTATTGTTTAAGGATAGAACTTTTTCGATATTATTGATGGAATGTTATAATAATTTAGTTTTAGAAGAACGACAGCCTGCAGGACGAGCAACAACCCGTCGCGTTGAACAAGGCTGCGAGAATAGAACCCACAAATGAACTGCGACGGGCCTTTATCGTCTACCACAGGCTTACAGGAAGTCCCCGATTAGTAGAAATTTGTTTTATTAAGCGCTATGATAGATGAATTATAAGTCCATATTATCAAGCATATATGATTAATATCACCATAGATGGACTTGTGTGTATTTAATAAATTTAGCTAATATGTTTTTTGATAGAAACAGATGGAATGGCCTATCATTCTATCACATGATCTGATAACACTTCATGAATGAAGAATTAAACTTAATTTCATTAAGAGTTGATGTGGATATTGTTCAAGGCACAAACAATAGTAATATTGTACCAAAATCAAGTAAGTATTTATTTTAATTCAAAAATTATTCAACATTAGGGAAATGATATTGAAAACCAAAAATGTTGGCATAGTGCCCTCAAATTTAATGAATAAGATGGTACCTTATATTATCACAAATTTATGGCTTTCTGATTGTTGGATTTTTCATCGCCATGTTCTCTACCACTCTCCATCAGAACGTGATGGTTATATTTCTCTTCCATATCCATATTTTCAACTATGTTTTTTTATGTGGAAATCCAGTGATTAATTAATTTGGGTAACCGTTACGTTTCATTCTTTAGTTTTAAAACATAAGTTTTGGTATTCCTTCTAACGATGTGGTTTTCTATTATATAAACATTCAAGTATTAAATCATTTATAACCCTGATGAATTTCGAGGGCGAAATTCATTTTACGGGGGGTAGAATGTAACACCCCAGGATTTTATGAAAAATATTCTTTTTATTTTCATTAATGTCTTCTGTATTACGCCACTCCAAAAGGAGTTTTCACTAAACACATCCCTAACTTGGCTTGCATTATACGCAATTGCGACATTCCACGATAGCTTATGTTGCACGCAATACCGAGTTTCACTAAACAAGATATTACTATAATATGATTTTGAACTAGCCATTATGAATAGTAATACAAACTTTTTGAAATTTTATATATTTTATCACTCGAAATGGACTTCATTTTTGGAATCAGAATATCAAAATTATCATTGGGTGAATTTTTTATATTTTTCTGAAGACTTTCAATTTTTTATGAATAGTGAAAACACTGGGTTTCTATTTAAAAACCAGCTTTTTATTTAAATAATTATTTATTTTATCTAAATATATTTTAGGTCAAAATTGATACATAAAACCTATATATGTTCAATTTAATTCATTAGAGTAATTTTATAATAATTTTAGATATATAAAAATTTTATTGAACTTTTGACCGTCTTTTACCCACCTCCTAAGAGGATTTGCAAATTTACATAAAAAATAATTTTACCACTTCTGTGAGTGGAATTTCAAAAATCCGAGAGACACAGTTGATATCAATAAGTAAAATGTGGTTCAATAAGGTAAAAATAATTTCTAGTGAATAGTAACTTTTTGCTTTTATTTACCACGGTAAAAATAAATTGTGTAATTAAGGGTAAAAATGATATTATTATTACCCTAAAACATGTCCCAATTCTAGTGGATAAGTTTAATTAGACCAAAAACAACCTTAGGGGTAAAATATTACCCTTTAGGTCCACTTGGATTAGATTATGGCATTTATTATTATTTTATTTAAAGAAGAGTTAAAAGAGTTAAAATCAAGGTTTAATAAATAAAAAATTTTAATATAGGGTTATACATAAGATAAATTAGACTATAAATATTATATAGAAATATAACAATATTTCCTAAATAATGGTATTTTATTTATAATTTTTAGACATTAAATTAGTTAATTTATATATGAAACAATGAAGATGCAGTAATTACCTTATTAATGAAATATTAATATAATTTATGTTATAAATACCCAAATAAATGTAATATTAGACTATTTATGAATTAAAATAATTTTCTAGGTTAATATGACATGTTATTATTGATTTAATTAACTTTTATAGAACTAATCATGATTTTATGATTTTCACAAAAATCATGTACCAAATAGTGTCAAAATTCACATAAAATAGTTTTTAAAACAAATATTATATTATTAATTGTTATTTTATTCCTAAAAATATAAGTTTAAGCCAAATGTCTTTGATAAGGTTATATATATTAATAATTAACCACTATGGGTTTTTTCGTTTTGTTATACAATGTTTATTAACCATATAGTGTAAGAAAAAAAGACACGTTAAAAGTTAAATTATTTAACTTAGAGATAAATCAAAATGATAAAGTTACAATAGTAATATAAACTTTTCTAAAACCTATTTTTTGAGAGGATTTCGACCCATATCCACCTTATATTCGATATAATTCAATTTGGAGCTGTTAAACACCGAATATGTCTTTATTATAAAATAATATTTTAATTTTTTTCTAAGGTGCCCCTCTCCTCCATTATAAAAAGGGAATCCCTTCCCTCTTCTCTGCACACCCTTTTGAGCCTTGAAGCTTGGAAAAACCCTACCAATTACTCTTCTCAACCTATATAGTTATATCATAGAGATTATGGTATTCTCAAAATACCAACTCTAGTGCCTGAAGAAGAATTTTAATGGAGGTGCGTCGAGGAAGAGGTAATCTCTTCTACCGACTCTTTCAAGTTTCTTTCTTCTTCTACTTTTTCTTCATTAGTTGTTTCATTATAAAGTAATAAAATCAGTATTAATTATATAATTATATGTTATTATAAATATGAAACAACCCCATTTCACATTCTATCCATCCAACAGAAAATGAAATCACCGCGTGTGCGTACGTACGAAAGACCCTCTCCATGTCATGGTGTAATATATTTTTCCACCACCACCTTACATTGGATGGGTATAATGGTGTAAATAAAAACTATATATGATTATTATAACATCATAATGATCTTATGATATTATATCGTCCACTCCAATTACATTAATATAATTATGGGAATGATATCATCGCTCATGCGTATGTACAGATTACCATCTCCACGACGCGATGAGATTCATTCTCCATGTTAACCATTTAAGAATAATTATAAAGTATATATAATAAATAATAATGACATATATTAAATAATAATTCTACTAGATTTATTTATATACATATATGTATGTCATCTACTTAATTCCATTCAATTCAATAAGGAAACGAAAAATAGCGTTCATGCGTACGTACGAACTACCGTCTCAATGTCTAATGTATTTATTTCCATTTATCGATCTATTATATATATGTATGTTATGAATATATATTATATATAAATCATGTTTTATATTCTGGAATTTATTAATCATTATCTATGTAAACATATTAGTAACTACAAGTCAGAACACAGATGATAAATGAAACGATTTTACCAAAAATGTTTCTTTAACATTGAATTTACAAAAGAAAGGTTAATATAAAGTCATCTCTAAACCATATATGATATCATAACAATGAATATGATTCTGTAATAAGTCAATGAGATTATTTAAATCATTATACAGGAGGTTCCGATACGCAAAAAGCATATAAGCCCTAAGTGTAAAGGATAATTTTTCAAATCTCATTTTTATCCGAGATTACTTATACATATGTATTAACTGGGGTTATATTTTTCATCTATGCCCATAAAATGTTTTTCATAAAGTGTTTAATATTCTTCCATGTATGTTTAATGTCATTTTACCCCTCTTTTTCTTTTACTTTTTTTTATGGATGGAATCATTATTTTGTTTACAATTCCAATAACGTTTTGACTTTTCCAAAAAATGTGTGAGGAGAATGTTTTTTAACTTATACGGCAAGACCAAATTTTTACGGTTTCATAACGCCAAATTTTCATGATGATTAATTAAAATATATCATGATTTTTTTTCACAAAATCATTTTCTTTTAAAATTTAATGGAATTTTTTGATAAGAAATTCATTTTATAGAAGAAAGGATATTTTCCTCAAGAATTCATTTCAAGTGTTTTTTCAAAACTATTTTCCATCTAAGATGACATTATTTAGTATGATTATGTTTCAAGTATAATGTCTCTATGATTTACATGGTTTCACTATTATTTTGATGAAATTATATCCATTTGTTTTATATGTATTATTTTATGATGGGATGATGTTTATGAAACCCATTTGATTCTCTAGGTTATGATAAATGATTTATGTTTATGTTGTGGAACACTTAAGAATGATTAAAAAATGAGATGGGATGGACCTATATCTCCCTCCAATGCATTGGGTAAAGATTTATATCTCATGAGATAGAGATGGCTGGAATGGAAAGTTAATTCGGTTCAGTAATACATGACTGGAATTAGGAGTGAACACAGTTTAGTAATGGACATTGTCCACTAAGATAGTATTGGTTGCAATGCCTTGGAAACTATGGAAATAATATCATGTGCTTAATGGTTATCCACAATTACATGTTTTCTTCCCATGATATTTTATCATGATTGATGTTCAATTATGATATATGGCTTATATACATCCAAGATTAATGTCTTTGCTCAAGATTTCGATGTTTAGATTTTATGTTCAAGTTTTTGAATTCAAATGTTTATGGATTGTTTTATTTTCTATATTTTTACCCTTATAGAGCATTTGAGCTCACCCTTTTTATGTTTTATTTTCCCTAGGATAAAAATAAAGGTTTTAGGTAATAAAAAAAGGGGAATATCATTATGGGAGATGTTGAATATCTTTTACCACGATCAGAAGATTATGTTCCAAGTATCCAAAGACACAAAACTATTACAGTCCTTTGGTGTCTATTTTTGTTATGTATTCCAAAAAAGTAATGTAATTTCCATGTATGTCATGTTTTGGGTCTCTATAGTTGGTAACAGAGGTTGGTTTAGTTAACCTTTGGAAACTAGGATGTGATAAATTTAGTGAGATTCCTAGAGATATTTCAAAGGTATGTCTAGGGATGTCCCTAAGGTTAAGTATAAGTGTAGGTTATTGTCGTAGAATTATGATAATAATATTAGAATTAATCCTAAGATGTTATTTATTTAATGTACTCCCCCTTTATTATGTTGTTTTCTTAGCATTATTTTAGCCTCTCACAATGTTCTTTTTGGGTTTTAGACGATGGTTGTAACCCAAAGGAATCATGTTGTTCAATGTAATGGAAATCCAATGATTGTACTCATGAACAACCAAATGTGATGGGAGATTGAGTGAAAATATTATTTCTATACTTACACAAGCTATGAATAATTTTGGATTTCCGAATTATCAGAGAACAGAAAAATATTATATTGAGTCCATTATGAGGCAACTTACACCGTCTTTCAATGGGAATTTTGATAAACTTGTTATTGAACAATGGAGTAGTACAATTGAAAATATATTTTCCATACTTCAATGTTCAGAACCTAAAAAAGTCATTTTGTTTGTTTACTGTTTAAAATGTGAAGAAGACCAGTGGTGGACTCTTATTAAGAATACAAGGCCCCAAGATGAAATTGAATCCATGGAATGGGACGAGTTCAAGAACATGTTTTTTAGTAATTACTTCCCTAATAGTCTTTGAAAAATGTTATAAAAGGAGTTCCTTGAGCTTAAGAAGAAGGATGATGAATTTTTCGGTATATACGAAGAGAATTTTACATGGTTTGTAAGGCATGAATCTGGATTTATCATCCAACCTAAGTTTAAAGTTGATTGATTCTTTAGTGACTTAAAACTAAGCCTTCGAGGGGCATTAGCGATAAGAGACTTTAGTAGGTATGAAGATATTTTGTGTGGTGATATCAAGGTAGAACTTGAAGTTGGTGTAACATATCCATCTCATGGTTTTCACAAGAAATTAAAGATGGAGTTCACGAAAAAACCTCATATCAATGTTGAAATGAAGGTGAATGTTTCCTTATGCTCAAAGTGTGGAAAGAAGCATGGTGGAAATTGTCTAAAAGGTCGTAAAAAATGTTTCAAGTATATAAAAGAAGGTCATCAAGAAGTTGACTGCCGATGTAATGGTAAAAAGGTTTCTAATGACGTGAATAGAGAAAAGACTACAGAGAACGCTCCACCAACACTTTAATGCTTCATGTTCAAGGAAATGGGGCATTATGATAACCAATGCCCTCATCTGAGGGTTAATGATGATCGATGTGAGCAACCTCTTAAGGAAAAGGAAAAAGGGAAGTCACATTCGATCACTATTGGTGATGTTGAGTATGACAGTGATGTAGTAGAATGATTATGTGTTTATGTAACAGGACTCCAAAATAATCTCATGGAATCTAATTTATAATAATGTGGAATATTGGAATATTTCTGTATTGGTTTATTATGGTTTTCAATAATTATATGGTACTGGAAACCATGAAAATTAATTCAAATATTTTGGAAAGAAGATTATATGATAAGGAGAAAATGAAAACTTTAATAGTATTCCTGAGTTCATTACTGATATAAGGAATATGTGATATTATGGTTTGAGTATATAGATTTTTTGGGATTTTGGTATGTGGAAAGAGTTAACTTTTGACAACATTCATGTTTTCACAAAGGTTAAATTGGTATTCATATTTAAAGAGAATACATGATTAAGGAACTCACATTTGTGTAATTTTACGAACAAGATATATCATATGATATGTGGGGGATAAATGATGGTATTCACATGCTCGGCCGATGACATTTCTAGTAATTGTTTTCTTAATACTATATGCTTAGACAGAAGTATTTTGGATAATCCAAAATATTGGAATGTATTATGTTGGACATAAGTTAGTATTGTTTAAGGATAAGAATATTTGGATATTATTGATGGAATGTTATAATAATGTAGTTTAAGAAAAAGGACAACCTGCAGGACGGTCGACAACCCGTCGCATCGGACAAGGTTGTGGGAATCGAACCCACAACTGAGTGCGACATGCCTTTATCGCCAACCACTATCCTACAAAAAGTCCCTAGTTAGTAGATTCTAGATTTATTAAGCGCTATGATACATGAATTATAAGTCCATATTAGCAACCATATACGATTAATATGAACATAAATGGACTTATGTATAATTAATAAATTGTGCTAATATTTTTTTGATAGAAACAGATGGAATGGCCTACCATTTTATCAAATGATCAGCTAACACTTCATGAATGAAAAATTCAACTTCATTTCTTTAAGAGATGAAGTGGAAATTGTTCAAGGCACAAACAACAGTAATATTGTTCCAAAATCAAGTAACTATTTATTTTAATTAAAAAATTATTCAACATTTGGGAGATGATCTTGAAAACAAAAAATGTTGTCCTAGTGCCCTCATATTTGATATATCCGATGGTACCATAGATCATCACAAATTTATGGCTTTCTGATTGATGGATTTTTCATCGCCATGTTCTCTACCACTCTCCATCAGAACATGATGGTTAGATTTCTCTTCCATATCCATATTTTCACATATGTTCTCTTATATGGAAACTCAGTTATTAGTTAATTTGGATAACCATTACGTTTTATAATTTAGTTTTTAAAGATAAGTTTTGGTATTCCTTTTTACGATGTGGGTTTCTATTAAATAAACTTTCGATTAGTAAACCATTTATAACCCTGAAGAATTTCGTGGGTGAAATTTATTTTAAGGGGGGTAGAATGTAACACCCTAGGATTTTATGAAAAATATTCGTTTTAATTTCATTGATGTCTTGTGTTTTACGCCCCACCAAAAGAAGCTTGCACTACACGCATCCCTAACTTGTCTTGCATTATATGCAATTGCGACATTCCACGATAGCGTTTGTTGTATGTAATACCAAGTTTCACTAACTGAGATATTACTATAATATTATTATGAACTAGCCATTATGAATAGTAATACCCACTTTTTGAAATTTTATAAATTTTATCCTTTGAAATGGACTTCATATTTACATTCTGAATATCAAAATTAGCATAGGGTGATTTTTTTGTATTGTTTAAAAACAATAGATTTTTTATGAATAGTGAAAAGACTAGGTTACAATTTAAAAACCGATTTTTTATTTAAATAATTATTTATTTGATTTAAATTTATTTTAGGTCAAAATTGATACATAGTACCAATATAAGTTCAATTTAATTCATTGGAGTCATTTTATAAAAATTTAAGATATATATAAATTTTATTGAACTCTTGACCGTCTTTTACACATCTCCTAGGAGAATTTTCAAATTTATATAAAACAAAATTTTACCACTTCTGTATGTGGAATTTCAAAAATCTGAGAGACACAATTAATATCAGTAATTAAATGTGGTTTAATAAGTTAAAAATAATTTTTGGTGAATAGTAACTTTTTTCTTTTATTTACCACGGTTAAAAGTAGAAGGGTAATTAAGTGTAAAAATGATATTATTATTACCCTAACACATGTCCTAATTCTATTGGAGATGTGTAATTCGACCAAAAACAAACTTAGGGATAAAATATTACCCTTTAGGTCCACTTGGATTAGATTAGGGCATTTATTATTATTTTATTTAAAGAAGAGTAAAAAAGAGTTAAAATCAAGGTTCAATAACTAAAACATTTTTAATATAGGGTAATACATAAGATAAATTAGACTATAAATATTCCATCAAAAGGTAAAAAAATTACCTACAAAAGGGTATTTTATTTATAATTTTTAGACATTATATAAGTTAATTTTTTTTATGACACAATGATGATGCATTAATTACCTTATTAATGATATATTAACATAATTGATATTATAAATACACAAATAAAGGATATCATAGTATTTTTATGAATTCCACTAATTTTTTATGTTAATATGACATGTTAATATTTATTTTATTAAAGTTTTTGGAACTAATAATGCTTTTATTATTTTCACAAAAATCATGTACCAAATAGTCTCAAAATTGACATAAAATCGTTTTTAAAACAAATATATATTATTAATTGTTATTTTATTCCTAAAAATATAAGGATAGTCCAAATAGCTTAGATAAAGCTATATATATCAATAATTAGACACTTGGGGTTCTTTTAGGTTTGTTATTGTATTTTTATTAACCGTATAGTGTTAGAAAACAAAAAGACACGGTAGAAGATAAATTATTTTACTTAGAAATAAATCTAAATGATAAGTTCAAAATAGTAACCTAAACATGTCTAAACCCTATTGGTTGAGAGGATTTAAAACCTTCCCCACTTTAGCTTAGAAATATATAAATTTTTATCTTTTAAAATCCGAATATGACTTTATTATAAAATAATATTTTATGTTATTCCTAAGGTGCCCCTCTCCTCCATTATAAAATGGGAATCCCTTCCCTCTTCCCCTAACACCCTTTTTAGCCTTGATGCTAGAAAAAACCCTGAAAATTACACTTCTAAACCTATATAGTTATATCATTGAGATTCTGGTCTTCTCGAAAGACCAACTCTAGTTCCTTATGGGGAATTTTAAAGGAGGTGCGTCGAGGAAGTGGTCATCTCTTATACCGACTCTTTCATGTTTCTTTCTTCTTATAATTCCTCTTAATTAGTTGTTTCATTATAAATAAATAAAATAAGTCTTAATTATATAATGATATTTTATTATAAATATGAAGCAACCCAATTTCACCTTCTATCCATCCTACAGAAAACAAAATCCCTGCGCGTGCGTTCGTACGGAAAACCGTCTCAACACCGTGGTGAAATCTGTTTTCCCACCACCACCTTACTTGGATGGGTATAATGGTGTAAAGAATAACTATATATGATTATTATAACATCATAATGATTCTTCGATATTATATCAACCACTACAATTCTCTTCATATAATTATGGGAACGATATCATCGCTGGTGCGTACGTACGGATTACCATCTCCACGACGCGATGAGATTCATTCTCCATGTTAACAATTTAAAAATAATTTTAAAGTATATATAATAAATAATAATGATATATATGACATAATAATATTATTGGATTTATGTATATATATATTTATGTCATCTACCTAACTCCATTCAATTCAATAAGGAAACAAAAAATAGTGTACGCACGACCTATCATCTCCATGAATGGTGTATTTCTTTCCATTTATTGATCTATTATATATATATATATATATTCTGAATATATATTATATATAAATCATGTTTTATATTCTGGAATTAAGTAATCATGTTCTATTTAGTCATATTAATAATTACAAGTCAAAACAGGGATGATAAATGAAACGAATTTACCCAAAACACTACATTAACATTGAATTTAAAAAAGAACGAGTAATATAAATTCATAAGTGAACCATATATGATATCATAATAATAAATATGATTCTATAGTAAGTCAATTACATTATATAAATAATTATACAGAAGGTTGAGATACGTACAAAGCATATTGGACCTAAGGTAAGGGATAATTTTTCAAATCTCATTTTTATCCAATATTTCTTATACATAAGTACTTTCTGGGGTTATATTATTCATCCACGACCATAAAAGGTTTTTCATAAAGTGTTTAATATTCTTCCATGTATTTTTAATTTCATTTTTACCCCTATTTGAATTTTACTTTGATTTATGGATGGAATCATTATTTTGTTTACCATAGAAGGATCTTTTTGACTTTTCTGACAAATGTATGAGGATAATGTTTTTTTAAATTATACAGCATGAATAGATTTTAATAGTTTCATAATGAAAAATTTTCATGAAGATTACTCTACATGATTTCATGATTATTATACAGAAAATAATTTTCTTTTAAAATTTAATGGAATTTTGTAATAAGAAATTGATTTTAAATAAGAAAGGATACTTTCCTCGAGAATTCATTTCAAGTGTTTTGTCAAAACTATTTTCCATATAAGATGAAATTCTTTAGTATGATTATGTTTCAAGTATAATTTATCTATGATTTACTTGGTTTCACTTTTCTTTTGATAAAATGATATCTATTTCTTTTATATGGAATTTTTTATGAAGGGATGATGTTTATGAAACTCTTTTGATTATTTGGGTTATGATGAATGATTTATGTTTATGTTGTGGCACACGTAAGAATTATTTCAATATGATATGTGTGGGACCTATATCTACCTCCAATGAATTAGATAAATATTTATATCTCATGAGATAGACATGGTTGGAATGGAATGTTAATCTGGTTCAGTAATACATGACTGGAATGAGGAGTGAACTCGGTTCATTAATGGACTTTGTCCACTAATATGGTTTTGGCAGCAATTCCTTGGCTACTATGGAAATCATATCATGTTCTTAATGTTTTTCCACAATTACATGTTTTCTTCCCATTCTATTTTATCCGGATTGATGTTCCATTATGATATATGCCTTATATACTTCCAATATTTATGTCTTTTCTCAAGATTTCGATGTTTAGATTTTATGTTAAAGTTTTTGAATTCAAATGTTTATGGATTTTTTTATGTTCTCTATGGTTACCCGTATTGAGCATTAGAGATAGAACTTTTCATGTTTTCTTTTCCCTGGGATATAAAGAAATGTTTTAGGTAAGAAAACAAAAGGGGAAGATCTTTATGGGAGTTTTTGAAGATCTTTCACCATGATTAGAAGATTATGTTCCATGTTTTTTAAGACACTAAACTATTACGGTCCTTTGGTGTCTGTTTTTGTTATGTATTAAGTATTCTGCAAAAGTAATGTAATGTCCATGTATGTCAAGCTTTGGGTCTCTATATTTGTCATCAGAGGTCGTTTTATTTAACCTTTGCAGACTAGGATGCGAGAACTTTAGTGAGATCCCTATAGATATTTCAAAAGTACGTCTAGGGATGTCGCTAACGTTAAGTATAAGTATAGGTTATAGTCCTAGAATTATTCTAACGATATTAGAATTAATCCTATGATGTTAGATATTGACGGTACTCCCCATTTATTATGTTGTTTTCCTAGCATGATTTTAGTCTCTCACACTATTCTTTTTTGGTTTTAGATGATGGATGGAACCCGATGGAATTGTGATGATCAATGTAATGGACAATGCAATTATTTTCCTCCCAAACAACCAAATGTGATGGGAGATACAGTGAAAAATATTATTTCTATACTTACACAAGCTATGAATCCTTCTGTATTTCCGAATGGTTAGAGAAGGGAAAAATATTCTATTGAGTCCTTTATGAGGGAACACCCACCGTCTTAAAATGGGTCTTTTGCTCCACTTGTTGCTGAACAATGGATCAGTACAATTGAAAAGATATTTTCCATAATTCGCTGTTCAGAACATGAAAATTTCATTTTCACTGTATACCGGTTAGAAGGTGAAGCAGAACTGTGGTGGAATCTAATTAAGAATACAAGGAAACAAGATGAAATTTAATCCATGGAATGGGTCGAGTTCAAGAATTTTTTTTTCAGTAAGTACTTCCCACGTATTCTTCAATCAATGACGGAAAATGTGTTCCTTGAGCTTAAGTAGAAGGATGATGAATCTGTTGGTATATATGAAGCGAATTTTACAAGGCATGCGATGTATGAAACTGGATTTATCATCCAACATAAATGTAATGTTGATTGATTCTTTAGTGGCTTAAAACCAAGCCTTCTAAGGGCATTAGCGATAAGATACTTCAGTAGCTATGAAGAAACTGTGTGTTGTGCTATAAAGGTAGAACTGGAAGTTGGTGTAACATATCCATCTCAAGGTTTTGAAAAGAAACGAAAGATGGAGTTCAAGGAAAATCCTCATAACAATGGTGAAGAGAATGTGAATGTTTCTTTATGCCCAAAGTGTAGAAAGAAGCGTGGTGGAGATTGTCTAAAAGGTACTAGAAAATTTTTCAAGTGTGGAAAAGAAGGTCATCAAGCAGGTGAGTGCCGAAGTAATGGGAAAAAGGTTTCTATTGATGTTAATAGAAAAAATACTACATAGAACGCTCCCCTAACACATCAATGCTTCATGTGCAAGGAAATGGGGCATTATTCTAACCAATTCCCCAAACCAAGGGTTAATGATGATCGATGTTAGCATCCTATTAAGGAAAAAGACAAAGGGAAGTCACATGAGATCACTATTGGTGATGTTGAGTATGAAAATGATATAGTGGGATGATTATGTGTTTATATAACGAGATTCCAAAATAATGCTATAGAATCTAATTTATAGTACTGTGGAATATTGAAATATCTATGTATTAGTATATTATGGTTTTCAAAAATTATATGGTACCAGTAACCATGAAAAGTAATTCAAATAGTTTGGAAATAAGATGATATGATAAGGATAAAATTAAATGTTTAATAGTATTCATGAGCTCATGACTGATATAAGGACTATGTGATATTATGGTTTGAGTATATAGAATTTTTGGGAATTTGGTATGTGGAAAGAGTTAACTTTTGACGACATTAATTTTTTCAATAAGGTTCAATTAGTATTCATTTTTCAAGAGAATACATGATTAAGGTATTCACATGTTTGTAATTTGACCAACTAGATATATCGTATGATATATGGGGGATAAATGATGGTATTCACATGCTCGGCAGATGACATTTCTAGTAATTCTTCTCTTTATAATATAAGCTTGGACAGAAGTATTTTGGATAAGCCTGAAGATTGGAATGGATTATGTTAGAAATAATTTAGTATTGTTTAAGGATAGAAATTTTTCAATATTATTGATGGAATTTTATAAAAATATTGTTTTAGAAAAAGAAAAACATGCAGGATGGCCGACAACCCGTTGCGTCAGACAAGGTTGCGGGAATCGAACCCACAACTGAAGTGCGACAGGCTTTTATCGCCTACCACTGGCCTACAGGAAGGCCCTAGTTAGTAGAAACTAGTTTTATTAAGCGCTATGATAGATGAATTATACGTCAATATTAGCCACCATATACAATTACTATCAGCATAGATGGATTTATGTATATTTAATAAATTGTGCTAATATATTATTGATAGAAATATATGGAATGACCTATAATTCTATCACATGATCTGCTAACACTTCACAAATGACAAATTCAACTTCATTTCATTAAGAAATGTTGTCAAAATTGTTCAAGGCACAAATGACAGTAAAAATGTACCAAAATAAAGTATGTATTTATTTTAATTAAAAAATTATTCAATATTAGGGAAGTGATCATGAAAACCAAAATTGTTGTCCTAGTGCCCTCATATTTGATGAATCAGATGGTACCTTAGATCATCACAAATTTATTTCTCGGTGATTGTTGGCTTTTTCATCACCATGTTCTCTACCACTCTCCATCAGAACTTGATGGTTAGATTTCTCTTCCATATCCATATTTTCACACATGTTCTCTTATGTGGAAACCCAGTGATTAGTTAATTTGGGTAACCATTATGTTTTATAATTTAGTTTTTAAAGATAAGTTTTGGTATTCCTTTTTATAATGTGGGTTTCTATTAATGTAACATTCGAGTAGTAAACCATTTATATCCCTGGCGAATTTCGAGGGGGGATTTCATTTTAAGGGGGGTAGAATGTAACACCGCAAGATTTTATGAAAAATATTCTTTTGAATTTCATTGATGTCTTTTGTTTTACGCCACACGAAAAGGAGATTTCACTACATGCATCCCGGACAAGGCTTGCATTATACGCAATCGCGACATTCCACGATAGCGTGTGTTGTACGAAATACTGAGTTTCACTAAATGAGATATTACTATAATGTTATTATAAACTAGCCATTATGTATAGTAATACCCACTTTTTGAAATTTTATAAATTTTATCTTTTGAAATGGAATACATTTTTGGATTTTGAATATCAAAAATTAGCATAAGGTTAATTTTTGGTATTTTTCTGAAAACATTCAATTTTTATGAATAGTGAAAACACTGTGTTACTATTTAATAACAGACTTTTTATTTAAATAATTATTTATTTTATTTAAATTCATTTTATCTCAAAATTGATATATAATACCATTATATGTTCAATGTAATTCATTGGAGTCATTTTATAATAATTTTAGATATATAAAAACCTTATTGATCTTTTGACCGTCTTTTAACCACCTCCTAGGAGAATTTTCAAATATACATAAAACATAATTTTACCACTTCTGTGATTGGAATTTCAAAAATCCGAGAGACACGGTTGACATCAAAAAGTAAAAATTTGTTCAATAAGATAAAAATAATTTTTTTTGAATAGTAACTGTTTACGTTTATTTACCACGTTAAAAAGTACATAGGATAATTAAGGGTAAAAATGATATTATTATTACCCTAACACATGTCCTAATTCTATTGGATAAGTTTAATTCAACCAAAAAAACCTTAGGGATAATATATTAACCTTTAGGTCCACTTGTATTAGATTAGGGCATTTATTATTATTTTATTTAAGTAATAGTTAAAAGAGTTGAAATCAAAGTTTAATAACTGAAAAATTTTAAATACAGGGTTATACAGAAGATATATTAGACTATAAAAATTCCATATAAAGCTATAAATATTCCGTACATAATGGTATTTTATTTATAATTTTTAGACATTACTTAAGTTAATTTATTTATGACACAATGATGATGTAGTTATTACCTTATTAATGAAATATTAACATAACTGATGTTATAAATACACAAATAAATGTAATTTTAGACTTATTATAAATTCAACTAATTTTATAGGTTAATATGACATTTTAAAATTTATTTAATTATCTTTTTTTGAACTAATAATGATTTTATAATTTTCATAAAAATCATGTACCAAATAGTGTCAAATTTGACATAAAATAGTTTTTAAAAGAAATATTATTTTATTAATTGTTATTTTATTCATAAAAATCCAAGGATTGGAAAAAATGGATTAGATATGGATATATATATTAATAATGAACCAGTTGGGGTTATTTTGGCTTTTTATAGTATGTTTATTGACCATATAGTGTAAGAAAACAAAAAGACACGATTAATGTTAAATTATTTATCTTAGAGATAAATGTAAATGATAAGGTTAAAATAGTTACCTAAACTTGTCTAAAACATATTGTTTGAGAGGATTTAGACCCATACCTACCTTATATTAGAAATAAATAAATTTGGAGCTATTAAAAACTGAATATGACTTTATTATAAATAATATTTTATGGTTTTCCTAAGGTGCCCCTCTCCCTTATAAAAAGGGCATCTTTTCCATCTTTTATTCACACCCTTTTGAGCCTTGATGCTCATAAAACCCCTGAAAATTACTCTTTTCAACCTCTATAGTTATATCATAGATGTTCCAGTCTTCTCAAAAGACCAACTCTAGTGCCTTCAGAAGAATTTTAAAGGAGGTGTGTCGAAGAAGATGTAATCTCCTCTACCGACTCTTTCAAGTATCATTCTTCTTCTACTTCCTCTTCATTAGTAGTTTCATTATAAACTAATAAAATCAGTATTAATTATTTAATTTTATGATATTATAAATATGAAACAACCCCATTTCACCTTCTATCCATCCTACGGAATACTAAATCACCGTGCATGTGTACGTACAGAATACCTTCTATATGCCATGGTGTAATCTGTTTTTCCAGCACCACCTTACATGGATGGGTATAATGGTCTAAATAATAACTATATATGATTATTATAACACCATAATGATTCTATGATATTATATCATCCACTCGAATTCCATTCATATAATTATGGGAATGATATCATATCTTGTGCGTACGTACGGATTACCGTCTCCACGATGCGATGAGATCCATTCTCCATGTCAACCATTTAAGAATAATTATATGGTATATATAATAAATAATAATGATATATATGACATAATAATGCTACTGGTTTTATGTATATATATATATATATGTATGTCATCTACTTAATTCCATTCAATTCAATAAGGAAACGAAATACATTGTTGATGCGTACATATGGCCTACCATCTCCATGAACGGTGCATTTCTTTACATTTATCGATCTATTATATATATGTATATTATGAATATATATTATATATATATCATGTTTTATATTCTAGAATTAAATAATCATGATCTATATAATCATATTAATAATTACAAGTCAAAACACAGATGATAAATGAAACGATTTTACACAAAACATTTCTTTAACATTGAATTTAAAAAATAAAGGGTAATATAAAGTCATAAGTGAACCGTATATGATGTCATAACAATGAATATTATTCTTTAATAAGTCAATGACAACATTTAAATCATTATACAGGAGGTTCAGATACGTAAAAATCATTTCTGACCTAAGGTAAGGGATAATTTTTCAAATCTAATTTTTATCTGAGATTGGTTATACGTAAGTATTTACTAGGGCTATATTTTTCATCCATGCCAATAATATGTTTTTCATAAAGTGTTTAATATTCTTCCATGTATGTTTAATGTCATGTTTACCCCTCTTTGACTTTTACATTGTTTTATGGAAGGAATCATTAATTCGTTTACCACACAAGAACTTTTTTGGCTTTTCCTACAAATGTACGATGAGAAAGTTTTTTATCTTATACATCCTAAACAAATTTTTACGTTTTCATAACGCCAGAATTTCATGAAGATTACTCTACATGATTTCATGATTATTTTACAAAAAATTATTTTCCTTTAAAATTTAATGTCATTTTTTGATAAGAAATTTATTTTAAAGATTAAAGGATATTTTCCTCAAGAATTCATTTCAAGTGTTTTGTCAAAACTATTTTCCATCTAAGATGACATTATTTAGTATGATTATGTTTCAAGTATAATGTCTATATGATTTAAATGTTTTCAGTTTTCTTATGATTAAATGATATCCATTGGTTTTATATGGATTATGTTATGATGGGATGATGTTTATGAAACCCATTTGATTCTTGGGTTATGATGAATGATTTATGTTTATGTTGTGGCACACATAATAATGATTTCAATATGAGATTGGTGGGACCTATATATCCATCCAATGCATTGGGTATAATTTATATCTCATGATATAGACATGGATGGAATGGAATGTTAATCTAGTTCAGTAATATAGGACTAGAACGAGGGGTGAACTCGGTTCAGTAATGGACATTGTCCACTAAGATGGTCTTAGAAACAATGCATTGGCTACTATGAAAATCATATCATATGCTTAATGGTTTTACACAATTACATGTTTTCTTCCCATGTTATTTTATCATGATTGATGTTCCATTATGATATATGACTTACGTACTTCCATGATTTATGTATTTTCTCAAGATTTCGATGATTAGATTTTGTGTTCAAGTTTTCCAATTCAAATTTTTATGAATTGTTTTATGTTCTCTATGTTTACCGTCACTGAGAATTTTAGCTCACCCTTTTTATGTTTTCTTTTCCCCAGGATATAAATAAAGGTTTTAGGTAAGAAAATAGAAGGGGAAGATCTTTATGGGAGATTTTGGAGATATTTCACCATGATTAGAAGATTATTTTCCAAGTTTCCAAAGACACTAAACTATTATGGTCATTTGGTGTCTTTTTTTGTTATGTATTAAGTATTCTGCAAAAGTAATGTAATGTCCATGTACATCAAGCTTTGGTTCTCTATAATCTATATAGTCAAGGTTCACTCCCTAGGCTATATTAGTCTATATCATGAGATATAAACCATTAGCTAATATATTTGAGGGAGATATAGGTACTATCCATCTCATAAAGAAATAATACAGAAAAATTACAGAAAAAATAATGAAAATTCATAACATAACCCACAAAATGAAATGGGTATCACAAACATGTATTAATATCATAACATGAGTAAAAACTAATAGTTTTCATAATCATTTCAGCAAATGTATAACACATGAATGATGTGTAGTTTTAAAATTTATAACTCATGGTTAAGAGAAAATTATCATAAACAACATAATATTAAAAAACCATTCAAGGAAAGAATATGAATGGTAACACTGAATAATTTCATCATAAAGCATTGAGTGTCACTAATGAATGTCATATTATATGGGAAATAATTTTGAAATGTTACTTAAAATATTTTCTTGATGAAAATATCCTTCTTCATTGAAATTTCATTTTAAAAATTTTAACCTTTTGAAAAAATTATCATTGAAATGATGATTTAAAACATACAAAGGAAGCATGAAATCATTTTGAAATTTTTTCCATTAATCATATAAAATAAGTGTGATGACATTGGAAAACCAATTTCAATGAAAAATATGTTGAAATTTTTCTATGATATATTTAAAACTATTTGAAATAAATTTCATTTAAAATATATCTTAAATCAATTTTCATAAAAATTAACTTTTTAAACATCAAATTTATAATTCAACAAAACGATGGCTGGAGAAACCAAACATGTCGTACAAGTAAGAAAGTATATTTCTTTTTATAGTAAAAGGTTAGAAAATTAATTTTTACGAAAAAAAAGAAGAATAAAATGAATAAAATGGTAAGAGAAAAAATGTTAATAATTTAATTAAATGATAAATTAATATTAGTATAATATTCTAAAAATAAAATTTTCAGAATCGTGGTTTTGAAGGATTGTAGATTTCTAACCGAAGAGAGATGGATGCAAATATTTTCATTAGAAAATTCATTATAATCTTAAGTGCAAAAATGGTGAATTTTTTTCTAAAACATTAAGATACAAATAAAAATGGCGGGTAACAATAGTAATAAGGTTATTGAAATATGGACCATAATATTTCACTAATTAAAATGTGATCATATATAGTCTCGAATAATGGTGAGATTGTTTCAATAAACCCATACCAAATGGTATATCTGAATCATAATCCCCTTGTAGGAAAATGAAATTACATTGACCCTTAAAATATCTTAAAAATGAGATTAATGTTATAAAATTTCAACAGAAATTTGTACACATCATATGAAAATATCATAGTTTAACATGGCATGTATCTCAAAGAATGAAAATTGAGAATAAATTATTTTACTGATTTTTATCATTTAAAAATTTAAACTCAAGCATGAAAGATCATAAATTGGTAATGTAAATAAAAATATATTTTAGTAAATTAGGAATGTAAAACATTCATAGGGATTATATACTCTAAAACAATAATTGAGTGGGGAATATGGAATATATCTCGGAGAAGTAATGAGTGAGATTAAATTCCATTACCTGGTCTCTTAGCACTCATCATACATATTCAAACCTATTATATAATAAATATAAATTTATTATAAATCTATAACAAAACAATATTCGTAATTATAATACCATATTTGGTTTGATTATGGATTTATATTACCAAATTTTTAACAATTATATGTTATTGTTTTTCTTTAGGTAATATTTGCATAGTTTATCACATGTGTATTAAATTGTTATATATTTGGTCCTTATATTTATATAATGGCTCCCAAAATGAAAATTTTCATAAAATTTAAAATATATTTTATATATTTTTATTAAAATAATCCATAGAATATATAATTATGAAATAAAATACACTGTTTATAGATATGGTAATCCATATATACTCATAAAGGCTATTTATGAGTAATTTTTGTTTTGAAAGAAGAAATGTAAAATTAATAAATATATACATTTCATGAACAATCTCTGGTATCCATATTACCTGATAACTAAGCCACATAGTCCGATGGTCATTTCGGGTCCCAATGGGCTGGTTATTAGCACCTCGCATTATATAACAAGGAAGTGGGAACAAATTTTCCACAAAATATAGAATAAGAAAAAGAAACAAGAAAGTATGAATAAAAAATAATATCCAATGGGAGTAATGTACCAGAATATAAAAAGACATAATTTCCTAATTTACTATAACCCTAGTACTATTAAAGGAATACACTCTCTTATTTGTATGGAAAAAACTCACCATAGCTAAGGTTTACTAGCATGATTCTCTACCAAGATGTCATTTCCCCTTGATCGAACACATAAATAGATAATTTATAAACACCCAACGGCACATATAGGGTGTGAGATAAATATCCAAGTTGGGTCTCACCAAGGATTTTATAACAGTTTCTAAATATATATTAACAAAAATAATTTTTTTTAATTTTAAAAGTAAATTTTTTTAACTTTAAAACATATTTAAATAAATCATATTATACAAGTTCGGCATTTTAATAGTTTAGAGTGTGTCCGAATAACTCAACAAATACCTAAGGCTTTCATGTATTCATACATAATCAATGATGTGAAATTTATTTTAAAAAATCTTAAAATATAACTAATTCACATTCTTCCATTTAAAAAATCCAATTTTCCATTTATAACCAAAATGGGTTTTAATAAAAACATGCCACATTCCAAGATAAAACCCTATAGTTTCTATAAAAACAATTTTAAGGCATATATACATGTATGAAATCCATTCAAAACCAATTCCTTCACTTTTCACAATTATCTTCCCAATTAAATTCATCAATTTTACTGAAATAATTTCCATCAATTCCAAAGTATAAATTAAATAATTTAAATTAACTAATTTCTATAAACATGCCCCAATTTAATGGAATTCAGGGTTTTCCCAATTTCATTGACAAGACTCTTTCAAATCTACCAATTAACAGGAAATTGAAATTTCCAAATCAACTAAAATAAAGTATAAAATTTTTAATTTAAATTATAAATTTAAATACCTCAATAAATTTACAGTTAATCAATTTAGATAATCGAGAGGGAACCACCGAACTTTCTCCTAAAAACAACACTCGAAATAGCACCGATCAATGAGAATGAAGGTTTAGAATACTTAAATTCATAATTTAGACATGATATATAGCCCAACATGACATAGTTAAATAAATTACATGACGATATATTGAAATACTAAATGAGGAGAAATTCACAAAGATGAAGACTGAGAGACAACTCTTACCCATGAATCCGTCCACATGTAAAACGAAGATCAAATATAAAACGAATTGATCAAGAAGGTTCGGAAACATTCAAGATCGCACAGGGAGATCCTTAGGTTGAGGTAATTGAAATTAGATAGGATCTGAAAGGAAAATAATAGCCACACAATTTAATTTTAAAAATAGAAGTTGTAGTATTACATGACGTTTAACAGCAACAAATTTTTTGAAATACTTAATTATCATAAACGCCAAAAGAAAAACAACCACAACATAAATTATGACACTCTGAGTTAAGAACTGATATGAAAACAATTAAAAAAGTGAAATTTGTTTTTAGGATGTATACATTTCACATTGTGAATACCTTAACGACTTGTCCTCTAATACCATTACACGACGTGTAACCGAATTACATGGCATGTAATCATCTGGATGTTTACAAAAAACCATGGATAAATAAGTGAAACCTTGAAAAATCATATAACTTAAAAATAATAAGTATCCTCCTAGGTTCCTCGCAATCATATCCAATTAATTAAAATAAAAAACCATGGAATGGTAAAAAGAATACATGTCAGATCGATAATTGGATTTTACAACCTCCCAATAATAAAATATTTTTGTCTATAGAAAGCCTATTAATAATCTTCCTTGCTGAAAAGATGTGACAACTTATCTCTTATTAGTTCTTCACATTCATACATCTCATGACTTTTATAACCATGTTGTCATAACACCTGATCCGAAGGTATCATACTCTCAGAAAGTTCCTTGGCATTAAAATCAACAATCCTATATAGATGCTTATTCAATGATAAATCATGTTCAATATCTAGATAACTCTATCTCAAAACATGAGATGGAGAAGAGATACACATTATCTAATATGATACATGGAACATATTTTGTATCAATGTCAACTTTAATGGATGTTCTATATGGTAAAAAACATTCCCTCCATGTTCTAAAACCTTGAATGGTCCATGAAAATGAGGAGAAAGATTACATATCCTCCCATGCGGTTAATGGCCCAACTAGACTGCTACATTCATGAACACCTCTTAAAATACTATAAAAATGAAAGGCCTACGTGTATGCTCATTAAAATGAATATATCAACTTTCTGCTATCAACATTCTATGATGAATTAGCTAAATCACCAATGTCGTCCCTTGCACCAAACATAATCCAACAAAAGAACACTCACCAATCTCAAACTAATAAAATAGAGATTTACAAGTCCACCAATACATGTACTCAAAAATTAACAATTTTTTATATATTGGAAACTATTGTTATAAGAAAACTCAATAAGTTCCAAGTGGTAACCCCAAGCCCCAACAAAGTTGAGAACATAAGCATGAAGAATGTCCTAAAGAATCTATATAAATTTTTCCTTCATGATATCTAATTGTGGATGGTAAGATGTGCTCAACTAGGCCTCCAGTCCTAGTTGATTTTGAGGCCTCTCCAAAAAATAGAAGTAAACCTCTATAATTGGTGGAACTCCCTAAAAATGTACAATCACCTTCACATAGAGATTTCCCAACTCGTCAATATTAAATGTTTTTCAAATGGATATAATGTTAGATGAATTGGTGAACCTATCTATTGAAACACATATTGCATTCTTCTTTCTCGGGCTATGAGGCATCCCAACTGTATAGTCCGTAGAGATTTTATCCCACTTTCTAGTTGGGATAGGAAGTGGTTGAAGTAAACTGGAAGGTTTCTAATCTGAATCCTTAACCTATTGTATTGTATAACAGTGGGAAACATTTTCAAAAATTTCCCATCTTAAACTCGTCCACCATAACTACATCCACATGTCATAAAACACCTTAGCTTCCCGTCGTTTCACAAAACCCGGGGAGTTATGGAAATATAGAATTACATCCTCCCTTTCTGCTAATGGAACAACAAAGAAATATTGATAGTATAGAACACCTTATTTGGAGAATGACAATGGGGAAACTATCTCCCCAACAAAAATATAGTATCTAATTCTACATAATTCATCAAAAAGATTTTGATCCTAAAGAATCATTTTGATGAAAGTGGATTTCAACTGCTTTTTGGCTAGGGAAACATCATCCTGTTTCTTTTAAACTCAAATATGAAACTATGTAAAGGGATCCATCAAATTACACTATTCCTAATATTGTATTATTGCCAGGGTTGGAATTTTCCTACTTAGTGAATCTGAAATGACTTTACCTTTTCTTGGGGTACAAGTGATGCCAATGATGATATATTGATGGTATTCCATCCAATATCTAGAGTGGAGATTTAATTCTTTTTTATTGAAGATATAACTCAGGATCATGTTGTTTGAATACATTATAGATCTTTATCTGTAAATTTAATATTGCCAACAAAAAAATGCATGCATTATAGCTAAATGATCAAGTAGACCGATAGGATAGTTATTCTCTTGAGGATTAAGGTTATAAGATCAATAGGAAATCACCTCATTACTATATAAAATAAGACAACCCAAACCTAAACCTGATGCTCACAGAAGACCACATAGCCCTGCCCAGCTTCTAGAAAAGTCAACTTCAGTGACATAGAATATAGACATTTTAGTTCAACCAAATAAATTGTAAATTTAACATTTCAAGACAGCTTCACCCCCTTCTGAGTCTGATAAGTCATCAGTGAAGTACGATTTGGGAATTCTTTCACGAACTATAGATAATATCCATCTAAGCATAATAATCATCAAAACTCAAAGATAATTCATGGTTTCTCCAAAGTCAAAACACACATTACCTTCTCATATCAACTAATATACCATTTTTAGTCACTATATGTCCCAATAATTTGATTTCTTAATATAGAAATAATAAATTGAAATCTGGATATAATGTAACTTATTTCTCAATAGGCACTGAACTATTCATAGATAATGCAAATGATCATCCTAAAACATGGAGTAATCTAGGTTTTCATCCCAAAATTTAACCACAAAGGTATAAAAATACTTGTGGAAGATCTTTTTAGAAAATCCATGAAAACTATTATAGAATTTTTCAGGACAAAGGGAATAACTAGGTACTCATAATGGACTTACCTTCTTGAAATGGATGTTTTATTAATGCCATATTCCTTTTTACATAACTGATTGTAACCAGATCTAGGTTCAGTCAATGATAACTGCTTCGTACCTTCCATGTGATCAAACAGATCATCAATCCATGGATATAGAAATTTTTTCTTTATCATAACTCATTTTATCTATTGTTAATCAATAGATAAGTGAAGATAACAATTATCCTTCTTAGAGAAGAGAATGGATGCCACCCAATGTGACACACTTGCGTGTATAAAGAAATTCTTAAGAAGATTTTCCATCTAGGACTTCAACTCTTTTAGTTTAGCTAGTTCCATGTGGTAATATAGAATAGAATATGGTTGGGTAGTATGCATTAAGTAAAGGGAAATCTCAACATCCATTATTAGTAGAAAAATAGAGAAATATGACGGTAACACATTGGGAAACTTGATGATGTTTAGAGGGAGATCAACACTCATTGAGTCCCACAACAAATCAAAAGAAAGCACTGATATAACATTCCCCAATTCCAAATAAGAGGTTCCAGCTCTAGTTGACCATAGCTGTCATTCTCCAAGAAAGACAAGATACACACCACTATGTCTAGTATAGTACACTCGTTGAAGATAAAAATCAATCAAGGATCTATTAGGAATGATCTAATACATCTCGAATATGACTTCAAGATATTTCAGGTCATGGACAAGAAGACTACAAGGTAGATAAACATATGATAGAGAGAATACCATACATGACTAGAGATACCATGCTCTCTCTTTGTTCCAAGGAGAGTAGCATTATCCATTGTACAATATAAAACCATCGTAGGAATATTTTTTAAATTAACAATAAAGTTGAAATAAATGAATGAGATTCACCATTATCAAATAGAGAAGTAAATAATAAAAAATATATAGTAATGAGACCTCTCATGGTTGCTGGATCAATGTGTTATTCCACTAGAAAATATTCCACTACATGAAGATGATTCGTTATAGATACTCATGGATGAAACCCTTTTATACATGAAGCCTATGATTGAACCATAGTGTTAATAACAAACTATGATTGTATTCCCCTATGCATTGTAGAAACATTTTGGAAGTATCTCTGTAAGTTCACTGAATGTCCACAAGAGCTATAGGTCTTGGGTACATCAATGAAAACCCTCCTGTAATGTCATAGATTAACACATTGGTAACAAATCAAAGTACTTCCTCCAAATATTGTAGGAGGTCTGGAACGACCCTACCATCAAGAACTATTGTTAGAATCATCATACCACTATTATCTCTTGATATAACTTTTGCTACCACTTAAAGAATAAGGAACACAAATAACCCTAACTTCTTAGATATGTCCATCTATACCATCATCACCTTATAAAACACGTCATCATAAGTGAATAAATTTGGTAATAAAAGACGAGAAAAGATATCTGATCGTAGTCCCAACTCATACCTTCGAGCGTTAATCCTCTCAATAGATACAATTTTGTGTGAAATATTCATCATCCCAGTACAAAGACTTGATTACTTAGTCATTGTTCTATTAGGTGGATCAAACATGAAAAACTCCACAACCTTATCCAACACCATTGACTATGGATTGAATTGACTAGTGAATACATCATTGAAGTAATTACATGATAAACCTTGATGTTTCATTGTTATCACCATTTTGTAGAACCATATCCTCCTCAGTCCTTCAAGCATGAAGGTGACACACATCACATTGATATCATTAGAGGTCTCCAAGAACTCAATCATATGTTCTATCTTACCCAACATAGAATTTATGGGTTTGTGACTAGCACCTAGAAATGTACAACATATAATTGTGAACAAAATTTCCACCAGACACAGATGAAGAAAAATAAAAAATATAATATGAATAACAAAAGAAGCTCCAATAGGGGTAAAGTTCAAGAATACATCAAGGCATAAATTACTAATGTACTACCACACAAGTATAAAGACAGGATGTTGTCCCTAGTCCCTATGGGAAAACTCTCGAATACAATGTTTCAATAGTAGGATCCACCTCAAATATATCATTTGCCCTTGCTCAAACCAGGAAGGAGATAATCTAGGAACACCAGATGGAACATGAAGGGTGTGAGCTAAATATCCTAGAAGGGTATCACTAAGGATTCGATAAATATTTCTAAATATAAATTAAAATAAATAATTATTTCAATTTTTAAAGTAAATGTGTTTATAATATTAAATCATATTTTAAAAAGATTATTCTATATAGTTAAAATAATGGAAAATACATTAAAAACATTCATTACATTAAAAGTGATGGCATATTTTGAAAACAATCACTTAAAAAAATTATATAAAATAGTTCATATAAATATTGAATGCATGGAAATCAGTTTTACAACATTTTAATACATTTATATCTCAAATAGAAATATAAAGATAGAAACATATCCATATATGAAAAAGTATGATAGTATTTCTGGATATAGGTCACTACACTCATTATGTGATCCCATCATATGTTTATACACGTGTCCCCATAACACTGAGCAGATGAAACATATCACCATCCAATAAGCGATGTGGCCTACCATATTTATGTTTTAGACCATTATAATAGCATATAGTGTGACCAAATAACTAACCGACTACCAATGGATTTCATGTTCTCCTACAAAATCAATGGTTGGAAATTTATTTTATGACAACTTAAAATAAATTTAAATCCCTTTATGCCATTTCAAAATTCCAATTTATCATTTAAAACCAAAATGGGGTTAAATCAAAACATGCCCATTTTTAATATAAAACCATTTGGTTTTCATAAAAACTTTTTAAATCCCTTTAAACAACTTTGAAATCCATTCAAAACCAATTCCATCAATTTTCAAAATTCTTTTCACAATTAAATTCAATAATTTAATTGAAATAATTTCTACCAATTCCCCAACATAAATTAACCAATTTCCCTAAACACACCCCAATTCAATGGAATTGGGGTTTTTCTCAATATTCCTGTCAAAACCACTTCAAATATCCCAATTCACTGGAATGTGATTTTATTATATCAATTGAATGTAATTCTTAGAAGTTTAATTTAAATCATAAATTGAAATAAATCAATAAATTTAATTTTAATCAATTTGGTTAATCAGGAAATATCCACTAACATTTCCCCCCAAGAACATCCCTTGCAACAACACCCGTTAATTAGAACAAAGGGGTAGAAGAACTAAATGCACAACCTAGTGGTGTGATTTATCACAACGTGACATAGATATATCAATTCTAGGATGATCTATTGAAATGTGAAAGGATGATAAAAATATAATGATAATGAATGATAGAGAACTCTTACAAAGTAATCCCACAACATGTTAAATGATGATAAATACTGAATGAATGGATCTAGAAGGGTTGGAATACTTCAGGATCACATGGGTTAGGACAAAGGATGAGGGAATTAAAACTAGATTGGAGTCAAAAGGAAATGATCAGACACATATCATTTTTAAAAAATAACATCCATGTAATTATATGAGGTGAAATCCTAATACAAGTCATAAAATATTTAATATTCATAACCGCTGAAAACGTGTAACCTCAACATCAATTCTGACACATTGAGTTAAAAACCAATCTTTAAAATATTCACGATGTGAAAGTTATATTCACCATGTTTACCCATCAATGCATGAATCCATTCGAAACTTTTCCTATGATACCGTTACATGGTGTGTATTCTTGTTACACGGATTGTAATCTTTTGGTAGTCTACAGAAAACATTGATTAAAGAATAAGACCCCTAATAAGTCTATATATTCACCATTGTAGGTATCCTCCCAATTCCTTCAAAATATGTTCTAGTTAATTCAATGGAGAAACCATAAATAGGTCAAAGCCATACCTACCAGATCAATAAAGAGATGTTACATCCTCCACACCATAAATACTTTTTGTCCCTAGAAATCCTATAAATAATATTCCATGCTAAAGAGGTGAAGACACTTCTCTCTTACCAGTTATTAACATTCCCAAATCTAATATCTATTAGAACCATACTTCCATAGCACATGAACCAAAGGTATCGTACTCCCAATAAGTACATTTTCCTTAAAATATACTATATTGAATGGACTCTCACTCAAGGATAATTTATGTTCAATCTCTTGATCACTCCAGCTCAAAATGTGAGATGGATAAGAGAGGAACATTCTCAACTGCGATTCATGAAATGCATTATTTATCTATGGAAGCTATGATGGAAGTGATATATTGTAAGGAACATTCCCCATGTATTGAAAATATTCAATAGGTCCCAAAAAATGTGGATAATGTTTTCCTTTCCTCCCATGTCGTTGATGTCACAATTGTAATGAAACATTCATGAACACCTGTTCACCAACATTTACCACCAAAGGTCTATAGTGATGATAATCATAAGATTTATATTGGATTTGTGCTGGAAACACATGAAGGAAGCATATCCTCAAGAATATATATATATCTCTATATGTGGAATATTTATTTTGGATATCTGATTGTGATAAAAAAGACCGAAAATACCAGGGCCTTATAATGGACTCTACAATAACGAGATATTAAGAAGAGATCCCTATCAGAAACAATAGCAGCCGGAATACCATCAAAATGCACAATCTCTTTCATAGAGAGTGTCTCCAAATCATGAACAGTTGATACTTATCGAATGGGTATAATGTGAGATTAATTTGTCATCCTATCAATCACAACCTATATTACATTCTTATTTCTATGGGTGGAAGGCAACAAAAACATAATTTCCTATGAGATTTCATCCTACATCCTAGTCGGTATTGAAAGTGGATGAAGTAAACCTGATGGTTTCTGATGCTTATCCTTAACCCAATTTCATGTATAAAAGATGGAAATAAACTCAGCAACACCCCATATCAAACCCATCCACCATAAATACAACCGCATATCATAAATCATATGAGTTTTTCCTTGGTCCACAACACATTTGGTATTATAGAAACTCTGATATACATCCTTTATTTCTACTAACATAGCAATGAATAAATATTAATAGAATATGACACCCTCAATGGAGATTTTCCACTAGAAAATTGTCTCCCCACCATAAATAGAGAATATAATTCTATAAAAATCATCAACAATATTTTGATAAAAAAATACATCACGGGAAAAGAGGATTTCAAATAAACTATGCATAACAAAACATCATCCCTTTTCTCACGAACTCCAATATGAAGATATGAAAAAATAACCTTTAAATTCCACTCTTCTGAATATTCTTTCACAATTAGGGTTGGATGTTTGATAAATATTGTATCTAAAACATTGTTTAAATTTCTAGGGGTATAGGTGATCTCAATGTCCAATGATTGATGGTATTCCACCCAATGTCTCTATCAAAGATTAAATTCTTCTTGAGAGAATTTATAACCCATGTTATTGGGGATTTAAGACACAATAAAATTTTCTTTGTAAATGTAATACCGCTTGGACATCCGAACATGCATTGCAAGTGAATATTCCAGTTCGTGGGTAAGATAGTTCATCTCATGAGGATTAAGATGACATGATCTATATGCAATAACATGATTACCTTATGTAATAACACATCCCAAACATAAACCTAATGCATCCTAGAAGACCAAAAAAACCTACCCTGCTTCTGGATAAGTCAAAACTTATGTAGAAGTAAATTGAAATTTCAGTTCAAATTTGAATTCATATGTTTATCATTCGAAGAAAAAATCACACCATTCTAATTTAGAGAAGTCATCGGAGAAGCCAACTTAGGGATTTCCTTCATGAACCAGCTATAATATACATCTATACCCAGAAATCATCAAAACTATAAGACATTACATGGTTGTTCCCATGTAATAATAACATTTATCTTCTCAGGATCAATTGATATACCCAGCTCAGACACCAAATTCCCTAGGAATTTAACTTCTCCATCCTAAAAATAAACAATTAAAATCATAGAAAAATGTCAGAGATTTATCTGTAAACACATAACTATTTGTAGATTGTAAAAATTATCATCCTCTAACAAGAATTAAATGAGGATGTCATTCAAAAAAGAATACCACAAAGGTATCATATACTAGTGGAAAATCATATGCATCAAAGCCATGAAACTGTAGGATTATTTGTTAGAAAAACGTGTATAACAATGTTGTTGTAATGTCCTTACCTACTCGTAAATGTTGTTTTATTAATATTATATTCCTTTGACCTTAACTGATGTTAACCATATTGAAGTTTGATGTTTGAAAACCACGTTGCACCTCCCAACAGATCAAACAGATCATCAATATGTTTCAATGGATACTTTTTTATTACAATAACATGATTTATCATATTGTTATCAACACATAAGTGAAGAGAAACATCAGCCTTCTTCGAGATGGGAATCTATACCACCCAATGTGAAATAATAAGGTGTATAATTCCTTTCCTAAAAATATTTTCCATCTAGGGATTCAACTATTTCAGTTCCTCTAGTTCCATGTCGAAAGAAGGAATAGAAATTAGTTGAGTAGAAAGAATTAATTCAATGGAAAAATAAAATTCCCTTATAAATAGAAAAAAGTGAAATATGAGGGAAACACATTGGGAAACTCAATGATGACTAGATGAACCACCCTTCATTGATTCCTGCTCCAGATCACAAGAAAACACTGATATCACTTCCCCTAATTATATATAAGAAGGTCCAGCTTTGCCTGACCTCGGGTACCATTTTCCATGAAAGAAAAGAGACACACCAATATGGTTAGTATTGTATAATCATTAAATATAACAATCAATCCATTCCTTATAGGAAATGATCAAATCCATCCCAAATATTATATCAAGATATTTAATGTAGTGGACAAAAAAATCTATGGTATATTGACATATGATATAGAGAAGACCCATTAACGACTACAAAGAACCCATTATCTCTTCATAACAATTGGATTAGTAACATCCCTTGCACAATATAAGACATCCATAGACATATTTAGAATATTAACAATATAGGTTGAAATAAATGAATGATATGCACTAGTATCAAATAGATTAGTTATTAATGAGGATACTACAATAATGGTACCCCTAATAGTTGTCGGACCCATGTTTGCTTCTCCTACAAACTCTTCCACTATGTGAATAAGTTTAGTTCCAAACACCTATGGCTGAAACCCTTTTATATATGAAGCATATAATTCCACCACAATTTTAATACGAGGTGATTATCTAATTCTACTATGTGGAGTAGATATTTTGGGGAATTATGTTTTTAGATTCCCTAAATGTTCACAAGAGAAACAGTTTTTGGGTACCTCAATGAAAACCCACCTAGAAAATCATATATTACCACAATGGTAGAGAATCTAAGGAATTATTATAGGCACTATATAAGATCAGGAAAGACCCTGCAAGAGATAACTATTGTTAGAATCATCATGATTCTATTTTACCTTGAAGGAACTCACACTTCAAACAATAGAATAAGGAACTCTGATAACCATGAAATCGGAGCCAGGCCTATTTGAAGATCTACACACTATCCAACACATCATAATAAGTGGGAAAATTCAATATGAAAATGTATGGATAGATATAAAATAATAGACCAAACATGAATCCTCTAGTCATCATCCTCTCATTAGAAATATTCTCAAGTGAAAACCTTATCATATGAAAAAATTAATTTGAGTACTCATTCATTATTCTATAAACTAGATCAACATTTAAAAACTCTACAACATTATCCAACAAAATAGACTATAGATAGACCAAATCAGTGAAAATAACCTTGAATTAAATCCATGAGAATCATGCATGTTTCTTTTTCATCACCATTATGTCGCACTATTTCATACATAGTCCATCCATCATGAAGGTGACACACTTCACCTTTATCTTATTTAGGGTGTCCAAGAACTCAAATAGAGGTTCTATTTTTCCAAGAAGTTCCTCATCATTTTGATGTTAATTATACCCTTTGAAAAATAGTTGATTTATATGAAGGGAATCTTGAGAATTATTTCAAATAAAATCACCTTGAGGATCCGTAGTAGGAGCCTGAATGAGGGTTAGGGGTGGTGCCTTTTCTAGAGTTTGGACATGACACGCAATCGCCCCAATAATATTTGTATCTACAAAAACATTTTCTTATAGAGTTTCAGTAGCAGCCTATTCCTATATTATATTTACCACATCTTCTCATAATTATGATGTTATACATCATTAGGAGGAAAAAATAAGACATTATATTAACAATCCAAACTGAGCAAGAAGGGAAATTATAACCAATATATCCATCTAACACAATTTAGATTTCACTCTATCCAAATAAAATTTTGGAAAAGACTAGAACTAATACACCAGAAATCTTCCCCAAACCACCCCTAGAAACTTAATGTTCACTATTGAGAGAGATGTCTAAGAAATCAATCGAAACTACCTCCCATGTCCCATAAAATTTTCAATAATTTATACTTACTTCAAGACAGAAGAACCAGATCCTCCTCAGATACTGCCTTTTCACGAACCATCCTAGGTACCCTTGTAACCTGATAACTGATCTGGCACAAGAATAACTGGATGGGTGTTCCTAATCCCTGCAGGTTAGAGATTAGAACATATCATTGTAAAAAATAGAAGTGAGAACAAATTTTCCACAAAACATTACAAAATAAAGAGATTCAAGATAGAATGCATATCAAAAGAAGCTCCACTGGGAGCAATGTACAGGAATATAATAAGAAATATATTCCCAATGTACAATAACACAAGTACTAAGACATGAAAAATAGACCAAATTCCTAAGGGATGAACTCACTAGGACCCTGATTCAACTATATGATCCACCTTAAAGAGATACTTTCCCAATCTTGAACATAAAAGGAGATAATCTACAAACACCTGAAGGCATAAGTAGGGTGTGAGATAAAAAGTACATAGGGTCCCACCATGGTTTCAATAACTATTTACAAATAAAGATTTACCAAAATAATTCTTTAAATTTTAAAAGTAAACATGTTTGTATTTTTAAATCATATTCAAACAAATTAGGCTATAGAGTTTAAATGGTGGAAAATACACAAAGCATAGGATTCACATTACAGGTGGTGGAATATTTTTAAAATAATAAATTAAACAAAAAATTTAAATAAAACACTTTATATAAATCTATAATGCATGTAAATATGTTTTCAAAAGTTTTAATACATTTATATCTCAAATATAAATAACAATATAAGAACATGGGAATCTACTAAAAGGTATGATAGTATATCTGGCTATAGGACTCCTCACCCATCATGTGATCCCAACAATATGTCTATAAACATGTCCCCCTAACACTATCTAGAGTAATATCATCACTATCCCATTAGTTATGTGACCTGCAATATTTATGTTTTAGAAAATTGTAATAGCGTAAATTGTGTCCCAATAAATCACCAATGACCTATGGCTTGCATGATATCCTAAATAATCAATAATGGAAAATATATTTTAATAATTCTTAAAAAAAATCCCATTATACCATTTGTAAATTTCAATTTTCTATTTTAATGTTAAAATGATTTTAATCTAAACATTCCACATTACAATATTAAACCATTGGGTTTCTTTGAAAGCATTTAAAATCTATTTCCACAAGTTTGAAATCCATTCAAAACCAATTCCACCATTTTTCAAAATATTTTTCCGAATTAAATTAACCAATTTAATTGATATCATTTCCATCAAATTCACAATTTTAATTAAACAACATAATTAAACCAATTTCCATAGACATATACCAATTCAATGTAATTGGGGTTTTTTTCCAATTTCCTTATCAAAACTACATCAAATCTACCAATTGAGTATAATTGGATTTTATCAAATAAAATGAAATAAATTTTGAGAAATTGAATTTAAATAAAAAATTGAAATAAATCGAGCAATGTAATGTTTATCAATGTGGCTAATCCAGACAGAACCATCTATATTTGTACTAAATGAAGTTCTTGCAACACTACCGATCAATGAGAAAAAATAGGTGTTTAATACCTTGATTCACAACCCAGTTTTGTGATTTATCACAACAGAACATATATCCATCAATTATAAGATGATCTATTGAAATCCCAAAGGAGGATAACAAAAGAAAGATAAAGAATGAGATAGAACACTAACTCAGGAATCCCCCCACAACTGAAATGATGATCTAATGCTGAAAAAATAGATATGGAAGGGTTGGAAATAACCATGATCACTTGGGTAAGGCCTTTGGTTGAATTAATTAAATCTAGAGAGGATCCAAAAAGAATTTTCCAGCCAGACTGTCTGTTTAAAAAATAGTGTCGGTGTATTACACGACAGGTAATTCATATTGAAGACGTAAAATACTTAATTTTCACAACTACTGAAAACATGTAACCTCTACATCAATTTATACAAACCTAGTTAAAAATCGATATATAAAACATTCATGTTAAAAATGTTATATTCATGTTGAGTACCCCTCACAACATGAATCCTTTCATGACTTGTCGGTTGATACCATCAGATATCTTGTTACCTAGTTACATGGTGTGTAATCCTCTAGAAATCTATAGAAAATAGTGTTTAAAGGAGAAAAAAAATCCAAGAATATTGTGACATCACCATCATAGGTGTCCCCAAATTCCTCCTCAATATTATTCAGTTAAAGAATAGGATAACCCCTGATAAGGTTAATGGCATACCAGTCATATCGATCACATGATGTATCTTTATATATGTGTATATATAATTATTAAAATATCTTGATTATATCATGTATATCATATATATTTACTAAACCCATCCTAAATTCATTTAATGTAGTGTATGAACATATCACGTCACATTGAGGGGTCATATTCCTCACTTCCTCAAACTAAATTATCAGATTAAGAAAAAATGGAATGAATAATGATATTTATTGCAAAATATCTAAATAATATTAAAAACATAATAAGACTAATATATAAAATATTTAAAATGGGTGTCCATAATACTTTCCTCCTTGAGGGGAGGTAATGGAAAAAAATGAACAATCATTGTTTAGTGAGGTGGTAGTCCTCCGAACATGTAAAAAATAATTTTTTTACCTATTACATAGAAGTGTCTGCAAGTGTTGGTCAAAACCATAACATAATAAAATAATACCATACACAGGATATGGTTTTTATTATAAAATAATTTAATAATATGATTTTTTGGATATGACACAATAAATAATGAATGGAGTTTGAAAGAGGGTGTGACCTCCTAATAGGGTAATTATTTTTGGAATGGCAGAATTGACTTCCTCTGATGGCTTTCAGTGCAAGGAATGTATCAATGAAAGAAGTAAGATAGTTTTGGGAGCTATATGGGTAGATTTTGGATGAAAAAAAGTGTCTTGAGAGGTGTGGAGCTGTGGGATGGGAGAATTCCTTTTATAGTGGAGGAAGGGGGGAACTATTGTTATATTTTTTAAAAGGGAACCCCACCCATATTTTTTTTAAAAGTGGACCCCATAATAGTAAATAGAATATCAAGGGATGATAGGGTTAATATATTTATAGAAAATGGATTTTATACATGTTCATATGTCGTTTTGGGGATTAAGATTATTGTTTAGTCACTTAGTAATCTTAATTTAACCTTAATCGTTTTAATTAATATTAATTACTTTCACTAAATATTTTTGGTCAAAAAATATGTTGACCGTATTTGAAATTATAAATTTTGCTGAGTCAAATTATCTAATCAATTTTTCTAAATTCCAATGAGGTAATTGGAATAAATTAATTTAAATATAATCCCACATAAGGGATGGCAATGTAGGGTTTTAAAGTAAAAAATGTTCAAAAGATTACTACTTTTTTGTAGTGAATATTTAAATGGAATTGATTACACAGAACTATATTTGATTAATTTCAAAAAAAAATTTCTAATAAACATTAAGACCTACTTTAATATTTTTTCAACTATATGAAAAAATTAGATGAAATAATAATTTTTTGTCAAATTTCATTCTGATTCACTATTCATTAAAAATTGAAATTTCATAGAAACATACCTAATAATAACCGTAACCTAATTTTTATTTTTCTACCTCAAAAATAATTATTTTTTCATGTAAAAAATTATAGAAGTTTATAAATTTAGATTTCAAGTATGTTCTTCATCAAAAGGCTGTTAAAGTACATTTATAATAATATAATATTTTAGGTATAAAATTATGGTTGTTCTTCTTTTTTGACTATAGAATATATTGGTTGAATATCAATAAATAGTTGACTGAAAATAGAATATATATACAACATTAATGTCACTAAATAATTTAAATTAATTATATTTATTTGGATTAAAAAAATTTGAGTATAAAAATAGTTTTCTATAAAATTATTCCATTTATATTCAATAATTTCATTTTAACTAAGGAATTAATTTTTAATTATTCTAAACCATAGGTTTTAATAAGTTATTAAATGATATTTAAAATTATAAATTAACGACTATGTGATTTTTTAATATAATAAATAATAATATTTTAATAATATATTATTTTTTGGTAAAACTCGATCTTGCATGTTTTGCAGAACATTGGGGAAAGTCAATCTTGTGTGTAATTGAAGATACCCAAACTGTATTGTAAATAGAAATATAAAATTTATATTGTATGTAGTTCATGATTAACATTTAATTTTGAATCCCAACACTTGTTCTTTGTTATATATATATAATTATAATATTTTGTGTTGTGTGAAATGTTGAAAAAAAATTTAATTTCAAAAAAAATTAACCAAATCTCAAGGAGTTACAATTCTATTCAAATTTCAATTATTCCCCAAAAAATAAATAATACCTAATAATTTGATTTGAATTATTAATTTTTAATTTCAACATAAATCTCAACATATAAAGAAACGATGATGTATTTTTAAAAGGTTTACAACTTAAAATCAATGGCTACGTCAATTGATTAATCTAATAAAATTGATGAAAACTAAATATACTAGTTGTCATAGATTTGAAATGGGTAGAATATTTTCTTGAACCCATGATATAGGTTTATTATCCTAATTTGGGTAATGTGGTTCATGAAAAAACATTTAAAGATAATCTTTTGTAGTAACGTTGAGAGATTCTTCCCCTAATTTATACAACTCTTAAGTTATTATGATTATTAATATTTATCATCATCTTATTATCTTATAACAAATAATACTATTCTATATTAAAAATTCATAATGGTACATATAAACTCTCCTAAAACATATAATATCATAATTGTTTCCCTTATAGAACAATTAATTTTTATCCACACTATAGAAATATAAATATTAAACTCGTATTCAAATGAAAAACTTAGATATTAATGTATCTTTCCCCTTTTCATGACATTATATATATCATGTCCTATAACGAAACATTAAATATGTTTAGTGGAATTTATATTTGACTATTAGAAACCCTTTATTATTTAATTAATCCACATGAATGACAGACATGAATTATGGATTCTATCATATATCAGTATGTGACTATGATATTTGTGGTTTGATACTCACAATATTGATATATATATATGGCTCATAGAGTGACAATATATATATTATATGAACTCCTTTCAAACCACTAAATCAATTTTTCTAGATCTTATATATTGTGATATGACCCCAGAACACCATCCAAAAATAGAGCAACAATAAATTCTCATTTAAAATGAATTGAAATATGATTTTATACTTAATGAAATAAAAAAACTAATTCAATGAAAAAAGATCAATGTCTCGGTCTACATTATATTTCCATCCACAATTTTTTGTATTTATTTTTAATAGCTACTGATATTTTCAAATACCAAATTTAAAGGAGCACCAATTTTTTATGGGAACCATATAGTGATGTTTCTTCCCTTAAAATAAAAACATTTCACTTGTAGTGTACATTCCAAAAAATAAACAATTAGTTCTTGAATTGTCAAATTTATGTCGTAATCATGGAGTTAAAACATAGGTTATGGAATGATTTAATATTTGTTATTATATTTTAAACATATCAATCAATTATTTCTTCTTCACCATATTTATTTTTTATTGATTTTAAATGTATTATAAAAAATCTCCATGAAATAATCATTCATTATCCTAACATCAGATGTGTTTGTCCTTGAATTAAATTAACATCACCTAAATTGAAATATCATGCATAACATGTGATTCAATTTTATAACCTTTTGAAATTTTAAATAAAATAATTTCATTATATATGATAAAAAATAATAACATATTATATAAAAATGTTTCCATTTGACAAGCACAATCATTTTGGGGATCATTCATTATCATACATGATCTAGGTCTCAAAAATAAATTTCATATTTTTTAAAATAATATTATATATTATATATATTTTTCAACCATAAATCCTATCAAATAAAAATAATTTTTTTTTAAAAATTAATACATGATCTCCATTTTAGTTTAGTAATGAATCTCTATTCAAAAGTTTTATTCCTGCACAAGGAAACATCACAAAGGAAATACAACAAATGAAATCCCATAAAAAAATTCTATAATGGTAACGTAAATTCATTAACCAATGTAATGTTATATTTTTTTCTTCTCATTCTTCCAAATTATTAAAAAATAATTCACTTTCAAAACCCAATCATCATACACACATGTTAAGATAAAAGGAAGGGGGAAATAATTACACCTCCCAAAAATCATATTGATATCATAGAGTTCCTTATTTAAAAATTAATACATAAATTTGTTATAACAATATTTTAATGAATTAATAATTTAATATATGGGTTATACTACCAAATTGAAAATAAAAATATAAATATGTGAAGATAGAGTATGGATATACCATAATATTTCCATGAATAGTTTGATAGTGAACATCAATCCCGAATTTAATATTTTAGAATACATAATTGTGTAGTGGTGTAGTTAATTAATAAATTATATAATGAATAGTCGGGATTAGTTCTATAAATTACATCACTTCTCCACAAACTACTTTAAAATAAGTTAATTAATTTAAATGTTTTTTGTTTTTTAGTGTTATTTATAATTTATCAATTGTTTTATGGAATAATGGTTATCACTCCTTATTAATAATGGAAACAAAACATCCTCCTTGAGATCATCCAATTAATATAATATCTTTATCACCAAGTATTTTATTGAGTGACATTTATCATATTTGACCTTATAAGTACACATGTTCACTGAAAATTAATTCATTTTTTACTATTTGACACACATGTCTCCATAAAATATAAATCACCAAAAATATGTATTATATCATTGAAATATTGAATCTGATATGTATATCTATATCCCGTGAGATTGACCCAAAAATTTATATCAAATTTCAATCCATTATTAACAATATATTGGATGTATCTATGTATATTATTTGTTCTAATATATTATAGTGTTTTATAACACATTTGAATATTAATCATAATGTGACATCATAAAAAAAATTTTGATCATGTCGATGTCATGTAATACGAAATACCCTTTTTCTATCTAAAATATCTTGTATAAAATTACATTCCATATTTATCCATTAATATATTAATTCCAAATAAAATTTTATTATAATATTTATTTTTACCATTCAATCAAAACACCTCCATAATTTTAGATTTACAATTATATCTAGTGATGAAAATATAATTCTTTTCTTGAGGAAATGGAAATACTATATGACTAAAAAATATATCAAGAATTTAATATTATAATAATAATTTATCCTCCAATGAAAAATCTAAAAAATATTGATCTTTCATTTTTTGTAAATTATTATATAATATAAATAATAAATTTAGGATAAATTTTAATTTTATTTAAACAAGATTTTATATCCACTCTTACCATATTCAATTTCAAAAATTAGAAGATAGTTTCACGCTTGGAATAACATAATTTCAGGACTCAAAAATTGATATCGACCATTATTTAACCTAGAAACAAATACTAAATCTTCTTAATGAATCAATCCATTGGGTTTCTTAATGTATACATCATTTTCCAACTCCATTTTACAGAAGGTTTCCATAACACAATTTTTTAATATCATGTATTATCTTTGTATTGATTGTATAAAAGAAAAAAATGTTTTAAAGACTATAAATTGGTGTAGATGTTTTATAAAAATCATTGTCATAGACTATTGAGTATCCTTTTAAAACAATTCATTCTTTATTCGGTGTCCACTATAAGGACCCATCCTTAAAACATCAGATAATCTTGAATTAAATTAATAATTCACATTGGGGATCTTTTCAGGTTTAGAGTTTTATAGAATTAGTACATAACTATTACATCTCAAAAGATTACAAGGTAGACACTTCTACTCAATTTCCATTTTTTTCATAAAATAAAAACTCTTAAAAATAAACATGTCTAGTTCCATGTTTTAGATAGCATGTCTTTCCATGATCCCATCCTTAACCCTATTCATCTTTAAGTCCCGTTGAAAACATTTCAAAAGCTTGGGATGAGCATAATAATCTCAATAAGGAATACACAAAGAAGGAAACAATTATTTTTTTCAAAACAACAAGTAGACCATGAATAATTTAACAGAAGTAATACTTTTCACCATTATAAAGTAGTAAATACTCTTTACTGAATAAAAGATCACTACATACCCTATTATAACCAAATGATTAACCATATAAAGACCACATAATATATAAAGGTAACTTGGAACATAAACATACTTAAATTGAATAACCATATGGCCTACATCCACACATGTCACTAAATGGAATATCCATACGCCCGACTTCCATAGCCAATGCAATGGAGGTTATAATGTAACCACCCATCCTGTTAATCATGGCACCACCCATCATTTGGTTTATCACATAACCACCAGTCAAATTTACATGTAGAATTATAAAATCATAAGACATAAAACAAATATAATGGAAAGAAAAAATTTCCACATTTAAATCACAATATATCACATAAATATATTGACATAAAAACTACATTATCAAAACCATTTTCAATAGAAAAATGCTTAATAGAGTATATGGTATTTATTTTATTTTAAAAACATTAGGGCTTGTTGAGGAATCCAAATGTAAAATAATACTCGCGGCGGCAGAAAGGTCATTGTCACTGCATACGTTAAAATAAAAATTATGTTTTTTCATTTAGTAAAACGATTTATAGAATAAGATTCCCTTTGAATGAAATGAAAATTCAAAGGTGTTTATACATCGAACAAAATAATTTCTTATATTAAAACGAAATATGCCTCAATGAAAGGACATCGAGAAGAAGTCCCTTAAAAAGATGGTATCCATAGATTAAGGATAAATCAATTACATAATTATGTGTGATATATATAAATACACCCAATATAAGTAGATATTAAGTGTAAAACAGTATGAGTTCATCCAAACATATTCATAGCATGAAATAATAAAGAAGTAGGGGTTTAACTTAAAGATTTGAAATTGGGTTAAGAAGTTCCCTTACAGAAATTCGAGATCCTAACCGTGTCACAATAACATTCATAAAATCAGTTGATGAGAGATAGAAAGAGTATCACATCACTTGGAAATAAAATTTATTTAAATAAGGAAATATAACAACATATCCCAACATTAAGAATATGTAAATTAAAAGACCTTACAAAAGAAGTCTATTAAAAAGAGGATGGTGAAAGGTTCCCTTACCGATTTGGGTAACATTCGAAATGTACACCCCATGAATGAAAGAATATAAAACATTGATGTAATTACCCATAAATGAAGGTATATAACACAAAGAGTAGAATAATGGGCATTCCATACACCACTAAAAGGATATAGTGACAAGCATAGCATGAATCTCACTGGAATAAATAGTTAGATAAAAACCACTTACCTCATTGTGATAATCGATTCATATGACCAAAAGATTATATGAACCAAATGAATCATATAATACCGTGAATATAAATAGAATCATGATAATATATATGATATCTAAGTACACAATACACCACGTGCAAAAAATAATTGGCGAACAATGGAAATCTCACAGAATTAAAAGTGAGATAAGAAATTCCCTTACATCAAGTCCGACTTGTCTTCTTAGTTTCGTTATATTCAAAAATAATAATCCTAGGTCAATTTATAATTTCTTAAGGAATTCCTTTAAATTTTATTATTCAATTAATATAACATATTATCATGTTAAAATAATTAGTTATTTAAGTGAGTTCATATCACACGTTTTGTCGATGTTCGGTACATGAGTCAAAAATGAACTTGTTTGAAAAGAATTCCCCATGTAGTTATAAGTACATCATTTACAGAATGTTATTAATGAGTTAAATATAATATATTTCCAGTACATATTTATTTTATACTATTACATAACATTTGGAGTTAAAAAATTAAATTCACCTTTCATGGAGACTGTAGGCCGTACATAAGCATGGACGCTACTTTCATTTATTTGTCATATTAAAGGTATTAAATCTAAATGAGACATAGATATGTTATAATTATAGTATAATATATATTTTATATAGGTAACACAAGTTCATTAATTATTTTATTTATAAATTCCATGACTGGAATAAACGAGCCACATCACTTGAGGGGGCAGTAGTTCACACTTCATCAGATGAAATTATCACAGTTCCACAACACGAAAAGCACAACAATGTCATTTAAAAATAAAATTCAGAAGAATATAGAAAAATAAATACCATATATATCATATATAAATACAGCGACATCATAATGGACACCATGAAATGTGTTAAAAGAAGATTGAACAATCATCGTTTCATGATGTAGTAATTCGCCGCCCACAAGAATCAGTAGGTTCTTTAACAATTAGACGGAGGTGTGTGTATATGTAGGTATAATCATTATCATAAAAAAATTATTGGATATTGAGGATACTGGTTTTATTATGGTATCAAATAATAAGAAGGTAGTGGTGATTGAAGAAAGAAAATAACGGAAAGAAACTCGAGAGAATACATTACCTCTAAATCGGGTAACTCTTTTTAATTTGAGCCAAAGGCTTACTTGGAAAGGCTTCTCCCCAATGTGAGGCTTCTAGGATTAATAGAGGTATGTGGAGAGATAATATGAGTAGAGTTTGTACGAGACAAAGGATTTAGAGGTTTTCGTATGGCGGTAGACGAGGGGGCCTTTTATAAGAGAGAGGACGGTCGCTTTTGGAAAGTCATGAAATGTTACTTTATTATAAAATGATTTAAGGATTTTAGAGGACCCACAACGATATATTTTGAGGGTAAGGTGATAAGGGATCTAAATACACCCATATAATATGTTTTTTACATGTGTACGTCTTAGATTATACCTTATATATTCATTTTATTTAAATCGTTCATTAATGAGGTAATCACTGCATCATCATGGTATCATAAATAAATTTATTTATTTAATGACTAAAAATTATAAAACATTTACCATGATGTAGAAAATATTTTTATCTTTCCAAATACTATTTATAATCTAAGATATCATTTATCTATACAAAATTAAAACTTTTTTACGTAGGTGTTACATAGTTTGGTAATATTTTCCTTTCTTTAAAAATAATATGATAAAAGGTCAGTATCACCCAAAAGTTATTCCATGGGGTCCCTAAGTTCTAAAAAGGCATACCATGCTAGGAAATGATAGAAAAAAATTATTTGGACACATGTTGGGGTCATTTTATGTTACTATGATATTATTTTATTACCCTTTAATACCTGATTACTAATTAATCATGTTAATTAAAGATAATTGCGGTCATTACTATTCATAATGTCCAAAAACTAAAGAGTCTTAATTTCATAATTTGGACATTCTGATTCCAAATATGGAATCCATTTTACCAAATTATAAATATATAAATTTCTGTAATTAATTTATATATAATTCTCATTGCCAAAACCGAAGATAGGTTTTTCAAGAAGTTAAATTTATCAAAAGATTGAATTGTTTTTACATCCAATTGAAAGATGAAATTATGTCCAATGAACAACATTGCATTATGTTATAAAAATATAATTCAATTAAACTTTAAAACCAATTAAATGGACAATATAACTAAATAATTAAATTAGATGAAAATCAGTTTTGATGTAAAATGGAGTTTTTTTCACTATTCATTAAAAATGATCATTTTTCAGAAAAATACAAAATATTTATCCAAGGTAAATTTAATATTCAAAATTAAAAAATTATTTCTATTTTACCAAATTCAAAACATTGAAGTTTCATTAATTTATTTTATAATTAATTCCCGCTCTCAAAACAAATAGCATGTTTTTAAGAAACAATATCTATCATAAGATTAATACTTTTTTATGTCCAATTTCAAAGTAAAATTAATTCAAATAACCACCATTGAATTAAATGGTAAAAATTTATTCTAAATAAACTTTAAAACCAATTAAATAGAAAATATAACTATATAAATAAATTACATTAAAAGGTGGTTTTGAATTAATATATAGCATTTTTCACTATTCATAAAAAAATGCCCATTATCTGAAAAATAACAAAAATTTACAAAGAGTAAATTTTGATGTCCCGATTCTAAAGAAGTATTTTATATCATCAAATATAACCTATAGAATTTTCAAAAAGAGGATTTAAAAAGGGTTCACCATCAAAATAAGGTTAATAGACCTTTTAAAGAACATTAGAATATTTATGCTTAAAATCGAATTATTTTCATATTTTTAGCCACTAAATTTTATTAGATAAATGTAAAAACATTTAAAAAACATATATAATAATTTTTTAGTTTGTTCTGTTCATTCCTGACATTACAAAAGCTAGGCGTTAACTACCTTTTATAATAATATTATTATATTATTAGTGTGCAACATAAGATTTCAACGAAACGTGTTTCTGCGTATTGGGTGTGCCATCGAACCTAGAATATCTTTTAAAGTAATATTAAAATTTAAATCACGAATATTAATAAATATGAAAATTTCATATTCTTTATTTACCTAGGATGTTACATCCTTCCCCCATTTATGGAATTGTGTCCTCGCAATTTTAAAATTGGGCTCGGAAACTTTATTGAAATCCCCACATTGAAAAAGCAGTCTATTAAAATATCACTTTAAAAGAATGATAGAAAATTAAAAAGGTCACCCGAGACAACAGATACTAGGATTCCATTAAAACATGGATATGGAGGAGAAAAAAACCATCATGGTCTGATGGAGAGTGATAGAAAACATGATTAGGATAATGTTAACCACCAGAATATTACAAAATTGTGATGGGTTAAACAGTATTTGATTCCCCAGTAAAAAAATTTAACAGACAATGTTTTTGTTTTAAGTTACTTTTCATTGAGGAATTTATTAATGAGCTTAACTAAAACATAATTAAACATACTTACTTGTCATGTAGACTTTAATCTCTTACTAGATTTCTTACACAAACTTATATTTTCTCTAAAATATGAGTATTTAGGATGACTAGTTCACATTAATAGTGCTATAATGAACTTCTAGAGAATAAACTAATCCAAAAAAGATGAACAATATGTTTCCAATGTATTTAGACCTTAACCAAAACCAAAATTTTTAGAAGAATATCAGATAATCCCCAAAAGCATAATCCTTTATAAAATGAAATATTACTCTTAACCTCCAAAATTTGTCCAACAAAACCCAATGTTCATCAAAGACCATTCAATAAACAGCTATCCATAAAACTCTTCAATGTAATCCAAATTTAGATTTAAACCCAAATCTCTAAAGGATTTAATCACATTGTCATCCAAGATAAATTCTAACATTTATCTCGTAATAACATCATTTACTCACAAAGTCTCATATTGAAAAGTAATTAACCTAATAACATATTCTCCATGATAGGTTAATCATTTTCATAAATAAACTAAATCATCATATGTCCACAATAAAAACATAGATTCTTCCAAACTAAAATTTTAACCATTATTCGACAATTTAAATCCCATAGTATTCAATATTCCTTATGTATATAGTGTTTCCTCAAAATAAAGAACATCTTTCACAACAACCTTTATCACTTAATCTCAAAATCATATTTCTATACAAATTATATCCATTTGATAAAACATAAATTCCCAAAAACAACTTATTCTTGTTCCATAAAATAATTTTACTAAAATAATAAGTCGTACTAATCAGGGACTTCATGTATGCCAGTGGTAGGCAATGTTCCCTTTTCTCCCTTCGGTTTTGGGTTCGATTCATGTGGCCTTACCATTTGCGACTGGTTGTCACCCATCCTATAGGTTGTCCTTTTTATAAAACTCAAAATTAACCATAACATGTTTTAACCTCAATGGTTTCTTATACCTCTCATTTTCATCAATATTCATTATGATCTCAACATCTTAATTCTTGAAGTCTTATTTCACCACCATAAGATAAAATAAAACTATCCCCAAAATGAATAACATCATAACTTGATCATGGTTTCCATTTGGTTTCATCATCATCTTGTTCATGTAGGTAGAAGTTCCATGAATTGAAACAATGATTTAGAGATCCTTTAATATCATTTGCTTCCTCCATCCAAATACACCTCGTACAACATGGGTCATATGGTTGTTCACAGAAAAACAGTTTTGGAAATGAATCATGTATGACATATAAATTGAAAACATCTGATGAAACATGATTTCTATAAAATGGTCGGACATAATTTAAGTTGAAACTTTCAATTAATGGTCCTTTTAAAATACAATAGTCATGTGATGAGATACTACATTGTAAAAGAAAATATAAATACGTTGTGCAAGGTTGTCCTTCTTCGGCACCATTTTTAAATTCATAATATACTTCAAAATCTTGTGATAAGGTAAAATATTTAAAAATTCCACGATAAAATTTACCTTTCTTGAAAATATGAGAATATTGTAAAAATATGATTTTTCTAAATACAACCCATGATCCATGATGATAACAAGGTATAGTGGAGGTGTTTTATATCTCAAACAAATGCTTGCAAGTTAGTTGTATGCTAGAAAAAGATTCACAATCATCCAAAGATGAATTTTCAATAATTATTGCAGGAATTTACTCTAGAAGAGGTAGGAATTTAGTTTGAGATCCTCCTCCTTCATTTTTTAACTGACATTACTTGATCTGAAGAAGTCATAAAACAAGGATTTAACTGAAATAATAGACATAGGGACTAACCATCTGGCTAACGAAAACTCTTTATACCTAAAGTTTTCTAAACATACCTTTGATAGGAACTATAAGGACCTGGCCTTAAAACATCAAATAATATTTAATCAAATGAATAATTCACATTGATGATCTTTTCAGGTTTAGAGTTATATAGAATTAGTACAGAACTATTACATCTCAAAATATTACAAAGTAGACACTTCTACTCAGTTTCCATTTTTTTCATAAAATAAAAACTCTTAAAAAGAAACATGTCTAGTTCCATGGTTTAGATAGTATGTCATGCTAGGATCTCATTCTTGACCCTATTCATATTTAAGTCCATTAAAAAACATTTCAAAAACATGGGATGAACATAAAAATCTCAGCAAGTAATTCACAATGAAGGAAACTATTAGTTTTTCAAAACAACAAGTAAACCCTAAATACTTTAACATAAGTAACAATTTTCACCATTATGAAGTAGTAAATGCTCTTCACTGAAAAAAAGATCACTACTTACCCTTTTGAAACCAAAATATTACCCATATTAAAAACACAAAATATATAATGGTAACTTGGAACATAAACATACATAAATTGAATAACCATACGGTCGACTTCCACACATGTCACTAAATGGAATAGCCATACGACCGACTTCCAAACACATTGAATTGGGGTTTATAACATAACCACCTATCCTGGTATTCATGGCACCACCCATCATTTGGTTTTTCATGTAACCACCTGTCAAATTTCCAAGTCCCATTATAAAATCAGAAGACATAAAACAAATATAATGGAAAGAAAACATTTCTACATTTCAATCACAATATATCACCTGAATATATTGACATAAATACTCTATTAGAAAAACCATTTTTAATACCAAAATAAATAATAAATTATATGGTATTTATTTATTTTAAAAACATTATGGCTTGTTGAGGAAGCCAAATATCAAATAATACTCGCCGCGGAAGAAAGGTCGTTGTCACCGCGTACGTTAAAAGAAACATTCCATTTTTTCATTATGTAAAACGCTTCATAGAAAAAGATTCACTTTTAATTAAATGAAAAGTCAAAGGTGTTTATACATCATATAAAATAATGTCTTGTATTAGAACAAAATATTCCTCAATGAAAGGATATTGAGACGAAGTCCCTTAGAAAGGCGGTATCCTTATATTAAGGATAAATCAATTACAAAATTATGTGTGAAAAATATAAATATACCCAATATAAGTGGATTTTTAGTGTAAAGGAATCTGAAGTCATCCAAAAATATTCATATCATTAAATAATAATGAATTAATGGTTTAACCCAAAGAATTGAAATTGGGTTAAAAAGCTCCCTTACAGAAATTCGACAGCCTAACGACATCACTTTATAATTCATAAAATGAGTTAAAGAGGTATAAAAAGGTTATCTCATCACTTAGAAATATAATTTATAGCAACAAGGATATATAGGAATCTATACCAACATTAATAAAATGTAAATTAAAAGACCTAACAAAAGAAGTCTTTTAAAAAGAGGAGGTTGAAAGGTTCCCTTCCCGAATTGGGTAACTTTTGAAACGTACACCCCATGAATGAAAGACTATAAAATGTTGATGTAAATACCATTAAATGAAATTAAATTACACAAAGAGTAGAATAATGGGCAGTAAATACACCACTAAGAGGAGATAGTGACAAATATAGCATGAATCTCACAGGAATAAATAGTGAGGTAAAAACCCCTTACCTTATTGTAATAAATCGAGTTGTATGACCAAAAGATAATAAGAACCAAATGAATCACATAATACCATTAATATAAATATAATATTGATAATATATATCAAATGGAAGTACACAATACACCATATGAAAAATATAATTGGTCAACAATGGAAATCTCACGGAATTAAAAGTGAGGTAAGAAATCTTCTTACCTCAAGTCTGACTTGTCTTGTTCGGTTATTTATATTTCTGAATAATAAACACATGTCAATTTATAATTTCATAAGGACTTACTTTAACGTTTATAATTCAATTCATATAACATATTATCTTGTTATAATAATTAGTAAATTATGTGTGTTCATATCATATGTTTTTTCGATGTTCGGTACATGAGTCAAAAATGATGTTGTTTGAAAAGAATTTCCCATGTAGTTATAAGTACATCATCTAAAGAATGGTATTAATTATTTAAATATCATAAAAATCCATTATATATTCATTTTATACTATTCCAGAACATTTGGAGATAAAAAATTAAATGCACCGTTCATGGAGACGGTAGGTCATACGTACGTATGAATACTACTTTAATTTCTTTGTCCTATTAATGGAATTAATACTAAATGAGAAATATATATTTTATAATTCTAGTATAATATATATGTTATATAGGTAACATAACTTCATTAATTACATTATTTATAAATTACATGTTTGGCATGAACGAGTCACATCACTTGAGGGGGCGGTAGTCCACACTTCCTTAGAAGAAATTATTGCAGTTCCACAACATGAAATGCATAACGATGTGAATTAAAAATAATATTCAGAATCATATAGAAAAATAAATACCATTTATATCATATATAAATAAATTTAAATCATAATGTCCACCATGAAAGGTGTTAAAAGAATATTGAACAATCATCGTTTCGTGAGGCAGTAATTCACCACCCTCAGAAACAGTATGTTCTTTAACCATTAGACAGAGGTGTATGTAAGTGTAGGTATAATCCTTATCATAACAACATCATAGTATATTTAGGATACTGGTGTTATTATGGGATAAAATAATAAGAATATAGTGGGGAGTGAAGAATGAAAATAAAACAATAAAACTCAAGAGAAGACATTACCACTAAATCGGGCAACTCTTTTTTATTTGAGACAAAGGCATCCTTGGAATGACTAATGCCCAAAGTGAGGATTCTAGCATTAAGAGAGGGATTTGGAGAGAAAATATGAGTAGAGTCTGGATTAGAAAAGGTATTTAGAGGTGTGGGTAATGTGGGTGAGGTGGGGTCCTTTTATAAGAGGGAGGAGGGTCACTTTTGGAAAGTCTTGAATTGTTACTTTATTATAAATTGATTTTCTGATTTTAAAGGTCCAAAAATGATATAGTTTGAGGATAAGGTGATAAGGGTTCTAAATAAACCAATTAAATAGGTCTTAGATAAGTGTAAGTCTTATATTTTACCTTTTCATTTCATTTTATTAAAATCTTTCATTAGTGAGGTTATCACTACATCATCATGATGTCATAAATAAATTTATTTATTTAATTAATAAAACTTGTAAAAAATAACATGATGTAGGAAATATTTTTAGATTTCCACTGAATATTTATAGTCTAGAGATAATTTATGTAAACAAAATTAATATTGTTTTACGTAGGTTTTACAATGTTTGATTATATTTTCTTTTCTTTAAAAATAATATGATAAAAGGTCAATATCACACAAAAGTGATTCCATGGGGTCCCTAAGTTCGAAAAAGGCATCCCATGGCCGTCCATGACACAACCAAAAGTATTTGGATGCATTTTTCGGAAATTTTGTATTATTATGATATTAGTTTATTACCCTTAACTACCCGATTACTAATTAATCATGATAATTAAAGATAATTGTCGTTGTTACTATTCATAATGTCAAAAAACAAAAGAGCCATAATAACATAATTTGGACCTTTTCATAAAAAATATGGAATCCATTTTACCATATTACAAACACTGAAATTATATTAATTAATTTATAAATAATTCACATTGTCAAACAAAATATGAGTTTTTTAGGAAGTAAAATTTATCAAAAGATTGACTTGTTTTTACATGCAGTTGAAAAGTGAAACTACATCCAATGAAAAAAATGAATTAAGTGATCAAAAAATTAATTCAATTACAATTTAATACCTATTAAATATACAATATAACTATATAATTAAATAATAAGAAAAAGTAGTTTTCAAGTAAAATGCAGTATTTTTCACTATTTATTAAAAATGAACATTTGTCAAAAAAATACCGAAAATTTACCCAAAGTAAATTTGATATTCCAAATTAAAAAATGATGTCATTTTTACCAAATTCAAAACATATATGTTGAATTAATTAATTTTATAATTATTTCCCGCTGTCAAAACAAATAGAGTGTTTTTAAGAAACAATATCTATTAAATGATTGACACTTGTTTATGTCCAATTTCAATGTGAAATTAATTTCAATGACCAAAATTTAATTAAATGGTAAAAATATATTCTAATTAAACATTAAAACTAATTAAAAATATAATCTGAACATATATATAAATTAAATTAAAAGGAGGTTTTGAATTAAAATACAATATTTTTCACTATTCATAAAAATGGACATTATCTGAAAAATAACAAAAAATTACACATTGTAAATTTTGATGTACTGATTATAAAGAAGGTTTTTATTTTTTCAAATATAACATATAAAATGTCAAAAATTGGATTTAAAAACGATTCACCATCAAAAGGTGGTTAGTCGTCCTTTTAAAGAACATTAGAATATTAATTCATAAAATCGAACTCTTTTCTTATTTTAAGCCTCTAAATTTTATTGGATAAATGTAAAAATATTTAACAAAAATATATAATCATTTTTTAATTAGATAAGTTTATTCCCTCCAATACAACAGTTAGGTGTTAACTACCATTTAAATTAATATTATTATATTGTTAGTGTGCAACATATGATTTCAAAGAAACTCATTTCTGTATATTGGGTACACCATTGAACATAGAATCTCCTTTAAAGTAATATAAATATTTAATTGTCTAATATTAATAAATATGAAAATTTCATATTCTTTATTTACCTTCGATGTTAAATCCACTCTCCTATTGAATTTAGTATGTTATAAAAAACCCAATATGTTATAATATCAATCATGCTAGTCAGATTTAGTACCAAATCACACATATAAATATTCTAAATTTCATCAATCTAAACATTAATATAATTACTGCAATATTACTGCACTAAATATTCATTAAAATATGATGGATCAATATGAGAAAAAACTACATACATTTTTATATCATCCTAGTTCAATATTTTAAATTCATTTTCCTTATTTAACAATGATATTATGGACCTGTAGTTGAATTATTAGACCAAGATGAGTTTCAAATACTATTTTAATCACTACTGATTGATGGATCAAAAATTTTAAAATATTATTTAGGTGATTCTATATTATATTAAGAACCTACATCTTCTATCTTAGAAAATTACACATTATCATATCAACATATAGATCATTCTCCTTGAATTATAACTACATTGTTTTATTTTTCCATCACTATGAAATATAGAATATAAAAATTTCTCTATTATTTTGTAAAATGGTATATTAATAAATTTAAAAGATGAAAATATATGATATTATAAACTACTCTTTGTTTGAAACACCACAATATTACACATTTCTGACTGATAATACATAGGAATTAAAATATGTTTTGGTATTTTAATATCATGTAATTATCGTAATACATATTTTACGAGGACATATTTGAATTTTGTTGTTATAAAGAAAATTTTTGGATTTGAACTACAATGGAAATAACCGACCTATAATAAAATTGGGAACTATCATGCTATAGATACACTGTTTGAAGAAATGTTATTAATGTACTATTTTTCCATTCAATAACACCATTATTTGTGTGGTATACTGTGTACTTTATTAATGGATATTTTTATTATTTTATAGTTATAATTAAAGATAATACTTATGTATTTTATATTTTATTTCATCCTTAAGATCATTATAGAGGAAAACTACTTCATTATTATAATTATATGATCACTCATAAAATTTATATTCATTTTTTGACATATACCTAATAAAAATAACAAATTAATTCAAAGTCTCATAATCAACATAGGAAATGAAATGTTTATATCTATTAGTTTATTACTTCATAAAAGTTATATAAACACTTGAATTAATAAGATCAAATGGGTGAGATACTTTCATATCATTTTCTATGTGAAGAGTTAACAATCATACAATTTTTGAATATAAACCACATCCAATTTATTTTTCACATAGTGTAGGAAAAACACATCAAATATAAAATTTTGAAATATTTCTCATGTTATTATAAAAAATGTGATATATTATTCATTTCAAATATTTATATTCTCTTATCATACCCATGTGGATTGGAATGTAAACATTACCAATATCTGAAAAGTTTTAATGATGGTTACTATTGTCTCATTAGAATAAATTTGTCTTTCACACTCTTCAAAAAACAATTATATAGATGGAAAACCACATCATTTATGTCATCATAAATTTGAGACACACTTGGTAAATTATTTTTATCCCATATATAAATAAAATTCCCTTTATTTTCATATTTTCACATCCAATTATTATTAAACCACCTCCTCTAATCATTAGGGACCCATCATTTACAAGGGTCACCCATCATTCTATATAGTCATAAAAATAATTAATGATATTTATAATTCCTGAAATATTTGTGTAAAATCCCATGTCCATTAACAATGGTCTTCATTTAAGATTTCTTGAGTTCAACTTAAATATCTAATGCATTATTCAATACTTTATATTAATTCTTCAGGGAATATTGAGTACTCATATTCATACTCAATTGTGTAGGACAAATATAGATATATTCATTGGAATAATAACCCAATTTTCGACACATTCCAGAAAAGATTTCTAAATAGGGTAATATAATATAAAACATTAATCTATAATTTTAATATTATTTCTAAACATTAGTCCTTTGAGCTAGTAAAATAACCCTAAAAAACATCCTTCTTTATATTCGATGTTAATAGATTAAATGGTAACCAAACCAATATCTTCATTCCACTAAAAAATCATCCACAATGAAATCAATAGAAATAAATGTTTCTACGTAACAATATGCACTACTTTTTTATCGAATTATAAACTCTTACTACTTAAAAATATTTTGAATATAAAAAATAGATCATTTTCCTAAAATAAAATTATGATATACACCAAACATATCATGTTTTAACCTTACATTCATTTATAACAACTTTTTAGAACTATTTTTATGTTGTTTTGTTCTTAATTAAAGAATTTATATAAGTTAAGGATTTATCAAAACTATTCTAATGAGACACAAATTTTACTTTCAGCACCTTTAGCTATGAATATTAATTAAATATAATTTTAATCATTTATTTATTCATTGTGTAATTATTGGAATTATAAAATCTCAATTTTTAAATGTTTAATTGCTTCTCAATGTCTATTATTTTACTTTGAAAAATACATAACTCTTTCTCTATTACATTAACTTTCTCCTGCATAAAAATAATTAATTTATTATCTTCAATGATTAACTATATAAATCTAATAATTAAACTAAAAATTTTTTTCAATATTTTTCATATAATTTTTTATTATTTCATGGTGATTAAATATATTTTTTATATCCAATTTTTTATAAATAATTTCCAAACAATTGAATTAGATTCATTATGTTGAAAAACTAGGCATAAAATGCCACTCAATTTATTCCTCACATTCATATTTTCTACTCCAATCATAAGTGAACACTACTTCAATCGCTTTATTATTTATTTTTTTTCACCAATATCACTAGAACATTTATCTAAATCATATCTTCACCGCAATAATAACCCATATGATTTTATAAAAATTATATTCTTAATATTACCAAAAAATTTATATGTGCCTTTATAGGGAAAATAATATAACTATATTTTGAATATTTATTCTTTGGGGAAATCATAATAATTTCATCTTCATCATTGTAATCTCATTTAACTATAATTTTTTATTAATTAGGTAAAAAAATATACATTACATGACATAGGATTTATAAATATGGAACATTACAATAATAAATTTTTCTAAATAATCTCATTATTATCAAAGTGAATTGAATTTTTTTTATAATTTCATTTAAAAAATTTATTCTTCATTTTAATATTCATATTAAAAAATACTTCATTCATACTATTATCATATATTGTTAATTTAATGTATGTTTTTATTATAATAATAATTATTATTCATGGGAACCCAACCTTACTTTATTTTATAAGAAAATAAATTAAATATAAACAATCTAATAGATGTATGTTAGTATATTTTCCCACATAACATAAATTTAGTATCTTTTCCAAAATAATAGAATCCTTCACCATTTCACTGATACCTCTATTTGTCCTCATTAAATAAGTGATTATAGATATAGAATAAACCAAAAAATCATCTTTATTCAACTTGAGATCATTAAATTTTAATCTCAAATCCTTTTTTGCAACTTTAATAATATTCACATTAACTTTATAAATGATTTAAAATATATCCTTAATGCCCATTTCTATAAAAATCAAATGTATAGAGAGAAATTATGTTTTTTAATAGGCTATTTGAGGGAGCTTTAATCACAATAATTAATTTATGAAATAATTATATAAATATAATTTTAAACATCATATTTTTCACTACACGTATGACAATCAGTCGCATCTTATAAAAATATAGAGTAATATAAACATTAATTTGGAGAAATTTTTAATAATATATCTATTAATTTATCCATTATAATTTTGTAATCTCCATGTGTTTTAAGTAATTAATTTGAAAAATGGAAGTCATATGAATTCATAATAAACTCAAAATAAAAGATATAGGAAAATACGTATATAAAATAGTAAACAAGAAAATATTTCATTGTTGGGAGATTAGAATAAAATTATAAAACTTCAAATGGTTCCATTAAATAATTCTAAATTCATGAAGTGGAGGAAGTTTATTAGTGAATTCAATTACATTTAAACTTACCCATAAAATGACCATTGAAAATTATATATTTAAGAAATAATTTTTCAATCCAAGATCAATGTGTTGGATAATAGTTGTGGAGTCATATCAACATTATGATAAAATAAAATCTAAATTCAGTCCACTCTAAGGGTAAGCTTTTATTGTTGTAAAATTATAAAACACTTCTTTGAAGCTTATAATTTATCACCTTCAACACCATACGAAAAAATTAATTCACCACAATATAAGAATAATATTAATCTTCAATAATCATAACTTTTAGCACTTGGGGTAAGAATATTTTATCATCCAATTTTTATTTTTATATGATTATATAATATTTCTAGGATTAGTCATACTATTATCAAAATTATGATAATAGATTATGATTATAGTGGGAAGAAAATAACTGTTTTCATTCACCTCTTACACTATATTTTGAAGGGATCTATTTTCAATAAAAATATTAATTTTTCTTATTATTGATGATTTCTCGAGTAGCATAGTTTCTTCTAACTGATCGATACATATAATGAATATATCAATTTGATCATTAATATACCAATATATCTATGTGGACTTATTAGATAAGAAGGTATATTTACATCTAAAGGTCATGGGTTTCATTCTGTTTTTTCTTTAAGTTTTTTTCCCATGTTTGACTATCTTATAATTTTTGGGATTTTTTCTATAAAATTTTACCTTCTATATATTCTTTCACCATCACTGTTGTCCAAAATCAGGAATTTTTTTCTTATTCAACTCATTCAATGTATTTTTATTTTATTCCATATTTAAGATAATAATTTTAATTTAAATTAATTTATTTAAGGAGTCCATCAGTTTCATATATTATCATAATAGATTCATATTATTTTACCTTTTGATTCATCATTATTAGAATCTGTCATTGAATTATTATGAGTGGTTGCATCATCATTCTTCACATTAGGACCCCTCAACGAGAAATGTGTTTTTTCTTTTACATATTCATCTTATATTATGGATTTATTCCCAAATATATAATTTAGTTATCTTGGGTTAATTTATTCTAATATTATTCATGATTTTTTTAAATTTATAACAATATAAACCAAATTTCTAAATAATTTCAAATATCGTCTTTAATAAAATATTCCTCGTTATCTATGAATTAAAATTCATTACAAAATTCCTGGTTCTTTTTTTGGCATTTGATTCATTGCATATTAAACTTTTTTTACTTATGAATGATGGTATGCTATGAAAAATATATATTTCTATGCTTCCAAATACTGAAAACCACCAACAAGTTCCATAAAATCTATTTATTTTAATGGTTGTATCTATATTTGAAGATTATTATTATTGACAACCATTCCTTATGTATTGGTTTTACTATATTTTCACCTCATTTAGGGAACTATTCGATTATACCATATATACTAATACCAATCATGTTATTATTTCATTTATGTATTTGTTTAAACCCAAATATTTACATAATATTTCTCTTGTCTATACCTATCTAAAAATTGATTTAGTCCATCCAAAAATTTTAGGATATTAGTTGATTTTATATAATTTTCTAGATGTGAAGAATCTATATTATTGTATGATCATGATATTTTTTTGGAGATTTCATAGGTTTGTTTTCATGGATTTATTTTCTATGTTTGAGAAAGTATTATTTGGGTTTTAACTATTAGTGCGTTTGGGTGAAAATTAGATATTTTTTAAGGAAAGACAGTAGTCCATCATTGGCATAAAATTTTCCAAATCAATTAAACTTACTCAAACAAACTGTTCAAACCCAAACTATAGGGATTCGCATGACTGGTGCATGATTTTTCAAACATTGTTCAATATTTTTATAAATACTGTACCACATTGATTATGCATAATATTAAGGTGCATGGTTTCAGGGAACCGCCTTTGGAGAGTAGGAAATATTTCATATGATATTTTAATCCCTCAAAAATCAGTTTTAAAACATCATAAGCCCGCATTTTGTCCCTATTTGTCCCTAATATGATGTAAAATTTCATTTCACAATTTTTGGATACTCTAGAAGAGATCTAAAACCATTACAACTTCAGTTAATCTTGATTTGAATACCCAATTGAATATCTCCTCACCTCTCTGTAAAAATATCTAATCCTATGTGGTTCTCTATCTCTTTATTTCATTCTATTATCTATTGAGGATTTTTCTTCCCTGTTTTTTGACCTATATAGATATAGGATTGTAGATCTAGATCTATATATTTGGTATAATGAATATTTGTTCTTGATTTAGGGTTTATAATCCAGATCTCATTTTACTTCTTTATTTCACTCAAATTAGGTTTTTCCATTATTGAGCATTCTTCATCAATTTTGAAGTATGTGGTTTATTATTAAAATCCATTAGACATGATTTCAATATTATCTATGTAATTAATGAATTTCACGAGTAATATAGAAATTTAATTATTTATTGATTTACATAATTTCATATTTAATTAACTAATGGATGTTTATAAGAGGTTGTAATTAGAGGTTAAATTAAATATCGATATATTGAAATGGTGGGAATTGAAGAATTATTATTATTTTAGTTAATCATCGAAATATTGACATTATGGAAGGGTATTAATTAATTTTTTTAATAAATTAATGGTATTTTTTATGATTATAAATCCTAAAATTTGAGTAATTAATTAATGTATTAATCATGGGATATTAATATTGTTGAATTATATTAATTAGTTTTGGATTAATTAATGGGAATTAGAAACATTAAGAAATTTATTGATATGGGTAAATTAAATGTAAAATTAAATAAATAGTAAATTTTTTGTGGCATGGAAATTGAATGAATTAGATTAACTTGGAGTTGATCTTATTAATGGAGTTTTCTTTACTATATAATCATTGATCAGATTAATTAATTCATGGATTATTTAAAGGAAGGGAAGAAATTTATTAATTGATGAATTTATTAGTTATATGATATGTATATTAAATTGTTATATTGGATATATTAATTATTGAATCAATTAATTTGGTATTATAGTACATGTGATATATGTGATTGTCTAATATATAAGTGTGGAACACAAAATATTGCACAAAATCCCATATGTGATTGAATGAGAAAATAGTGTGGGTCATGGAATAACAATCAAAATACCCATGGGGTGATAGCCATGATGTTATATGAATCTAGGGATGCATGAAAATTTTGTGGGACATATACTGATGATCTAGAAAACCATGGGGAGAAAGAACTGATGTTGTAAACCCATGAGATTGATATATTTAGAACACAATTATTTTATATTCAAATGAAAATTTTGAAGGGAAGTATGAAAAATAAAATCATAAACCAATTAAAAACAAAAAAGTCAAGAAATCCTAGATCAATACTTTAAGAACTACCCCTCCATAGCCACTAAATTTTTATGTCAAGACTCCACCTTGGCATGAGATCTTGGATTTTTGTTTCATGTAGGGTATCACGAGCCTGGTACTGATGGAAAAGTTCATACCCTCTCATACATTACAATTATGATGTCCAAGATCATGTGAATTATTTTCCTTCTAACTCCTCATTTGGAGTTGTTCCATATAGCGCGCCTATTTGATTTCACATTCTAGAATGATAATATGGTAAATGATTAATTATGAATTTTAATAATTTGATTATATAAATATATACACTATTATTGAATGGATATTTTTTAGTCATCGGTTGTGGTGGACTACTGAGTTTTACTCAAACCCTACTCGGGTTTCCTGATTGATACCCAAATAAAAATTATATTTGTAAAACATGATAATGGTAAAAAAAAATATTAGATGGATGGTCTGGGATGGAGAGTAGATTAGGGAACCATATGTGGATCAGGACCCTCTTGTGGGTTTCTAGTTTAATTATTCTTGGGGTAGAATGTTTAAACTGGACTCATACATTGGATTTTCATATTTTATAATTAATTCTTGATATTTTATTCCCTTCCATGCTCATTAGGTGATATTGGTACTATTATGGTTGTATCCTATTGTTATTGATGATTATTTCTGTTGTTTTGATACTTCAATAAAGAGGGTATAGTCTTATCATGATCGATAATAGACCCTTAATTCTAGTCGTTATCCTATAGTGTATGGGGAGGCACACTAGATATCATAGAATGAACTGCATCAAGGTACTGCCATGTGGTACCCATATCAAGACATTACAATGTTGTATAATTAGTGTTTTTATACTTTGTCTTGTCATTCTATTTAAGAATGGTGTAAAGGGAATAAGAATAATTGGGGCTTGGTAATGAGATCATTCACGGGACTAGATAAACAATGTAATGGAAAAACCCATGTTTCTATGATCATATTATTATTATTGGTAATTATAATTATAATTAATTTTATTTCATCTTGGGTGATGAACTAGCTGTGTAATGTGATAATTATTTTCATATTTACTGAGATTTTACTTGTGGCCATGTGTTTATGATATTTTAGTTTTCATGAATTATTTTCGTAAATCTAGATTATTTTGGGACACACATCATTTTTGGTTTGCAATAAAAAAGTGTTGGGTATGCTATTGGTTGTGAACTATTTTTCTTTTCTTCTGGGATTGAAATAAAAAATGTTCTTAATGTGAATTTTGGAATTGTAAAAAGATGCAAGATGATAATAAATGGTTTTTTCAAATAAAAACATAATATGGGAATCATTAAAATCTTTTATAACCATGAAAATGGTGTAGAATGTTTGAGGCATGTGATATAGACTTTATTTTGACTATGTGTCTGGTTTGGGGAACTGACATGTTATAGAATATTGTGGTTCCCATAAATCGGTAAATGTTTTGAAATGTGTCATATGGTGTGTGTTTTTCATTTTAGATTTATAAATCTATAGTAACTCTTATTGAGATAATGACATGAGGATATGGCTAGAGATGTTCCACCTGTAGTGGATCTTGAGGAACAGATAGTGCCAATTGAGGAAGCTGAAGACCAGTTCCCAGAGATCTTCACTCACATCACGTGGTTTATGGAAGGAAACCCATAATAGTTTGTGAGGATTATGTATCAATTGACTTTGGAGTTTCAATTACTGATCCCTCCATGTTTTACTGATGAAGGTGGATTTGTGGGAGATGAGTTCTGGATGGATTCCATCTAGCCTATACATGACTATTTGGAGACCCCTTATGAGAAGATGGTCATTTTTTTCAATATATGATATGTGTTCAATAAAATATTTGCTGGGACATACAATCTCAGGATGTAAATCTTTAGAATTTAATTAGAATTACTTCAAGGAGATGTTCTGGGAGTACATTTACCTTGAGATGGTCAAGTTGGAGAGAGTAGTTATCTTCCTATGGTTGACTTAGAGGAGTTTGTATGTGGTGGACTATGCTAGATGGTTTATAGATTTCCGTCACACTTCTCCAGTGTGGGTGGAATATGAGTATACTTATAAAAAATTATTTTAGGATTGAATTAAGTGTGAAATTATGTCCCATGTGAATATCTTTACGATGGAGAAGTTTTCAGACGTAGTGAATCAGGCTCTAATAACTGAGGTGAACCTGAAGGAGGCTTCTAGTGGAAAACTAATGGTTTCATCAATTCAATCATGTGGTATATCTTATAATTGTGAGAAGTGTCACTTTTATAGTGTTGGAAATGAAATGTGAATAATAGTGGTTATAGGTAAGGATTAGTTAATCAAAATCTTACTTATGTGCTTTTACACAAGTTTCTTAGGCTAGGGCACTTTCATAAATATTTACCCCCACCACCGGTGGAGTACCAATCATGTGAAAAGATGTGACAGATACAGAGGTATTCAATAACCTATTATTTATGGGTAGTGATGTAGGAGATAGAAATAACCAGTGTGTCAGAAGGGGATCTATTTAACCATATTAGTCTACAAACTAGATTTCTACAGGACTTGGTGGGAGAGTTATAGGATTAGGTAATTTCAGGAACGAGTGCCCAAACCAGTAGAGTGGTGATAAATAAGAATCTCATAATGCATCACAGGGAATATGGGATGAGCAAGATTGAATTACACTATACATAATGACACATACATATATTCTTGATCTTGAGACTCAACTAGAGGAGTTAGGAGATAAGAGGTTTATCTGTTTGAGTATGTCCCATTGCGGTTCTGTAGTTATATTAATAAATGTGGATGATATGACTGTGTTCTTGTGTTTTTATTACCAAATGATGAAATATATGAATGTGATTAAATATAATAATATTCTATGTATCAATTATATATTTGACTATATTTTAGGTTCTCATGGATTCTCCAATATCGATACGATATTCGAGTATCATCAGTTGATATTTCCAACATCTGATATACCTTGAATAGATTTTAGAAGAATGAAAAGACTATAAGAGTTCATTTTATTTCCATTTGGGTTGAAGAATGAACCCTAATTTTTTATGAACTTGAATAATATAATCATCCTTTCATATCATGACCATTTTGATGTAGTGTTTGTGGATAGTATCTCTATGTACTTCACGAATCAGGATGATCATGCTCAACAACATAACTGTTGAGCAATGTATTTAAACAAATCAAAATAATGTTTTTTAAAGGGGGAGATTATTTTAAATAATACTCTGTCTCTTTATGATGATTTTGATGCTCACAAATACCCTTAATTATTTACTAATTATTTCGTTGAGTATTTTGCAGGAATTTATTTTATATAACGAGATTTTATACTTCATTTATTCCAAGATCAATTTTAGCGTGTATTCTGGAATCACTGTAGCGCAAGATCAATTTTAGCGCGTATTCTGGAATCACTGTAGCGCAAGATCAATTTTAGCGCGTACTGGAATCACTGTTCATACCCTACGTTGATGAACGTAACGTATGGATGAAAAGTTTACTTTTTATGTTATTTTGAAACGTATGGTTAATGAACCTTACGTTGTTGAAAAGTATGGAAGAAGAACATTACGTTTGGAAGGAACCTTACGTTTTCGTTGTTGGACAAGTATGGAAGAGAAACCGTACGTTAGTTTTCAGTGTTGAGTTTGTTTCTCAAAAGTATGGATCATCAACATTACTTTATAATCAACCGTACGTTCTTTGGAGAGTTGAAGCAAGAGAAAGTATGGATGAATAACCCTACGTTTGAATGCTGAAGAGAAAGTATGTATGTTCAACCTTACGTTCTGAACCTTACGTTCTGAACCTTACGTTTGTGAACCCTACGTTTGAAGCCACGTCATCAACCCTACGTTTGGCGTCGGGATATTTTTGACAGATGATATTTCTTTTTGAATTAGTCAAGCAAGCGGATTATTAGGCGGATTTCGAGCTGATTCTTAAATACGACTTTGACTGAATCAAAGACGATTTACAACGGATTAATGATTGATTTAAACGGAGCTTTTTGTGCCGATTCTTCAGGAGAGTTACAACGGCTCTGTTGTTTCATTTAAAATCGCGAATCTAAAGGAGATTTTCATGGATCTATTTTATGCGAAAGATTTTCTCATATTTGAATATATGTTCTATCTTGGAAACTTCAGATATATATATATATGCACAGGAAAGTGTGTGATATATATTGATCTTTTGACGAGCAAGAAAACAGAGACTGTGTGAAAGCGTTCTTTTCTGGTGATCGAGAAGAAGTGTAAGATCTTTATTACCAAAGGAAGATCTTGAAAGCAGATTCACGTGTTCTACATCGACTATCTGTTGTGAATCTACTACTGCTGAAGTTGTGAAGCTTCTGGTAATATCTATTGCAACTGGATCGACTCAGAACTGTTTTGATTACAGATCTTTATTTTCTGAAGACGACGATCTATCTACTGTCAATTGCATTCTGTTGCAATTGTGAAGAACAACTGGAGAAGTGTTTCTTTATCGAAACCCTTTTATTTTTGAGTGATCAGCTTCTCGTTCTAAGCTGTGTGGGTTCGTGTTTGAACCAGGAAGGCTGTGTTTGCCTGAATCTTGTAAAGGTGTCAACTGCCTGTACTCAGTTGTGGACGGGTCTGTGGAAACGAGGACCAGATAGTGAAAATCGCCAAGCTCGTGGATTTGAGCGTTGGTGGAGTGGACTAGGGGCCTTCTGTTCCCCGAACCACTATACATCCGTGTGTTCATGCTTTTACTTTTTCCGCTGCATATTTAATCGTGCAAAAGCATAGTGAACAGAATTTGTCTAAGTTGAAGAGATTGTAATAATTTGAAAAAGACACAATTCACCCCCCTCTTGTGTATAATCCGTAGATTCAGATCCAACAATTGGTATCAGAGGAGGAGCTTCTTATTTCTAAAGTCTTATCAGGCCTAGAAGTATTTAAAGATTATACATAGTGTATCATGGCTGATATGAGAGAGGGAATGTCAATGGTCAGAGCACCTTACTTTAATGGAGATAATTATGGCTGCTGGAAATCACGTATGATTATTTACCTGAAAAATCTTGGTTACAGAGTCTATTCAAAGATTCTGACTCCCTATGAAATTCCTGAAAATCCCGATACATGGAGTGCTGCTACAGAAGCTGAGTATGACATAAATTCAAAAGCTATGAATGCAATCATCTGTGGTCTAGGACCAGACGAATTTAACAGAGTATCTCAATGCCCGACTGCATATGAAATGTGGCAAACTATAGCTGTTGCTTATGAAGGAACAGATAATGTAAGACAGATGAGATATGCAACTGCTAAGTTAAAATTCGATACTTTCAGAATGATTGAAGGAGAGAGCATCACTCAGATGAATGGAAGATTGACAGAAATTGTCAATAATATAACAGCTCTAGGAGAACCAATCAAGCAGGCTGATCAAGCGTTGAAGGTACTGAGAGTACTTCCTACTCGATGGAATGGAATCTCTGCAGCAATCAGACAATCAACTTCTGTTAAAGATCTAACTATGAGAGAACTGATTGGTACACTGATGATGTACGAAGCTGAAATGCAAGATGAGGTAAATGAGCATAAAGTCTACATAAAAAGGGAAAATACTGCTTTGAAAGTGACTTCTCAACAAAAGGATAGAAAGATGAAGAACAGAGAAGTGAGTGCTAAATCAGAAAGCTCTGAGTCTTCAAATTCGGATGAAGAACTGGCACAGCTAGCCAGAAAATTCAGAAAGTTCTATAGTAAGAAGAAAGACTTCAAGAAATCCTTTAAAAAGGATAGCAAGGAAGTGAGATGTTATGAATGCAAAAAGATGGGACATATCAGACCGGATTGCCCAAAATTGAAAGATGCAAAGAAAAAGAAATTCTTCAAAAGAGATGATTATGAGCAGAAAGACAAGAAAGCTATGAAAGCTACTTGGAGTGTTTCTGAAGACTCAAGTAATTATTCTGAATCATGCTCAGAAAAGGAGGAAGCCAATTTAAAAGCAAATATGTGTTTCATGGCTGAAACTGATGAGGTACACTCATACTATTCCTCTGACTCAAATAATGAATCAAACTCTGAAACAAGCCTCTCAAATAGAAAACTTGCAGCTTACTGCAATATGCTTGAAGAAAGGTATGACTCATTATTTAATAAATATAAATCTATAAAGAACTTGTACAAAGCTATTTCAGATGAGAGAAATACTTTGCTAAAACAACATGAGGAATTAATTGACAAATACAATTCTGCTGACTCAAATAAAATTAATTTTGAATCAAAAATAAAAACTCTACAGGATGAAGTAGAATCTTATAAAACGGCTGCATTAGTTTTTACAAAAGGAGAAAACACCTTAAATGAGATACTTGGAAAAACTGTAATTAAAAAGGAAAGGTTTGGAATTGGAAGTAAAGGAGAAAAACCTAAGTTATACAAAAATTATTTTGTTCCTAGCACTAAACAGGTTATTTGTAACTACTGTGAAACAAGAGGTCATATAGCTAAAAACTGTTTTCTAAGACAACCTCAGATATGTGGAATTAAGAAAGCTTATATTTCCAACGATCTATATGATTCAATCAATTTTAAGAAAACAAGGCAAATCTGGATACCCAGATCACTGCTTGCTAACACTCCTGGACCCAACAAAATATGGGTACCAAAGCAATTTGTTTGAATGTCTTTGCAGGAAGCAGGTCACCAAAGAAAGAAAGAAATATGGTATATGGACAGTGGCTGCTCAAGACACATGAGTGGAACTTCAGCTAATTTTTCTTCTCTCACTCGAAAGGAAGGAGGATTTGTCACCTTTGGTGACAATGCCAAAGGAAAGATTATTGGTATTGGAACAGTTGGAGATCCAGAGACAGTCTCAATCAACAAAGTACTTTATGTACAAGGGTTAAAACACAATCTGATAAGTATCTCTCAACTCTGTGATGATGGATACACTGTTGATTTTACCAACAATAGTTGTACTGTTTCTAAAGATAAACTGTTTAAGTTTAGAGCACCCAGAACTGATAATGTTTATACTTTGGATTTATATTCCTTGTGTAAACAACAAGTAAATTGCTTAACTGCTAATATAAGTGAATCCTGGATCTGGCATAGAAGACTTGGTCATTGCAATATATATGCTTTACATAAATTATCTAAGAAACATTTAGTTTCTGATTTGCCTAGTCTCAAATTTGAAAATGACAGATTCTGTGATGCATGTCAGCTTGGCAAGCAACACAAATCATCATTCAAATCTGTTAATAAAGTTGCTACAACTAAACCTCTAGAACTTATCCATATGGATTTGTTTGGACCTTCAAGAGTAGCAAGTTTAGCTGGTAAATTATATGTTTATGTATTAGTTGATGATTACTCTAGATTTACTTGGATTTTCTTTTTGAAATTTAAAAGTGAAGCTTTTAGTTTATTCGAAGGTTTTTGTAAATCTGTTCAAAATGAAAAAGGTTTTAATATAATCTCATTGAGAAGTGATCATGGTGGAGAATTTGAGAACCAGGAATTTAATTCCTTTTGCTCAAACATGGGTATTAAACACACCTTCTCTGCTCCAAGAACACCTCAACAGAATGGGATTGTAGAAAGAAGAAATAGAACTATTCAAGAAATGGCTAGAACTATGTTAAATGAATATAGCCTACCTATATATTTCTGGGCAGAAGCTGTTAATACAGCTTGTTATATAATGAATAGAATTTTAATAAGACCTATTTTGAAAAAGACACCCTATGAACTATGGAATAACAGAAAACCTAAAGTAAATTACTTTAAAGTTTTTGGATGCAAGGTTTACATCTTGAATACCAAAGATAATCTTGGTAAATTTGATCCAAAATCTGATAAAGGTATTTTCTTAGGATATTCTGCAACCTCCAAAGCTTATAGAGTCTATAATAAAAAGTCAAGGATTGTTGAAGAATCAGTTCATGTGAAATTTGATGAATCTGATCCTTTTGAGAAAAGGATAGAACAAATAGATGAACCTGATTCTAATGAAAACATGAGACCTGAGAATTTAAAGAATGATTTTGAAAATGATATAAAAGAAATTCAGTCCAGTTCAGAAGAACATGATACTGAAGAGCCTTTGAATGTAATGCCTAGACAGTCTAGAACCTTAAAGAATCACCCTTTAGAATCTGTGATAGGTGACTTAGAGACTGGTATTCAAACTAGAAGAAACTTTGGAAACATAGTTGAATTCTCTGCTTTCCTATCCCAACAAGAACCTAAGACCATAGAAGAAGCCTTAGATGATGAGAGCTGGGTAATAGCAATGCAGGATGAATTGAACCAGTTCAAGAGAAATAAGGTTTGGGAATTAGTTGAAAGACCACATGATTATCCAGTAATAGGAACTAAATGGGTCTTTAGGAATAAACAGGATGATCAAGGGATAATAACTAGAAATAAAGCAAGATTAGTAGCTAAAGGATACAATCAAGAAGAAGGAATAGATTATGATGAGACCTTTGCACCTGTAGCCAGGTTAGAAGCTATTAGAATCCTTTTAGCCTATGCATCTCATATGAATTTTAAATTATTTCAGATGGATGTTAAATCTGCCTTTTTAAATGGTTATTTAATGGAGGAAGTTTATGTTGAGCAACCTCCTGGTTTTGAAAATTCTCAAAAACCAGATTCTGTTTTCAAACTTACTAAAGCTCTTTATGGCCTTAAACAAGCACCTAGAGCTTGGTATGAAAGACTAAGTTCTTTTCTTTTGAAAAATGATTTTACTGTTGGACTAGCAGATCCAACACTCTTTAAGAAAACTGTGAAAAATAATGTTTTGTTGGTTCAAATTTATGTTGATGATGTAATTTTTGGATCAACCAATAAAATTCTTTGTCATGAATTTTCAGAATTAATGCAAAAAGAATTTGAAATGAGTATGATGGGAGAATTAAATTTCTTTTTAGGTCTTCAAATATTTCAAAAAGATTTTGGAAATATTTTAAATCAATGCAAATACATTACTGATTTACTTAAGAAATTTGGACTTGAAAACAGCAAGACATTTACAACTCCTATGTGTACTAATATAAAACTTGATTTGGATGAAACTGGAAAATCAGTGGACAACAAGTTATATAGAGGTATGATTGGTAGTTTGTTATATCTTACTGCTAGTAGACCAGATATAATGTATTCAGTATGTCTTTGTGCTCGATTTCAATCAAATCCCAAAGAATCCCATTTAACTGCTGTTAAAAGAATTTTTAGATATTTAAAAGGTACTATTTATCAATCTCTGCTTTATCCAAAAACCTCTGATTTTAATTTAATTTCATATTCAGATGCAGACTTTGGAAGCTGTAGATTAGATAGGAAGAGTACTTCAGGAACATGTCACTTTTTAGGAAAGTCTTTAGTATCATGGTCTAGTAAGAAACAACACTCAGTTGCCCTGTCAACAGCCGAGGCAGAATATGTGTCTGCAGGTAGTTGCTGTGCACAGGTGTTGTGGATGAAAAACACTCTTATGGACTTTGGATTAAATTTCAATAATACGCCTATTTTATGTGATAATACTAGTGCAATTAATATTTCAAAAAATCCTATTAGTCATTCTAGAACTAAGCACATTGATATAAGACATCACTTTTTAAGAGATCATGTGTTAAAAAAGGATATATTTTTAGAATTTGTAAATACAGAAAATCAATTAGCAGATATTTTTACTAAACCACTTCCCACGGCAAGGTTTGAATTTATTAAGGGGGAGTTAGGTTTATTTAATTTTAAATAGTTCCTTTTTAATCTTATTCTGTTTTCGAATTCTATTTTAATTTCTGTTTCTCGCTATAAGCTATTTTATTTTGTTTTAAATAAAAGTAATGATTAGTGATTACACGGGAATCAAGGCTGTCAGAACCGTTTCACCTTCTAAACTGTTTTCACCTTTTTCGGAAACCCTTTCGAAAACCTAAAACCGCACATCTGCTCCAAAACCCTTTTCTGAATCTTCAAACCCTAAACCTACGAACCTTCAGAAATCGTTGTTGAAATGGCAAAGACTAAGCGTCCAGATGAAGCTGAGAGCAGTGCTGCAAAGAAATCGAAAGTAGTTGGTCGGAAAATACTGCAAGGTAAAGTCATCGATTTAGAATGGTTGTTTGAAACTAATTTGCTGTTGAAGCAAGCGTTGTCGTTTCAAGGCCTTGAGCAAGCCTTTAATAGTGAAAAATCTGAGTTTCTATATGAGGCAGAAATGAGACATTTCTTTAGAACTGTTCAGTTTAGCCTTGGGGATACGGAGGATAGTTTATTGGCTCAGATAGAGGATAAGGACTTTTCCATATCATCTGTAGAAATAAGTCAGATTCTTAACTGCCCCCATGAAGGAGTTTTTCATTTTGATTTACGGAATATTGGAGATTCTGTACATAAGTCTGAAGACATTATGTCTTTTCTGTTTGGAACAAAAGTGATAAAGAAGGTGCTTATTAAAGATTTGGAGCCCGATCAGAAAATCTTAGTAAAGTTTGTTCAGACCGGTTTAGCACCAAGGATGGCTGAAATGGAGAAAATTCTATACCCTGACATGTATATAATGTATCTTCTGATGAGTGATATCAAGTTTAATTTTCCTCGATTTATGATAAGATATCTAAGATACTGCTGTCAGAGTGAAGCAAGAATGACCTTTTTCCCATATGGAAGGTTCATTTCTTTGTTTTTATATAAAAGGGGAATGATCAGACTGGTAAGTGCTGGGGTGAAATGTCACCACAGTAATGTTTTTAATGCTGGAACTTTAAGGAAAGTGGGATATTTCTGGAGCACAGTTAAAGGAAAACTTTTACCTGTTGGAGCTGAGGAAGACTCGGAGAGTGCTCAGGCTCAACCAGCTAAGTCCAAGGAAGGACAGGCAGAATCCAGAGTTAGTACAGTGGCAAGAAGAATTCGCCTTGAGATGGAAGAAGTTGAAGAAGAGAGAAGTCAAGAAGGACTTCAATCTAGAAGGAAGAGGTCAATTGATGAAGAAATCATCTCTCCTGTCTTGAAATCTTCTGATCCAGTAATTTCTTATTCATTTGTGAGGGAAGCTGTTGTGGAAAGGACTGCACCGATAGAGGAACCAGTAGCTCAACCGGAAATTCAACTAGAACCTCAGACTGCTGCTGTGGATATTGAAGAAGCAATTCCACAAGAACAACTTATGGAGGCAGTGCCTGGTGAAGAAGTGGCCCGACCTCAAGAAGTTCATGAAAATATTGTTCTTGATAATTCAGTAGAAGTCAGAGAGACTGCTGTTCGTGATGAACATACTTCTGAAGTAAATACAGAGGTACTTCAGGAAGATTTTTCAGTGGAAGAGTTTCAAGCTTCAAAGGATAGCTCAGTAGATCAACCTGTTCAGGACAAAGAACAATCAGATGCAGATTCTTTACCCCTTGTCCTGCTTCATCAATCTGATTCTAGACATGAGAATCAAGCACAGGGTGCCCCTGATTCGAGAAAAGAAGAAGTTGTTGAGTTATACAAGCGTATTTCTCAGTTGGAATCTGAGAATGTTAGTCTCAGAAATTCTCTGAACTTAGAACAGTTGAAGTTTCAGAAGCTGAGAGAATCTACTGTTTCAAGACAAGAAGTAGATTTGTTTAAGACTGATATGTTGAATGCTGTTGATCAGTTGAAGTCAGAGATGGTAACAAAAGATGATTTGTCTGAGATGAAGATTTACATGGAGAATAAATTTGAATCTGTTGCAAATAGTGCTGTGAGTGGATCAGGTTCTTCACCTGATTTGATTCGAAGATTTCAAGCAATAACTGGAGCACTGAGCAATATGAGTGACAGATTACACGATCTTCAGTGCAACAGTGCCCCTTTGTCAGTTTTGCTAGATAATCAGAAATTTTTGGTAGATCAGTTGACATCTGGAGAGCAACCGATTAGGATTCTTTTGAATCAGTTATCAGAAAAGCTGGCTCTTTTTGTTGAAAAGGAAGAAAGAATGCATGAATTTTTCAGAGTTAATTTGATTGAAGATATTCATATGACTCAGGAGAACAGAGATCTTATCATCAAGTTAGGAGATGGGATGATGAAGAGGCTTCGAGACCAGTTTACAGAGATCAAGACCGCAATCCAAAGGAGATAGACACCTTTTTTTTTTTCCCTGTCTTATCCCTAAACCTTGATTCCTCTGTATATCACTGTCGTAGCTTGTGAATGAAAATTCTTTTCTAATCTTTTTGTTTTGTTATTTATTGATTTATGATTAAGTTAGCCAGTATAAGATATTCACTTATCCATACACAGTTAATTATAGCATTTACTTATAGTTCAGTGCAATAATGAATGTGTTCAAATCCGTAATTTTTCATTCTTTTTGATATCACAAAAAGGGGGAGAATTTGGATAAACACAACATTTAAATTCATTCGTTCTATTTGAAAATTTATTTTTTATGAGAATTATGGGGGAGAAATTTTATAGTTAAATATTGTTTTAATCCTTTCAAAATTCTAAAATTTTATAAAACTAATTTTTTTAACAAAGATTGCAATTAAATTAGTTCTATTATTTTATGGGTTTTGTGATCATCAAAAAGGGGGAGATTGTTGAGCAATGTATTTAAACAAATCAAAATAATGTTTTTTAAAGGGGGAGATTATTTTAAATAATACTCTGTCTCTTTATGATGATTTTGATGCTCACAAATACCCTTAATTATTTACTAATTATTTCGTTGAGTATTTTGCAGGAATTTATTTTATATAACGAGATTTTATACTTCATTTATTCCAAGATCAATTTTAGCGTGTATTCTGGAATCACTGTAGCGCAAGATCAATTTTAGCGCGTATTCTGGAATCACTGTAGCGCAAGATCAATTTTAGCGCGTACTGGAATCACTGTTCATACCCTACGTTGATGAACGTAACGTATGGATGAAAAGTTTACTTTTTATGTTATTTTGAAACGTATGGTTAATGAACCTTACGTTGTTGAAAAGTATGGAAGAAGAACATTACGTTTGGAAGGAACCTTACGTTTTCGTTGTTGGACAAGTATGGAAGAGAAACCGTACGTTAGTTTTCAGTGTTGAGTTTGTTTCTCAAAAGTATGGATCATCAACATTACTTTATAATCAACCGTACGTTCTTTGGAGAGTTGAAGCAAGAGAAAGTATGGATGAATAACCCTACGTTTGAATGCTGAAGAGAAAGTATGTATGTTCAACCTTACGTTCTGAACCTTACGTTCTGAACCTTACGTTTGTGAACCCTACGTTTGAAGCCACGTCATCAACCCTACGTTTGGCGTCGGGATATTTTTGACAGATGATATTTCTTTTTGAATTAGTCAAGCAAGCGGATTATTAGGCGGATTTCGAGCTGATTCTTAAATACGACTTTGACTGAATCAAAGACGATTTACAACGGATTAATGATTGATTTAAACGGAGCTTTTTGTGCCGATTCTTCAGGAGAGTTACAACGGCTCTGTTGTTTCATTTAAAATCGCGAATCTAAAGGAGATTTTCATGGATCTATTTTATGCGAAAGATTTTCTCATATTTGAATATATGTTCTATCTTGGAAACTTCAGATATATATATATATGCACAGGAAAGTGTGTGATATATATTGATCTTTTGACGAGCAAGAAAACAGAGACTGTGTGAAAGCGTTCTTTTCTGGTGATCGAGAAGAAGTGTAAGATCTTTATTACCAAAGGAAGATCTTGAAAGCAGATTCACGTGTTCTACATCGACTATCTGTTGTGAATCTACTACTGCTGAAGTTGTGAAGCTTCTGGTAATATCTATTGCAACTGGATCGACTCAGAACTGTTTTGATTACAGATCTTTATTTTCTGAAGACGACGATCTATCTACTGTCAATTGCATTCTGTTGCAATTGTGAAGAACAACTGGAGAAGTGTTTCTTTATCGAAACCCTTTTATTTTTGAGTGATCAGCTTCTCGTTCTAAGCTGTGTGGGTTCGTGTTTGAACCAGGAAGGCTGTGTTTGCCTGAATCTTGTAAAGGTGTCAACTGCCTGTACTCAGTTGTGGACGGGTCTGTGGAAACGAGGACCAGATAGTGAAAATCGCCAAGCTCGTGGATTTGAGCGTTGGTGGAGTGGACTAGGGGCCTTCTGTTCCCCGAACCACTATACATCCGTGTGTTCATGCTTTTACTTTTTCCGCTGCATATTTAATCGTGCAAAAGCATAGTGAACAGAATTTGTCTAAGTTGAAGAGATTGTAATAATTTGAAAAAGACACAATTCACCCCCCTCTTGTGTATAATCCGTAGATTCAGATCCAACAATAACATCATCTTGAGTACACTAAGAGAGAAGCAGTTATATTATAAGATATACATGTGTCTGTTCTATATTTATTAAGTCCACTTTTTGGTCGCGTATTCTCATAAGATGGGGTGGTAGTGGACATAGATATAGGTTAGGTTGTTTTGTCTTGGAAGAAGCCTATGAAAATTGTTGATATACATTTTTTGGCGCTAGTTGGATATTATCATAAGTTTATCTAGAAATATTCATATTTTTAATCTCCACTTTAGGTCTTTAATTGAAAGGATTAACATTTCAGTGGACATCATCATGCAAGATTTCCTTACAACAGTATATTAAGAATTTGACATCGAACCCAATCTGGATACTACCTGAGCAATATAATGTTTTCTTGGAACACTTCTGATAGAGATTTAAGATGTGTCGATTCAAGGTAGTCGAGTTTCGGTGTACGTGTCTCATCATTTTAGGAAACATTAATGGAATTACACCACACAAACCCTTGAGTTGGCTATACTGGTTTATGTTTTAATGTGTCAGTGGAATTGTATTTTGGGAGAGATTCTTACCTTCAATATAAATACGAAGACATTAAAGTTTATCTCTTCCAATTGATAATTCAATATCTGGATGTGTAGATGGGTTGAGTATATATTGTCATATGATTTTGAGAAATCATATAATATTGGAAAGGGGAACAATATAAATGATTCTTAGAAAATGAAAATTCAAACTCAAGATGTTCAACAGACTATTGATTAGAGGAAAATGATGGCATTTCTTGTTGAGATGTATGTTTGGGTTTAGGAGAGTTTGGATCATATTTCACTCATATATGTTTCATTAGATTCTTCTCTCTTGAGAGAAATTAGTTATATGATGAAGGAGGTTCCATAATTTTTTTCTTTTATGGTACTGCATGAGGATGGGGAGTCACCTTACAATTGAAACATTGTTGATCATGAGATCATCTATGTAACACCTCATGCTTCCACGGTACACTTCTCTTTGAATAATACAATAGCGTAAGTTGTACGCAATATCGAGTTTTAATGCACCAAAACCAATCAATCTAGCCATTATGAATAGTAATACCCACTTTTAATAAAATTATAAAATTTTCCGTTAAAATTTTACTTCATTTTTGGATTTAGAATATCGAAATTAGCTTTTGGTGAATTTTTGGTATTTTTCTGAAAACATTCAATTTTTGATGAATAATGAACAAAAACTGAGCTATTGGTTAAAACCTATTTTTTAAAAAAATAATTAGTAATTTTATTTAAATTTATTTTTGGTCAAAATTGATACATAATACCTATATATGTTCAATGTAATTCAATGGTGTCATTTTATAATATGTTTAGATATATAAAAATATTATTGAACTTTTCACAGTCTTTTGCCCACCTCCTAGGAGAATTTTCAAATACACATAAAAAATAATTCTACCACTTCTATAAGGGGAATTTCAAAAATCCGAGAGACACAGTTGATATAAGTAACTAAAATTTGGTTCAAAAAGATGAAAATATTTTTGGCGAATAGAATTGTTTTTACTTTTATTCACCACGATTAAAAGTAAATAGGGTATGTAAGGGTAAAAATGATATTATTATTACCCTAAGACTTCTCATAATTCTATTGGATAAGTATAATTCGACCAAAAACAACCTTATGAATAAAATATGAATTTTTTAGGTCCACTTGGATTATATTAGGAAATTTATTATTATTTAATTCAAGGAAGAGTTAAAAGAGTTAAAATCAATTCTTAATAACTAAAAAAATTTTAATATAGGGTTTTACATAAGATAAATTCGACTATAAATATTCATTAGGAAGCAAACTTTTTCCTACATAATGGTATTTTATTTATATTTTTTAGACATTAAATAAGTTAAATAATTTATCACACAATGATGATGGAGTAATTACCTAATTATTGAAATATTAAAATAATTTACATTATTAATATCTAAATAAATGTAATTTGAAACTTTTTATGAATTCCAATAATTTTCAAGGTTAATATGTCATATTAGGGTTGGTTATATGAACTTTATTTGAAGTAAAAGTGCTGTAATGAATTTTTCAAAAACAAAATACCAAATTGTGTCAAAATTGACATAAAAGATTCTTTAAAACAAATATTATATTATTAATTGATATTATATTTTTAATAATATAAGGCTTGCCCAAAAGCATTATATAATGATAGGTGTTTCATTAATTAACCACTTGGCATTCTCTTGGATTTATATAGTATGTTTATTAACCATATAATATAAAAATACAATGGGACATGGTAAATGTCAAACTATTTAACTAAGAGTTAAATATAAAAGATGAGGTCAATATAGTGACACATACCTGTAAAAAACCTATTTTTTGAGTGTTTATCGACCCATACCCACGTTATACTTTAAATAATTCACTTTGGAGCCATTATAATCCCAAAATATTTTTTTATAAAATAATATTTTCAGCTTTTCCTAAGGTGCCCCTCACCCCTCTTATAAAAAGGCACTCCTCCTTCTCTATAATTCACACCTTCAAAGTCATTTGGCTCAGCCAACCTCAGACCAAATACCCTATAAACTATCATAACTTTATCCTAAAGGCCTTAATTTTGTTATAAGTCCAACCTAATGATACCTTTTGATCAAATCAAAAGTAAGAACTTGGAGAAGAGGTAAATATTTCATCGCCTCTTTCAAGTTCCTTTCTTATTCCACTTTACTTTTCATTGTTGTTTCCATTCTAAATCAATAACTACAATATATTCTTCATAATTTGATGTTATTATAAATATTTTATAACCAAATCCATTATTCTATCCATACATTGAATGACATGTCACCATACATGTGTAAGTACGGCTTACCGTCTCCTCATTGTGGTGTAATTGTTATTCAATACATTATTATTTGGATGGGTATAATAATGATGTGAAATTGATGTAAATAATAAATATAACATTATAATTATTCTGTATATATGATATACAATCCAATTATATATTATTTTAATATCAAAAAAATGATATTGTCGCTCGTCCGTACATACGGATTACCTTCTCCATGAACGCAATGAGATTATTTCCCCATCATATCCATTCAAAAATAATTTTCATTTGATGATTAAAAATAATTTTTAAGGACTTGAAATAATTTTGGATATGAATAATATATAACCTATCCATAACAAACATTGATTATGTAACAAAACATATACCAGAAAACGGGTAAGTGAAGACCCGAAATGACGATAATACTAAAATATTATTAATAAAGAAATATTAGGAGATCATATATGATATCATATTTTTGTATATGATTCTTTTATAACCTAAGTAAAAATGATTTAACTATTATACAGGAGGTTGACCTACCCTCGACCAAGAAAAATTACAAGGTAAAGGATTATATCACAATCTTTTCATTATCCGAGATTGTTTATACGTAATTATCTACTGTGACCTCTTTATCATCCACATCCATGTTTCTTAATAATTTATCGAAAAACATTCTTTCTATTTTATAGACTATGCGTTAAAGTCATTTATACCCTTGTTTGACTTTTATAAGATGTTTATAATGGTATTTTTCAATAATTTTCCAAACGAGGTCCTTTTTAACCTTTTCGACAAAATTAAGGTAAGAATGTCTTTTTTTTTATCTTATACAATCGGTGTGGCTATTTTACCCAGTTATAAAATCATTGAAGCATCCCTTAAAATATTATAAGAATATTTTCAAAGTAAATTTTTTCTTTTATAATTATGTGACTTTTAAATGATTTCAAAAGAGAGATATTTCTCTCAAATATTTTTGATTTCATCTATTTCAACATCCTTTGAAGGATTTTAAGCTTATTTTAAGTTGATTTATTGTGATAAAAAACTTCCATATTGTATTGAAGGTTTTGTGATATTTTTAACTATGGATGTGTTATTTTTATACCATTCCTGGTGTATGGAGAAATTATTGAAATTCCATATGTTAGTTTTAATACAAATTATTATGTTGTGTTTAAACCTGTTCATATGAGGAATGCATTAGAATTCGTAGTAAATGGGTGGAGCCCACTATAACTCCTCTATGCATCGATATGTCTAATGAGACAAAAAAATTTCTTAGAACAAGACCTTGAAAAAATATTATTTTTAATATTTACAGAAGGCCTTGACTATGTGGTTATGATAGTCTGCATTATGCATTCCATCATTATGATAGTGGTTTTTGATGTAGCTTGTTATTATTCAACTAGTAGAATATCCATGTGAATATGTAAATGGAATTATTTTATTTTATTTTTTCCATATTATTCCGAAGTTCATGTGTAAAAAGCTTTTGTTTTAGTTATAAATTACATTATATGATTGTGCTTATTTATGAAAGTTTATACTATATTGTTATCCTTACTGAGCATCTGAGCTCACCGCTTTCTTTGTTTTATTTTTTCCAGGATGTGAAGAAGTATTTTATGATGGACCTGCAAGAATAGTATGAGGGAATATGAGTGTGGACTATAGAGACATTGTTGTTTTATTTTTTTCACTTTATCATGTAATGTAATACTTATTAATGTATCTATTGTTTCCAAGGCTACTAAACTAATCGGTCATTCGATACTGGATATTTTTTGATCATGAAAATGTTATGTAATAATGCACCAACTCTAGGTAACTGGATTCGGGGTGTTACAGTTGGTATTAGAGGAAGCTTACTACAAAACATTGAAGCTAGATTTAGATAAACTCTGATTAGAGTACAATCCCCTAAGATAGAATTTGAGGATAAGTATAGAAAAAATTCCTTGAATTTTTGTAATGTAGTGATTTTTTAGCTTTACCAGCAATACATCCATGTCTGGATACGAGAAGGTAATGGTGGCTTTGGCACAGCTGGAAATAGGTGTAAAACCTGAAAACACTCCTTTTAGCTAGACTCGAACGGGAACTGGTGCATGACAACAGGCCTTGCTGCACTCTTGGTTATGACACTCCCGGGGGATATGCTTATGAAAAATCTCATTTCTATTATAAACCATTACGAAGGGTTTATGAGTGTATACATCCTCAAATAATTTTTTTTATGATTATGGATTATATCCATAAACTGTTCAGTTTATGTTAAGTGTTTTAAAAGTATGTAATTATGTATTTCGATTTATAAACTAATCTAGTTTATTCCATTATTTAGAAATGGCACCTAGTAGAAGAATTGGAAACTGTATCAATGCATGCACTCCATGTAGGGATTTCCCTCCTACCCAATATAATTATAGTGGAGCTGGTGATACAACTGGTGCTGATCAGCTAATGACCATACTGGGATAACTCACTCATGTTGTGAATAATATCCTTACCTGTATAGAACACCCAAATCCACAACGTTTAGGATCAATGTTAAATGAGGAAAAAACCACAGAAATTCATTGGCGGTACAAATCCATTAGTAGTTGAGCAATGGATAAATTCAATAGAGAAAATATTCTACACCATGGGGAGTAGTGAAAGGGAAAAAGTTGTCATGGCAGTTTACCTCCCCACTGGAGATTCTGATCAATGGTGGTCTTTGATTCAAAACACAAATAAAGATGTTGAAGTATCGAATGTGGAATGGAGGTAGTTAAAGATATTTTTTTAGAAAAATAATTTCTGCATGACCATTGAGCTGATATGGAAAGGCAATTCCTGAGTCTGAGGAAAAAGGAGGATGATCCTGTCGCAAAGTATGTAGCTAAATTTTCAAGGTTAGCGAAGTATGCTGCAGATTATATATGTAACCCAAGAATTATGATTGATATTTTCATTAATGGGTTAAAACAATTAATCTATCGAGCATTAGTCTCACAATCCTTCTCATCATACGAAGATATTGTCCCATGTGCTATCAATACAGAAAAAGAATTGTCTATGTCTTACGACTTCAAAGGAAAGAATGAGAATAAGAGATCTACTGATAACTCTAGAAATAAAAAATTAGGGGAAGAAGGGAAATGTTGAATATCCATACTACAGTAAATGTGGAAAGAAACACCCTGGTACTTGCTTTAAGGGAATGAGAGTCTATTACAAATGTGGTGATAAAGGACACCAAGCTTGTGATTGCAAGGGGAAAAAATAAGCTACCGATGTTAAATTCTAAAATTTCAAGGATATGGGACATTATGCAAATAAATGCCCTAAGCATCAGGGAAACATACCTCAAAAAAATCAAGGGGATCAAGTCCAAGCTTATGCAATAACTACTACTAAGGTTGAATCTCTAAAAGATGTGGTGGAAGGTAATTTAATGGTTTCCTCAAGTTTAGCCAATACTTTATTTGACACTGTATCGTTTCATTGTTTAATATCTTCCTAGTTTTCTAATAAAATTAGATATTTCTAATTGGATTTGAAAAGGGAGTTTTCAGTTAAAACTCTTAAGGGATGTATCATCATAATATATTTTTGTGAATCAATCCCTATTAGAATATATAAATGTTCATTATCTGCTAATCTCATCATCATACCCATGATTGAATTTGATATAATCCTTAGTATGGATTGGATTTTTGACCATGATTACAAAATTTATTATAAGAAGATGGAGGTTACTATTATTGATGACGATGATAAAGAACACCTTATATTTAGAGAAGAATCAAGACCAACTAATTCTTATCTAAATCCACCTCTAGTAGCTCAACTAAATTCTATTATTGTGGAGGAACAGACTGAAATAACTATGGGTGAGGAAAGGAATGTTCAAATAGATAATTTACCTATTGTGAAAGAATATGTTGATGTGTTTCTAGAAGATTTACTTGGACATCCTCCAGAATGAGAAATTGAGTTTTCCATTGATTTAATTCCTGGTTCATGCACCATATCGAAGACCCCTTATAGAATGGCCACTGTGGAATTAGTGGATCTAAATAAACAACTAGAGGAATTGAGTAATAAGTGATTTATTCTCCCTAGTGTTTATCCATGGGGAGCCCTTATACTTTTTGTTAAGAAGAATGATAGATCTATGATTTTATGCATTGACTATAGGGAGATCAATGATATAACACTAAATAATTAGTATCCCCTACCTCGCATTGATGATTTATTTGACCAATTGCTTGGAGCTCAATACTTTTCAAAGATTGACCATCGATCTGGATACCATCAGTTGTGCGTGAAGAAGGAAGACATTCCCGAGATAACATTTTGAACTAGGTACAGGCATTATGAGTTTACAATAATGCCTTTTGGGTTGAATAATGCACCATATGTCTTCATGGATCTAATGAATAGATTATTAAATGAATATCTTAATGAATTTATAGTGTTATTTATTGATGATATCTTGGTATACTTTAAATTCTACAAAAATCATGAAAATCAATAGCACATTATCCTCAAGACTCTTAAAAGACATGAATTATATGGGAAGGTTAGCAAGTGTGAATTCTGGATTCAAGAGATTTCTTTTCTTGGCCATATTGTCTCTGAGGATGGAATCTCTGTTGATCCTTCTTAGACAAGAGTAATCCAATAATGGCCGACACCAATGATTATAACCGAGGTAAGCAATTTTATTGGTTTAGGAGGTTATTATTGATGTTTCATCCATAATTTTGCTCGATTGTCTAACCCATTAACTATGCTCACACCGAAAAGGGTTAAATTTGTATGGACAAAAGAGTGTGAAGACTTTTTCGAAGAACTGAAGAGAATATTATTTGATTCCCCTATATTGACTCTACCATCTGGGAATGATGGTTTTGTTATTTATAATCATTATTTAAACAGAGGACTTGGTTGTGTCCTTATGCAGAATGATAGAGTTATTTCTTATGCATCACAACAGCTAAAAATTCATGAGAAAATCTATCCAACTCAAGATCTTGAGTCAGCAGCTGTAATTTTTTCTTTTATGATTTGAATACATTATCTCTATGGTGAAAAATGATAGATATATACCAATCAAAAGAGTTTGACGAATATTTTATCACATAACGAACTTAACACGAGGCAAATTAGACGGATTGAATTACTCAAGGATTATGATTTCACGATACACTACCACCCAAGGAAGGAAAATAAGGTGGAAGATGCTTTGAGCAGAAAATATCATGGAGTTTTGAACAAGATGAGATTTGAGAAGGATCCTATAGACAAGGATCTAGTAAAAAAGGATATGGTAATATCCATTTAAGGTGAAACATAAATGCTATTTCAAATGGTTTCAGAGCCATATTTACTAGAAAGGATAAAAAGTTCTCAGATTGGTGATGAAGAGTTTCAAAAGAAGATAAAATCTATGAATGATGGGAGATTGAGTGAATTTGTTTATGAAGATGGAATTTTGATATTTGGGAAGAGACATTGTGTTCCCAACGTACCTAATCTAAAATGGAATTTTTGGATGATGCTCATAGTCCCAATTTCTCTATACACACTAGTAGCACTAAGATGTTTAGAGATTTTAAGGAACAGTTTTTGTGGTACAACATTAAGAGGGAGATTTCTGATTTTTTATCAAGGTGTATAGTTTCTTAACAAGTGAATGCAGGAATGCAACAGCCTGGAGGAGTTATGAAACCTCTTCACATACCTTAGTGGTAATAGGATAATATTATGATGGACTTTCTCATGGGACTACCAACGACTCCTAGAAGGAATGATGCAATATGGGTCATTATTGACTATTTTACCATGTCAGCACATTTTTTTACTATAATAGAATATTTACCACTTCAACAAATGAAAATACTATATTTTAATGAAGTTTTAATACTTCATTGAACAACACTAACTATTGTTTCTGATCATGATCCCAGATTTACATTTAGATTTTGGAAAAGTCTTTAGAATTCCCTGGATAATAAACTGCATTTGACCAATGATTACCACCCCAAAACAGAAGGACAATTAGAATGGACTACTCAAACCTTAGGATTCATGTTGAGATCATGATCACTTGACTTTCAAGGTATGTGGGATTAATATTTACCTCTAGTAGAATTTTCCTATAATGATAACTTCCATTCAAGTATTTATATGGCACCATTTGAAGCATTATATGGAAAGAGATGTCACACACCAACCTGTTGGGTTGATGTTGGGGAAAGAAAACTCATAGGCCCATAAATGGGGGAGGAAATGATTGAAAAGTTGAAGGTAATCCAAAAAAACATCAAGGCAGCTCAAAGTTGGTAGAAGATCTATGCTGATAACTGAAGGAAAGATTTGGATTTTCAGGTACAATATCAAGTTTTCATGATGGTATCTCCATGGAAGGGTGTTATACGTTTCAGTAAAAATGCAAAATTGAGTCCCATGTACGTTAGACCTTTCTAAATTCAAGAATGAATTGGGGTTGTAGCATACCGTTTGAAAATGCCTCCATGTTTCTCCAAAGTTCACAATGTGTTCCACATATCACTATTGAAAAAATACATTTCTGATCCAATGCATGTACTCACCTATGGGGAATTCGAACTGAAACCCGATCTATCATATTACGAAGAGCCTGTCAAGGTTTTTGGTATAAGAGAACATGTGTTGACAAAATCAGACAACACATCTAGTAAAATTTATATGGAGAAAGCATAAGATAGAAGAGGCAATGTGGGAACCCATGGAACTTATGATGAAGAACCACTCGGGTCTATTTACATAGTAATAATCTAGAAATTTCAAGGAAAAAATTATTTGAAGGAGGGGAGAATGTAACACCCCACGCTTCCACGATATGCTTCTCATTGAATAATAAAATAGCGTGTGTTGTATGCAACTTCATGTTCTAACACCCCAAATCCAATTAAAAAAGTCATTATGAATAGCAATACACACTTTTTAAATTTTTAAAAGTCTTATCCTTAAAAATGGACTTCATTTTTGGAATTGGAATATCGAAATTATCATAGGGTGGATTTTTTGTATTTTTCTGAAAACATTCAAATTTTTATGAATAGTGACCAACACTCAGTTATTGGTTAAAACCAAATTTTTACATAAATAATTCATTATTTTATCTATATTTATTTTAGGTAAAAATAGATACATAATACCTATATATTTTAAATGTTAGTCATTGGAGTCATTTTATAATTGGTTTAGATATATAAATATTTTATTGAACTTATCACCGTCTTTTACCCACCTCCTAGGAGAATTTGCAAATTCCAATAAAACATAATTTTACTGCTTCTATGAGTGGAATTTTAAAATTCTCAGAGACACGGTTGATATCAGTAAGTAAAATTCAGTTCAATAAGATAAAAATAATATTTCCTGTATAGTAACGTTTTTACTTTTATTTTCCACGGTTAAAAGTAAATAGGGTAAGTAAGGGTAAAAATGATATTATTATTACCCTAACACATGTCCTAGTTCAATTGGATAAGTATTATTCGACCAAAAAAAACCTTTGGAATAAAATATGAGCCTTTTTGGTCCACTTGGATTATATTAGGACATTTATTATTAATTAATTCAAAGAAGATTTAAAAGAGTTAAAATCAAGGTTTAATAAATAATACATTTCTAATATAGGGTTATACATAAGATAAATTGGACTATAAATATTCCATATATAGATAAAAATATTTCCAACATAATGGTATTTTATATATATATTTTAGAAATTAAATATTTTAAATTATTTATGACACAATGATGATGCAGTAATTACCTAATTAATGAAAAATTAAATTAATTGACATTATAAATAACCAAATATATGTAATTTGAGACTTTTTATGAATTAAAATAATTTTCTATTTTAATATGACATATTAGGATTGGTTATATAAATTTTATTCTAAATAATAATACTGTTATGAATTTAGCCAAATCAAAATCCAAAATAGTGTAAAAATTGACATAAAATAGTTTTCAAAAAAAATATTATATTATTAATTGACATTATATTCATAAAAATATAAGGTTATTCCAAAGGAAATTTATAATGATATTTGTATCATTAATGAACCATTTAGGGTTTTCTTGAAGGTATATAGTAATCTTATTAACCATATAATATAAAAATAAAAAGGGACATGGTAAATGTCAAACTATTTAACTAAGTGTTAAATCTAAATGATAAGGTCAATATAGTGACCCAAACCTCTCGAAAATCTATTTATTGAGTAGTTTCTGACCCATCCCCACTTCATAATTTAAATAATCTACTTTGGAGGCATTAGATACCGAAAATGAGTTTATTATAAAATAATATTTCTAGCATCTCCTAAGGTGCCCCTCACCCCTCTTATAAAAAGGCAATCACCCTTATATCTAATTCACACCTTCAAAGACATTTTTCTCATCCAAACTCTGCCCAAATACCCTCTCAACGATACTACCTTTATCCCAGAGTCCTTACTTTAGTCATAATGCCAAACTAAAGAACCCTTTTGATCAAATCAAAAGGAAGAACCCAAAGAAGAGGTAAATATTTCATTACCTCTTTCATGTTCCTTTCTTCTTCCACTTACCTTTTCATTGTTTTTTCCATTATAAAATAATAACTACAATATATTCTATATATTTTTATGTTATTATAAATTTGATACAACAAAATTCATTGTTCTATCCACCCTTTTAATGACATGTCACCATATGTCTGTACACACGGCTTACCGTCTCTTCGTCGTTGTGTACTTGTTATTCAATACATTATTATTTGGATGTGTATAATAATGATGTAAAATTGATGTAAATAATAAATATAACATGAAAATTATTCTTTATATATGATTTACCATCCAATTATATATTATTTTAATTTCAAAATAATGATATTGTCACCTGTGTGTACATACATATTACTTTCTCCACTAACGCGATGAGATTCATTCCCCATCGTATCCATTCAAGACTAATTTTAATTTTATGATTAAATTTTTTTAAGGACTGGATATCATTCAAGATATGATTAATATACAACCTATCCATAAAAACATGACTCATGTAACTAAACATATAAAATCAAACGAGTAAATGAACACCCAAAATGACGATAATACTAAAATATTATTAGCAAAGCAATATTAATAGATAATATATGATATCATATTTATGTATATGATTCTTGTATAATTTAAAAAACAATTATTTAACTATTATACAGGATTTTAACCTACCCTCAACCAAGGAAAAGTTCAAGTTAAGGGTTATTTCACAATCTCTTCATTATCCAAGATTGTTTATACGTAATTATCTACGGGGACCTCTTTATCATCCACACCAATGTTTCTTAAAAATTAATTTCACAACATTATTACTATTTTATAGACTATGGGATAATGTCATTTATACCCTTGTTTAAATTTTATAAGACATTTATAATTGAATCTTTCCATCATTTTCCAAACAATGTCCTTTTTAACCTTTTCGACAAAATTAAGGTAAGAATGTCTTTTTTTAACTTACAGGACGGGTGCGGCTATTTTCTACCATTATAAAATTATATAAGCTTCCCTTATAATTTTATAAGAATATTTTCAAAGTAAATGTTTTCTTTAATAATTTTGTGAATTTTAAATGATTTCAAAAAAGAGATATTTTCCTCAAATAGTTTTTATTTCATCTATGTCAACATCCTTTGATAGATTTTAAGCTTATTTGAAGATGATTTATTATAAAACAAAACATCCATATTTTATTGATGGTTTTTTGATATGTTTGACTTTGGATGTGTTATTTTTATACCAGTCGTGGTTTATGGAGAAAGTATTGACATTTCGTATTCTAGTTTTAATACGAATGTTTATGTTATGTTTAAACGTATTCATATGAGGAATGCATTGGACTTAGTAAGTGATGGGTGGATCCCGCTATATCTCCTCAATGCATCAGTATGTCTCATGATACAAAATAGTGTCTTGGCACAAGCCCTTGAAAAAATCTTAATTGTAGTCTTTACACAGGGCATTGACTATGTGGTTATGATAGTCTAGCATTCTGTATTCCATCATTATGAAGTGGTTGTTGATTTTTCTTGTGATTATTTGACTAGTAAAATATCAATGTGAATAAGTAAATGTCATCAATTCATTTTTTCCATATTATGCAGATGTTAAATTTTAAAATGCTTTTGTTTTAGTTATACATTGACTTAAATTTTTATACTTATTTACTAAAATTTCCGCTATATTGTTATCCTTACTGAGAATATAAGCTCATCCTTTTCTATGTTTTATTTTTTCCTGTATGTGAAGAATTATTTTATTACTGACCCACCATGATAGTCAGAGGGGATATGAGTGTGGACTATAGAGACTATGTTGTTGTATTTTTTCACATTATCATGTAATGTAAGACTTATTAATATATCTAGTGTTTCGAAAGATACTAAAATAATCGGTCTTTTGAGACATGATCTTTTGTGATCATGCCAATGTTATGTAATAATGCACTGAATCTGGGTAACTAAGGGTGGGGATTTATATTCTATGCTAAGAATCATGTTTTTATTCTTATGAGAATGTGGTATGAGCCAAAGGATGAGATCAATGACTTGAAGTGGGTGGTAAATCCATGGGTAACCAAAATGTATCATGGCCTATGTCAGATGTTTTGGTTATTGAGTGTGATAAAAGAATATAGAAGGGTTCATGACACAATGTTATACCTATCGTTATGTAAAGTACAAGAATAAAAAACTGGTGGTTTTTTTCAGCTAATTCCAATTCTAGAATGGATGTGGGAAGACATGAATATAGAATTTGTGGTGGGTTTTCTATGGATTAATCAGAAGAATGAAACTATATGGGCGATTTTTTATCATTTGAAAAAGGTAACAAGTGTCATTTATACTTGGGAGACATTATAAATGTCGTAGATAATATATTTGTATGTTTCGTAAATATTCTACACCCACAGGGTTCCATTGACAATTGTTTCAGACAATAAATCATGTTTTACATTGAGATTCAAAGAAGCCTTAAAAAAGTCACTCTGTTTATTCATTTTATTGGATATAGATTTCCACCCATTAACATATTTGAAGTCAAAGTGTACTATACATGTGTTTGAGGATATAATATGAGTATTTGTTTTAGACTTTGGTGTGTATTTGGAAAATAAACATTCTTGGGTAGAGTTATCATATGAAAATAGTTATCATAGAAATATAAAGGTTGAACCATATGAGTATCTTTATGGTTGTCCATTAAGAACTCTTAAATATGTGATAGAAGCAAGTGAGTCATTGTTTTTTGGGCCTGAGTCCTGTATAAGTGATTTTATAATAGGTACTTACAATTTGGAAGTGTGTGGATATTTCATAGAGTAGATATAATTATATGCTGATAGACTTCACAGACAACTAATGTTTTAAAAGGGTGATCATGTATTCCATAAGGTGTCTTCAAGACTTTGACACTACTAGATAAAGAGATTTAAAATGTTGGCACCTAGGTTTTTTGGACCATTTGAAGATGTCGAAATAATTTGGCTTGTGGTATACAGATTCAATCCTCCATGTAGATATAGTACAATGATTGATGTTTTTAATGTGTCAAAACATCTCCGGTATCACCCCAACCCTTCTCATGAGATCTATTTGGTTGATGTTGAGATTGAGATAAATGTTTCCATCTAGGATCATCACATACGTGTGATGGATTGTATTGAGAAAGTGTTGTAGTGAAATATCATGCAAATTGTTCATGTTTTATGGATACATGGGTGTATGGGGGATGAAGCATGAGAGAGAGGGATGTATATATGATTTCTAAATGTCATGCTGGATTTTACTAGTAATATTTGATATTATTGGGGTTATTTAGTGTCTTTAATCTTGTGTTTTCTTGATAACACTGGACACATAGTTTGGCGTGGTAGAGTTTTCTGTTAGTTTTATATATTGTATTAACTACTTCATTCATCATTTGATACATGAACTATTATGGTTGTAACCTATTATTATTTGGGTTTATTTCAAATCTTGTGAAACATTTAAAAACAAGGTATAGCCTCCCAATTATACATATTATGCCATCTTATCTAGTTGGTTGCCTTTGGCATACGAGGAGATGCACCAAAGGTCACGTGACTAACCAATGTGGGGCACTATCATGTCATTGCATTTGGTTGAAATTGTAAATCTTGGAAGGAATGAGGGGAATTCACGGTTGGTGCATGGTTTTCCCAAATCATGAGCCCTGGTCGAGAAACCCCTCAGAACCCAAATAGAGGTGATTCAAAATGGATAGAACATGTTTTTAAACCCATCCATCCTATTAAGAGAAATCATGCACCCCCCACCCCCACACAATGAGGTTATAGTTATGGTTCACAATTAGTGAAAACCATACACCCAGAGAAAAAAACCATGTGTATATGATTTTAATCTCCTAAAAATTAGTTTCAAAATATCATGATGCATGATTATTTCAAATATTAATTCCTAATTAAACCACAAATGTAATTTTGAGATTTTGGAGTCTCATTAATAGATTATAATGCATTATTTACACTTTTCATCCCGATCCAATGTTCATATTAATGGTCTACACCCCTGTTGGTAATTTTTTTTAATACTGTGGGGTTTCATTTATCCTCTCATTATTCATCCATTAATTTAAGGACTATTCTTCATTATTATTGGTTGGATATATATATATATATAGGGATGTGTAACTAGAACTATAATTAATGTAAATGGGTTATTAAATCATGATTTATGGATTAGGATTCATATCTCGTTATATATCATTATTCCATTCAAATTAGGGATTTCCATTGCCAAGTTTTATTCATAATATTAGAGGTAGATGGTCTGTTATTGAAATCCCCTAGTAATGATTTAATTTATATATATGTAATATTACAATTTATAGAGTTTCATTAGAAATTTAATTTCCCAAATGAATGAATTAATTTTGTAATTATGTAACTAATGGAATTGTGGAATTTGGGATAATTAATTATTGAATTAATTTCTCAAGATATTGAAATTGTGGGATTTGGGGAAATTTAATTATTCAGTATATAATTGGAATATTGATCTTGTGGAGTAATATTACACTAAATGTTTCATTAGCTAATGGTATTGATTCATTTTTAAATTATGAATTGGAGTAAATAATTGTATAATTAATTTTGGGATATTGACATTATTTAAATTTGTTAATAAATTATTTAATTAATCAATGAATTTTATGAGATTAAAAATTGATTTAAGTGGATTAATTATTGATTGATTTAATTAATTGATCAATTACTATTATATGGTTATTAATAAAATTATATTAATTAATTGTTAAATTAATTAATATAGGTTGTCATGGTAATACAACCATTGATGTGATTAAGTAATTTTGGGATTAATTAATGAAATTGAGGTGATTAATTGATTATTGATTTGATTAGTGAAATGTTATAGATATAGAATAATATTGTTTGGTTAAATATTTTTATGAATTAATTAAGGTGGTATTATGTAAAATGTGATATATGTGAATGTTTTATATTCATGTTTGGGGTCCAAACTGATGATTCAAATACCCACATATGATTCACTGAGAAAATGGTGGGGGAAAAAGATTTATTCTCTAAATACCCACAATGTCCTAGAAATGATATTATTAGGACAAAGGCATGCATATAAAATATACATAGACATGGATTAATGGGTAAAATACCCAAGGGGTGTGGGTAATAGAATGATGCTCTAAATACACATGGGGTTCTAGACACAATATTCTACACCCATGAGATTTAAATTGGAATTTGGATCCAATTTTCCCTTGTAATGAATGAAATTAATTAATATGTAAAATAAAATTCATAATAAATATTTTTCAATTAAAATCTATGAAATTTTTTAGACTCTTGCATGGGCTGAATTAGGTATTGATTTTCTGTTTTCACCTGTAACCCAGGTGTCGGTGTGGTTAAATAATGAAATAATGATAGCATTTTAACTATTAAATTATGAATGGAAATTAATTATTTCCACTATTGTATATACTTATAATGAGTAGATATTTTTTTGGATTTCGTTGGTTGGGACCTTTTATGTTTTACTCACACACTACACGACCTTCCTGATCGGTCCCTGAATAGAGTTTTTGTTTGTTGGATACGATATGGAAAAATTCCATGTGGTAGATGGAATAATTTCGATGGATCATGGAAAAGGGAAACATAAATGCATGGGGACCATCATGGGAGTTTTCAATGTCTCTACCCTTGGGGTTTCAATTAACAATTGACACGTACTTTGGCATTGAATATTTTACTAGACAATTTTGATATTATATTCCCTTCTATTATTGAATCTTTATATTGGTACTATTCTGATTGTACACTATTGTTATTCATGCTCATTTATACTATTATTTTAATTTGATAAAGATATTATTGTCTCACCATTATCGATATTAGATCCTCTCTACTATTACACAACCTATATCATACAAGGAGGAATGACTGACATCATTTGACTGACCGACTTCAGGAACAAGCATGTGTTCCGTAGTTTGGGGAATTACAATACCATCATAAGAAATATTTACAACTAGTATGATTCCATCTTGACTGAAGTCACTTATCTTAAAATTATTTGATACATTACACCTTACAAAAATCTAGAATAATTTTTTAGTAATTTGATAGGTTATACTATACTACTACTTGTTATCCAACATCTATAATTATTTTACATTAATCTTGATATAATCCCCCATGGAAAATTTTACATCTTTTACTATAATGAAAATCATATATTGTTGGGCCTCATTAAAATTCATGGAAATTATATTCCAAAACTCTATTTGATGAAATATCTCATTGACCACAACTATAAACACTTAAATATCAAAAACTATTTTTTGATATATATCTTTAATGAGTTATTTTATTTCATTGCAATGGGTGGTTGTTTCAATCATTTAATTTGCATTTTTTGGGAGGATTTGTCATGAAATTAACATTATAGTTAATAGATTCTATATACCATTAAATTCACCAAAAATATATGATATTTCATTAAAAATATACCTCATAAATTCAAAAATAATTTTAATAACATCATATGTAACAATCATTAAATAAGATTCGATATGAGTGTAAAATTATTTTACAATTAAATTATCTTTATTTTCATCAAATAATGTACTACTTTTATATAATTTATCTTTATAAATTTAATCAAATGATATACACATATCATAATGAGTACCTTTAGATAATTTTATATTCATTTTCATGTCAATAATATATCATTCATTCTATTCCTACCACTTCATTCTATTTTTCTGTGTCTTTCAAGCAACATTTCATAGTTAATTAATAAGAGTGTAATTTGAAATATCAATCTAAAGCCTCTAAAATTAAATAAAATAATCATTTTACCTGTTGTAAATTATTCCAAATAAAATTTAATTGGTCTTTTAAATATGTCTAATTATATGTTAATCTCCCTTTAATTCCAAACTGGTGATGCAATATGATCTGTATAGACACCTGGGTTGGTGGGAGAGGGGGTGAATCATTTACTGGATATTTTAACCAATTTTAAATTATTAATTTATTCTATTACCAATTTGTAAATAATCCTGAAATTATGATTTTTGAAATTTTATTCATTGTATTCCCACCTAAAAATATTAAGTGTATTCTTGGATCTATAACTACAGAGAAAACATAATTTTATAGAGGGTTTGGTAAAAATTTCATATATATTCATGGATTTATTATTCACTCCAATAATTAATTCTCAAATATAATATAATATTTATTTCTATGGGTAGTTTTCGCAACACTAACACGGAGTCTCAGAATTTTTATAATACTAGAACATCACACGAGTTTTTTTGTAGAGATTTACTTGGAATATCCCAATAGGTTGACATTTTTGTCACTGAGTCATATGGATATATATATTCATGCAACAAATTACACATGTTATATGGAGTACCATATTATATGTGAATATGTCACATTAAATTTATTCATTGAAGTAATCTCAATGATCTACATAGGGAACTTCTACATCTATAAATTAAATTTCTCTTAAGGAAAATATTCAAATGTGTAATGATATTCAAGGATACATTACAACTCCTTCACTTCTTGAAACTCATAGTTACTGATCTTAATATACTAGTCATCTAAAATCCTCTATGTTTGATCAAATAATGTGTTTATACATAATTTTAAAAAGTAAAACTCATCAATTAATTATTTTATTCAACTTGAAATATCATTAAATCAATGAAGGACATACTCTCCTTCTACATAGTCATTGATACTCAATTTATATGATATTTCATTAAAGTTAAAAATCCTTGTTATTATTCTTCATCAGGAGATATATTTGATATATTTAATCACTATAAATTATATCACATCGTACCCTTGTGTTCACTGTCTCAGTCAACAGCAGAAGTGCCTTGTTCCCCTTATAATCTTTCTTCCATCTCTCAATTTTAATAATTTATCATGTATATGATCATCTTTATTTAATATTTTCAAATATATTCCATAATATTATATTTATTCATATACATAATGTAGAACTATTTTCCTTCATGGGAAAAATAGGTTATCTTCAGAAAAACACGGTGGGAAGAACCATCTTTTTGAATCATAATAAAAAAGTATATTCAATATAAAAAGTGGATCAACACTATTTTATCATAGAAACCTATTACATTCCATCCTACACCTTTTTATCATTTTTCCCTCATAGTATCTATTCCAGATATTTACAATTGCCTTTATATTTCTTCATATTAATTTAATTGAAAAATCCCCTTTCTATATTTACATAATTATTCTCAAAAGAAATAAAAACTCTTTAAAATAACGACGTAACTCGAAAAAACCTATAATATATATTGTAGGTATTTCACAAAATATTTCAGTTGATATATCCACTAAAATTACACATATTAAATAATCATCAATGGTGAATAAAAAATACAGATGAAAAGAAATAAATTTTCAATGTAAATCTCATTATAGGCTTTGGTATATTCCTATAATTAATTATTATTTCTTTTTCTAAAACATTAAAAAAATTGGTTTAATATTAAAGAAGAAAAAATAAAAGTTATTTTCTTTTATTATGGTTCATCATATCAATATTTAATAAAATAAAATTAAAATATTTTTTGTGTTATTGAATTTTTCCAAGGGTTCAATTAATTCAATATTCAACAAGAAAATAAAAGATGATTTCTTGAATTATAATTATAATATTATATATATTATTTTAAAATAAAAACATAAATAGATATGAGATCCTTTTTATAAAAAAAATTCTCAATTACGAAATATTTTTCTTGTTAATAAATAAATTATATTCTTTTTAAATTATCTTTTCATATGATATATCATATTTGTTATATTTCCTTCTGATTTTTCCTTACTTTATGAATTTGGATCCATGGTTCTCCAATTTACTTATACGATCTGAATTCAAAGTCTTGGAATCGGTTAAATATTATTTGGATATATTATCTTAATCAATCTATGGGGATATTTATTCACATTCATAGTCCATGAATTTATTTTCACTAAAAAGTGTAACTATTTAAATTCTAACAAAACCAAGAAACTCCACTCATTAAGCATTCAACTACATAACATGATTAAGTTATAATAGATTTTTCTATCATAACCATTCAGAAATATTTTTTTATGTACATATATAAATATTGAAACACTAATTCCCAAACATGGATTCAATTCTATAATGTATATAATTAAGTTGGATATTTTCCTTATATGGGGATTTTGATTATGTGGATATTGGAGATAGAAAAATTTTCTATATTACATTCATTATAATCAAGGTTTCCCTTAGTCCATCTTATGACATTCTGATTCACCATCAATCAAATATAAAACATAATAATCAAATAATCACGTATACAATCACTCATAGATAAATACTTTAACTGTATATAGTTATTAAAATCCATTAATATGATCAAAAAATTTTCATTAATCCTGATTTTTTATTCACCCACAACATATTAGTATTAATATATTTATTGTAATATTCATTATTAAAATTAATGATTATTAGGACTCATCACCTACATCAAATATCATAATAATAAATATAGTTTTTAAAATTTCCTAATTCTAGCTTTAAAACATGGATCTATCCACTATAGTATCCAATGAGAAGAAAACTATTTACACTCTTTTACCCATAGTGTATGTAAACAATCTGAAAATCTATAGTGGGTGGATAATCAAGTCATCAACCAACATTATATTGACTAAAATTGAAAAAATTAGAAAAAATGAAAATTCAAATCTAAAGTCATATTAAGAAATAATGTATTTACAGTTATTATAATGGATATTTAAATTCCTACATTTGATGTATAATGTTTTGTTATGATTTTCACGTTTAGATTCCAGTGATGTAAATGAGCATCACCAACCATGTATAGTTCGAAAAAGTAAAATAATGATCGTGTCATAAAATCATATTTGAGTAGGTTGACTAAGAAATGATTTTCACTTCTACAGCACTATATATTTCAAGAAAATTGATTGTGATAAGATGGAAAATGATAAGTGAATGAATTAAATCATATACTATCTATGGAAGAACAATTTGTAATAGTATTCTTAATAAATATCAATTATATCATATTCATTGAGAAAGAGATATTAAATATAAATCATGAATAATATTTACAAGTTAATTGGATTCAAAATTTAAAATTTGAAATAATTTTCTAAAACAATCATCATTAAAAATTATTTACATATAATAATGAGATCACATGATGAGTGAAAGATAAGTATCCATATAAATTATACTACATCAATCTTAGGATGGATATCAAGATCATGAATGTTGATATTGATTAATGGTTTATAATATATGAGTTGATATAATAAATGAGTGATATAATACAATATTATTTGTTTCATAACCTGTAATTTTATATATATATAATAGTGGAATAAAAAGTGTTAATACATTCAATTTTCTAGTATAAACTCTCTGTAAACACAATTTATGGTAAGAGGACTTGAATATGATTTTGGAATTCGGGTATGGGAAATAAAATTCTATAGAATATTTATTTTCCCCATATTTATATTCAAATATATAATATGATTGTTATGTATAAAAATTTCAATTTTTAGGATTCAGCTATATATAAAGCTGAAATTCTATAGTTTATAGATTATTTGATTTTGTGTGATATTTCTATATTTTTTATAATCTAATGATTTTTTTATGAGAAATAATCAATCCTGCAATGAGAAGGATAAACTAATGAGTGTATTTAATATGAATAACATGAGATATTATAACAATAATTATTTGGATGGATGTTAACAAGAGTGTAGTAGAACTAGTAAAATGAATGAATAAAATTATTCACCACTACTCTCAATGAACACCTATAACCCTATAAGATTAATATTTTCAATTTTAAGAACTCATGAAACATAACGATGTATCTTAGCATGATTATAAATATTTAATATTAAATTTTCTATCTTTAAGAATCTATAATATGAATTTTATACTAAAAATTAATTCTCTCCTTAACATCGACATACAATAAAATCAATCTATATTTATTTATGCTTACTAGTGCACATTATTATATATATTTAAAAAAATGAGTAATACTAACTATATATTATGAAAAATTACATGAATAAAGTGGAAATATTTTACATAATTATTACATAATTGAACATTCTGATAAACATAATATGCAATTAATGAAGGTGAATATTTACACAACAGTAACACACTCGACCTACCACGCCCACATGTATATTGTTGAACAAAATATGAAGTATCCATTATATAAAATTTATTTTTAAACATTATAAGTGTAATCATATAATAACACATAATATTTTTTAGTTTGATAATTTCTAGTAGATCAATATATGCTTCTGTGAATGATGGTAAAAACGAGCATCTTGTTATAAATTACATATTTTTCATAGAATACAGTGATTTAATGTTGAAAATATTGACACATAATAATCCTAATTAGTGTTCAAAATATTTTTTTAGAGTAATAGGACAATAAATGACTTTATAAAATAAAACTAAATCAGAAGAAAATGATTTGTTATGAAAATATACAATAGATTCTAGTAAAAAGTGATAAATTGGAGTTCTGAATTCTTCAAATGATTCACCAAACCCCAGGGGGAATTATATATTTGTTCAAAAGGATCATGATACACATTATTATACATTTGAATTTATAAGATAAAAATTACATATCATAAAATTGATTATTTTAATATTTATATTGATATTTTTTAAACTAAAATTGAGTTCATTTCATCATAAGTGAAAGAAATATTGATATTTATGAAACCATGATGATATACATATATAATTCAGAGAAAATATTTATAATTTATTTCAATGTATATAATGGAGGATATGATATTATTTCAAAATATTCTTTTATAAGATAATATAAAACTACTCACGTAATTCTATATTGATTGATATAAGTGTTTCATTAAGAAAATTTGCAGGGAATATATAAATATGAGATAATATATTACCTTGTAAGGATGAATAAATCATAATTTCTACAAATAAAAGTGATAAAATTTGCATAATTTTGTCTCATTAATTTTTATATATTAATATATATTAGTTTAGTTATAAATTGTGATTACATTTGATATAGAGATCCTAAATAATATGGTAAATTATTAGCTATTGATTAATATTAAGTGGAGAAAATTTAAATTTTGTATATTATATATTATAGGATCATTGGAAAGTCTAATCACTTATTCAAGTCAATGAATCCATATATGGGTTCAAACAGTATCAAATTAACGTATATAAGTTGTCAAATTAATTTATGTTACACAAAAATTTCATAATTAATATCTTTATACATTTATCAATTCAAATTGATTTAAAATTTTTTAATTTATAAATATAGATTTTTATATTAATTATATGATGTTTTCATAAATGGAATTGACTAATATTGATGAATATATATCGAATTCCACCATTAAACATGAGATAAAAAATTTGGGTAATGAAAGATGGCTACCTAAATTATTCATTTTGATGGATTGGGATACTTTATTATTTTATTCATTTCAATGGAAATAAATCGAGAATGTTTTAAATGATTTTTATATAAGGTGTTCCAAATTAGTTATTAAACAAAAAGTGGTTAATCAAAAAATTCTAGTACATTAATTACCACAAACATATTCTATGAATAGTTTCATTCAAAAAGCCCAATATTTAAGTATTAGACAGAGTTTAATATAATTTATATACTTCATGTATTTATAGTTGAAATTTAATTTTTGTGTAGAGATTATATTTATTTAAAATATTTAAATGATTATAAGGTAGAATATATTTTGGTATATATGATATATGAGTGTTGGGAGTTTGGTTCAGGTTATATGTATAAAAATATTTATTCTGATATAAAAGGGTTCACTTAGTCTTCATTTGTTGAGGATCATATCGTAATATGGAATTTTTAATACATTTATTTTCCCATTTTAATATTTTCAATAGTAATTATAAATAAATATATGTATGATATTTTTTAATCAATTGATGTAAAACTCATTTCATTGATATAACGTGAAAAGAAATCAACTTTTAATATTTTTACAAAAAATTTGTTGTATCTTTAGATAAAAATTATATTCCTAAAATTTTTAATATAATTGATCTTAAAAAAACCTTATGTATTAATTTATTTTAAAATACATTTTCTTTTTTAATAAATGTTAATTAAATAAATTATAGTAAAATATTAAATTTATATTGAGATCATAGTTATACATGTCAATATAGATGATAAATTAACACATTGAATAACTATGAAAAATTCATAGCACAATTTTATAATTGTTAATTAACACATTCATTAAGGGAAATGAATATTGTTTTTGAATAAAATTATATATGAATTAAATTTAATGTAATGTATGGTTAATATTTTAAAAAAATTAATGTAATATTATAAATATTTATAAAACACATTATATCAATTATTTTATTTCATCCAATAGGAAAACTTATATTTGTAAATTTTTTTTCAAAACACGTGTATTTCTGACAATATAGAGTTATAATTGTACATCCTTCCTGTGGATGTAGATCAAATAATTGAGAAACTTGAATCTATTATTTTTCATTTTTCTTATTGGATTTGTACTTATACTATAATAATCTAGTTATATAAAAAAATATCACCAATGTAAGCATAATTAAATTTAACATGAAAAAAATATTTTTTGATAAAATAAATGTCTACATTTTATTAATGAAAAAATTATAATAAGAAAAATAAATATCATTTATCATTAAATTCACCACAATTAAATTCATAATTTTTTTAATGAAATATATTTATAGTAAGCTATAGAAAATTGAATAAAAAGTTTCATTTATCATTTACATGGAACAATATCACCATTATAAACGAAAACAATTCTACTGTTTGACTTTTGGATTTCCATTTTCGCAATGTATCAAAATATTTGTATCATATTACAAAATTCAATGAATTTATGTACATTACATATCATAAAACCATATCACCAGAAACCATTATATAGTAGGGAACCAATTTTATCGTATTCTAGTGAGGGATCTCTGATTTTATAGTCAATATATCTGATGATCAAAATTTATATAAAATATCACTCCTTATAAAAATTTAGATCCAAAACACTATCAAATTATATTAGAATATAGTATCATAGATATATATGGTAGGTAAAAATATAAAATAAAAATATTTTCAAAGGGAAAATATTAAATTATATCATTTAGTTATAAAATTTGTTCAAAATCATAACTAAATAATTTGATTTATATATTTCTTATAACCAAACATAGAGAAATATAATTGTTTATTAAATTTATATACAGATTATGTCCATTCATAATTTTTGTTACAGATTAAAAATATATTATAATTAAATGAATTATTTTAGTTCAAAAATCAAATTATTCATTAAACTCATTTTACCAGAAATTATTAAAATGTCACAAACATAGATAAGGAATAAACCCATTCATACATGATTAACATAATAAAAAAAGAAGAATAAAATTTAATATGATGTAAAATATTTTCAATATAAATAAATTTACATTTTACACCAGAATTATGATAGTTTTTAAATCCTTGTAGTTACTATTCCATATATATGAATGACTTGATTCAACTTGATTTGTATAAACATTATGAATGTTAAAAAAAAATTTCCTACAATACCTCTATGATTTATAGGTTTATATAAATTTATTATTTATAATATATTATAAAAATTGGTTTTAAATTATATAACTAACTGAATATTTAGATAATTTAAAAACATTTGAACACATCTAATTATTATCTATCCCTACACAACATATAGGACCAATTGAAACGAATCAATCCTGGAATCTAAATTGGATTTACCCTATGAAATTATTTTCTCTAAATATATATATTGACACAAAACAATACTTATATAATATGGTTTATTTTAAATAATAAAATAATGATTCAAATTTATTGTTTTTATCACATTATTCATTATAAAAAATCATTTTTAATTATATACATCACGTAACTTAAAAAAATATAAATATCATATAAAAGATGAGATCATGGGAAAAGTTGAATTCATATGTATCTATATCACCATGATTGAAATGAGAATCAATGTTAATGTCTATTTTGACACTATGAATAGTCACCTAGTACACCCCAACAGTACTAGAATTCTAATAATTTTACAATTATTCATACCTATATTCATACAAAAATTATGGATGATTAATTTTTTGTTTTATCTTTTATTGACATGTGATTGAATTTCTTAATTACAGTTAAAAAATATCATTTTGGTTTTTATGGATGTTTTCATCACCATTAAGATTTTCTATTTGTAAATTGGTCTAATTATAAAAAATTTAGTGACTAATAATTCTCCTTTTAATGAATTGTTTTTCAATCAATTTATTATAAGACAACAATTAAGATGAAATATGATAATCCACTAAAGAGAGAACATATTTAGCATAAATGAATAATTTTATAATATTATAAAATAAGATGGGGTAATTCTATATTTACTGTAAATTAGTAAAATATAAGAGATATAGATAGGATACTATTGAATAAAATACATTCAGCAGAAGTAGATTTATACAAAAATGTTTTTATCAAGATAGAGTATATATAAATTCTATGTAATGGTCTTTATTTATGGAAATAAGACATGTTCCCTATATTGTTTTACATAAGGACAAATTAGAATCTCCCTTTATTGTTGAGAAAATTGACAATATATATGTTTATGAGTTTTTACATTAGGATAGAATATAATCCTTAATCATAGTGTGAAAAAATGGATAAATAATTAAATATCATACATCAACTATAAATATATAAGTTTTCAAGTTCAAATAATACATCATAATAATTTCCAATATGAAATGTTTGAATAATTAAATCATGCATGGAAGTTCCCCCACTGAGAAAACACATATTGCGATAAAGATATGAGAAAATAAAATGATAAAGTAATAGAAAATAAATAATATCTACTAGTCTATCCAAAAACACAATCCAAAATTTTTCTCAAGTGAATTATCCCAATCGTAAATATCATACATGTTTAGTATCCAACAATAGCATTTGACAAGTGAAAAATCATATTGGGTACCCCTGTTCCATGGATGACCATTTAGGGTGTGAGAATAAAACACAGTTGGGAACCACCAACACTGACTTTTATTTAACCAACATTTGTAGTGTTTTCTTAGGTGAATTTCTCAGTTATATTAAATAAATAACCAATAAAAATAAATAAGTACAATACGACATTCCCTTGTTTATTTGTGGTTCTATTTGAGAATGAAACAAATATTGTGACAAATATAATATATAAGGGGACTGTGTACAACCATGTACTAGAAACCAAGGTCATCTCCTTTTTCCATATCCCTAATATAATGGACATCCATCAACTACTGAAAGGGTATCTATAATCACATAATTATATTATAAAAACTACATAAAAAATAAATCCTAGAGTGTAAATTATAAATACTTAAATCTCATTCTAAAATGGATAAACATCTCATTATAATAGAATCATTACAAATATCCAAGGTGTTTTCAAATCTCTCTATGATATCAATAACAAGCATCCTTAGCTTTCATTGAACCAATTCCCATCCACCATATAACAATAAAAATTAGCTTAATCCCAAGAAACCTTGGAAATATGAGTATGAATACAAAATATCAATAGGATCTACTAAATGGATGTTTGTATTAATATAGAATATCATCCTAAAAATTATGGTCATTTTAAAATCTGCAAGTCAGAGAGGTTATATATTAGATATACTAGGCATCATATGTATCCAGGAAACCAATAGAATCCCATATTGACCTGGGTAAAATTATGAATTCTCATTCATTATTACAAGTAATAAAAATTAAATACCAAGAATAACATATGGGAATACAATATGACATAATTTCATCATTCATATAACACCAATATAAAATGATGCTCAGGAGATGAAACCTAAGAATCATCATCAAGAATCCCCATATCCATTATCACTTCATGGTGTCGCATAGGAAAGATCACATTAAAGAATATATGAGAATACACTTTTAAATCATCATAAACCAATTTAATATATTTATATAATTTAGGATTTGAGATAATTTCTAAACATATCCGCTATATCAACAGTTTCTCAATATTGCATCATAGGTAAGGTTTCGAAGGAAAATATAATTACTATCTCTACCCAATATAATTTCCACTATGTCTTGTCATTTAAAACTAATAGGGTAATCAAATATGGTATACCTTTAGCCTCTATGAGGTGTATTTATCTTCCTATTATATCCACTATTTGGTTGTGTCATTAGGACCTTCCCCATTAGTAAGTATCCTAGGTTGGAACAAACTTTCAACCATTATGTTAGCCAGTAGAGTATGACCATTCATGTATACCAATCCCTAGGGGGGTAGAACACAAATCCAAAAATATTCTATATAATCATTATCAATTTATTTTATCTCTCAAGGAAACCCATTCCCCAAGAATCATGTGTTATCACGCACCACTATGACAGGGAAACTAGTTCATTTATGACATGGATGATACCTACCATTGATTTTAGCATAGTATCATTACACTCCCCATGGGGTATATATAATCCAAGGTTATATATTATATTTTTGGTCTCGACCATCAGTGTATGGGATATCATATCTGTACATGATAGTCCATCATGTCCTAGAACTCCTTGTGCGATTAAGTCCCACAATTTACTTTTTTAGTGTGAAGATATATAATTTCAACTGGCTCACCACCTAAACTGGAGGTGCCACTAATGGAACATGAATTTATGGAAAGTATAATAAAAAAATGTTAGATAATTAATTTTCACTTAATGTATCTATTGATTTTAAAATTTCTATATATGGTCAGGAAATAGTATCAATGACCCATAAATTCCTATCTAGACTCAATAATGATCAGTAGACATTTTCATAATTAAATGTTATCTTAAATCAACACAACCATCCAAATTTATTGAGTGATAACATTAACAACTACAAAATTCATAAAAAACAAAAGAAATATTTATGATAACCTCCTCGTTCTATCACGCCACACTAGAACCTAGTCTAGATACTCAGGGGTGGTTCATAGATGAATCACAACATAATTTTTAAAATATCCCTAAGTGATGAAACCATGACCATAAATAACTAAATATATAATAATGAGGAAAAATATAATAAATCTAAATGAAATATTCAATTAATATAATGAAGACATCTAATAGAATATGGCGTGTCAAAATTTCCACTCGAATGTCTATATGAATTCCCCATTGAAAATGGTAGATGTCTCTATTATGAAGGGAAATATACATTATTAAACAAAATAAGAACAATAAAATATTAAAAATGAATATATTTTGAATAAATTATTTAATCTATAAAATACTGTAACTTATTTAATCATTAATATCACCCATGAATCGTGTTACCAAAATTGGTTAACCAAATGAGGAGTGGATAGGGGAGGTTAGAATCCTAAAATGGATATACAATTTAGAGTGGGTGATTCCATATATAACATCGGAAGGAAAAATATAAATTTTATCTTTTAATGGTCACTACCAAGATATTTGTTTTTTGAAGTAGAAACTAGCACAATTAGACCACATTTACAATCTTGTAGTTCCTAAAAGATTGTTGATGAAGTGTTGTAGGCTTAACCACATCCACCATGTACTCATTATTTCACATCTCTGGTAAATAAATAAATAATAAATTTTATTTTTAATTAATATTTTGTGAATTAAAAATTAATTTTACCTTAAAGGGTTTTCTATGATCGATGGTGTACCTGATACACAACAACATGTTTCTTTGAAATCTTAAATTGAACAATAATAATATAATATTATTATTTTAAATGGTAGTTAAATCCTAGACATTGTATTGGTAGGAATTAACATAACTAACTAACATACGATTATACATGTTTGTTATATGTTTTTAAAATTATCCAATAAATTATAGATTCTTAAAATGTGAATGAATCTAATTTTAAGCATAATTTAATTTAAAAGGCTGATTTACCACTTTTTGAAGGAGAACCCTGGTTAAATATAGTTTTGGTCACATTTATATGCTCTATTTGACCAAATAAATTTCTTCATTAGAATTGGCACATCAAAATTTACTTTGGATTAATTTTTGGTACTTTTGTGATAAAATTCTACACTTAATAAAAAGTGAAAAATGTTATAATTTAATTGAAAACTTCTTTTTAATCTAATTTATTTATATTGATATATTATATTTTTCCAAATGGTTTAAAAGTGTAATGAGATTATATTTTTACCACTTAATAAAATATTTGTTTTTGGAATTTATTGCATTTTGAAATTGGACATAAACTAGTGTCAATCTTTTGATGATTATTATTTATTAAAAACATACCTTTTTTGATAGTGGGAATTAATTTTAAATTAATTTAATCTACTTCTATATTTTGAAATGGGAAAATTGTATTTCATATTCAGAATCAAGCGGTCTAAAATGTGTAAATTGGTAATTTTTATTTTTAGCCATTATGAATATTTACTTCAATATTTATTTTATTTACCATGGGTAAAGATTAAATCTTATTATTATGGGTAAAAAAAATTATTAATATAATAATATAAAATTACCTTAACATGTTTCCTAATCCTATTTGTTGAAACCCTTCTGACCATGGGCATCCGTTGGTTGATTTTTGAACCTCATGGGGCCACTTGGGAGTAATAATGACACTTTATTTTAATTAACATAAACTAAAGACAAAAATGGCATAAACAAATATATTTTAGTAAATTAATTTTTATATAGGGTTATAAATGTTATATTTTCTACTATAAATATTTTTTGGAAATATTAAATGATTTTATACATCATGGATTTTTTTATAATTTTTAGAAATCAAATAAATTTAATTATTTATTATACAATAATGATACAATGTTTACGTCACTAATAAAAGATTTAAATTAATAAGATTATAAATATTAAAATAATATCTAAAACCAATCCAATCATAATTGGATGACTACAGTTAGACAACGAGTCAAATTATCTTCTACATTAATATATTTTGGACATTTAGAAACTGAAAATCATTATGTAATAAAATAATATTTTCACACTTTCTAAAGAGCCCCTCCTCCCCATTATAAAAATCCCTCACCTCTAGCCCATTTCTAACACCTCTCAATCCTCTTGGATATTCAAAAATCTACCCAATTAAGCTCCCTATATCCCTATACTCCTCTTATAAGCATTAAATAAGGTATAAGGAACTTCAAAAATCCCTTTTGGTGAAAACCAAATGGAGTTACCCGATTTAAAGGTGATGCCTTCTCTTAAGTTATTTTGTTTTATTTTACTTCTCCAACACCATAAACTATTTTTATTACTTTATTTTATAAGAAAAACAGTATCCACAATATACTAGGATGTTTTTATGAGATTTATTCAAACTACACTTACCCACACCTCCATCTAATGGGTAAAGAACATACTGTTTCTATGGATAGGAAACTAATTAATCACCAAACGACAATTATTAAATTATCTCATACCTCAAATCATGGTGGAAATTATTATAGCATTGTATTTATATATGATATATATTATGGTTATGTTTTCTTTTTTCTTCTGTATTTTCTATTTATAGCATACCGTTATTGTTTCCATTATGGGTGACCATGATAATTTCATTTGAGGAGGTGTGTACTACCATCCCCTCAAAGTTATATGACTCGTTAATGCCATATGTGGGATGTATAAAGGATAGATTTAATGATATTATATATGATAATATACTATAAACATAATATACCTATGTATCATTATGTTTTATTTCCATTAAAATAATATATATAAATGAAAGTAGCATTCATGCGTATGTAAGACATAACGTCTCCATGAACGGTGAATTTCATTTCTTATCTCTAAATGTTATGTACTATTATAAATACATATATATAATGGATATATTTGATATATATGATATCTAAATCCGGAATATCATTCTCTATATAATGTACATATGACCACATTAACAAATTGTAATTATAAGAATTTTGTTTTTGACTCAAATACCAAATATCAACAAAACAACCGTTAATAATGTAAATGATTAATTAATGTTTATAAAAATGTTATAAGTTATATAAAAGTAATAATAAACATGAAAAATGATCGTAATCAAGTATAAATTATCTTTAGTTTATTATTTTGGAGATTAAATAATGAACTGGTCAAATCAGACACAAGGTTGGGGACTTTGTCTCGGTCTCCTTTCATTGTGGCATATTTTGTTTTATGAAATTATTATTTTTATACAATGTATAAACAAATTTTACATTTCTTTTTAGTCAAAGTGAATATTTTTCAATATAGAGTTATACTTAATGACAAAAAAATAAGAATGTTTCTTTTTAACGTATGCGGTGAAAACGACCTTTTCCGTCGCCACGAGTATTATTTGATCAGTGGATTCCTTAACAAGCCGTAATGTTTTTAAAAGGAAAATAAATACCATATACCATTGTATGTATTTTTTTATTTAACAAGGATTTTATAATGGTTTTGTTATGTAAATATATTTAAATGGGATATTGGGATTGCAATATGGAAATGTTATCTTTCCTTTTGGTTTGTTTTATGTGATATTAATTTGTTATGGTTCTTGGGAATTATTTAAATATATGAGTGGTTCCATGATAAACCTATGGAAGGTGAGCCTGAGATAGCTCTTCAATGTATTGGGTAACATTATAGAGGTAAACGTGAATGTTCATCCTAAGAGATTTAGGGAATACACTGTGATGGGTATTCCAAATGTAACTCTTTATGGAGCTGTGATAGCTACAATGTAAGTATGATATGGATGTCACAAGTTACCTTTATCATTTAAAATTTTCATGTGTTATTTAAAAATCATTTGATTTCATGAGGAATGTTGAAGAGCATATGTTATGTATGTAATGATGAACTAATGTTTTCTTTCTTTGTTTAATAACCTTTACTGAGAGTTTTATACTCAGTCCATGTTTTGTGATGTTTTTCAATTGACATAAAGATGAATAGGGTCAAGGATGGGATCAAGGAAAAGTCATGCTATCAAAAACATGGAAGTTGACATGACTTTATTTTTTCAAGAGTTTTTATTTTTGGGAAAAAAATAGAAACTGATTAGAAGTGTCTACTTTTTAATACTTGAGATGTAATGTAATAATTAAGGCCTAATTCTCTAAACTCTAAACCTGAAAGGATCCTCAATGTGAATTATTCATTTAATTCATGATTACATAATTTTTTAAGGTCGGGTACTTATAGTTAGTATAATAGTTCGGTTTAGATATCTTTAAAAGTTAGGATGTTGTTAATTTAATTTCCAAATATTAATTTATGGTAAGATAGATGTGATATAAAATTTTTAAATTTCCATGTTACTTCCCATTAAGATATTTCTATGATCAAAATAGACTTCTGTAGAGGAAATATTGATGCTATATTGGGACGACATCAAGAGGAAGACAGTCTCCCAAATAAGAAACCTATGATGGTTGGAATCGGAACTGAATATTTTGTTGTAGTGATGGAATAGTTGAATCAGGCGATAAATGGTTATGGTATCCATGCACGAGATCAGTCATATCAACTACAGAAGAACATGTCCACAGCAGAGTATTTCATAAGTCAAAATCCCCCATCATTTATAGGATAATCTATCCTTGGGCTAGCAGAAGGGTGGATTAAAGCACTAGAGATGATTTTCGATGTTATGGGGTGTTTAGAACACCAAAATTTTAGTCTTGTTGTTTACCGTTTTGAAGTTGATGTTGATTAGTGGTGGTTGAAGGTAAAAAATATACAAGATTGTGAGGTGATTGATTCCCTTGATAGGGATGAACTGAAAGCTATGTTTCTCAAGAAATATTTTCCAAAGGTAGTTCGTCTTAGGATTGAAAAGAAAATCTTGAAATTGAGGCAGGAGGATGACTTAGTGGTTATTTATGCCGCAAAATTCACTTGACTGGCATGGTATGATCCAAATTTCATATGAGATCTTGATAGTAAAATCAACTGTTTTTACTCAATATTAATGCCTATGTATTTAGGGGATTTAGCTTCTTGTGAGTTCAAATGTTATGAAAAAATTGTTTGATCCGTGAAGAAGGTGGAAATGGAGTTTTACGATGATCAGGATTTTGTTGAAAATTAACAGAATAAGAGGTCAAGGTGGAAGACGAAAGGGAAGAAATCTTCAGAAAAGTCTGACGTTAGGAAACTTATGTTTACAGTTTGTGAAAATTGTGGTAAAAAGCATGATGGGGAATGTATTTTGAATTCTGGTATGTGTTACCGATGTGGTGAAATGGGACATAAATCTCGTAATTACACTAGAAAATATTAGGTTAATGGTGTGAACAAATCTGATTTACAATCAGTAAAAGTGTAATGAAATGGTTCATTATGTAAATGATGATCCAACTAAGAACTCAACTAAGGGAAAGAAACCAGACTACAAGCATAAAGGGGTGGTGAAGATCTTTGAAACCACATTAGTAGATGTTGGGCCATCAAATAAAGTTGTTTCAGGTACATTGATTGTTTTATTCAGATTATGCTAATGTGTTGTTCGATTCCAGGTCTACACATTCATATATTTATGAGACGTTTTCTAGTAAATTTTGTATTCAATATCAAGATATTAATCCTGAAGAGATGGTAAAAACACAAAGAGAAAATGTAGAAACAAAAATTATTTATAAGAACCTTCCTATCCTAATGTGTGGAAAGTATCTACCGAAAAACCTTATTGTTTTGCCTTTAGTAGAGTTTAATGATATTATGGTTATGGATTGGCATTCTATTTATCATTATAATATTAACTGTAGAGAAAAATAGGCTTTCATTTCAGAAAGATTTTTAGTTTTTGTACAAGAATGAACTGTTACTTTTGATAACATATTTGGAAGCTGAGAAACTATTAAAAGATATAAATAAATGTTACCTTGCACATATTGTTGACAACAAAGGAACTATTCATATTAATGATGATCTACTAGAAAATGGGTACATTGATGTTTTCTTGATGAGTTTCTTGGTTTTATACCTGATCGGGAAGTTGAATTTACTATTGACTTAGTTCCTGATTCTAATCCAATTTAAAAACCACCATATCAATTGGCACAAATTTAACTTTTAGAGTTAAAGAATCAATTTTAGGAGTTATTATATAATGTATTCATTCGACCTAGCATATCACAATGTGGTGCTTCTAACTTTTTTGTTAAAAATTAATATGATTAAATGAGACATTTCATTGAATATATAGCATTAAATAACATCACTATTAAGAACATGTATCCTTTGCCTCATATCGATGATTTGTTTGATCTTCTCTACAAAGATCATTATTTTTCAAAGATTGATTTGAGGTCGGGGTACCATCAGTTGAAATTAAAGGAAGAAGAAATTCCAATGACTGTGTTTCGTACTAGGCATGGCCATTATGTATTTGCATTTATGCCTTTTGGTTTAACTAATACACATGTTGTATTCATGGATCTTATGAATAGAATTATTCATGAGTACATGGATAAGCTTGTCGTTGTGTTCATTGATGATATTTTGGTTTATTATAATAATAAATAGGATCATAAAATACATTTAAGTGTTTTATTTCAAACCTTAAAAGAAAAGAATATAATTGAAAAATTTAGCAAGTGTGAGTTTTAGTTGCAACAAATTTCATTCCTTTGTCACATTGTTTCAAAAAATGGAACAACTGTTGATCCTGCAAAAACAAAAGTTGTTGAATAATTTCCAAGACCCACAAATATAACTGATATCTATAGTTTTCTTGTTTTGGAAGGTTATTATTAGAGGTTTGTTGAAATAATTACACTGTTGTCTAGTCCAATAACTAATTTATCTCGAAATGGTGTTAAGATCGTTTAGACAAAATTCAGGAATTGAAAAAAATGATTGGTGAATTCTTCAATTTTGTCACTACCATCTAGAAATGGTGAGTTTGTTATCTACCTTGATGCTTTGTTAAAAGGAATTGACTGTGTCCTTAGGCAGAATGATTAGGTAATTCCTTATTCTTCATTTTAGTTGAATCCCAATGAGTTAAATTACCATACACATGATTTGGAATTATCTAATATTGTTTTTTATTTAAAAATTATGAGGCATAATTTGTATGGTGTAAAATGTGAAATATATACTGACAAAAACTGTTTAAATTATATATTCACTCAGAAAAAATTAAACATGATACAGAAGGATGGATAGAATTAATCAAGAATTATGATTGTATGATCCTTTACCATCGGGGAAAAGAAAATAAGTTGGATAATTCTTTGAGTCAAAAAAAAGGAATTCTTCAATAACCATGCTAAGTTGGGAATGAAATCCTTTGGTTTTGTATTTGATGAACATTGTTATAGAAGTTGGTGGTGTACGAAATTGCGCTGTTTTGTTTTAGGTGTTAGTGAAATCATCTCCATCAGACAGAATAATGAAAGCACAGAAGGAAGATAGTCAGTTGTATAAAATGGTAGAGTTGGTTAAAAAGGGTATGTTTCCTAAATTTAACATTTATAATGATTGTGTTTTGAGATTTCAGAAGAGATTATGTGTGCCTTGGGATTCATTTTTGAAAAATTAATTGTTATGTGAATCCCATTTTTCCCTCTTTCTTCTTCATCCTAGAAGTACTATGATGTATATTTATCTTCGGGTGTATTACTGGTGGGATTGAATGAAAAAATATAGAGCTGATTATACAGTGAAGTGTTTGACTTGTTATTAGGTTAACGTAGAGTGGTAGTTACTCAAATGGATGCTTCAGTCTTTACCAGTTCCAGAGTGGAAATGAGAAAATATATCCATGGACCACATTGTGGGATTACCAAATACATCTCGAGGTAATAATGCAATCTAGGTTATTGTTGATAGATTTACTAAATCTGCTCATTTCCTTCCTATTCGAGATACTTTGTCTATAGATTGACTTTCTCGGTTTTATGTTAAAGAGATAGTCAGGTTTTATGATGTTCCTTTCTCTATTGTATCTAATCGTGATCTTAGGTTTACTTCTATCTATTGGAAAGTCCTTCAGAAGTCGCTGGGCACTATAGTGAATTTTAGAACATATTTTAATCCTCAATCATATTAGAAATCCGAATGAATAATTCAGACCTTGGAGGATTTGTTACATGATCTTTCACTGGATTACCAAAGAATTTGGGACCAAAATATTTCTTTGGATGAATTTTCTTATAATAATAGTTTTTATTCCAGTATACAGATGGCTCCATTTGAGGCATTATATGGGAAGGAATGTGGAACTCTTGTTTTTTTGGGACAAATTAGTTTAAAGGAAGATAACGGGACAAGAATTAGTATAAGATATGGAAAATAAAGTTCAATTGTTTCAGAATCACGTGAGAACAGGTCAGTGTAGGCAGAAAAGTTATACAGATAACGGGAGAAATGACCTCTCTTTTGAGGTAGGTGATCATGTATTTATCAATGTTTCCCCATAGAAAAATGTGATGTGTTTTGGTAAGAAATGAAATTTGAGTCCAAGGTTCATTGGACCTTATGAAATCTTGGAAAATGTTGTATCAGTTGTGTACATAGTGGCTTTACCTCCATATTTATCCCAGGTAGACAATTTTTTTCATGTCTCAATGTTGAGAAAGTTATGCCACATCCATCTCATGTTTTAAGTCCATAGGTAGTTCAGTTAGAAGAGAATGTATTTTTTGAGGAACAACCAGTCTAGATTCTTGATCGAAGAGATAAAGTATTATAGAATAAGGTAACTCACCAAGTAAATGTTTATGGGAAAAACATATGGTTGAAGAGGAAATGTGTGAATCTGAAAATTCTATAAGGGATAAATACCACCATTTATTTGATAAGTGAATAAAATTACGAGGAAAATATTTTCAAAATAGGGGAAGGAAGTAACATACTAGGTAAATAAATAAGTAATTCAATTTATTTTTAATTAATATTTTCTGAAAAAATAATAATTTTTCCTTAAAGGGGTTTTTATGTTCGATGGCATACCTGATACGCAACAAAAAGTTTCTTTGAAATCTTACATTTCACAATAACAATATGATATTATTATTTTAAATGGTAGTTAATTCCTAGCCAATTTATTGGAGGAAATGAATATAACTAACTATAGTATGATTATACAAGCTTGTTAAATGTTTTTACATTTATCCATAAAAATATATAGGCATAAAATGTGAATGAATCTAATTTTAAGCATAATTTATTTTAAAATGTTGATTTACCACCTTATAGTGAAGTAACCTCTTTAAATTATATTTTAGTAAATTTTATATGTTCAATTTGATCAAATAAAATTCTTTTTTAGAATCGGGACATGAAAATCTACTTTGTTAAATTTTTTGATATTTTTCTGATAAAATTCAATTTTTAATGAAAAGTGAAAAATGCTGTATTTTAATTCAAAACCGCCTTTTAATATAATTTATTTATATGGTTAAATTATATTTTTAAATGGGTTTAAAATATAATTAGATTATTTTTATTACAATTCAATCCAATTTTGTTTGTTGGAATTAATTTCACTTTAAAATTGTACACAAACAAGTGTCAATCATTTGATAATTATTATTTCATAAAAATAGGCCTTTTGTTTTGAATGTGGGTATTAATATTAAATTAATTTTTACCACTTTTGTGTTCTGAAATTGGAAAAATTCATTCCATATTTGTAAACATTATGTCCAAATTGTTTAAATAAATAGCTTTTAGTTTTAGAGATTAGGAATATTTACTTTAGTAAATATTTTATTTACCATGTTAAAGGGTAAATCTGGTAAATAATGGTAAACAAATATTTATGTAATAACATAAAATTAACCTAACATGTGTACTAATCCCATTTCTTGATACACTATTGAGCATGGGAATCCTTGGATAAATTATTTGACCTCATGGGGCCATATGAGAAAGATAATGACACTTTATTTTAATTAACATAAAGCGAAGGCTAAAATGCCATAAACAAATATCTTTTAGTAAATTAATTATTACATAGGGTTATATAATTTATCTTTTATACTATAAATATAATTAGGAATGAAATTTTTTTTCCTACATCATGGATGTTTTTTTAATTTCTAGACATCACATAAATTAAATTATTTATGACACAATAATGATACAGTATTTACCTAATTGATAAAATATTTAATTAAATAATATTTTAAATATTAAAATAATATCCAAAACCTATGAAATTTTAATTAGATGATTTTATTTCGACCATGAGTCAACTTATATTTTAATTTAATATATTTTTGAAATTTATAAATCGAAAATCATTAGGTAATAAAATAATATTTTCACATTTTCTTAATGAGTCCCTCCTCCCCCTTATAAAAAGACCTCACCTCTTGCACATTCATCACACCTATCCATACCCTTGTATCATACAAAATTTAACCAATTAATCTCCCTACATTCCAATCCTCTTTTTAGATGACTTACAGGTAGGAGTAACATTAAAAATCTATTTTTGTTTCAAACTAAAGAAAGTTACATGTTTTAAAGGTAACATCTTCCCTTAAGTGCTTTTGTTTTATTTTACTTCTCCAACCCCAACTATATTTTAATTACTTTTTTTTATAACACCAAAATTATACTCAATATACTGGAATATAGTTATGAGAAGTATTATAACTAAAAATAAACACACCTCTATCTAATGTGTAAAGAACATACCATTTCTGTGGATGGAAAACTAACACCTCATGAAATGATCATTGTTCAATTAACTCCAACCGCCTTAAATTGAAGCCATTATGATAGAACTATATTTATATATGATATATATTATGCTTATTTTTTCATTATTCTTATTTATTTTCCATTTATAGCATACCTTTATTTTTTCTATTATGGGTAAATGTGATAATTTCATTTGAGGGAGTGTGGACTACCGCCCCCTCAAAGTGATATGACTCATTATTGCCATATTTGTGACGTATAAAGGATGTAGTTAATGATATTATATATGATATTATACTGTACTTATAAAACACCTCTGTAACATTTTAATACCCTGACCCTAGTTACCCAGAGTCGTTGCATTATTACGTATCATTGGTATGATCACATAAGATCATGTCTCGAAAGACCGATTAGTTTGGTAGCCTTGTAAGTACTAGATACATTAATAATGTATAAATTAAAAATAAAATCAAAAACAAAACAACATTTGAAAAGACCAGTAAAATTCAAGGAAATTTTTTTCTTAATTTTTTTGGGGTTTTACAAGAAAGCAGTTTCTGACGGTGCCTGATTCCGATGCCCGGTGAGCCCGGAATCAATTTCTGAAGTTTAGCTCGGGTACGTTCAGTGAACAAACGAGCGGGTTTTTCTAACTTTTGAGCCGATGCTCAGAATCGAAATCCGAGGGCACCGATGAAACCGCAGTGCCGGTATTTGCTTAGGAACACCTATTCCGGAGTTGCGTTTTCATGGGTGTTGATGGGGAATAAAAATATAATTGTTTTATATTTTTATTTCTTCACTAAGCGGTTTAAGTGAAAATTAAGTTGTTTATCAACTTAATTTATCTCTTCTAAATGGTTTATCCCATGTGAGGGAGTTGGGGTGGGACCCATTGATGTTCTAACTTCCCTTGAGAGGATTTAAGATGTGTTGTGGCCCACTTGAGCCCACACCTTTTCATCTTCCCTTAACTCTCTTAAAACCCCTTTTTTTCAAAACCCCATGTTAAATTTTGATAACTCACCTCATTTATGGGACCTCTTCACATTCTTCTCTTCCATTAATTCATGACACCACCTTAATTAATAATTTAATCCTCCAATTTAATGAGGGTGGTGTATGAATTTTAAATGGATGAGTTAATGAAAATATTAGTCACACCTAATATTTTATTAAGGGAGGAGCCTTTTAATGAGAGGGCGGTCCATTGGAGAACATTATCTCCTTCCATACCTCCCTATCCTTCCTCCATTATTTCACCACCACTGAGGTTCCATCTTCTCTGACCAGACACCGATGTATGAAGAAGGATCGGTGGCGTGGTGTGGACAAAACGATCTATGTTGACTTCGACGTCTTCCATGCATCGGATCCAACGAACGACACTCGAGCCGGGATCAAAGGAACCTTACGGAAGCGACGAATTCCAACGGCCGTCATCACCTTCATATCCTTCCTTATGATGAAATAAACGAGCCGACGTCCACCCTTTCGCGACACCGTCATCCACGCTGCTTGGATACCACAGATCTTTCTCGTGGTAGGGAATTAATTTGAGAATGATTTTATTCCCTTGATTCATTCTTTCTAAAGAAATCAAAGAACACGGATCAACTTATTATCTAGTTGATCCGCGAATGTTTTCCTTGTGGATGGGAATAATTTTTTTGTGGGAAGTAGTATGGGTTTATTGCTTCTTGTTCGTGAAACATCCTTTGTCGTTCCTTGTTAAATAGGCCGCATGTTATCATCTTAACAGAAGGAGGTCGGACCGCACTAACATGGCCGACCCTCCTTCCCCTATGTTGTTGCGTTGTTACGGTTTAGAAGATGGTGGCATGGTGCAACCGGACCGCGCGAGAACCTAGAGGGATGCGATAAAGGATGCGTGGCGCCGTTGCGCCGCGCTGTCAAGGCCGAATGAAAGTGTGGTCGTAATTGGGACCGCGAAGGCGAACAGAAGACTCTGAAGTTTTTTCTTTTGACCTGCGGATCGACGGGCATTGATGAAATAGGTCGTAGAGACGTTTTGATGTTTCCGCAGTGAAGAACCGAACCCGGGATGAGCATTGGCACAGTTGGAAGTAAAAATGGACCACCAGAGCAACTCTGGTGGCCCTCGGACACAAACGGCATGCCGGCTGGAGGAGGCGGCACCCCGGCGCGCCACCTGGAGAAACCGCCGCGGCTTCAGTAGTGGCGGCGAGCTGATGGATCCTGCGGCCACATGGGATCTAGGGGGACGCGGCATGCGCCGCGTCCGCGGATCCTCGGCTCGCTGGTCGTGCCAGCGAGCCACCCGGCCGGGCCCGGCCGGCTTGGTCAGACCAGCCCGGGCCGCGCCCAATAGGGTTGGACCCGGACCCGGGTCGGGTCGACCTGGTTCGGACTTACCCAGGGGGGTTGGGCTGGGTCGGCCCGGGCCTAGACCCCCCGTTTTCGAACCTCTTTCGGTCTTTTTCCCATATCATGGGCTACGGACCTCCGATCGATGCACCGTCAGTTGTGTAGCGATCCTTTGATCGAGACGGTCGTTTCGATAGATTACAAAGAATGTTTCGGAGAACTTTGGGTTCAGCCAGTTTGGTTCGAATACGAAACCAACAGGGCCCTCAGAGCAGAAACGCTTAGATCTTGAACTTCGGACGTCCGATTGACATTCCATCGACATTGATGGATTCCTCATTATGAGACGGAAATTTTGGCATACTTCGCTTGAGTTTTGGATGCAGTTGGATAGTGACTGGGTTGGATTGCACCCGAAATCCAACTGGGCCCCTTGAAAGGAAAAGCTGATAACTTTTGGACTGGACGTCAGTTTGACGAACCGTCAGCGGCGTTGGGGATCACGTGGAGAAACGGTCCCTATGAGTTTACTATATGAGAGTTAGGGGTATAAATGAGATACAACCGGATTGGTTTTTACACGAAACCAACCGGGCCCCGGGGACGAAAATGATAATAACTCACAGACCGGGCGTCTGATTGACGCGTCGTCTGCTGCGTTGAGACCCCTATGACGAGGCAGTACTTCGAGATACTTCTTCATGGGACATTTTGATACTTGGAGTATCGACCAGTAGCTCATGGAGCAGACCCTCCTGGAGACGAGCGTGCGGAGTACAGAGACTGTGTAGCCGGCTGAGACCTGACGACTGCTTGACCGATCGACTCGGTGTGTTTCGGATAGCCCAGTGTGGAGCTCTTGGTTGTAGCCGCAGACCCATGGCAGAGGAGCACTTGGTTGTAGCGGCAGAACCGCGGTACTCAACAGAAGGAGTACCTCTGGAGGCTTTGAGGGAGATAGCTTGGTTGTAGCGACAGACCCATGGCGGAGGAGCGCTTGGTTGTAGCGGGAGACCCACAGTACTCAACAAAAGGAGTACCTATGGAGGCTATGAGGGGGAGCGCTTGGTTGTAGAGGCATACCCATGGTGGGAAGCGCTTGGTTGTAGCAGAAGACTCACAGTACTCGACAGGGGGAGTACCTCAGCAGTCTTAGGTTTGTGAGAAGTACCTCGGAGTCATGACAGGACCACTATACACTCCAGAGACGGGGCTCTTCAGCAGTTACGGTTTCGATAATGAAAATCCTAGTTTGAGATGAGTCTATGGCCTTTATGTTTACCTCATGATTTATATGTTTCACTTGATAACTTAGGTATATGTATGGGAATACACCTGGATAGTGGTTGTCCGCTGATTTCATAATCTTTGTCTTTCCTCATGATTGAGATGGGTTACTTGATAACTTGGGTATATGTATGGGAATATACCTAGGTAGAGTTTATCTGTTGAAATCTTTTTTGTGTTTATCCTTGTTGTATTTAGTGAGACCTTGAGGGTCTCGAGGTCCCTACTGAGTATCGTTATACTCACCCCTATACAGGTTATGCCTGCACCTTGTTGTGTTGGTTGCAGACGACAAACAGTGCAGAAAGAGGCCATGTGTTCGAGGACTGGACGGTACCTAGATGTGGACCTCACAACGAGACAGTATCTGGTGGTGGACTTCCTGACGAGACGACACACGATGGAGGTTGACGGGCGAGAGCATTGTGGAGGCTATCTGTACCTACCCATCTGGTAGGATCCGTGGTGGACGATCCAGGAACTGTGCTATCTGTACCTACCCTTCAGGTAGGATCCTTGTTGGACGATCCCGGAGCTGCTTGTCACCTTCCATCTATTTTGTCTTTTACCTTGTACTTTACAGTTGGGCTTGTATTTTCAGCCCCTTTAAATTTAGCACTACTATTGTTATCAGTTTGACTTAGTGTTTCATTCTTCTTGTACTCTGATTGGTGTTTGTTTACTTTTATAAAGGCAATGCCTTCCTAGTTATCGGGAAATACGCCTTTGGTGCTAGTTGCCAACCCCTGGCCTTTGGAAGGAGGGCTTGGGGTAGATACGACATGGGCCCCGGGGGACGGGTCGTGACAACATTGTTCCCATGGATAACACAGATACCCCATAGGCTATCCTTGCAGGTCATTTATTGTATACTTCTTCGCATCCTGGGAAAATTGAACACTGAAAGGGGTGAGCTCAGATGCTCAGTAAGGATAACAATATTGTAGAAACCTTTATAAATAATCATAACCATTTATGGAAATGCATATGACTAAAACAAAATCCTTTTAAACATTTAATTCAGCATAATATGGAAAATATAAAATCAAAATAATGACATTTAATAATTCACATTGATATTCAACTAGTCGAATAATCACATGCAATATTAATAGCCACTTTCATAATGATGGAATGCATAATTCTAGAATTTCATAACCACATAGTCAAAGCCTTATGCCAAGACTACAAATAATATTTTTTCAAGGCCTTATTCAAAGAAACTAGTTTGTCTAATGAGACATACCGATGCATCGAGCAGGTATAGCGGGCTCCTACCGTCACTTACTAAGTCCAATGCATTCCACATATTAAAAAGGTTTAAACATAACATAAAGATTATTTTTAGAACTAACATATGAAATGTCAATACTTTATACATAAACCATGAATGGTGAAAAAATAACACATCCACATTCAAACATATCACAAAACCTTCAATACAATATTGAATCTTTGTATCATAAAAATCATCTTCATTAAGATTAAAATCCATCAAAGGATGTTGACATTGATGAAATCAAAATCTCTTTTTAGAGAAATATCTCCTTCTATTTTGAATCATTTACGAAAACATTTATGTTGAAATTATTCTTATAAGCTTGTAAGGGAAGCTTCCCTGATGTTATAATGGCGTAAATTATCCGTACACGCAGTATAAGTTAAAAAAAGGCATTCTTACCATAATTTTGTCAAAAAGGATAAAAAGTACCTTGTTGGGAAAATGACGGAAAGATTCCTTTCAATAAAAATATAAGGTCAAATAAGGGTATAAATTACATTAACCCATTATCTATTAAATAGTAAAATTATTTTGAAATACATTTTTAAGAAACATGGATGAGGATGATAAAGAGGTCCTAGCAGATACTTACATAAAATCAACCTCGAATAATAAAGATATTGTGGAATTAACCCTTACCTTATACTATTACTTAGTATAGGGTAGGTTAACCACTTTTATAGTGGTGAAATATTTTTTATTAAATTATACATGAATCATATACACTAATATGATATCATATATGATCTTTTATCATTTCTTTGTTAATAAAATCTTAGTATTACTGTAGTTTCGAGTGTTAACAGATTTGTTTTCCTTTAAATTATTTGTTATGTGAGTCATATTTGTTATTGATGGGATGTATTATATTCATATCCATAATTATATTAAGTCTTTAAAAATTATTTTTAATCATCAAATGAAAATTAGTCTTGAATGGATACGATGAGGAAAGAATCTCATCGCGTTCATGGAGATAGTAATCCGTATGTACACACGAGAATGGATATCATTCTTTTGATATTAAAATAATATATAATTGGATGATATATCATACATACAGAATAATTATCATGATATATTTATTATTTACATCCATTACACATCATTATTATATCCGTCCAAAAAATAATGTATTGAATAGAAATTACACCAAGACGTGGAGATGGTAAGACGTACGTACGAACGTATGGTGACATGTCATTCAAAGGATGGATAGAAAAATGAAGTTGGTTGTAACATATTTATAATAACAAAAAATTATATATAATACATTGGATTTGTTATTTTATAATGGAAACAACAAAGAAAAAGGAAGTGTAATAAGAAAGTAACTTGGAAGAGGTGATGAAATATTTACCTCTTCTTCAGGTTCTTCTTTTTGATTTGATCAATACGGCTCTTTAGGATGGCTTTCTGACTAAATAACGACCTCTAAGAATAATGGAGTATAGTTGAGAAGGTATTGGGGCAGAGGTTGGACGAGCCAAATTGATTTGAAGTTGTGAATTAGAGAGAAGGGGGAGTGCCCTTTTATAAGAGGGGTAAGGCGCACATTAGAATAAACTAGAAATATTATTTTATAATAAAATAATTTTCGGTTTCTAATGGCTCCAAAATATATTTTTTAAAGGATGAGGTAGGGATAGGTATAAAACCACTCATCAAAGAGGTTTTAGATTGGTTTGGGTCACTATATTATCTTTATCTTTTATATTTAACTCTTAGTTAAATAGTTTGGCATTTACAATGTCTCTTTGAATTTTTATATTATATGGTTAATAAAGTTACCATATACAACCAATAAAACACCAAGTGGTTGATTAATGATAAAAATATAATTATGTAAGTCTTTTTGATGAACCATAATTTTTAGGAATATAAGATCCATTATTAATATAATATTTTTTTAAAACCTCCTTTTGTGTAAATATTGACACTATTTGGTATTTTCTTTTTTCTAAATTCATAAAAGAATTATTAATTCAAACATAATTCATCTAGCCAACCATAAAATTTCATATTAACATATAATATTAGTGTAATTCATAAAAAGTCTCAAACTACATTTATTTGGATATTTATAATATCAATTAATTTAAAATTTCATTAATTAGGTAATTACTGCATCATCATTGTGTCATAAATAAATTAAAAATTTTAATGTCTAAAAAATATAAATAAAATAAAATAATGTATGAAATTTTCTTTATAATTATACTTAATATTTATAGTCTAATTTATCTTATATATAACCCTATACTAAAAATGTTTTAGTTATTAAACATTGATTTTAACTCTTTTATCTCTTCTTTAAATAAACTAATAATAAGAGTCCTGATCTAATACAAGTGGACCAAAAAGGTTCATATTTATATCCTAAGGTTGGTTTTGGTCGAATTATTCTTATGAAACAGAATTAAGAAATGTGTTAGGGTAATAATAATATCATTTTTACCATTAATTACCATTTTTTACTTTAACCGTGGTAACTAAAAGTAAAAAAGTTACTATTCAAAAGAAATTATTTTCATCTTATTGAACAACATTTTACTTACTGATATCAATTGTTTCTTTTTAATTTTTGAAATTTGACTCACATAAGAAGTAAAATTATATTTTTTGTGAATTGGAAAATTTTCCTAGGAGGTTGGTAAAAGATGGTGAAAAGTTCAATAAAATTGTTATATATCTAAAATTATTATAAAATGACTCCAATGAATTACATTGAACATATATAGGTATTATTTATCTATTTTGACCTAAAATAAATTTAAATAAAATAAATAATTATTTAAATAAAAATTTGGTTTTAAACTATAACTCATTGTTTTTCACTATTCATAAAAAAATTGTATGTTTTTAGAAAAATACCATAAATGCACCCTAATCTAATTTCTATATTCTGAATCCAAAAAATGAAGTCAATTTTGAATGCTAAAATTTATAATATTTAAAAAATTCAGTATTAATATTCATAATGGTTAGTTTGATTGGTTGTGGTGTTTTAGAACTCGATGTTGCATACAACGCAAGCTATTTAATTATTAAAAGAGAAACGTTCCGTGGGAGATTGGGGTGTTACTTTCTACCCTCCTTCAAATAATTTCCCCCTCGAAATTTCTAGAATATTACTAAATAAAAAGACTCGGGTGGTTCTTCATCATATGTTCCTCAGGTTCCCACATTTCCTCTTCCATCTTATGGTTTCTCCATATAACATTTAGTAGATGAGTTGTCTGGTTTCATAGAACTTGTTCTATTGTATCAAGAACCATGATAGGATCTTCACAATAAGATAGATCGAGTTCTAGTTCTAATTACTCAAATGTGAGTATAGGCGTTGGGTCATGCATGTATTTTCTCAATAGAGATATGTGGAACACATCGTGGACTTTGGAGAGACTTGGCGGCATTGCCAAATAGTAAGCTGCAGCCCCATTTCGTTCTAGAATTTCAAATGTTCCAATATACATGTGACTCAATTTACCATTCTTATCTAAATTTATAACACCCTTCCATAGAGATACCTTCAAAAAAACATAATCTCCTACCTAAAATTCCAAATCCTTCCTTCGGTTATCACTATAGATCTTATACCTACTTTGAGCTGCTCTGATGTGGGTTTGGATTACCTTTTCTTATTCTATCATTTCATCCTCCAGTTCTGGGCCTATGAGTTTTCATTCACCAACATCATCCCAACAGGTTGGTCTGTGACATCTCTTTCTGTATAACACTTCATATGGTTCCATCTTAATACTTTAATGGAAGCTATTGTTATAGGAAAATTCAATCGACGATAAATATTGATCCCATATACCTTTAAAGTCAAGTGAGAAAGATATCAACATGTCTTCTAAGGTTTGAATAGTCCATTCTGATTGTCCATCAGTTTGGGGGTGGTAGGCAGTGCTCAAATGAAGTTCATTATCTATGGATTTCTGAAAACTTTTCCAAAATAATGATGTAAAACGTGGATCACGATCAGAAACAATCGATATGGGTACTCCATGAAGTCTCACAACTTCATTAATAAATAGTCTTGTTAAATGTTCTAGTGGTAAATATTTTCTTTTAGCAAGAAAATGTGCTGACATTATAAGATGATCAACAATGACCCATATAGCATCATTCCTTCTAGGAGTCTTTGGTAGTCCCATGACAAAGTCCATCGTAATATTATACCATTTCTACTCAGGTATGGGAAGAGGATGTAAGACTTCTCTAGGGTGTTGCCTTCCAGCTTTCACTTGTTGACTAACCACACATCATGACACAAAATCAGAAATCTCTATCTTCATATTGGAACTATGAACATCATTCAATAATTCCCTTTCTAGATCAGGTATATCAGTAACACAATGTCTCTTCCCAAACATCCGAATTCCATCTCCATACACAAAGTCACTCAATCTCCTATTATTCACAATGAAACTCTTTATCTCAAGTCTCGGAACTCTTTATCCTTTATAGTAAATATGGATTGGAAACCATTTGAAAAAGTATTTATTTTTCACCTTCCATAGTGATTTCTATATCCATATTTACTAGATCATTGTATATATGATCATTTTCAACTCTCATCTTGTTCAAAACTCCATGATATGTTCTACTTAAAGCATCTTCCACCTTATTTTCCTTCTCTAGGTGATAGTGTATAGTTAAATGATAATCATTGAGTAGTTAAAGCCATCTCCTTTGCCTCATGTTGAGTTCTTTCAATGAGAACATATACTTCAAACTCGTGTGATCAGTATAAATCCCACATTTTTCAACATATAGATAATGTAACAATATCTTCAAAGCAATGATTATAGATACTAACTCAAGGTCATGAGTAGGATACTTTTGCTCATGAATTTTCAGTTGTCATGATGCATAAGAAATAACTCTATAATTCTGTATAAGGGGACAACCATGTCCATTCATCGATGCAACACTATAAATAACAAACCCATCATTCCCCTATGGTAGAGTCATGATAGTAACATTGACTAATATTCTTTAAATTATTCTTAACATATTTCAAACTCTTTTTTCCAAAAAAATTTAACCCCTTTTCATGGGAGCTTTGTTAATAGGATAGTCAACTGGGCAAAATTTTGGATGAAATGTCAATAATAGCCTGCTAAACCCATAAAAGTGCGTACCTCAGTTATACTTGTCGGTGCTGGCCATTATTGGATTGCTCTTGTCATAGAAGGATCAATAGAGATTCCATCCTTAAAGACAATATGTCCATTAAAAGAAATCTATTGAATACAGAAATCACACTTTCTAAACATCCCATATAATTTATGCCCTCTAAGAGTCTTCAAAATAATGCGCAAGTGATTTTCATGATCATCATAGCTTTTGGAGTATATCGAGATATCATCAATAAATACCACTACAAATTCATCAAGATATTCCTTGATAACTCTATTAATTATATCCATGAAGTCAGGGGGTGCATTAGTCAATCCAAAAGGGATTTCTGTAAACTCGTAATGCCCGTAACTGTTCTGAAATACTATTAATGGAATACCTTCCTTCTTCACACACAACTGATGATATCCATATTGAAGATAAATCTATGAAAATACTGAGCTCCATGAAGTTGGTCGAATAAATCATCAGTGTGAGGTAGGGGACACTTGTTCTTTATTTTTATTGATTTGATCTCCCTGTAGTCAATGCACAACCTCATAGATCGATTTTTCTTGGTAACTAAAAGGATTAGGTCTCCCCATAGAGAAACACTATGGAAAATAAATCCATTAGCATTCAATTCCTCTAGTGGTTTCTTTAGATCCACTAATTCGAAAGTTGCCATTCTACAAGGGGACTTTGATATGGGCCTTGACCCAGGAATTAAATCAATGGAAAACTCAATTTCTTGTTCTATTGGATGTCCAAGTAAATCATCTGGAATCACATAAACATATTCTTTCACAATAGGAACATAATATATTTGAACATTTTTTCCCTCATCCACATTTATTTCATTCTCTCCCCCCCGAATAATTCAATTTAGTTGAGCTACTATTGGTGGATCAAGATAAGAATTAGGTGGTGATGATTCTTCCATAATGATAAGGTGTTTTTTATCATCATCATCAAAAATAGTAACCTCCTTATGACAAGAAATTTTTGCATCATGGTCCGAAATCCAATCCATACCGATGATTATATCAAATTCAATAATGGGTAAGAAGATGAAATTTGCAGACAAAGAACATTTATATTCCCTAATGGGGACCGATTCAGAAGACATTGTTGCAATGAAACAACCCTTAGGAGTTTGGACTGACAACTACCTTGTTAAATCTATCTTGAGAAAACTAATTTTCTTAGCAAAATTGGAAAATATGAAGTAATGCGATGATCTAGAATCAAATAAAGCATTTCCTAAACTTGAGAAAACCATTAAATTACCTTCCACTACATCTTTCGAAGCATCAACCTCAGCAGTAGTGATAGAATAATCTTGGCCTGGATCACTTGGCCTTTTCTGAGGAATGTTCTTCTAACACTTAGTACATTAATTTTTAAAATTCCTCCTTTCTCTAAAATTATAGCATTCAACATCGACAACCCCTTTCAACCCATTGCAATCACGATCATGGTGGCCTTTTTCACCACACTTGTAATAGACTCCCATTCCCATCAGGCAACTACCATGGTGTTTCTTCCCATATTTACTGTTGGATGGATATTAAAATTTTCTTTTCTTCACTTTATATCCATTTTTAGAGTGTTCAGTAGATCTCTTCTTCTCTTCAATTTCAAGAAATTCGAATGACTTATAGAATTATTTTTATGTCTTTATAGCACATGAGACAATATCATCATATGATGAAATGGATTGTGCGAATAATGCTCGATGGAGAAATGGTTTTAACACATAATATAAATGAGAAATATTACTTCATGGGTTACGTATATAATCTAGAGCATGCCCCACTATCCATGTAATGTTAGCTTCATACTTTGGGACATTCTCATCCTCCATTTTCCTTAGACTCAAAAATTTCCTGTCCAAATCCGCTCGATGTTCATGAGGAATGTATTTTTCTAATAAAAGATCTTTAAACATAATGAATTCCAAATTTGAACCTTCATCATCTTCCTTTGTGTTTTTAATCAGTGACCACCATTGATCAGCATCTCCAGTGAGGCGGTAAACTGCCATGACAAATTTTTCCCTTTCGCTACTCCCTAAGGCATGTAATATTCTCTCTAAGGAATTTATCCATTTCACAGAAACTTGTGGATTTTTACCCCCATTGAATGTTGGTGGGTGTTTCCTCATGAAGAAATCTAACATTGATCCTCCACATTGCGGATCTGGGTGCTCCATATGGGTAGGATTATTATTAATTACCTGAGTGAGTTATCCCAGTCATGGTGATTTGATGACCAGCATCAGTTTCATCACCATCTCCGCTATAATTATCTTGAGTTGGATGTAAATACATAAAAGGAGTTTGTGAATTGATACAGTTTCCATTATTTATACTAGGGACCATTTCTAAACAATGGCATAAACTATATTAGTTTATGAATCGAAATACTTTCTTAGAAACTTTAAAAACACATAATATAAATTGAAGAGTTTATGGATATAATCCCTAATCATAAAAAAAATTCATTGAGGAAGTATATACTCATAAACCCTTCATAATGTCTTGTAAAGAAAATGGGAATTATCCTATGCATATCTCTAGAGAGTGTCGTAACCAATTGTGCAACAAGGACCATTGTCGTGCACCAGTTCATGTTCGAGTCTAGCTCAAAGTGGTGTTTTTGTGATTTACCCCTAGGTACATCTGTTCCAGATCTGCCTCTACATTCTTGTATCTAGAGAGGGTTGTATTTCTTTGAAAACTCACAAAATATCTAAAATAAAAAAATTCTAGGAAGTTCTTCTATATTAATCGTCAAAGTCTATCTTAGGGATATGTGATATAATTGCAGTTTATCAAAATATTGTTTCAAATGTTTGTACTATAATTCCTATGATACCAACTGCAACACCCTGACCCTAGTTACCTAGAGTTGGTGCATGATTATGTATCATTGGAATGATCACAAAAGTCCAAGTCTCAAAAGACTGATTAGTTTAGTTGCATAGGATTTACTAGATATATTCAGAAGGTTTACATTACATCATAAAATGTAAAAATATAATGACAAATTTTCCAGGGAGAACACTAAGATCTCATAGGTATCCCTATAGGTCAGTCATCATATACTTCGTTGCATCCTGGGAAAATAAAACATAGAAAGGGGTGAGCTCAGATGCAAAGTAAGGATATCAATATAGTTTAAACTTTCATAAATAAACACAAACATTTAAGGCAATGTATAAGACTAAAACAAAAGCTTTTTAAACTTAAAAATCAGCATAATATGGAAAAGATAAAATCAAAATAATTCCATATACTTATTCACAAGAATATTCTACTAGTTGAATAATCACATGCATTATCAATAACCACTTTCATAATAATGGAATGCATAATGATAGACATTTATAACCACATAGTAAAGGCCTTGTGCCAAGACTACAAATAAAATATTTCAAGGTCTTGTTCCAAGACACTAGTTTGTCTCATGAGACCTACTAATGAATCAAGGATCTATACTGGTCTCCAACTGTTATTTACTAAGTCCAATGCATTCCCCATATGAAATGATTTAAACATTACATAATCATTTGTATTAAAAATAGCATACAAGATGTCAATAATGTATCCATAAACCATGAATGGTGTAAAAATAATACATCCACAATCAAAAATATCACAAAACATTCAATACAATATGGATGTTTTGTATAATAATAAATCAACTTCAGTAATCTTAAAATCCATCAATGGATGTTGACATTGATAAAATCAAAACCTTTTTTAGAGAAATATACCTTTCTATTTTGAAATCATTTAAGAAAATAATTATTTATAAATCATTCATATATGATTTTAAGGGATGATTCGATGATGTTATAATGGTGTAAAATAGCATCACCTGCCATATAAGTTAAAAAAATACATTCCTACCTTAATTTTTTCGAAAAGGTTAAAAATTTCCTTGTTTGGAAAATGAAGGAATGATTCCTTTCAAAAACATATAATGTAAAATAAGGGTATAAATTAAATTAACCCATATTCTATTTAATAGTAAAAAATCTTTGAAATGTATTTTTATGAAACATAGATGTGGATGATAAAGAGGTCCCAGCAAATACTTACATAAAAACACCCTGGGATAACAAAGAGATTGTGAAATTAATCCTTACCTAGTAGTTTTCCATGGTGGAGGGTAGGTTAACCTCTTGTATAATGGTTAAATAATTTTTATTACATTATAAAATAATCATATACAACAATATTATATCATATATGATCTTTTAACATTGCTTTGTTAAGAATATTTTAGTATTATCGTCGTTTCGGGTGTTAACGGATTAGTTTTACTTTATATTCATTGTTATCTGAGTAATATTTATTATGTATGGGATGTATATTATTCATATCCAGAAAGATATTAAGTCTTTAAACATTATTTTTAATCATAAAATGAAAATTAGTCTTGAATGGATACGATGGGGAATGAATCTTATCGCGTTTGTGGAAACGATAATCTGTATGTACGCACGAGCGATAATATCATTATTTGGATATTACAATAATATATAATTGGATGGTATATCATATATACAGAATAATTTACATGTTATATTTAATATTTACACAAATTACACATCATTATTATACCCATCCAACTAATAATGTATTGAATAACGATTACACCATGACGTGGAGACGGTAAGTCGTACGTACGCACGTATGGTGACATGTCATTAAAAGGATGGATAGAAAGATGAATTTGGTTGTACCATATTTATAATAACATCACAATATATAGAATATATTGGGGTTATTATTTTATAATAGAAAAAAACAATGAAAAATGATGTGGAAGAAGAAAGAACTTGAATGAGGTGATGAAATATTTTCCTCTTCTTCGGGTTTTTTATTCTGATTTGATCAAAAGGGTTCCATAGGTTGGATTTATGATTAATGTATGGCATCTAGGATGAAGGGAGGATATATTAGAGGGTATTAGGTCAGATTTTGGCTTAGCCAAATGGATTTTAAGGTGTGAATTATAGATAGGGGGGTGCCCTTTTATAAGAGGGGTGAAGGGAACCATAGAAAAAACTAGTAATATTATTTTATAATAAAATAATTTTAGGGTTTTAATGGCTCACAAATGTATAATTATAAGGCTAAAGTGGGGATGGTTCGCAAACCACTATATCAATAGGTTTTAGACAAGTTTCGGTCTCTAAGAAAACATTATCTTTTAGATTTGACTCTTAGTTAAATAGTTTGACATTTACCATGTCTCTTTGTATTTTTATGTTATATAATTAATAAACATACTATGTACATCCAACCAAACACAAAGAGGTTCATTAATGGTACACCTATCATTATATATGTCTTTTGGCCTAACAATAGATTTTTAGTAATAGAATACACACAAATAATATAATATTTAATTTAAATAATCTTTTATGTCAATTTTGACACTATTGAGTATTTTGTTTTTCTAAATTCATAACAGAATTATTATTTCAAAAACAATTCATCTAACCAACACTAGAATGTCACATAAACCTAGAAAAGAATTTTAATTCATAAAAAGTCTCAAAATACCTTTATTTGGATATTTATAATATCTATTATTCAAATATTTCATTAATTTGGTAATTACTGCATCATCATAGTGTCATTAATAAATTATATTATTAAATATATAAATAGTTTAAATAAAATAATATTATTTAGTAGTCTTTATAGATTTATAATGAATATTTATAGTAGAATTTATGTTATGTATAACCATATATTAATAATGTTTTAGTTATTAAACTATGATTTTAACTCTTTTAATCCTTCTTTAAATAAATTAATAATAAGTGTCCTAATATAATCCAAGTGAACAAAAGAGGTTAATATTTTTTCCTAAGGTTTTTCTTGGTAGAATTATACTTATCCAATAGAATTAGGACATATTTTAGGTTAATAATAATATCATTTTTACCCTTAATTACCCTTTTTACTTGTAACTGTGGTAAATAAAAGTAAAAAAGTTACTATTCACCAAAAAATTATTTTCATCTAATTTAAACACATTCTATATACTAATATCATCCATGTCTCTCAGATTGTTTCAATTCAACTCACAGAATCAGTAAAATTATGTTTTATGTGAATTTGCAAATTATCCTAGGAGGTGTGTAAAAGATAGTTGAAAGTTCAATAAAATTTATATATATCGAAAATTATTATAAACTGACTCCAATGAATTACATTGAACTTATATAGGAATTATGTATCAATTTTGACCTAAAATAAATTTAAATAAAATAAATAATTATTTAAATAAAAAATCGGTTTTAAACTATAACTCAGTGTTTTTCACTATTCATCGTAAATTGAATGTTTTCAGAAAAATACCAAAAATTCACCTTCAGCTAATTTTGATATTCTGAATCCAAAAATTAATTCCATTTTGAATTTTAAAATTTATAAAATTTCAAAAAGTGGGTATTACTATTCATAACGGCTAGTTTGATTGGTTGTGGTGTGTTAGAACTCGAAGTTGCATACAACGCAAGCTATTGCATTATTCAAAGAGAATCATACCATGGAAGATTGGGGTGTTATAAATATTATGTTTTAATTGCATTAAAATAATAAATAAAAATGAAAGTAGCATTCATCTGTATGTACGGCTTACTATCTCCATGAACGATGCATTTCATTTCGTATCTATAAATGTTATGTACTATAATAAGTATATACATATTGTGGAAATATATGATATATATGATATCTAAATCATTAATATCATTCAGGATATAATGGATATTTGTCCACATGAACAAATTATAATTATAAGAAGTTCATTTTTGACTCAAGTACCAAATATCGGAAACATGACCGTTATTAGCTTAAATGATTACATAATGTTTATAAAATTATAATAAGTGATATAAAATGAATAATAAACATGAAAAATGATCTTAAGAAAGTATAAATTAACTTTAATTTATTATTCAGGAGACTAAATAATGATTTGGTCAAATTAGACATGAGGTAAGGGACTTCATGTCAATCTCCTTTCATTGAGGCATATATAGTATTAATACCTTAGTTTCTTTTATAATCTGTATAAAAACCATTTACTTTTTATTTCATTCAAATGGAATATTTTTCTACAAATCATTTTAATAAATGAAAAAAAAAGAATGTTTCTTTTTAACGTATACGGTGACAACGACCTTTTCCACCGCCGTGAGTGTTATTTGATCTATGTCTTCCTTAACAAGCCGTAATGTTTTTAAAAGGAAAAAAACACCATATACTCATTTATATATTTTTGTATTGAACATGGTTTTGATAATGATTTTTTATGTCAATATATTTAAATGACACATTTTGATTGCAATGTTGAAATGTTATCTTTCCTTTATATATTTATGCTATGAATATGTTATGGTTCTTGGGAATTGTTTACGTATATAGGTCATTCCATGATGAAACTAGGGCAGGTGATCCCGAGATAGCTCTACAATGCATTGGGTAATGTGACAAAGGTAAACGATAATGTTTATCATAAGAGATTTAGGGAATAAACTATGATGGGTATTCTAAATGAAACTCCCTACGTAGCTGTGATAGCTACAATGTATGTATGATAAAGATGACACATGTTACCTTTATTATTTTTGATTTCTATGTGTTATTCATAAATCATATTATTTCATTAGATATGTTAAAGATATTATTTTATATATGTAATGATTAACTAAGGTTTTCATTCTTTGTTTTATAACCCTTAATGTGATTTTGATTATCATCCCATGTTTCGAAATGTTTTTCAAATGACTTAAAGATGAATTGGGTCAAGAATGGGATCAAGGAAAAATCACACTATCTAAAACATGGAACTAGACATGACTCTATTTTTTCAAGAGTTTTTATTTTTGTGAAAAAAATTGAAATAGAGTAGAAGTGTTTACTTTGTAATAATTCATATGTAATGTAATAGTTATGGCCTAATTCTCTAAAACTCTAATCCTGAAAAGATCCTCAATGCGAATTATTCATTTAATTCAAGATTACATAATGTTTTAAGGCCAGGTCCTTATACATTAGGTTCTCTCCTGACCCCCCTATTCTCCCAACCACCCTTCTGTGTATATAACATTTGAGGTGATCCAACCATTTAAAATATAAAATTAACATCTAATTAAAAAAATAATACATTATTTAAAAGTAATGTTTCAAATTAACTTAGGAATATTTACATCTCTATGATAATGAGGTATAAAGAATGACTCACCATAGCAATTCTTTTTCATGAGATGTCTCGGTAGACATCCAATCATATAACCGGATTAAAGTTTCTATATATAACATGTTGAAATGGTTTACATCCACCAATAAATGAACAATTTTATTCCATTTCCAGTATCAAAACATAATCTAATGTGTTATAAAAACATTGTATCATTGCTTTCGTATCCTAAAGTATCACAACAACATCGCACAAGGTCCATCAAATTTGTGAACCCACAGTCCACCTAAATATTTTCACCTACCATGAAGTACTCCACAACATATTATATAGTCTATAACTTCAAATTATAATGTTATCAAGATCGTTACATTGTAACTTCCACTTGAAACACAAATCTCAAATTTTACTCATGTGTTCTAAGTATTTTTTAATTTTCCAAGCCTTGTTAGGAGAAAATAATAATTGAACCCTGATTTCACCACTTATCATGAATCTGAAAAAAATGGAATGACTATCAACTAAAAATGTTCAATGTTCAAACACATATTATTTTACGTGAAATTTCATCATTATTATTAAAAAACCACTATATCAATAATCTAATAAAGTGGTTTCCACGGTGTCACATCCAATGTTGCTAAAACAATGGTGGAAATATATCATATGTATGAACCATCATGAAAATTATCAACTTTACCCAGGGATAAAAAATAAAACCAAATTGATGAAAATGAATGAAAAATCAAGGTCACTGCATGAATAACTTGGAAAATCATATTGGAATCGAAACCAAATTCTAGTGAAATCCTTTTTTTGGTCCTCATCAAACTAAAAATTATTTCTTTCACCCTCCCCAACCATTGGAACTCTGTCAATCCAATGAAAATATGAATCCCATATAAAACATAATGAGACAAATTCCAACTACCTGATAGTTTTTTAATGTAACATACTACTATAACTCTAACATTCACTAAGATATATATATGAACCCTCATCTATACATAACCAACATCAGTATTATATAATGACCATCCATGAAACTATACAATTACAATAATGGATCATTTAGTACGAGTTTTTTAGTTCCAATATCCACATTCCATTCATTACTATACGTAATGACTAGGTATGACCATCCCTGTATTATTTGAGCTTAATCTAGGAACCATTGACCATTACATATTTCTAGACCATCAGACCATTATCATTAACATCAACTAGATATCATCAAAAACTAGGTATTCACCCAAAATATCATCGGGGGGAATCCCCACGATATGTTTATCCTCATACCTATCCATGAGTTTGACCTCAATTGTTTTCATCAACACATTTGTGCTGATCCTTTTTAGCCACACTCATCTAATCCCAAAATACACTTGCTTTATATTTACACCAAAATCAACCATGAAACCAAAACTGACCCACATATAATTCACACAATGATATAGACATAAATTTAATATTCCATCCAAATCATTATGAACAAATCCAATAAGAATTTCATCAGGATATGTTTCTCATCATATCATATTGTCCCACTCACCAAAATATAACATTAATATTTACAATTTGAATCTCACATGTACCATTAATTTACCATCCAATATATAAAGATATAATCATGTAGTACCCAGTCACATCACCACCATGAGTTACATAACCACTAAATATTAAAAAAATTCCTAAGAAACAAACATTAATCCAAGAAATGTCCGTTCATTTTTTCAACCACACATTTAGCTACCACTAGAAACTGTTTTCACCAAAATCACCTGTATATAATCTAAAAAAACTGATAACACTCACACAAATAAAGTATTTACATTCAATTAAATATTCATACCATTGAAAACAACATCAACTGAAAGCATCATCGATGAGGGAGCTCATCATGATATGTAAATACATGGAATTACCATGAACATCCAATAAACTAATAGCACCTCCCATACATTGGTCTGAAACCAAAGGAATATACCCAGGGCTATCCTCATATAGTACACTCTCAAGAAAGATATAAACATATTTAATGAATACCAATACAAAAAAAATGACAAACTCAATAAAACATTATTCTTATCCATGGGTATCTTAGCCATCCCACATTGTAAAAAATCATGTCCCACAAGGAAATTAGTCATATGCATGCTCATGTTTCCATTAAAATTCTATATGCATCCTTGTATCAAATAATTACACAGTAAATCACAAATAAATAGGTTATATACTTTGTTTAGAGTCATCACACATATAGGTTACTTATTATCAATAATAATCAATATACATGACTACCCCTTCAATTGTTATATCCTCACCAATCAATATCTATAAATGTAATTAATTCATCGAAGACAATTTCTTCCATGAAAACCTCCATCACATTATTTTATTAATAATATTTTCAATACATGATATATCGAAGAATTTCATATGTTTTATTAGATACACTTTAAATAACAAAACATATTTATATTTTTATAACTAGTAGAACACTTAACAAATATGTTTTGTTTATAATGTATGATATGAATATAATGGCCCTATAGGGTTATCTCACATCCCATATTCTATGACACAACATCATCATTATTCGAATGAATAATTTCATGAATCCTTATAAACATTCATTAGAAGAGAATAGAAATTTAATATTTTATATTGGTGTAATCTTTTATTAAGTAATTTTATAGTAAAAGAAATTATGAGTGGTTAATAATAATTTTTAATGTTTAGAATCATTAATTTGTGAAAGTAGTCACAATAGAAAGAATACATGTATTTTTAATCATGTGTTCCCATAATGAGTTATAAAAACTGGTATCTTACAAATATTCCATGACTCATAAAAACAAATTAAATCATGAACCTCATGCATCCATGACAGTAACTAAAGGTCAAAATAATATTAAATCACAAAATTTAAAAACTAAATATAGACCCATATCCATGTAAACCATGATTTCCAATTTGAATAATTTTTTTATAAACCATCATGATATCCATCAAAAGATACAAAATATTCGTATATTTTCATTTAGAAAAATGATGAATTAGTGAAACAAATTAATAAAGGGGTTCTGATAAAACTAATTAATATCCCAGTCTAGGGTTCACATGACTGATCTCAGACTTGATTCTCTATAAAACATTTGGCATGCCTCACTGTAATCCATAGGATTTCAAATAGTTTCATGGTCAAATTTTTGTATCATAAGAAGTCTAAACACCCTGATTAGTGTTTTAAGTAATGGATAAATACCCAAATGTATAAATTACTAATAAAATTTAGAGTATTTACGAATAATAAAACTATTTAAGGAGTAATATAATTTGATTCTGGAATAATACAATCATAAATGAATGATCTCACACAGGTCCAATCACATATTCATGAAAATATTGGATAAAATTATAAAATAATGTACCCATTACTACACTATATCATCAATACTCTCAAAAATTCTATTCCCTAATACTACTCTAGCTACTCAACTCAATCATCAACAAGATATTGTTCTGATGCCAATATCATTCTTACAAAAAGTGAGAGATATACATGGTTACCCATGTGCCATGGCCACCTAAGAATTGTATGATTATATAACTCAGAAGGTAACAACTTGAATGGTCCTATACATAACTAATATATAATGTGAATCTTTATTTTATATTCTCATAAATAATAAATTAATAATCTATTTAAACTAAATAAACACTACACTAGCTTCCTCGACAAGTTCTAGAGTGTATCAGTTAAAATAATAATGAATATGTAGACCAAAAAATCTTAGGGGGTCTATGTCCAAATTTGTACCAATTAAAAGTGATGGTACTAAATCTGATAACCCTAATGGGTGATACTTACAAGGGAATGTTATGAGTTTTTTTAAGAACACAATTATATAATTATGATAATATAATTAATAGATCCTTGGGTGAAACACATGAATCATTTAATTTAAATCTAAAAAAAATCATTTCATTATAAATGGATCAACCGATATATCCCTTGGATCATAGAGTTCTACCCAAAATCCAGTTTTATAAATATCTCTTAGATAATACCCCATCATCTAGATCAGTCACAGAAAGAAATAACATTTTTCATGCCATCATGAAAACAAATTATATCACAAACATTCTAATCAAGAAAACATAATTTCAAAATGAATGACTAGTCAGATCATAGGATTCAAATTGATATCCCATAATTATAATAGTAAAAATAATAAAATCCCAAATCATGAATTAATGGATCCCCGACATACTATTTAGCCCATTAACCCTAGGCATCGAGGGAATATCATATAGACCTGAGGTCGAATCCTGATGTCTTAAGGATTATTAGGTTACTAAGCAATTGTATATCATATTGTACAACATGGTATCTAGGATTCCATTATCACATCTGTTGTATCACACTATTATCACATGTGGCTCATGATCTGAATCATAAGAAGAAACTATGGGAATCCCCAAAGTCACCATCATATATCAATAGGTCCATATGTATATTCATTAGAATGATATGTTATAAAATATATATTAATTAATATAAATCATGTTAATGAATAAATATTTGTTATTGGTTTCTGAATAATTAATTCTCTCACATGTGTCCACAAACCCTCTAATTCACGTCATTGATATAGGTTCTAAGGTGACACTCGACATCAACTCTAAAAATTCCTATGTGTTCCCCCTTACTAGGGTCCAATGTAAAAAAGCGAACTAATAGGGTACCCATTTAGTCTTATTGATACCACTATTTCCTCCTTGAAATATAGTACATGTGAAATGACCATAGTCCCACCCCCTTTCATAGAAATAATAGTTTCTTCCTTAGAACTCGACCCATTGGCCTGTATCACAGGGTCCAAAACCTCATGTATACATATCCTGGTCTGAGAGTAAATATAAAAAAATTTGCATATCAATGATCCTATAATATATAGGGTATCACTCAAGGTAACCCATGGGTCGTACTTCCCAGGTCATCATACCTCACTACCGAGGGTTCACAGGGAAATTTTGCACTATTACTATACATCCACTTTTTTAAATATCATTAATTAAAATCCATAGCATTGTTCCCATATTCGAATGATCTAGATATAATATATGATCTCATTAATCAATGATCAATATGAAATGAACAAGAATAGGGTTCCATATTAGCCTACAATACCTTCTATAATTAAATATTTCTCTTTATTTTTTATATTGAGAACAAAAAATAATAATGATACCCATATATTTATGTATAGTCCCACACATTAAAAATGAATATTATAAATTTATTAATACCAATAATTGGAATCAATATGACTATATACATCATTTGGATTTTTTTTACTTTTATATCCAATGGGTGAAAATAGTTGACATGCCCCATAGAAGATCATATATGTTTTTCCACGGTTAACCATGTTTTGTTTTTCATCCCTTTCCCTATCTAATTACATAAATAAAAAATAATTTATTTATAACTTTTAAATTAAATTTATTAATTCAATGTGTTTATGTAAATATTCAGAAAAATTGCCCATGTCATCGTGCTAAACAAAATCAAATTCAACTACTCACAAGTGGTCCATAGAGGACTAACAAAACAATTCTCATGAAAATCACTATAAAATGAAACCATATATATAATTAGTTAAATATAAATTAATGAGAATCCCTAGTGAAGTTTATTTTTATGGAAAACCATTAAAAATTTATTATTTAAGGTAGGATAATGCCCTCTAATGGAAAAACGATAATTGGATGTAGGGAATCCCCTTAGGAAATTGTCGATTTAACCATTATCCAATGAAATAAATTTTTCACACTGAAATGAAAACAATGATGAATAAGTGGAATAAATAATGATAAAATAAGAGGGAAAAGAATTATTACAATTAATTTTTGGAGAATATTCCCAATAATCATACAGTAAAGAAGGGGGAATCAATATAGGGGAGTGGAGGCTTCGACCGCATGATGGGAAGAAGTTGGATAGGGGATTGCAATTATAATATTCAAAGGGGATAAACTATATATTCACAAATTTTAAGGAAACCAATTTTACAATTTATATTGGAAGTACATGTCTCTAGTACCAGACACCACCAGTGAGCTAGTGTGGCTATGTTCGTAGACAGTGGTGTGCTGCATCCTTAGATTCACTATCCAAGTAACACTGTGAGATTTTAGATAAGGTAAATAATGATCTATGGTGAATAAGGTAGGAAAAATGAAGCATATCGTATAAGTTACCACCCAAATAATTTCTGTTATATATCATTTTAAATAAATTTAATCACTATGATAGCCTTTGTGGAATGCAACAACAGGTTTAGATGAAACACAATACTGTATTAAATTATTATTATTTAAACATGAAAAAGATAATATAGAATTTTATTTGTAGGTAATGTATAATAATATCTAAATTATGATAATAATATTATTTAAACATTTATGAAAATTTATTATATTTCCATATTTGGAGTAGAAATAAAATAAGAAACAAATGAATGAAAATAAAATGTTTTTAAAAAATGTAATTTTATAAAAAGTCATTTAGTCATATATTGTATATGTAATGTAGAAATAATTTATACAAAATCTATTTAATTTATTAGAAAAAATAACTTTTTTTGAAATATCTATGTAAAAACTAAATTTTGAATAATTATAGAGAATTTTCTAAAAATATTATTTTTGATGAATTGTTAAAATACTGATTTGTATCAGAAATTGATTTTCTAATAAAATAATTTAAAATTTTATAATAGATTATAAATTTTTTAAAAGTATCATTTTATTAATTAATTAATTAATTTATTATTTATTTTTCTTACAATAACTTTAAGGATGAATTTTGAAATAAACACTTCATAAATATTTGAATGGTTTTATTAAAAACTATATTATTTGTGTTGGAAGGATTAATATTTAAAGTAATTCTCAAACTTATTTTATATAAATTAAGGGAAACGAATTCCATATTTTGAGTCATCATAATTAATATTTTCTATTTAAGATAACTAAATTTTTACAGTAATTAATTCTAAAAAATTTCAAATAGTAGTTACCATGGTTAAGGTAAAAGAAGATTAACTTGGGGATTAATATAAAGCGAAAAGTATTATAAAGACCCAAAATGATTCTAATTAATATTATATGATCATATTAATACCTTTTCCAATTTAATGTTTTTTCTATTTCTGTTTTTTTTCCTTCAATAATGTGAAAACAGGTGGGTTCCACCTTTTCTATTCATAAATTCGATGTATGTTCTATCATCCACTTATAAAATTCCTCCAACTATAATCACATATTAAAACTTGAAAATCCATTTGTATCAGCTACAAATAAAAAAATTATTCATTAATCCCCTAAAAATTATTCTTGTCCTTAGATTTACTAGAAAACACCTATAAGAGGGAACTGGGTATAAACCTAAATTGGGTCTCTGAAGAAGAGGTAATGTCATTAACATGTCAATTTTTATTCATTCAACCAAATATTTCAAATCATCTTCCAAAATGATATTATCATAACACTGTTACTTAATAAATAATGAAATGTTATTATTTTAATGTAGCATTGTTTTTCAATTTCTAATCTAGAAAATGTAAAACGAAATTTTCAATTGTGATGATGATAGACAATATACGCATGAGCTGATTTATTTCATTTTCTGTCATATCCTCTAAAGTATGGATATAATTATAGGAATATTTATTTTGTATTATAATGATATTATTATAATTTTTTAATTATTATATGATTTTAACCTTTTTAGTTTCTATTATTTGGTTGGATATGATAACATCACTCATGATTTTCGAAGACTACCATTACACAGAGAGAAGTGATTTTTTTCAATTAAGTATAAATGGAAGGTAGTATGTATAATTTTAATAAATATATAAGATATTAATGAAAAAATATTCTCTAAATTTAATATTACATATAACTTCTTTCCATACAATCTATTGAAAAATAATAATGTCACATGGGCACAAGTGTGGACTATCGCCTCCATGTAGCGATGTGAAATATTTTTTATTTAAAAATATCACGGATGGTAATATGAATTAATTTATTTAACATAATTTCTGAAAATAAGATAATATTTATTCTATAATGGTGAATTAGTATTTATTGTCATTTCATTTCATCCATATAGACAACGGAAACAATGTTCAATCGTAATTTTGCTATGTCATATCCATGAACGGTGTAACGTATTTTCAACCATTAACTATTATGTTTTAATTAAAATACATATTTAATTAATATGTATTAATTTTTAATCATGTTTTACATTATCTAAATTATGGAACTGTGATAAAAGTTATTAGAACAAATTTACCAAACCAACTCCTACATGAAAAATAAACAATTATCACCAGTAACACTGGTTATAACAAAAAAAATTAATAAATGTGTTATAAAAGAAAATAAGTAAATAAAATATATCTCAATAAATGATATTGGTTAAGTAATATATTTTAAATAACCTGATATTTATTTAATAGCATCTTAGAACACATATGAAGGAAATTGGGCTTACGGTATGGGATTTGCATCTCCCTTTTTCTTCCACGAGACATATTATATATTCATCATTTCTTCCATCATGTAGTGTAATTAAACCAATTTTGATATGATATATCATGAAGATATTTATCTTTTTGGTGTTTAATTATTTTATGTTGTTCTATTAATGTGTCTTATAATTAAAATTTTCCAATGTGGTATCAAATTAATGTTTCAATATCCTTTTAATATGGGTTTTATACATGAATTAACATTGTAGCAAATTATTAATTAACTGGCTCATAAAACTTATTAATTATTATTTCCTATTTAATTAATTATTTTTTCAATAATAGTACTATATTATTCAATTTTTAAAAGAATTATTTAGAAAAATGTCTTATTTTTTTATTTATCTATTCAATTAAAAACACCTTTTGATATAAAGAAATTTTTTTGATAAGGTTTTAATTTTTTTTCATTAATATAGAAATTATTACTAAAAAATTACTCATGAATTATTATTTATTTGAAAGAACCATTCATGAATATTTCCAAACAAGTCGCATTTGTATTTTACAAAAAATATGATATAATTCATTGTTTAAACATTTATATATTGTACAAAATTTACCACCATCATGACCATAAAATGATTTAAATATCTATTTTTATTTTTCAAAGACTATATTAATAGAATATTATATTTAGATTATTTTTTAAAACTATTAAATTTTATAAAAATTCAATCTGAGGAGGAGTTTTCCTCAACATTTTTAATTGAATTTTATGGATTTACTACATATAAAAACAATTAACCATTTATTATATATATTATCCTTTAAAAAATTATTGTTATATTAAATATTCTTTATATGGACAATTCATTTTTATTTTTACTAAGGATGTATAGTTTTATTATCTTTCTGCATATTACTATGAATGTTTTTTTATTATTTTTATTTATTAGATTAGTTTTTATCATTTAGTATGTTATTTTATTTAATAGTAATTTTGATTATGATAATTTTCCCCCCTTTAGTATGAGTAATTAATTATAATTAGTATATGATTAGAAGGGAATATTGTTTCCCCTCGATGCATAAGTAGGGCTCACGAGACAAAATAACTCGTGTATTTTGTTGATTATCAGCCTATTTATATAAGATTTCTTGACATGAGGCCTTGGTTGTATCATTATAATTTTTTTCATTATCCATTAAATCATCTTCATATTACTAATTCATTACCATTATATTATTTTATTAGTTATAATATCACTGAAAAAGTATCAACTACATGGAATTATATATACAGAATTATTTATTTCCTCGATAGTATGCACTTGTTATTGATTGAATGTCATCTATTTTAATTATTTACAATTCCAGATATATAATTCCTCATATAATTATATATTATTATGTACACATACCATTACAAATATTTTGATCTCACTCCTTTCTTATCTTTCATTCCATAGGATTCTTATATGTGTATTGTGATTGATATGAAATGTTATGCTAGTAGATATAGTGGTGTACACTACTAAAATATATTTTTTCTATTGATGTATGTTTTCAATTAAATTGTGAGATTAAATTATGTGTCTATATTATTTAGGATAATAAACAATATGGTCTTTTAGGATGTGATTTATTGTATATTATTCTCATGTAACAAAGTAAAAATTGACTGAGGGCTAATAGGGTCAGGATATTTAATGTTGGTTCTTAATCATGTTTAGTATATACCATGAGAACTAAAATTTTAAAAAAGAAATAGATTAGGGAACATAACACTAGTAATATCCTTAAATATAATTATATTAGAACATTTAATTATTTTTAATGTTGATATAATGTCACGACTCGTGCCCTGAGGCATGTGTTGTGACTACCCCAAGCCCACCTTCCATAGGCCAGGGGTTGGAGACTAGAACCGGAAATTAATATACATAAAACAAGAATGAATTGCCTCTAAAACATTACAAACACATGAAAAAGAACACAACAATATGAAACCATGAATTAAAACTTCTGTAGTGGAAGTGTGTACATAAATTAAGGGTTCAAAATATAAGCCCAAATGAAAAGATACGACTACAACTGAAAATAGAAAACTGATCATATGATCATCCACTAGGTATCATATCTAATGTGTAGGTACTAATTGTCTCCATAGCTATCCATGTTAATCGTCACTGCCATCCACCGTCAGGACCTTTCCCTTCGAGTCATAGTCAAGACTGCTCGTCGTCTGCACAAGACACAACATGGTGCAGGTGAAGCCCGTGTAGGGGTGAGAATAAAAATACTCATAAGGGACCACGTGACCCCTGGATTTTTCTCAGAATTCCCCAAATTAAAACCATAAGCATTATAACAATCACAGAGAACAATAAAAAATACATAGCTTTAAAAATATGTATAACTAATGTGCAGAAGTACATATTATTATTCATAATGATTGATCAACTTATTATATGATGAGGTACTAATTATTTTCATATGGAGTTTGACCCACATAAAATCAATAGGTACTAACCTCCACTATCCCATATAGAATCCGACCTTCCCATGATCAATAGGTACTATCCCCCAGTGACCCACACAAATCTGAATGGATTGGGATTGATAGGTACTTACCCCGCAAGACCCACACAGGATATGACACACAGAGGATCAGTATGTCACTGATCGATGATGGTCCAATCTAAGGCTATTCCTCATCAGGTCGTGCACTGGAGATCCACACAGGGTCCCTAGAATGTTGATCCACCCAAGGTCTCTAGACTACTGATCCACACATTGTCACTAGAATGTTGATCCCAATAGGGTCACTAGGTGATGATCCACATAGGATTTCTAGGTGGGGATCCACATAGGATCACTAGGGGTTGACCCAAACATGATCACTCAATTATAATCTCTATGTGAAATGTCTCCAACCATCATATCTCAGCTAGACACTAGATTCCTGCTCAAAACATGCTTGAATCGAGGAGAAATTTCTTCTCAAGCCATCAATAGTTTTTCAACAAGCACAAAGTCCCATGAAGATTTTTCTCAATGATCCATTTCGTTATAATTTTTCCAATGTAATAGATGGTGCATCAACAGGATGCCTGGTCTGTATGTTATTGGCATTTTAGTACCGAGGGCCCAATTAGAATTAGGGACTATCCAACCCAAATGTACTTGTACTTTTTCCAAAACTCAAGGTGAAGTATCTCAAAAGGAATGTATCACTCCAAGGATCCCATTGCACCAGATGGTTCATCAAACGAAGTTCATGTTCCCAAGATACGACTCTATAAGTGAAAATAGGGTAGAATAGGTTTGGGTCTGGTCTGACAAGGTCGAATCGACCTAGGCCGACATGGTCTATCCGAACCAACCCGGTTCGGGTCGATCCAACCTAGCCCATCACGATATGACCTAGTTTGGACTGATCGGGCTGGGTCGCAATAGGCTTGGCCGCTGGGCTATGGAAGATTGACCCTATGGATGGAACGACCTACAAATGGTCGCACGGTCCGCCTCCCAAATGGCTCAAATAGCCTTTCGGATTTTTTAATTTCAGGCACCAGGTGGCAACCCCTAGGTATTCACGAGACCCACAGGGAGTGTATCCCTCCCTTTTCCATGGCTTCAAAGCCATATCCTATATCACTGTGGCACACAACAACATACTTCCTCCCTCCTTCGTGGTCAACTGAGATCTGTCCACTTATTTGTTCACTGAAGCGCCACCCTCTTCCTTGGACGGTGAGCGTCGGCTTCCACCATCATCGCTGGTGCCATAACGACAGAGTATCCACAGGCCACTGAGTGATCTCTAGTTCTCTGTTTTCCCTAACATTAGTGCCTTTATTCCACCCAGGTTGCCGCTATTGCTACACGCCTCCTGGATTAAAATTGTTCTACTGTTGGAGGATTGTCCCTCGAAGAATACAACAATAATGAAGTGGCAGTGGGTCTGGCTTTGTTTTTTTGTCCTGCAACCTCTACATTATCATTTTAACAAGCATTAGATTATTCATTAATCATTTAAAACCCTATAATGAAACCCTACATCAACCTCCATCAATAAATAAAAAATATGGATCAACCCATTGGTCGGTTGGTCCATACTCCTCATATTTTTTAAGAATGAGGAAATAGGATTATCAAACATGTTAATCATATAAACCCCCATACCTAGAGATTCGTTTGGGACATCATGGTGGTGGATGAAGAATACTTGTCCATGGAAGCCACCAGAAGTCATCAATGATTCCTCCAATGACATCCCAGCTTCCGTTCCTCATCAGAAGAAGATGACACGTCACTAAATTAGAGGTTCCTCGCATGATGAAGCCGAGTCAAAACTACAACCCTAGAACCTCTTAAATAGACATTGGATGAGAGTTTAAAGTTACAAATCTTTAATGAGGTTAATTAATAAGTAAATTAATGCACCTCTCATCTCTCAATGGAGTGGTTAGGAAATCAAAGGGTCATCCCATTAATTTTCTGACAACTTAGTGGCTCCTTCACTGCTGCTCAACAGCTGAAGGAAAATAAAATAACATTGTGAAGTTTTTTTTGGTAAATTTTAAAATTTAACTCTTTTATCCTGACCTACTATGGTCAAATTGAATCCTCCCTTAAGAAAATCATGGAACTGCAGATTCAACTGTGCTCTTAGATTTCAATTCGGAGTACCGGTTCAAATGTTTGAAAATTGAGGTCATACGTTTACTGAACGTACATTAAAAAAAGTCCAAAATTACATTCAGTGCACACCGGGCTTCATAATAATTCACCGTAAATTTCCAAAAACTCGTAATAATCCAAAATAATTTAAAAAAATTAATCCAGAATTTTGGAATTTTTACATTCTCCACACATTGGGGCTTTTCATCCCTAAAGTTACAAAAAAAACTTGTGAAATAAATAGGGGTACTGAGCACGTATCTCATCCTTCCACTCCCATTGTGTTTTCCTAGAGATTATTGTGCTGCTAACAAACTTATAGTAGAGGAATCAACAACCCACAAAGTATCTACTCCTATCGATCCTCTATCTCTATTGGGAACTCCGCAAATGTCACCCAATCGTTGATTTCCAGCTCTGCTGAGCTGATATCATGCGATGGATCATGAACATATCTCCTCATTTGTGACACAAGGAAAACACTATGCAACCAGTGCATCGGTTGGGGAAGACGAAGATGGTATGCCACCTCACCTACTCTTCTGAGGATCTATAAAGGTCCGACATACATCATAGATAGATTTTCACCCCATCAAATTCTCTATAATCCTCAACAGGGTGATACCCATATGAAGACATGGTCTCCCTCCTCGAACTCTAAGGGTCTCAATGTCCTATTTGCATAAGTCTTATGCCGGATCTATGCAGTCTTCATCCTCTCCTAGATGATTTTCACCTTCTTTGTGGTTGCATGTACCAACTCTAGACCCATAAGTGATGACTCCCCTAGGTCTATCCAACTAAGAGGTGATATACATGGTCATCTAAACGTGGCCTCAAACTGATATTTGACAATGTTGGGGTTATAACTATTGTTTTATGTGAACTCCATCATGGGAAAGTGTTCCTCCCAACTGTAGCCAAAATCGACGACACAAGCACGACGCATGTCCTTGAGTTTTTGTATGGTCCGCTCCGTCTGACCATCTGTCTGAGGATGGAAGGTGCTTCTCAAGACTAGATGAGTCCCAAATGACACCTGAAATCACTTCCAAAAGTGGGATTTAAAACTTGCATTGAGATCCAAGATGATCATCATTGGAACCCTGTGTAGTTGCATAATCATCTATACATAGAGGTCTCCCAAACCCTCTATGGATCCATGCTCTCGGATGGGTACGAAGTGGGCCGACTTGGTCAGTCATTCAACAATCACCCAGATGGAATCGTGGCCCCTAGACGTACGGGGTATCCTTGTCACAAAGTCCATGGAGATATCATCCCACATCCACTCTGGTACTGGAAGTGGTTGTTCCCATCCCATGGGTACCTAATTATTTGTCTTCCATTGCTGACAGGTGATGCATCGAGATAGAAACTCTACCACAACATTCATCATCCCTTGTCACCAGTACTAATGCCAGAGGCCATGGAAATCTTCTAAACTATAGGATGTACTGCTAAAGGGGATTTATGGAACTCCATCAACACCTCTTCTCCTAGCATCACTAGTACCATGGTGCGTCATCTGAAGTAGATGAAATGCTCCCCACCTTTAAAAAAAATAAGAGCATGTCCTAAGGATATCTGAGCACGTTCGGTCTCACAGTAAATGCCCCACATTCTAGGCCTCTCAATCCCACTGTAGAAGTGGGGGAGTGATAGTCATAGACTAGAGTTAAGAGAATCCATCTCTATCCATGAAGGATATCTGCAATGTAGCTAGCTTCTCTTTAACCGCACTCAACAACTATAGACCAAACCTCATACTAAGTTCATATGCTACTAAGATCCCATTCTTTAGAGTATAGACAATCTCAAAGTCAAATTCCTGGAGAAAATCTACCCATCATCACTATCATCGGATCAGGTCATTTTGTGAGAAGATATACCTGAGACTCTTGTGATCAGAGTAAATAGTAAACCATTCACCCATCTAGTAGTGTCGCCCCATCTTCAGCACAAAGGCCATTTCTCCTGACACATGGTCATGGGTAGCTTAATTATTCTCATCATGTCTCAAATACCATCAGCTGTAGGTGATTATCACTCTATCCTACATCATGACACAACCTAGTCCAGTCCCTGATGTGTCGTAGTAGAATACATAGCCAACACCCTCTTCTCATAGCCTCCATATGGGGGCACTCGTATGTTTCTATCTCTGCTCTTAAAAACACTGATGGCACTTCTCCATCCATATGAATGGATTAACCTTCTTCATCAAGGCTTAAAATGGTGTCTCTACCATGGAAAAGTTAGGAACAAACCTCCGGTAGTACCCAACCAGTCCCAGTAAACTCCGCACATCGGTCACACACCTAGGTGACTCCCATGCAAGAAATGCATCTATATTTTCCAAATCCACTGATACTTTAGTCTCTGAGATAATGCGCCCCTGTAAATAGTCTTTCTGTATCCAAAACGAGCACTTTGGGAGTTTTCCATAAATCTGAGGCTCTCCAAGTGTATCCAGAACTATCTTCAGGTGCGTAGGGTTCCCCTCCTCTAACGTAGATTATATTTAGTTGTTGTCAATGAAGACCGCCAAAAACAATCATGGTAAGGCTATAAGATTTATTTCATGATCCCCAGGAAGACTGATGGAGCATTGGTTACACCAAAGGAATCACCAATATCTAATAATTGCCATACTAACATCTAAAGGCTATCATCGGTCTTTCCTCCTCCTGTACCCGGAGCTGGTGATAGCCTGATATGATGTCTATCATCGAAAACCATCGATCTGCCTTCAACTGGTCAAACAGATCATTGATCCACAGAAGTGGATACTTTTTCTTCCCAGTTACTAGGTACATGCGTGGATAGTGCATGAAAAGCCTCATACTCCCATATGCATTCTTGGTGAACAAAATCCAGGATTCCCATGGAAAAAAACTATGCAATAGGATCCCCATTATCTATAAGTCCTCCAACTGTACCATCATCTCACAATGCTCAATGAAATCCATCAGTTATTCTGGTGTAGATATCATTGTTTTCCTGGGGTATAAGTCTTTGTGAAAGTCTACATCTATGTGAGTAGGTAGACTCAGAACATCATCAGTGAAGAAATCATCATATTGGTCAACCACTACAGATAAATCAGACTCCTCAATTCATCATCTACTAGGGTGAGGCTAGCTAAATAATGAGTAATCGGCTACATCCCCCTCCAAGGAAGTCCATCTTGTACTAAAAAGGTTTCATCCACACCTGGGAAGGTAAACATGATCTCATCCTCATAGACACACTGTACTTTATGCCAAAAACAATTGATCTGAGCATGGAATGTGGATAGCCAGCCCATACCCATGATGACATCGTATGGCCTCAAAACTGATACTAGAAGATCCCAGTAAAATATATTACCTTTTAGAGTCTACTTGCACTGCCTTCCCTAGTTTGTAATCACTGAATCTTCTCCCATATGAGTCTCTAATCACGAATAATGAGCCAACAACTCTGTCAAAATATTTGATCTTGTAATGAGTCTGTGGAAATTAATGAGTGATTGGACCTATTTCTATAATTACTGCAGTTAGGGTGTAATATACACAAATCATTACTCAAATTACATCGGGAGTGCCATGATCGAAGGCCTCTATTGCCAGTTTCTCTGCTTTCCCACATCCACATGCTCCGAGTTTTCGGGGTGGACCACTGAATGGTGGTGGCGGTAGACCCTCAAATAGCCACCCACTGCCTACTTCAAGGTCTGCTCCTTTGCCACAACTACTTCCCTACAGACCTCCTTTCTCAACTCTCTCCCTCTATCTCAGTGGTCCCCCAACCGTCTTCTAATCATTGGTAGGCGGGTCGGGCAGTCGTGAGCCATGTGTCCCTTCCCGCCGCACATCAAGCACACATTGCTTCCAAGCTGTCCTATACTACCTCACGAGCTTTGCACCTCCAAACATATATCATGGGTTGGTCCAGCGAAGGGTCTGGACCGCGTGGAACTCTACGTCATCTGCCTACTACCACATGCATATGAGTCAGCTACGTGTCATAATGTGGTGTATCTCACTATTAGGTCATGCTTATCTATGAATCTCTCCACCGAAAATGCTATGTTGATCACTCCAACCTGCGTCAGGATATTCGAAAATATCCACAACGCTCTATCCTCTCACTAGAGACCTTGATCAAAGGTTTGGTCCCTAAATAATGGGTCTCGTTCCATGTTGGTGGAGTCGTGTGAGAGGTCAGTGAATCTCTCCGAGTACTGGGATGATGTCAGGATGCCCTACTATAAGTGCAAGAAGCTCTTGAATACGAATAGAGTATAGTTACACTAGAAAAAACTCTTCCCTAAAGAGGTTCTTAATGTACATCTAGGTGAGGGTCGACTCATTATGTAACTGGATCATTAGGATCCACTAGCTTCATGTTATGCCCTGGAAAAAACTAGCTGTTAGAATCACCATCTACTCTGCTGGTTTCCCAACTAGGCGGAAAACTCGAGCCTCAACTTCCAGTAAATCCTCAACTACCTGAGCATCTATCTCACCTTGAAACCTCAATGGCCTCCACTAATGGAACCCATGAAACATGCTTAATTATCATGAACCATCCACCCGTGGGGTTTGTGGAAACTACTACCCACTGGGTGGTGGTGATGCTGGTGCACCACTCGAATGTTCTAACACAGTAAGAGGGCCATGTACTGTAGCCTCATCACTCTATGGTCCACCATATTTTACTATCTCAGGAATCCTAGATGGTTGTCTACCCAATGGAATCCCGAAAGGATACAGGTGTGCCACAGTCAATATGTTATATCTGGTGAGTTGACTAAAATGAAATCAAAGCATTATATTTCATAAACACACACGCAATCGGTGTTTTCATGGACTGAGTCAGAAAACCGAATTCAGAGTCCTAGTGTATGAACATGTTGGCTACCACACCAAAAATTTACTTCCCCAACTGAAAACCACAATCAAAACACTTAACACTATTTCTCCATTAAAAAGATCAAAGTCTCAGTTCATTAGTAGAACTGACTTCTCTAATACCACTATATCATGACATGTCCCCCAAGGCCCATCCCATAACTACCCCAAGCCTGCCATCCATAGTCCACGAGTTGGAAACTAGCACCAGAAAGGCCTATCCCTAAAATAATAAGGCATCTCCTATAATTTTGTACAAACACATATACTAGAATGCAACAAGACGTAACCACGAAGTAAATTTGTTGTAGTGGAAGTGTGTACTGAATTTAAGTGGCCAGAATATAAGCCCAACTAAAAAGACACAACTAATACTGGAAACAAAAAAAATCTCATGTGATCACCCATCGAGGATCCTACCTGAAGGGTAGGCACAACTCATATAAATATCTCTCTATGTCAACCGTCAGTGCTATCCATAGTGAGGTCCAAGCTCCCCGAGTCTCAATCATGGATGCCTGTCATCTGCACAAGGCACCACAAGGTGCCATCGAAGCCCATGGAGGGGTGAGTATAAAAATACCCAGTATGGACCCCGAGACCCCTAAAGGTATCTCAAAATACCACAAAGAAAACCAAAATAATGATCACAATCACAATGAAAAAAATAAAAAGATGTCTCTCAAAATCCAAGTATAACTATAGTACAAAAGTACATATGATTATTCATAAATATTGATCATCTTATTCTATCAAGAGGCACTACTGGAGACCATATGGAGTTTGAAATACACTGAATAAATAGATAATAACCCAAAATGACCGACATATGAACTGGCCTTCCCAATATTAATAGGTACTAACCCCTGCTGACCCACACGGGATCCGACCCACCCAGGATCGATAGGTAGTAACCCCCGCAAGACCCACAAAGTATCTAAACCACATAGGATTGGTATGTCACTAATTTTTGATGGGATTCTCTAAGGCATGTCCTCTTCGGGTTGCGCTCTGATGATCCATACAGGGTCGCTATAATGTAGATCCAAATACGGTGTCTTGAATGTTGATCCACACAGGGTCACTAGAATGCTAATCCAAATATGGTCACTAGGTGCTGATCCCCACAGGTTCACTAAGTGATGATCAATATATGATCTCTAGATGGTTACCCATATAGGGTCACTCGGTACAAACCTACGTATGATTTTCCTCCAACATCCATCTCTCATCCAGCCATTGGATTCCCTCTCAAAAAACAATTGATTCCAATAGAAACTGATCCTCAATCCATCTATTGTTTTTCAACTATCATTAGGTCCCACAACAAAGATACCCAAATATCTTTCATGTAGTAAGGGTCCCAACATAACAGACGGCACATAAATCAGATTCTTGGTCTGTAAGTTATCAACATTTTAGTGCAGGGGGCCCAGTTGGAATCAAGGTCGATCAAACCCATTCGTACTCCAACATTCTCCAAAGACCATGTAATGTATCTCCAAATTAATATCTTACTCAATGGATCCTAGTTCCACAGAAGGTTTGTGAAACAGAAGTTTGGTTCACAAGAAATGACTCTTTAAGCAAAATTGGTCATGAAGGGGTCTGGGTCCGGACCTACCTAGCCTGAACCGGCATTGGCTGGCTCGATTGGGCTGGACCGTGGCGGCTCCACCTGTCAGCTCGTGTGACCCATGCATGGGTCGCAAAGTCCGCCTCCCGAACAACTAAACTATCCATTCGGTACATTTAATTGGCAAAACCAGGTTGGGCTACCTTGGTATCCCTGGGAGCCACAGGCAGCGGGTGCCTCCCTTCATTGCGGCTTCGAAGCTATGACCAGTTTCACCATGGCATGAAAAGACACGCTGCCTCACTCTTCCATGGCTGGCCAAGAGCTGGCTACCTATTCATCTACTATGGCTCCATGCGGTACCTCCCTCTTCCACAGCCTGCAGGAGCAAGCCGACCCAATCCCCGCTAGTGCCAATAACTGGTGTCACACCGGTGGAGCTTCCGCAGGTCACTGAGTGAGCACTGGTGGACTATTTTCCCTTCCTGTCATGACTATGGGCCACCTGATATGCTTTCATCACTACGTGGCTCCAGGACTCAAATTATCGTCGTGTTGGATGATTTACATGAAAGAAGGAAACGTGAACGAATTGGTGGAGGGTTTTACCTTGTTCGTTTTGCATTCGCCCTCCACATAAGAATTATATAACGCTGGATATTATTCAATAATCATTTAAAACCCCATAATGAAACCCTGCATCAAACTCCCACAGTAAAAAAAAATGCAGATCGTCGCATTGTTCATTCGGTCCACATTACACATATTATTTCAGAATGGGGAAAGAGGGGAATCAAACATGTTAATCACCTAAACCCCAACATCAAGATTCATTGGGGATTTAACGATGGTGGATGAAGAATTATGGTCTGTGGAAGCTGTCAGAATTCATCGTTTATCCCTAAAATGACTACCAAGCATCAATTCTTTGTTGGTGGACTACATCGCGTCACTTCATCAGAGGTTCCTCTCTTGATGAAGCCGTGTCAAAACTCCAAAATGAGGCTCCCTTAAATATAAAAAGGATTATATTTTAACATAAAAATGTTTTAATGAGGTTGATTAATAAGTTAACTAATTCACCTATCTTCTCTCAATGGAGTGGTTATAAAAGCAAAGGGTCAATCAATTAATGTCTTGAAAAATTAGTGGCCCCACCATTGCTGCTCAACCGGTGGAGAAAAATAAAATAACTTTGTTAAGTTATTATTTTTATAAAGTCCAAAATTAATATTTTTCTCCCAACCTGTTGTGGTCGATGTAAAGCCTTCCTTAAATGAATCCCAACACTGAAAATTCAACGATGCTCTCAGATTTCAATTACGAGGAATGGTTCAATAGTTGGAAAACATTTCCCATACATTTACTGAACGTACCTTACAATTTTTTCAAAATTCCATTCCGGTCACACCAGGCCTCAAAATCATGCACTGTTAATTTCTGCAGACTCATAATAATCCCAAATAATTATAAAATAATTATATAGAATTTATGGGTCTTTACATATTATGTTATTTTTTATATCAATACAACCATTTCAACATATTACAAGGAGAAATTTTTCTATAATATGTATACCATGGGTAAATTAATGTTAAAAAAGATCAATAAGGTTATCATGAGAATTACCTGGTTGGAAAAACCAAGCTTTATTCTGCACCTATTTTGGCACTCTTATGGGAATGATTTGAACTACGTATGTAATAAATGTAGGAAAATTTTCTTTTTAATTCCTTATTATTACAATTTTTTGATGGAATATATTATATAAATCATTTGAGTCATAATATGTAATAGTATCACTCAGTATAATGGTATAAAAATAATTATACAAGAATTATGGCTATGATGGGAAATAATAGAAGACAAGGATGGTAGAGAATATTATCAATAAATGGAAAACTGAAAATAATCCCTTCTCCCTTGTGATAATTTTTTTATTAAACTAACGGTTAATCATTTGATCAAAAGTTTACATTGGTATATTTGTGGTGAAAAAAATCTATTCATGTAATTCCAATAAAAATACCTAATTTTCTAATTAGAAATGCATTAAATATATAGATATGGGGACTACATAATTGAATTCCTTAACCATCAAATGGAAATAACTAAAAATAATCAAATTGACCGAGGTCAAGCTTTTTGTATTACTACTTATGATTTTTAATGGTTAAATTTAAAGTTATTTTATTCCTGAATTATATTACAAGAATATTTTATCACTAAAATTCTGTTTAATTTTTTTTTAATGTATTAGAAATGTATTGTACTTCCTTTTCTTTAAATATTTGAGATCCTAATGTGATTGGTTAGGATGACTAAGATAAGTTTTTAGATGGAATGTTTATCTTCCTGAATAAATATGATTTATAGAGGATTACACTTAATATATTAATGATGATAAGATAAATATGGACAAAATAATTTTATTAAGGGGTTTCTCACATTTATGGTTTATCATACCTTTGATGTGTAGGTAATTATTGGAAATTATAATCAGAACAATTATAAAAAATTTATTAAGGATTCTTTAAAAAATGGACATGTCAAATAATGGCAGACAACCCATCATATCTATCAATATTGGGGGTCTAGATCCCACATTAGAAGTGTAATAAGGGTTTTTGCACTTAATACTGACCAACAATATGTCCTAATAAATATCTATTTTTTTTACATAACCTTTTGTATGATAAATATTAATAACTATCTACCAGTGACACTATTTATGTTCATTTATTATTTTCTTATATTGGATTAGTTTTTCCAATCATATTGGTCTTAAAAAAATTTAATGATAGCTGGAATGTCATGTCACTATTTTTGGTATCTAATGTTATGTTAAAAGATAATTTTACTGGTTTTGGAAAAAAACTCATTATTGGATATTTATTTCAATGAGTTATATATTAGTTGGATATTAATATAAAAAAACAAGGATGAAATTTTATTTTGAAAAAAAATATCATGTAATAATATTTCATTGTATTCGTAGATAGTAAATTAATTAACCAACATTATGGGAAGGATTTTTAAACACATCTATTTTCTTATTACGTTAATATATGATTAATGAAATTCCCTTTTAAATCATTATAGATTTATTATTTTCAGTTACCTTCAATTAAACTAATTATTCACCTAATTGGGATTAATTACTTATCTTTTTATATATTATTATATACTATTTAATTCCATGTCCATATCTTCATATACCATGAATAATTTCCAACTCAAAAACCTAGATATTTTTTATTCATAGTGATCATTGTACCTAAAGTTTTACCTCACCATTGTGGAATTATATTACTTGATCTCCATATATGGGATTTCAAGACTGATAAATTTAAATATCATATTCAAAATTAATAATATCTATATTATATTTTTAGGAAATAAGTTTTTTAGGTGGGTACAATGTGGCTAACATGGATTTTAAAAGAGGGACCCCACGACAGATGGCTTATATTACTCGAATCACCAATATTAGAAGAAAATTCTAGACCATAACAGTTTAAAATATATATATATATAAATAATTATATTCAATATCATTGACGGCATTGGATTCATGCATCCCCCGGATTAAATGAAAAAATACTATGTAAAACCATTTTTTAAACATAACCAATATAGCGGAGATATTATGTATGAAGGTTTGAAAATGAAAAACTAAAACACGAATATTATATTATTTTTAGATGAATATAATTAATTCAATATATATCTATTGAAAACATTCTTGGTAGGGGAACAATAAACCTCTAAATACTACAAAAACACACACATGAAGGAAGCCCGGGAGACATAAACCCCAGACATCTCTAACACCCCAAAGGAACCTTTTCAACTAGTCAAATCCTTGGGAGAATTTCAATTGGATACTATTGACTAGATATAAAATATAATTCAGTTGAAAAAAATAATTGATTTCTAAATGAAAAGTTTTCTAAAAGGATGTTAAGTCACACTTCGTTCACATTGTAACATCTAGTCCCCTGAATCCCAAAGCCAATGCATTATTTTAATACATTTAAATGATTACAAGGAATCAAAATGACATCCTTAAAAAATAAAAATTAAGAAATTGGTGAGCTAAGATACCTAGTAAGGGTAAAAAAATATAGCAGATGCTACCATAAATAAGTATAAACATTTAAGGTAAGGTAAAAAACATAAACACAATGATTTTAAAAATAATCTTCAACATAATATGGAAAATTTAAATAAAATAAATAATTTTAAGTGATTAAACGTATATTATAATATTAGAATAACTACATTTAAAATCAATAACAAATCTCATAATTAGGTAATGCATAATTCTGGACATCATAACCATACCACCAAGGCCTCGTTCCATGACCATACAAAAAAGGGTAAAAATCCAAACTAATTTTTATCATGATTCACACTAAGGCATCAAGGTGATATTTTTGGTCCCACCCATAATATACTATGCCTAATGTATTCCAAACATGAAAAGGGGAAATCAAACCAACATAAATATCTTTATTAAGTATAGCATTCTAAGTCCTAATACATTTTCCATTAACCATGAGTGGTTAAAAAAATAGCACATCCATAGTCAAACAATTTATAAATCCTTAAATATAATATTATCGGTTTTATTAGAATAAATCAACCACAATTAAATATAAGATCCATCAATTTATGTTAATATCGATGAAAAAATTGTAATAAAAATTTTGTTGATAAAAATACCCTTTTACATTGAAATTAATTTTGAAATGTCATGAATTTATAAAGGAAGACATTTAAAAATATATAATTGAATCAACGTGGCCCATACCATGTTGAATAATTTGAGAGAAATTACAAAAATAATAATAAAATATATTTATTTACTTATAAATATACTTATAAATCCCATTTTGAATGAAAATACATGAATGTGAAATATTTAGAGGAATAAATCATAGAAACATTTAAAATGATGTCCTAATTAAAAAGACCCTTAAATAAACACATAAAAAATTTTCTCTTCAAAACATTTTTAGGAAACATGGACTTGGATTATAAATATCTTCTAATAGATACATATGTATAAACAATCTTGGATAATTATTAGATTGCGAAATTAACCCTTACATCATTTTTTACATTAGTTGAGGGAGCATTAACAACTCATATAATGGCTAAATAATGAAATTAAATTTATACCAGAATAATATCCATATTTATGATATCCTTAAAAATAATTTATGGATTTATATTACTCGTTTATTAACAATTTGATGTTAAGGAATGAATTCATGTAATAAATGTTTTGTTTATCGTAAGCCTTTTAATTTTTTATTCTGGATCTTTTTACATATTTCGTGATTTACATTCCTCAATAATGTGAAAAATAATTTATATATCATATATATTTATTATATAAATATTTATAATATATAGATAACTGAAATAGAACACACTGTTTAGGAATATTGAAGGTAATACATATGCATGAACGTTGTTTCTGTTTTCTTATCATATTGAATGGAATCATGTAAATGACACACAGAGATATGTATATATATATACAATAGAATTATTATGTCATAAATTTCATATTTATTCAGTATATACATTTTTATAATCATTCTGAAATTGTTGTATTGGAGGATAAATATTATCACGTCCTGGAGAGAACTGGTTGTACGTACACATGAGAAATGCCATCATTTTGTAATGGAAAAGGGTAGAAAATTGGAATGAATATGTATTTTATAGAAATTATATCATGTAATATTTTTCATTTACATATTTTATATTTATCTTTATAACGTTTGATATTATTTATAGATGAAAAATATTTTAAACCCCATAGTAGAGATGGTAAGTCATATGTACGCACAAATAGTGATATTACTTTCCGTATGATGGGTCATAGGATGAATATGGTTGTATAATAATCTTAAAAACATATCAGAATTATTATATTATGAATTTATTAATTTAGTATAGACATGATATAGGAAACAGGTGTAGAAGAAGAATGAATGTTTGAATGAGTTGGTAAAACGATTATCTCTTCTTTGAGTTTATCTTCTTGATTTTTACAAAAGGACGCTATAGGCTAGATTTATAACCAAATAATGACCTCTAAGAAGAGGTGATGGAATTATAGAGGATACATGTGTCAGTTGTTTCAAATATAAATTGATTTATATGTGTGAATAAATGAAAAGGATATGTTCTATTTTATAATAGAGGAGAGGGGAACTTTAAAAAACACAAAAATAATTAATTTATTATCATTTTAATTTTTATTAAAAATAGAAAAAAGTGATTTATTTACAAGATAATATGAGTATGAGTAGGATTAATCTCAAAAAATTATTTTTTGGAAAATTTAGGTCACAAAATTGACCTTATCTTTTGTCTTTAAACCATAGCCAAATAGTTTAACTCTTACCGTGACTACTTGTCTTTATTATAATATAGGGTTAATATAATTACTATAAATTTCCCAAATAACCCAATTTGATAATTAATTATAAATTTTTAATTATTTTGGGATAGTTTTCTTAATTCTAAAATTTGTAAGAATAATATACCATTAAATAATTTATTATTTATTTTAAAATTACTTTTTTGAAAATTTTGATAGAATTTATTACATGATTTCTTTAAAAATAATAAGAAAATATTTAGTTAAAAAACTACATTAACACATCTCTCACTTTTCATATTCCTCCAGAAAATTATGGATGGAATAAAAATATTTCAAATGATATATATTGATATTTTATTAATATAATTTGCTTGGATATTCATTAAATAAATCAATTATTACGTAATCATTATGTCCCTTTTTAAATAAATAATATATTCTATTAAATTATAAATTAATTAAAATTACATAGTTAAATATTTTATATTCCTATATTTTATTCATTTTTGACCATATCTCGTACATAACCTTATATTATAAATGATATTATTAATACAATTTTTATATATAATTTTTAATTCTTTTTAAAATAAAATATTATAACATTAAAAATATTTCAGAAGTGGCTAAAAATTATCATATTTTTATCCTTAGGTTTATTTTCATTCAAAAAACCGATCCAATAAACTTATGACATGTTATAGTGAAGTTATTTAATAATTTTATATTATTTTTTACCATTAATTACCAGATTTACCCTTGACTATGGTAAATAAATAAAAAATTATTAATATTTCAATTCACCAAAAAATTAATTTGATTTTGTTGGATCCAAAAATTAATACAAAATTACAACCAAATATGTCCTTTTTTTTAAATTTAATTCACAATAGCGGTAAAATTACATTTAATGTTAATCCCACAGATGTGGCTAGAAGCTGAGTAAAAGAGATGTTCAAAAGATCAATAATTTTTTATATCTAATTCAATAATAAAAAATTATCCAATTTCCTACATTGGAATAATATGAGTATTATTTATATATTTTTTATTGAAAATATATTTAATTTAAAATAGATATTTAAATGTAAATTTTAGTTTTAGAAAAAAAAATTAGTATTTTTCAATATTCATTAAAAATTGAAACATTTCTGAAAAAAATCAACCTAATCTAATTTTGGTATTCTGAATTTAAAAATGATGTCTATTTTGAAAAATAAAATTTATAAATATCATAATGTTCTTAATATTATTAATAATATCTCCTTAAATTTCATGTTTGATAGAACATGGTGCACTCAAACTCTGTTTTGTGTGCAACACAAGTAATAGAATTTCAATAAAAATATAACATACCATGATATATTTGGATGATACATTATACGCTGCTTAAATTAATTTTATCCTTGTAATTTGGTTTGTCTCTTTGAAAATAAATGTTTGATAATAGAAACAAGCTTTTTGGAAAACCCACATTAGAAATAGGGTTAATAAAATATATGATTTATAAGAAGGAATGTGAAATGTGATGGTTAACTCAAAATATAGATTTTGAAAAGGATAAAATTTTTGTGAAGATGAGATATGTACATGGAGGAAAGATGTAAATATTTAAAGGGATAGATTCAGGTTATCAATAACAAACAAGTGAACAATCAACCGAAAATGGTGGGCATAAATGCTAGAAATCAATAATGATCTATGTGACCATTTGATTAATCAGAAAATATTTTAGAATGCAATTTTGGGTTTCAAGATCCTTTCCCTAGTGTTGAATAGTAATTTTTCTATTAAGATAAACACTTAATTGATTTCCTGACATGTCATAAGAATACTATCATCCATTGGATGTGCTTTAATCTATTTTCACTGCATCCCTTACTCCATGAAATGAATGTTAAAAATGAATCTTTCACACCTGAAGTCATTTTGATAAATCATAAGGCCTAAATGTATTTCTTTCATCCTCTTAATATTTAATAAAACCAATAAGATTAGAATAATGTATCCTTTAAATAATAATTTATCCTCAAACAATAATATCCAATGTTCAACTTACTTCATTACATCTGTTACACTTTTCTAATATAACTCAATCCAAATCAATAGTCTAAAAAGTTTTCAAAATTTCAAAAATCAATCATATTTTCATATTTTCGTCAAGCATAATGTTTCTCTTATTATTACCTAACAAATATATGAATACATTGATCAAATTTTAACATTAATCAAAAAAATTTTGATTAAAATTATATAAAGAAGATTTATTGTAGTAAAGACCATATATATCTAATGATTATATAAACCAAAACATAAAAACATAAATATAAAATCTTTAAAAAATACATTAATCATTCTAATTTTACTGTATTAATACCAAAATTTTGACCTTGATCCCTTTTCTAATTCGGCATTATATTTCCATGACACTTTGGACAATAATTTTCATAATGTCTCATATCATTACAATTATAGAATTTCATATTTAATACAAATTTTCATCCCATAAAATAAAAATCTTGGGGACCATTCTCTCCACACTTATTACCAACTACAATTCCTTTCATGTAAGAACCATGGTGTTTCTTCCTACAATTGTCATATAAGTGAAAAGTACTTCATTCACTTTTTCACATTATCTATCTCTTTCTCCACCATTCTCTTCCACTCTTTAATTCCCTGAAAATCATAAGACCTAGAAAATTCATTCTATGTATTGATAGTACATGAGACTATATCTTCATGTGATGAAAATGTTTGGAAGATCAATTCCTTTCGGATTAGTGGCTTTAACCCATCAAATTAATGATCAATATTACTCTTTGGGTTACATATATAGCCCATAGCATGCCACAATTATCTGTGCAAGTTGAATTCATATTTTGAAACATTCTCATCCTCTTTTTTTATTAGATTCATAAATTGTCAACCCATATCGGCTCTCTATTCATGAAGAAAATATATTTCCAAAAAAAATCATTCAAGTCCATCCATTGCATAATTATAATTTCATTCCCCTATTTCGTGTTTTGAATCATTGACCACCATTGATCCACATCTCCCGAGATATGATAAACTGGAATGAAAACCTTCTCCCTTTTCTCGCTTTCCAATGCAATAAATATATCATCCAAAGAACTTATCCATTGTTCAACTATAAATGGATTCGTAGTCCCTTGGACTGTTGGAGGCTGTTCTCACATAATGTGATATACCATTGTTCCTCCCATTTGTTGATCAGGATTCTCATATAGGTATGGTTATTGATCATAACATAAGTCAACAGTCCATGAATAGTTAAATATTTATCAGAAATAGTTGAATATCTAGCTCCAAAATCATTAAATTTTATAGAATGGAAATCCCTATAATGACTTTGTGTGTTGATATGGTTTCCATTAGATTTATCTGGCAACATTTATAAATGATGACACACAATATATTGGATTATAATATAATATATAATCATAGAACAAGTGAATCGCATAACCTAAATTAAAAATATAGGTATGCAAAATCTCTAAATCATAAATAGGGTTTATTTAGAGGAATATTTACTTTTAAATACATCATAATGGCTTGTTAAGATAATGTGAATTATTATAATAATATAATATGGGACTGTCAGAAAAGTGTTTAGTAAGGACTGTCCTCATGTACCAGGCTTCCCTGAGTTTGGTCTGGAACACCTTATCGGATTTTTTACTCCTAGGTACAACTATGGAAGAACCACATAGACTTGTAGTATCTTGACAGGGTTTTATTACTCATAATACCCACATAATCTCTATTTTACAAATAACTGAGAATGTTCTTCTAATATCATAGTCTATTATAGTGCAAATCCCCTTAACCAGTGTTTTTCTAAATATAGTTTCTAGGGTTCATACTAAAAAAAATTGATACCAACTCTAATGCCCGGACCCCAGAACCCTAGAGCCAATGAATTATTTTAATGTGTTGTAATGATTATAAAAAATCAAATATTGGAAGAGTGATCAGTCTTCCTGTCTGGGAAAATTTATTATATATTATAACTTTACATTTCCATTCAAAATAAGAAATACAACATAGATAATATTTTTGGAAATCCATTATTATCCAAGCATAACCCTATATATCATTCATAATACACATCTTGGCATCTTTTGAAAGTAAACCAAAATAAAAGGATGTGTTAAGATGCTTAGTTGTAACGCCCTGACCCTAGATACCCAGAGTCGGTGCATTCTTACTTAACATTGACATGATCACAAAAGATTAAGTCTTGAAAGACTGATTAGTTTAGTAGTCTTGAAAATACTATATATATGCAGAAGTCTTACATTACATAATAAAGTAAAAAAACTACAACAAAATGTTTTCTTCATATCCCCTCTTACATTCCCTACAGTTTATTCATAAAATACATCTTCACATCCTGCGAAAAATTAAAACATTGAAAGGGGTGAGCTCATATGCTCAGTAAGGATAACAATATAGCGAAAACTTCCACAAATAAAAATAAAAATTTAAGGAAATGTATAACTAAAACAAAAGCCTTTTAAACTTGAACTTTAGAATAATATGGAAAAGATAAAACGAAATAATTCCATTTATTTATTCACATGGATATTCTACTAGTCGAATAATCACATGCAATATCAATAACCACTTTCATAATGACAGAATGCATAATTCTAGACTATCATAACAACGTAGCCAAGGCCTCGTGCAAAGACTACAAATAATATTTTTTCAAGGCCTCATGCCAATACAATATTTAGTCTCATGAGACCTACCGATGCATCGAGGAGCTATAGCGGGATCCACTCATCTCTTACTAAGTCCAATGCATTTCTCATATGAACAGGTTTAAAAATAACATAAACATGTATTAAAACTAGCATTCAAAATGTAAATACTTTCTCCAAAAAACATTAACGGTGTAAAAATAACACAACCACACTAAAATGTATCACAAAACTTTCATTACAATTTTTATGTTTTGTATCATAATATCAACTTCAAATATGCTTAAAATCCATCAAAGGATGTTGACATAGATGAAATCAAAACTATTTGAGAGAAATATATCTTTTTTTAAAATCATTTAAAAGTAACATAATTATAAAATAAAACATTTAATTTGAAAATATTCTTATAATATTGTAAGGGAATCTTAGAATATTTTAAAATGGCGGAAAATAGTTGCACTCGTCGTATAAGTAAAAACAGACATTCTTACTTTAATTCGGTCGAAAAGGCTAAAAAATGACCTTATTTGGAAAATGACAGAATGATTCCTTTATAAAATTCTTATAATAATTCAAAAAATGGTATAAATAACTTTAACCCATAGGCTATAAAATATTAACAATGATTTGAAATACATTTTTATGAAACATTGATGTGGATGATAAAGAGGTCCCAGAAGATAATTACGTAAAAACAACCTCGGATAATGAAGAGATTGTGAAATAAACCCTTACCTTGTACTTTTACTTGGCCTAGGATAGGTGAACCTCATGTATAATTGTGAAATAATTGTTATTAAATTATACGGGAATCATTAAAATTAATATGATATCATATATGATCTTTTAACATTGCAGTGTTAATAATATCTTAGTATTATCATTGTTTCGCATGTTAACTTACTCGTTTTATTTTATAAGTTTTGTTAAATAAGCCGTGTTTGTTATGGACAGGTTGTATATTATTAATATCCAGAATTATATCAAGTCCTTAAACATTTTATTTAAACATTCAATGAGAATTAGTCTTGAATGGATACTATGGGGAATGAATCTCATCGCGTTCGTGGAGACGGTAGTCTGTACTTACGCATGAGCAAAAATATAATTCTTTTGATATTAAAATAATATGTAATTGGATGGTGTATCATATATAAAGAATCATTATCATGTTATATTAATTAATTACATGAATTACACATCATTATTATACCCATCCAAATAATAATTTATTGAATAACAATTACACCACGACGTGGAGACGGTAAGTCGTACGTACGCACTTATGGTGACATGTCATTCAAAGGATGGATATAATAATGAATATGGTTTTACCATATTTATAATAACATCACATTATATATAAGATACTATAGTTATTATTTTAGAATGTGAATAACAATGAAAGAATATGTTGAAGAAGAAAGGAACATGAAAGTGGGTGGTGAAAACATTACCACTTCTTCGGGTTCTTCCTTTTGATTTGATCAAAAGAGCTCGTTAGGTTGTCTTTAGGACTAATGGAAGGCCTCTAGGATGAAGGTAGGATATTTGGGAGGGTATTTGGGCAGAGTTTGGCCGATCCCATAGGCTTTTAATGTATGAATTTGAGAGAAGGGGGAGTTCCCTTTTATAAGAGGGGTGAGGGGCACCTTTGGAAAAGCTAGAAATATTATTTTATAATAAATTCATATTCAGTTTCTAATGGATACAAGATGAATTATTTAAATTTTAAGGCGGGTATTGGTTTAAAAACATTCAACCGATAGGTTTTAGACAGGTTTGGGTCACTATATTAACCTTATCTTTTAGTTTTAACTCTTAGATAATTAGATTTCCATTTACCATGTCTCTTTGTATTTATATATTATATAGTTAATACACTCACTATATACTTCAAGAGACTCCCAAGTGGTCCTTTAATGAAACAAATATCATTATATAATTCCTTTGGACGAACCTTATATATTTAGGAATAGAATATCAATTAATAATGTAATATTTCTTTAAAAACTCTTTTATGTCAATTTTATCACTTTTGGTTATTTTGTTTTTGATAATTTTATAACAGCATTATTACTTCGAAAAAAAATATATAACCAATAATAATATATCATATTAACCTATAAAATTAGTGGAATTCATAAAAATTCTCAAATTACATTTATGTTGATATTTATAATATCAATTATTTTAATAATTCATTAATTAGGAAATTACTGCATCACCATTGTGTTATAAATAAATTAAATTATTTAATGTCTAAAAATTATAAATAAATTAACATTATGTAGGAAATATTTTTATATTTCTAATAAATATTTATAATAGAATTTATCTTATGTATAACACTATATTAAAAATGTTTTAGTAATTAAACATTGATTTTAACTATTTTAACTCTTCTTTGAATTAATTAATAATAAATGTCCTAATCTAATTCAAGTGGACCTAAATGATAATATTTTATTCCAAAGGTTGTTTTTGGTCGAGATACACTTGTCCAATATAATTTGGACATGTGATAGGGTAATATTAATATCATTTTTACCCTTAATTACCCTATTTACTTTTAACCGTGGTAAATAAAACTAAAAAGTTACTATTCACCAAAAATTATTTTTATCTTATTAAACCACATTTTACCCCTTGATATTAATCGTGTCTCTTAGATTTTATAAATTACACTAACAGAAGAGGTAAAATTATGTTTTATGTGAATTTTGAAATTCTCCTAGGAGGTGGGTAAAAGATGGTGAAAAGTTCAATAATTTTTTTATATATCTAAAATTATTCTGAACTAACTCTAATGAATTACATTGAACATATATAGGTATTATGTATCTATTTTGACCTTAATTAAATTTATATAAAATAAATAATTATTTAAAAAAATTCGGTTTTAAACTATAACTCAGTGTTTTTTCACTATTCATCAAAACATGAATGTTTTCAGAAAAATACCAAAAAATCACCTTAAGATAATTTCGATATTATGAATCCAAAAATGTTGTCTATTTTGGAAGATAAAAATTATAAAATTTCGAAATGTGGGTATTACTATTCACAACAGCTAGTTTGATTGGTTGTGGTGTGTGTTAGAACTCGAAGTTGTGTACCACACACACTACTGTATTATTAAAAGAGAAGCGTACCATGGAAGGTTGGGGTGTTACATTCTCCCCTCCTTTATATAATTTAATCCCCTAAATTTCTAGATTACTACTGAATGATAAGACCTGGGTGGTTATTCATTGTAAGTTCCTTAGGTTCCCATGTTGCCTCTTCCATCTTATGGTTTCTCCATAGAACGTTTACCAAATGAGTTGTCTGGTTTCTCATCACATGTTCTCTTGTATCTGGAATCCTGATGGACTCTTCACAATAAGAAATATCGGGTTCCAATTCTAATTCCTCATATGTGAGTACATGTGTTGGGTGAAGCATGTATTTTCTCAACATTGATATGTGGAACACATTGTGAACTTTGGAGAGACTTGGCGGCATTGCCAAATGGTAAGATACACCCCCAATTCTTTCTAGAATTTCATAGGTTCCAATGTACCTGGGACTCAATTTAACATTCTTTCCAAAATGTATAACTCGCTTCCATGGAGGTACCTTCAAGAAAACATGATCTTCTACCTGAAAATCCAAATCCTTCTTTCGGTTGTCAGCATAGCTCTTCTGCCTGCTTTGAGATACTTTGATGTGGTTTTGGATTACCTTCACCTTCTCCATCGTTTCCTCCACATATTCTGGTCCAACAAGTTTTCTTTCACCAACATCATCCCAACATGTTGGTGTGCGACATCTCTTTCCGTATAATTCTTCATATGGTGCCATATGAATACTCGAATGGAAGCTATTTTTATAGGAAAATTCTACTAGAGAGAAATATTGATCCCACATTCCCACAAAGTCAAGTGAGAAAGATCTCAACATGTATTATAAGGTTTGAATAGTCCATTCTGATTGTCCATCTATTTGAGGGTGTTAGGTAGTGCTCAAACGAAGTTCAGTATCCAAGGCCTTGTGAAGACTCTTCAAAAATCTTGACGTAAAAAGGGGATCACGATCAGAAACAATTGATAGGGGTACTCCATAAAGTCTCACAACTTCATTAATATATATCTTTACTAGACGTTCAAGTGGTATATATTCTCTTATAGAAAGAAAATGTGCAGATTTGGTAAGACGATCAACAGTGACCCATATTGAATCGTTCCTTCTAGGAGTCTTTTGTATTCCCATGACAAAGTTCATCGTGATATTATCCCATTTCCACTCAGGTATGGGAATAGGTTGTATGATTCCTACAGGACGTTGCCTTCCAGCTTTCACTTCTTGTCAAACCATACATCTTAACACAAAATCAGCAATCTCCCTCATCATGTTGTCCCACCAAAAATTTTCCTTCAAATCTCTATACATTTTGGTGCTCTAGTCGTGTATAAAGAAATTGGAACTATGAGAATCGTCCAACAATTCCCTTTTTAGATCAGGTATATCAGGAACACAAAGTATCTTCCCAAATTTCAAAATTCTATCTTTATATACAAAGTCACTCAATCTCCCATCATTCACAACGTTAATCTTCTTTTGAAACTCTTCATCATTGGTCTGAGAACACTTAATACTTTCTAGTAAAGATGGTTTGGGAACCATTGGAAAAGCAATGATGGTTCAAATTCCATGGTTATTCCCATGTCCATCTTCACTGGATCAATGAAAATTTGATCCCTTTCAATAATCATATTGTTCAAAACTCCATTATCTTTTCTGCTAAAAGCATCTACCACATTATTTTCCTTCCCTATGTGGTAGTGTATTGTGCAATCATAATCATTAAGCAATTCAATCCATCTCCTTTGCCTCATGTTGAGTTCTGTTTGTGAGAAAATATACTTCAAAATCTTGTGAAAGGTATAAATCTAACATTTTTTTACCATAGAGGTAGTGTCTCCATATCTTCAAAGAAAAGATCATAGCTGCTAACTGGAGATCATGAGTAGGATCGTTTTTATCATGAATTTTCATCTGTCGTGGTGCATAGGAAATAACCCTATCATTCTCCATAAGGAAACAACCAAGTCCTTTCTTCGATGCATCATTATAAATAACAAACCCATCATTCCCAAATGTTAGATTTAATATAATATCATTGACTAATATTCTCTTCAGTTCATCGAATAAAACTTTACACTCTTTTTTCCAAACAAATTTAACCCCTTTACGTGTGAGCTTTGTTAATGGGTTATCCAACCAGACAAAATTCTGGATGAAACGTCGATAATAACCTGCTAAACCAACAAAACTGTGTACCTCAATTATAATCATCGGTGCAGGACATTCTTGAATTTCCTTGTTTTTAGAAGGACCGACATAGATTCCATCTTTGGAGATAATATGGCCAAGAAAAGATATCTCCTGAAGCCAGAATTCACACTTTCTAAACTTCCCATATAATTCATTTCTTCTCAGAGTCTTCAGGATATTGCGCACGTTATTTTCATGATATTCATAGATTTTGGAGTATACCAAGATATTATCAATAAATACCACCACAAAGTCATTGAGATATTCATTGAAAACTATATTCATTAGATGCATGAATATAGATGGTGCATTAGTCAGCCCAAAATTCATTAGTGTAAACTCGTAATGCCCTTACCTGGTTCGAAATGCTGTCTTTAGAATGTCTTCCTTCTTCACACACAACTGATGGTATCCATATCGAAGGTCAATCTTTGAAATGTATTGATCTCCATGTAGTTGGTCAAATAAATCATCAATGGGAGGTATGGGATACCTGTTCTTTATTGTTATATCATTGATATCCCTGTAGTCGATACATAAACTCATAGATTCATATTTTATCATAACAAAAATGATTGGGGCTCCCCAAGGAGAAACACTAGGAAGAATAAATCCTTTGTTACTAAATTCCTCTTGTTGTTTTTTAGTTCCCCTAATTCCACAGTGTTCATTCTATAAGGGTTCTTCGATATGGGCCTTGATCCAGGAATTAAATCAATGGGAAACTCAATTTCTCATTCTGGAGGATTTCCATGTAAATCTTCTAGAAACACATCTACATATTCTTTCACAATATGAATATCCTCTATTTAAACATTCCTTTCCTTACCCTAAGTTATTTTATTCTCTTCCTCCCCAATAATTGAATTTAGTTGAGCTACAGGGGGTGCATCTAGGTATGAATTAGGTGGTGATGTTTCCACTCTAAAGATAAGGTTTTCCTTATCATCATAATCAAAAATAGTAACCTCCTTATTCCTATAGTAAAATTTTCAATCATTTTCTGAAATCCAATCCATACCGAGGTTTATATCAAATTCAATCATAGGGTTGACGATTAGATCGGCAGATAAAGAACATTTAGGTGCTCTAATGGGGACTGATTCACAAAAAATTTTTGCAATTATACTTCCCTTATGATTTTTAACTGAAAAATCCCTTTGTTAAATCAAATTAGAAATAACTAATTTCATAACAAACTGGGAATATATGAAATAATGTGATGATCCAGAATCAAATAATGTATTTTCTAAACTTGAGGAAACCATTAAATTACCTGCCACCACGTCTTTCAGAGCTTATAACTCAGCAGTAATGATAGAATATTCTTGGCCTTCATCCCTTTGAATTTTCTAAGGTATTTTTCCATGACATTTAGGACATTCATTTTCATAATGTCTGATCTCCCTACAATTATAGCATTGGACATCGATAGCTTCCTTGTTCCCCTTGCAATCGCGAGCTTGGTGGCCTTTTTCACGACACTCATAACAGACTACCATTCCTTTTAAACATGTATCAGGGTGTTTCTTCCCACATATACTACAGGATGGATATTCAACTTTTCCCTTCGTCCCCTTATTTCCATTACTAGAGTGATCAGCAGTTCTCTTCTTCGCCTGCTTTGATTTAAAGTCATAAGACTTAAAAAATTCTTTTTCTGACTTGATAGCACATGAGACAATATCTTCGAATGATTATAATGATTGTGACACTAATGCTTTACTAAGAAATGGTTTTAACCCAACAATGAAACAATCATTCTTACTTCTTGAGTTATGTATATAATCTCCAGCATAACTTGCTAGCCTTGTAAAGTTAGCCTCTTACTTTGCAACATTCTCATCCTCCTTCTGTCTTAGACTCATAAATTGCCTTTCCATATCTGCTCGATGGTCATGAGGAACGTAATTTTCTAAGAATATCTCTTTGAGATCCCTCCATTCCATATTTGATACTTCATCATCTTCCTTCGTGTTTTGAATCAATGACCACCATTGATCAGCATATCCAGTGAGGCGGTAAACTGCCATGATAACTATTTCAATTTCACTACTCCCAAAGGCATGGAATATTTTCTCTAAGGAATTTATCCATTTCTCAGCTACTAAGGGATTTGTACTCCCATTGAATGTTTGTGGTTGTTTCCTCATGAAGCGATCTAACATTGATCCTCCATGCTATGAATCAGGGTGCTCCATACGGGTAAGGTTATTATTCATAACCTGAGTGAGTTGTCCCAGTATAGTGATTAGCTGATCAGCACCAGTTGTATCACCAGCTCCACTATAATAATCTTGAGAAGGTGGAAAATACCTATATAGAGTGTTTTCATAGATACAGTTTCTATTCCTTACACTAGGTACTATTTCTAAACAATGTCATAAACTAGATCAGTTTATGAATCAAAATACATAATTCCATAATTGTAAAAAAGTTAACATAAATTGAACAATTTATGGACATAATCCATAATCATAAAAGTGTTTTCTTTGAGGAATTATATACTCATAAACCCTTCATAATGATTTGTAATGAAAATGATAATTATCCTAAGATTATCCCCCGGGAATGTCGTAACCAAGAGTGCAGAAAGGCCCATTGTCGTGCACCAGTTCCTATTCGAGTCTTGCTAAAAGAAGTGTTTTCGGGTTTTACCCCTAGTTACATATATTCCAGAACCGCCTCTACCTGCTCGTATCTAGACTGGGATGTATTTCTTGTAAAACTCTCAAAATTTCTACAATACCAAAATTCTAGGAAGTTCTTCTATATTAATCCTCAAACTCCATATTAGATCTATGTGATCTAATTAGAGTTTATCTAAATCTAGCTTCCAAGGTTTATACTAAACTTCCTCTGATACCAACTGTAATGCCCCGACCCCAGTTACCCAGAGTCGGTGCATTATTCCATAACATTGGCGTGACCACAAAATATCATTAATCAAAAGACCTATTAGTTTAGTAGTCTTGGAAACATTAGATATATTCATAAGTCTTACATTTCATCATAAAATAATAAAACTTCAACAAAATATTGTCTTCATATCCCCTCATACATTCCTGTGAGGTCATTCATAATATAATTCTTCAGATCCTAGGAAAAATTAAAACATTTAAAGGGGTGAGCTCAGATGGTCAGTAAGGATAACAATATAGCAGAAACATTTATAAATAAACATAAACATTTAAGGTAGTGTATAACTAAATCAAAAGCCATTTAAACTTGAACTTCATCATAATATGGCAAAGATAAAATGAAATAATTCAATTTACTTATTCACATGGATATTATACTAGTTGAATAATCACATGCAATATCAATAACCACTTTTATAATGATAGAATGCATAATGCCAAACTATCGTACCCACGTAGCCAAGGCCTCATGAGAAGACTAAAAATAATATTTTATCAAGGCCTCATGCCAAGAAACAAGTTCTTCTCATGATACCTACCGATTCATCGAGGACCTATAGCGGGATCCACCCTTCACTTACCAAGTCCAATGTATTCATCATATGAACAGGTTTAAACATAACCTAAACATGTATTAAAACTAGCATACAAAATGTAAGTACTTTCTCCATAAACCATGAATTGTATAAAAACAACACATCCATAGTAAAACATATATAAAAACCTTCATTAGAGTATGGATGTTTTTTATCATAATAAATCAACTTCAAATAAGCTTAAAATCATCAATGGATGGTGACATATATGAAATCAAAACTATTTGATAGAAATATCTCTTTTTTTGAAAGCATTCAAAAGTCACATAATTATAAAATAAAATATTTACTTTGAGAATATTTTTATAAGCTTTTAAGGGAACTTTGAAGATTTTACAATGGCATAAAAAAGCCGCACCCACCGTATAAGTTAAAAAGAGGCATTCTTACCTTAATTCTGTTGAAAAGGTTAAAAATCACCTTGTTTGGAAAATGACCGAAAGATTCCTTTATAAAAATCTTATAAAAATTCAAACAATGGAATAAATGACTTTATCCCATAGACATTAAGATAGTAAGAATTATTTGAAATACATTTTTATGCAACATGGATGTGGATGATAAAGAGGTCGAAGAAGATAATTATGTATAAAGAACCTCAGATAATGAAGAGATTGTGAAACAAACCCTTACCTTGTACTTTTCCTTGATTAAGGGTAGGTTAACCTATTATATAATGGTTAAATAATATTTATTAAATTATACAAGAATAAATTAAATTAATATTATATCATATATGATCTTTTAACATTGCTTTGTTAATAATATCTTAGTATTATCGTGGTTCCAGGTGTTAACTTACTCATTTTCTTTTATATGTTTTGTTACATAAGCCATGTTTATTATGGATGGGGTGTATCTTTTTCATATCTAGAATGATATAATATCCATAAACATTATTTTTAATCATTAAATTATAATTATTCTTGAATGGATATAATGGGGAATGAATCTCATCGCGTTCATGGAGACAGTAGTCCGTACATACGTACGAGCGATAATGTCATTATTTTGTTATTAAAATAATATATAATTGGATGTTATATCATATATAAAGAATCATTATCATGTTATATTTATTATTTAAATTAATGACAAATCATTATTATACCCATCCAAATAATAATTTGTTGAATAACAATTACACCATGACGTGGAGACGGTAAGTCGTACGTACGCTCGTATAGTGACATGTCATTCAAAGGATCGATAGAATACTGAATATGGTTGTACCATATTTATAATAATATCACAGTATATAGAATATACTGGAGTTATTATTTTAGAATGTGAATAATAAAGAATGAATACGTTGAAGAAGAAAGAAACATGAAAGAGGGTGTTGAAAACATTAACTCTTCTAAGGGTTCTTCCTTTTGATTTGATCAAAAGGGCTACATAGGTTGGATTTATGACTAATAGAGGGCCTCTAGGATTAAGGGAGGATATTTTAGAGGGAATTTGGGCATAGTTTGATGAGCCCAAATGCTTTGAAGGAATGAATTTGAGAGAAAGGGGAGTTCCCTTTTATAAGAGGGGTGAGGGGCACCTTTGGAAAAGCTTGAAATGATTTTTTATAATAAATTCATATTTAGTTTATAATGGCTCCAAAATGGATTATTTAAATTTTAAGTCGGTTAAAGGTCGAACACCATTCAACCAATATGTTTTAGACAGGTTTGGGTCACTATATTAACCTTATCTTTTTGTTTTAACTCTTAGTTATTTAGTTTGGCATTTACCATGTCTCTTTGTATTTTTATATTATATAGTTAATAAACATACTATATATTTCCAATACACTCCCAAGTGGTACATTAATGATAGAAATATCTTTATATAAGTCCTTTGGGCGATCCTTATATTTTTAAGAATAGAATATCATTTAATAATATAATATTTCTTTTAAAAACTCTTTTCTGTCAATTTTGACAATATTGGGTATTCTGTTTTTGATAATTTCATAACAACGTTATTACTTCGAAAAAAAAATATATAACCAATAAAAATATGTCATATTAACCTATAAAATATGTGGAATTCATAAAATGTGTAAAATTACATTTATTTTGATATTTATAATATCAATTATTTTAATACATCATTAATTAGTTAATTACTGCATCACCATTGTGTCATAAATAAATTAAATTATTTAATGTCTAAAAATTATAAATAAACCCTGATTACATAGGAAATAGTTTTATATTTCTAATTAATATTTATAATAGAATTTATCGTATGTATAATCCTATAATAAAAATGTTTTATTAATTAAACTTTGATTTTAACTCTTTTAACTCTTCTTTGAATTAAATAATAATAAATGTCCTAATCTAATCCAAGTGGACCTAAATGACAATATTTTATTCCTAAGATTGTATGCGGTCGAAATACACTTGTCCACTATAATTAGGACATGTGTTAGTGTAATATTAATATCATTTTTACCCTTAATTACCCTATTTACTTTTAACTGTGATAAATAAATGTAAAAGGTTAATGTTCACCAAAAATTATTTTTATCTTATTGATCCACATTTTACTCATTGATATTAACCGTGTGTCTAATATTTTCGAAATTCCTCTCACAGAAGCGGTAAATTTACAATTTATGTGAATTTCGAAATTCTCCTAGGAGGTGGGTAAAAGACGGTGAAAAGTTCAATACTTTTTTTTATATATCAAAAATTATTCAAAACTAAATCCAATGAATAAAATTGAACTTATATAGGTATTATGTATCTATTTTGACCTTATTTAAATTTAAATAAAATAAATAATTGTTTAAATAAAAAATTCAGTTTTAAATTATAACTCAGTGTTTTTTCACTATACATAAACATTTGAATGTTTTTAGAAAAATACCAAAAATTCACCCTAAGCTAATTTAGATATTAAGAATACAAAAATGAAGTCCATTTTGGAAGATAAAATTTAGAAAATTTAAAAAAGTTGGAATTACTATTCATAACGGCTAGTTTGATTGGTTGTGTTGTGTGTTAGAACTCGAAGTTGCATACAAAAGAAACTACTATATTATTCAAAGAGAAGCGTATCGTGGAAGCTTGGGGTGTCACATTAGTAGTGATAAACAATACAGTGGATGTTACCATAGATAAGAAAAAAAATTTATGTCATGGTATAAAACTAAAACACAAGACCTTTATACAAAATAATTAGCATAATATTGAATGAATAAACCAAATGATTCCATTTTAACATTCACATAGATATTATATCAGTAAATAATAAATTTAATTATAATTACTTATAAGATAGTGAGGGAATACGTAATGTTATAAATCTTACCCATCATAATAGGGCCTAATGCTAAGAACATACATAAATTGGTGAAACCCCAAACTGGTTTGACCCATAAGACCCACTGATGCATCAAGGGACTATGGTGGGCTCCACAATGAAATTACTAAGTCTAATGAATTTCACATATGATAAGGGTAAACCATAACCAATATAAACATTCATATTAAAAATAACATGTGAAGTCTAAATACAATATCCATATACCATTAATGGTAAAAAAAATAACATCAACTATAAAACTACACATAAACCCTTAAATAAAATATGATTAGTTGTATCATAAGAAAAAAACCTCAGTTAAACATAAGATCCATCAATGTATGTTGATATTGCTGTAAATAATCTCATAAAAAATTTTCGGAGAAAAATTCACTTTTAAACTTTGAAAATATTTATTCAAAATCCATGAATTAATAATAGAATAAATTTTAAAATAGATTTTTGAATCATGTGCCCCATACATCATATACTCATTTTAGTTAAATTAAAAATATATCATTTAATAATATTCATGTCCTTATAAATAAATCTATAAACAAGATTTTAAAAACATGGACATGAATGAAGAATGATTTAGATTAATTAATATTAGAAATAGTTCAATAAATGTTTTATTAAAGGAGTCCCTTATATAAAACCTTAAAAGTATTCCTTTTGAAAACAATTTTATGAAATATGGAAATGAAATATAAATATGTTCTTATAAATAGATACATGTAATCAATCATGGATAAAAATGATATTGTGTAATTAACCATTACCTCATACATTACATTAGTTGAGGGTGAATTAACATCGTATATAATGGTAAAATAATATTATTAAATACAAACCATAAACATATCCATATTTATGATATCATAACAATTCTTTTATGAAATTATATTGCCCATTTTTTATCAATTCCATGTTAAATCAATGTTTCGGGTTATAACAGCTTTGTTTATTGCACGTGTTGTGACATTTTATTCTTGATATTATTACCCATATCATGATTTAATTACATAAATAATGTCTAACATGATTTTTATATCACATGTAGTCAGTATATAAATATATATAATGGATAGATAAATGAAATGGAACACATCTCTAATGGCTATGGTAGGCCGTACATACAAATTAATTATGATTATTTTTTCTTATAACATTGAATGGAATCACGTAAATGTAAAATTTATATGTATATATATTATTCCATTAGAATTATTATTTCATATATTTCATAAATATACTTTATATACCTTTCTATAATCATTTTAAATGGTTGTAATGTAGGACGAATCACATCGCGTCGTGGAAAAGGTGGGTTGTACGTACGCATGTGTGATGATATCATTCCATAATATAAATGGATAAAAAATTGGATAGAATATGAATTATAAAATTACAATATAAGGTCATATTTTTTATTTAAATCATTTATATTCATCTTCATACCAAATTAAATGATGTATCGATGAAAAAAAATTATACCACGACATGGATACAGTAATCCGTATGCACGCATTCCTGGTGATATTTCTTCCCAAACAATGTGTAAAAGGAGGAATATGTATGTAAAAAAATCATAAAAAAATATAATCATATATTATATTCTATATTTATTAATTTATTATGGAAACAACATAGGTAAATAAAGTGTAAGAAGAAATGAACATTGAAGGAGGTGGTAGAACAGTTAAGTCATTCTTAGAGTGTCTCATTTTGATATCCACCAAAAGACTCAATATGTCCAATTTATTCCCAAATTATAGAATCTAAGTTGTTTTTAGTTAAATATTTAATAGAAATTGATAGGTTTTGTGAAAAATAAATGTCTTATTGGTGTGAATAAAAGAGAAGAATATGTTCTCTTTTATAAGAGCGGGGATTGGAACGTTAAGATACTCTAAACTATTAATTTATTATAAATTGATTTTTGATTTTGAATAGATAAAAAGTGAGTAATATATAATATAATATAAGAATGGGTCTAAATTATCTAAAAACGTTTAAGGAAAGTTAATGTAAAAATATTAAAGTTATTATTTGCGTTATCCTTTAGTTAAATTTTTTAATTGTTACCGTGACTATGTTTATTTTTACATTATATAGATAATATATTCATTATAAAATTCTAGAGGAACCAAAATTGGATATTTTATGACATAATTAACATCATTTGACCTATTTGGACTAATTATATATTTTTTGTAACCATGATGTAGACAACCATTTTGAATTTCTATATAATATTTACAGAATACCATATCAGTTATATATCCTAATATTAAAAATGATATAATTATTAAATTTTAATATGACATTTTTAACTCTTCTTTAAATAAAATATAATTACAGTCATCATCTTGCACATGTTACTTAAAATGATCATATTTTTAGAATAAGGTTAAATTTAATAGAAAAAAAACTTACGAAATGAAATTAGTACAAGTGTTAGGATAATTTTATACTAAAATTATATTATTTTCTTACATTTAATTACCCAATTTACCCTTAAGCATGGTTAATAAATAAAAGTGCACTAAAGTTACAATTAACCAAAAAATTACGTTGATCCTATTTAATCACAATATTAATATAAATTAAAACTATTTATGACCATTTTATTTAATTCAATTCACTAAATAAGAAAAATTAACTTTAATGTTAATCCCATAGATGTGTTTAGAAGGTGAGTAATAGTGACATTCAAAAGGTCATTAAATATTTATATCTATTTCTATTATAAAAACAATTATAATGACAACTATGGGATTTTTATGTGTATTATGTATCTATTTTTACATTAAAATAAAATTAAAATTAAATAATTAAATAATTATAAAAATCATTTTGTAACAACAATTCAGTATTTTTATGTATTCATCCATAATTGAAACTTTTTAGATAAATTCAAAAAATTCACCCTAAGCTAATTTTGATATTCCAAATTCAAAAATGATGTATATTTTTAAATATAAAAATTATAAAAATTATAATTTTTGTAATAATATTTATATCCTCACTTTAAACTGATAGTTTGATAAATCATGGTGCACTCGAACTCGAGGTTGCATGTAGTGCTAGTTATTTGATTTCTTCAAAAAGACAATGTATCATGAAATCATAGGTTGAAAAAAAAAGATATAATTTTTTTTACCACTTTCATAGTATTTATTTATTTAAAATATTCATTAATTATATGTACATGTCAAAATTATCATCATTTGAATTTTTTAGAATTATCTGAAAATAGTTTACAAATTTATAGTGAAAAATAAATATTTCTTTTGAAAACTTTAATATTGAAAAAATCATGGAAAATTTTAAAATAAATATTAAATTATATTTAAAGATAAATTATTTCAATTATATATCAATATAATTAATATTTCTTGTGGTGATCAATTTTACATTAAATTATAGTTAAAAATAATAATCATTTAAAAGTGTTAATTTGGAAAAATTATTTTTGGACGAGTATATGGGTATTAAATTAAATTGAATTCTGTGACCTATATTAATATAAGTAATAAACATGGATTAAATATCAGGAAAAACTATACTAAATTTTATTTTTTATAATCATATACATTTGTACAATAATGAGTAATAAAAAAAAGTAAAATTATATTATCTCGGTTAAATAAAAAATTGTTTTACCTAGGTGTTAATTTAAAAGGTAAAATTTTAAAAATGGCCAAAAAAATTCTAATTCTAATTTTATTTCCATATATATACCTTATAATATCTACTTTTCAAAAATGATTAATATCCTTTCATTTTAGAATTTGTTAAATGTGGGTCTCACTAATTATTACTAAAAAGTACAACTATGTATTGTATCCCACATAGAAAATGCCACCACTCCCAAAACCTCTTCACACATCTAGATCCCATTGTTATTCGAAATTCATTCTAAAATTTCTTTATTAAATACCTTACCATGTCCCATAAGAAACATAGATTATGGAATTCTCTTATGAAGGCTTTAGGTGAAATCCTAAAGAGGATCTCCAAAGAAGAGATAAAATTATTTATGTGGCTATATGTATTATTTAGTATTCTACCAAAAAAGATATTTATAAAATATTTTAACATAATAATAGTTTTATCTCTTATATAATGGAATAACCAATATATATCTCTACTCCATGTGAATTAAAAATAAAATCATCGATAATTGTACATCAGACTACCTGCTCACGAACTAGTTTATTTCGCTTTCAATAACCGACATTCAAAGGATGGATATAATAATGTATTAAACATATTTATATGATAATTGTGAAATTATTCATCTTTTTTATTTATTGCATGAGATCTACATTCATACATTATATTTTGTGGGGGCGCATTAAAGTCATGTATGTGTAACGTGAATACCGCCTCACAAACCATTTTGATTTATTTTTCTCTTAAACATTACATGGATTTTATTAATGATAAATTTTATAATTATTAAATTAAAACCATTTATGAAATATAATAACTTATAGGACTTCTTTCCATCCAATATATTGAACAAAATATCATTAATCAGGTATTGATGTGGACCAATGCCTTCATGATGCAACTTTAACTGTTCATTATTTTATATTTACATGGATGATAATATATATGGATTTTATTAAAATAGAAAATATATATTATAAAATTATTATTTTTAAAAATTTACCTAATATTTATTTTATTTTTCTACAACTATCAAGTAAATGGATATAGAGTTCACATGCATGTATGGCCTACTATCTCTTTGAATGATGTAATTAATATTCTATTGTTAACATTAATAGATTAATATAAATACATATATAATTAGTATATATGTCATAAATGTCATGGTTTGGATTGTTAATATGCTGTAACCATGATAAAAGTAAATGGAATAAAATTAATATACAAATACTTGTAGGAAAAAAGTCATTGGTCACCAAATGTAATGAATTTAAGAGATAAATATTAATAAACAAGAGCTAAAATAATATATGTTAATTAGTTTTTTAGGAAATATAGGGTTATGGATTAGGAATATAAGTAAATTTCAACTATATTTATTATACAGTATTTTCAAATTAATAAGAAGTGAGTCATACCTAGTGTTTGGATTTCTCATCTCACTTATACTTTGGTATGACATATTTTATATTCAAAAACTTCTTATATTGTCTGATATCTATACTATCAATTTTTTCTTGCTACTTCATTAATCGATTTATGTTCAAGGTATTTACTATTTCATTAGAATCTATTAATTATATGGGTTTTATGACTCAAATGATACCAATTTGGTAACTAATTAATATTTCAATCTATTCTTATTTGAGATTGTTCCATCATGAATTTCAAATAAATTAAATTATTTGATCATATCCTTGTAAACCCATTCCATTTTTGTTTCCTGTAGTTATTATTTATATTTTCATAAAACAGCCAAATATTACGCATTTGTTACTTGAAATTATAGGATTTTTTTTAATAAAATCAGAATTAATTATCCACTTTGGTTAAACATTATTTTTATTATAAAAACCTTTTTTCTGAAAATTATATTGAAATTATTTTTAACATTACAAAAATCATTTATTAATTTATTTTTTACCCATGTTTAAATTTTTTATAAAATTTTTCAAATGGAATATCCATAATGTTATCCAAACAATAACCATTTAAATTTTACCAAATATGTGAAAGGGGGAATTGATTTAACTAGTATAAAATATTTACAATTAACTACCATGATGATAACTAAATGTTTTAATGAATCCATTTCATGTTTTAAGGAAATTTTAAAATAAAAAATATTTTCTAAATATTTTTGATCATTTAGTTTTGAAGAGTGATGCAATGTGAAAAGGGTATTTTCATAAATAAATTTTTAATGCCATGTTTATGGTAGTTTTACTCCTCAACCACATCATTCCCTTATTTTTATTATAAATCATTAGATATATATTATGTTAATATAATTTTAATACATTCTATTGTTGTTCTAGGATTAGTTTTAATGAGGATATATAATTTCATTACTATACACCATAAAACTATCACTGGTTTAGGATTATTTTTAATGATTTGGGTAATGAATAAAATTTCATATACCATTTTTTTTAATATTAATATTTATGTTGATTATATTTTACCAATTTGGAATAATGAATTAAGCTGAATTGGTAAATAATAAAAGAGGATTCTATAACACCTCAATCAATCAGTACGTGTCATGAGAAATGATAGAATAGGTATCCAGATGAGGCCTTATCCATTTTATATGATTTCATGACAGATGTCATTAATGATATGTTAAGGATATCTATAATTATGAATTTCCATATTATAGTATTTTTCATTATTTTCCATGTGATTATTCTATTAGTTAAAATATATAGTGAAAAGTTTCATGATCATTTTATTATGTATATTTCATTATTTGTTGACAAATTATTCCTTCCATATTTTACTGTTGTTATTTATTAGACGACTTGTGTATTAGTTACACAACTTTCCATTTTGATAATGATTTATTTCTTGATATTGTTTTATGTACGCATATTATTACTGATCATTTGAGGTCACTTATTTCTTATTATTATTTCCCAAAAATAAAAAATTGTGTGTTATGATTCATATAATGGTTATTATTGTGGGAATAATGATGATATCTAAGAAATCACTATGATTTATTTCAATTTTTATTGTGAGATTTACATATTTATCTAGTTTAACAAGACTAAAAATAATAAAATCTATCGGGATATGATTCATTATTTCTTATTTTGATGAAATAAGAAGGCTACCAACTCTAGGGTATTTTGGTGAATGTATTTATAGTCCATAGTAGACCTATCTAGGGCTCTCACAATCCCCCTTTGATGACTTATGTTTCAATTTTGGGGAGTCTAAATAACAAGGAATCAAATAATAATATTAAACAAGAAAAACATCATATCCGCAAAACTCAAAAATTTTAAATTCCATATAGAATTTCACAACCATACAATCACTGTGGATGAGTTTCCATGCGATCGTCATAAAATTGTTTTATTCATATAATATAAAAATCCACTCTATTAAGGATTATATTTAACAATTTAATTCCCATTAATTATAATAAATTTATATATTTATAGAAATTATTAGATCAATATTCTAAAACATTATTTGTTACTATATAAATTAAATTTCCAAATTTTTTTATTTTAAATATAACGATTTGAGTTTTAATATTTATGAAAATAGAAAAAATTTCCTTAATCAATATAAATACCAACCTTCCAATAGTGATATATTTTTAAAGTACATTACAATATCATATATCCTAATAATTATGTATTATGGACCTCATTATTCTGATTCATTATGGTCAAGAAAAGAATTATTTTTGTATTTAGATAAACTAAAACCAAATAACTATTTTTTACCAATGATGAATATTTTACAAAATAAAAAATTACATGGTGTAATATGTTTAAATAATATTATTTTATTTAATTATTTTAATCCATATGAAAATAAAATGCTATAAAATATATACCAAAATAGGATGTTATAATTCCAAGTAATACATTAACTTTAAAAATGTTTATTAACTTTTTTTACCCAAAATGTGTAAATAGCATTTCAATGAAATCTCATCGTAACTGTGGGGGTTAACTTTTTGATTTTATGAGAACTAAAGAATTATGTAATAGAAAATAAATATTAACAATGGAAGGAAAAGGAAATATGGGTTCCTTTTAAATCATTGTACCCACCCCAAATCATGTAATGTTTTAATGATATTATAATTAATTGGTAAAAAATAAGACCTTTATCCCAAAAATTATATCTTTTTAATGTTAATAAAACATCACTACACAATCCTTAAATTACATTTTTTATGAATAAATTTTAAATATATATTTTTGTTAATGTCTAGAATATAAAATCCAATCCCCACCTATAGTTATACAATGCATATTTTTAACATAAATTTATCTTTGCATATTTGAAAAAACATAATATATTTTGACCCATAATTTAAATTTCCATATAATTTATGATTTGGATAGTTGTATATATATATATATATATATCTCATTTGTAGTTTTAATATTTTATGAAATTATTCTTAAATTTCAATATATGTTTCTTCTATTTATTAGCAACTCTTATTTTCCATTTAAATTCCATCCATTTGACAAGATTGAAAACATGAAAGATAATGATAAAATAAAATTTAGATTTAATGTAATTTGAAAATAATAAATGTTTTTCAATCTTCTCTATGAATTGCGTCCCTTCAAAATATTATTTTTTGAAAATAAATATTTATATGGTCATGATAATTTTATCTTTATCATGATCTTTAATATTGACATATATATTGGTGAAATAAATAAATACATAAGAATTCATAAATATGTCTTTAACTATAATATAGTGTTTAAATTTAAAATTATTAAATTATTCATCTTATAAATTCAATAAATGGTTACTTTTTCATTTAAATTAAATCATGTTTTAATTAAATAGATTCAAAAGTTAATTCCTAATAGTACTTAATAAATAAATAAAACCATTGAAAAATCAAATAATTATTCAAAAATTTGATAACAAATCAGTGGAAACACTATTTCGAGATTTATAACTATGTTAGTCAAAAAAAAATTATAGTGATAATTACACCATAAAATAATTATTGTTTTATATTTCCCTATTCACATGCAAGACCTTACTAAAAAATAAGACACATTTTATTATGAAAAATGTAACTATTTTATATTAAATTATTAATTGGAAGTTATAAATATAGCTAAATGACATATGATATATATATTGAAAGAATAATATTGGTTAATTTTAATATTAAGTCACGATGTAGATTCAATTGGTAGAGCTATAAAAACAATAATAAATTTTCATAATAAAAAAACTTATTTTTATAACACATTTATTGTTTGTGTAATGAATTGTTATTTGAAGCTAATTTTTTTATTATGGAAAAAGGATTATAAAATAATTATTTTTTTATCAAAATATAAATAATTTTTAAATTATAAAATATATATATTAATAATAGTAATAGTTAATGTTTGAAAAAAATCATTTTTCAATTGAAATAGAATAATTAATTATTATATTTATATTTTCATGTCCAAATACTACATTGTAGCAACATAATTTCAAAAAATTAATTTAATATTTTGATTAAAAATAATATTATCATTTTATGATATAATAATTTTATTTTTCGTGAATGATATAATTTTAGGTGAATATTGGAAAATAAAATTTTGAAAAATAATTCGACATTGATGAAAAAAATATAATATAAACATAAATTACTATTTACGAGCCATTTCACTTGATAGATGGTTTTATTTATAATTAAATTATATATCTAAAAATATAAGGCTTTCATTACAAAAATATCATACATTGAATAAAAGTAGTTATATTTTTGTCAAAAATTGTTTTTAAAGAATTATAAAGTTATCATATTAAAATTAAGTTTTAATATTTTTTGAAATTGTATTCAATAAAATGTATTTAATATCTTAAATATCAAGGATCAAATTATATAATAATGTCCATTTTATTTTTATTCATAAAAATTAAATTTTATAGGTAAAACTTAGTTACTTTAGTAAAAGGTATATTTCTAATGGATTTAATATGTGGGTAAAACACATAAATCATATTAAAATATTTCTCCAAATGATTATATGATGAATTAATAAAAATAAAAATATATTAACCACTATTATTATCTAGTTGGGATCTAATTTAGATGTAGAAAATTATTTTTTTATATTTATAAAATATATTTAAAAACACATTTGTAATCACTTTTGAAATATTATCCCCACATACACTTCAAATATGAACAAAAAAATAGAATCCTCACATAAAATCAGGAAAATGTTTTTCTAAAATTAATCGATTCCATGTTCTTGATGTTCTAGTCACTAATGTTATCCCAAATCAATGAATAATTTTCTGTTTTTAATAAAATGCATGAGATTATTTTCTATAAAACTAAGAAACACTTAAACTTAATCTCGTATCAGAAATATGAGGGAATATTGTGTTCAGACCAACAACTTCACCAAATGTGGGGCCTAAAATCTACTGGTGCTGGTCATGGGTGGAAGTTAATTTTTGGACATAAACATCATTAAAATATTTAATAAAAATATATTATATTAAAATGAGTTGGTTTAATTTATTTATGGCCTACTATTAGAAATACAAGGTTGTGAAATGACATTGGAAATCATCTGAGGCATGTCGACGTAGCTTCCTCCAACGAACCTTGATGGATTGGCGAATGATGAATGATGATCCATGAATTCCAATGATCGATAGACGATGACGATGAAACCTTTCCCTTCATAAACAACCAGTAAAAGTCCCATGTTGAGTGTTTTTTATTTCTAATTCATTTCTGTTTCTTAAATTCAATGATGAACATGTAACAAACAACAAAAAATTTATTGTGTGTTTTGATCGCTTGATGGATGTGTGTTATTTTGTGCTAATTAAATGGGGGTTAAATATGTGTGATTGTTTTCTTCTTCAGGATCCCACATACAAGGATGAATCGAGGACAACACGAACATACTCTAGGATCTATCATTTGGGTGCTTTTGTGTTTCCCATTATCCCATGTTCTTCATGTTCTTCACAATATTCATGATTGAATTAGTGGATTGATTGTTTACCATTTGATTCATGGCACAATAAAGGAAGAATGAAGATCCAACACCCCATGACATTGTGGAGGCATAAAGGTGGAGGCATAACACTTTTTGATCCATAAAGATCGCGGGGGAAGAATGACAGGTTAGCGAAATAACAGGTGACAACAGCGGTTGGATGCAGTCCAGAGAGGTTTATCCAGGAAAAATACAAGGGGGAGGCTCTTAGTGGACTATTCAGTGGATGGGAAGCATAGAAGACATGGGCCCGCATCTTAGCCATCATGCATGGACTATAGTAGGAGGCTGCAACATTGACTAGTTGACATGAATCAGTGTCATGTTAGAAGAACCCATGGTGGTGGTTATGCTATGGAACAAGACGGAGAAGGTGGGAATGAAATGTGAAAAATGAAACGACACCATGTAAGGGGGAGGCCTATGATTGGGGTGGATCATGTGTGGTTCAGTGAACCGGCCCACATCGCATGTCAGACCCAACAAGCCAAGACACCCTTGTAGCCAAGCGGGATGGACCCATCAGCTCAGTGGGCCAGGCTGCATCATACTTGACTAGAATAAACCTAGTCGGGTCTATTAGTGGGGTCAAGTAAGTTCAGATCTAGCGGGCCAAACCAGACCTAGGCCAGAAATTTTTATAAAAATAGTAGAGACCTTCAAATAGTGTGTCTATTTGACAAGGAATTTTTAGCATTGGAAAACTTGTGATGAGATATGACTTTTTATGTACTCTAAGTGAGTTTTTATCAAAGTTAGAATATGACCAATGGGATGAGGTGTAGGTTCTCCAAGAAAAAGCATGTACTAAGTAGAATAATCAAGATGGATCTAATTTGGGGATTATGTTACTTGGGGATGCATGAATTATCAAAACTATGTGTGTTATTTACATTCTATTTTTTATCGACACTCTATGTTTCATAGTCAATCCATGTGTTATAACAACTTTGTGTCTTACCGATACTGGGTGTTCTGTGCACTAGTTCCAACAATCCTTCTTTTTGTGCAATATACTTATACCTATGTGAGCTGATTGTACTTCATGTGTCTTATTTTTTCTATACATCATGTTTATTTCCCTTTTTTTATACATTTATTTTCATAGTGGTATTTCTTTGTTGTTTCGGGGTGTCCTACTGAGTATTGTTTTACTTACCCCTGCATGGAATTTTCCTACATGTGTCATTAGTTATGTAGAAAATAGAATCTTTTATAGTTTTCTAGGTGGACAAGGACCATGTGTTTTTTAAAGTGATTATACAGAGGACGTGTGATCCCACAATTTTAGACTATTTTCCTACACCTACACTTCATGTAAGGTTTTTTGCAGATGCCTTTTAGGAACATGTTCATTCACTTTGACATACTCTTTATTTTGATGGGATTGTATTCCAACCCTATTTGCATTCTTGTTTCCTACTATCATACTATGTTGTTGGTATCTTATTGTCTGCATGTATTTTTCACTTACTATTTTTACATTTCATCATTTTGGGCTAGTAGATGGGTTCATGTGTATTGGTACATAGGGAAATTCCTCCCATTTTTTTGATATTGTTATTCGATGCTAGTCGCCACCCCTGGAATATCGAAGGAGAGCATGGGGTAGTCACAACATGGGCACCTCTGGGTAATGTCATTAATGAGTGGTATCCGAGCATGTCGGCTCTACATAAGGACCAAGTGTTTGTGAGGTAGGTTTCGGGAAATAATGTTAAGTGTTTTGATTTTAGCTTTTAAGCCTTGGAATCCAGTGTTGGTGTGGCGATTGACCTATCTATAAAACATGACATTGGACACCTTCTTTTTTACTCTGTATATGAAGAAAAAATTGTGGGGGAATATACAATACATGCAAAATTTAGTATTTTTGTGGCTTCTCATGTAATTATTGAGTTGGCCAACTAGATATACCATATTAACTGTGAACCATATGGATCTATTTCAAGATGCCTCGCAAAAACAACCATCATGGATTCTGTTGTGTGGTCACGAGATGATTCGACTAGCAATAAGGTGTTAGTAAATGGGAATTTTCCAGGGATGGAACCATCTGGTGAATTTCTTATCATAGTGTCACCCTTCGAGTAGTAGTTACTTCAAGCACTAACAGACAAAGATAAGCAAATATTAAGTGTATTTCATGAGTTCTAGAGGTAATTACGTTCCAGGTTTATGGGTGATTCATACCCCTATATAGATTAGGATTGGCTGGGGGATGTTAGAGGTGCTTTAATCTTTGTGAGAACTCCTACCAACTAGATGGAAGACCTCACCATGAGTCTTCTTTAGAGATCAGTGGGATAGTGGTGGAGTTTAGTGACCTAGACATTTATGAGTTGATTTTATATTAATAAGACCTTGATAGAATCTTTAAATAGAAGTTATTCATAGAAATTTTATCCTTAGTGTGCATATAGTAGATCATGCATCTGATGCAGGGTAGTTAGACTATTGGGAACACTCGACTAGTTTACTGATCATTCTCGCTACTACACGAATATAGTATGACGCCCATTCTTTTGGGATCAGATATTCTATAAGTGGATATATTGGATGATTAGGGAATCTGTGATATCTATTAAAATTCCTATATATTCCATGGTACTGGATTGATCTCTCTTAAATGAGAGCTTTATGTCGAAGAAAACACCATTAATGTAAGCTACTAGCATGCACCAGGCAGCTATGTCATCAGCAGTTGGTAGTTAATAGTAGTCATAGGGACCTAAATGGGTCAGGAACAATAAGGGATGACCCCAAGACATGGAATCAGGGGTTCGGGGATCCTACGGTGGAGCAGGTTAGCTATAGAACATGATCTGTTACTCGTGCGGCAGTCCGGGACATCTGGAACAAGATTGCCCGACCCACCATATGGATGACAATGAGAGGGTTGAGGAAAAAAATTTGGTATAGGAGGAGGCGTGATCATGGTGGTATATATGGTGGAACATTTGGTAGATGATTAGGTTGGGTAAGAGGAGATTGGTGGATGTTCTATGTATTACCACCACCACCCCCAGGTGGTCAACCACGAGATCATGTAGCTACTGTATAGGGATAAGTTCAGCTAAAGGAGATGGAGGCTTATTACGCTTGTACTCCTGTGTTTATTAGAGGTATGATATATCTCTTTTTAACCATACATGATTTTTTGATAGACACATGTGATGTTTATTCATTTTATTCCATAAACCTTGTTCGATACATGAAGATTCCAATGGAACCGTTGACTCGATTGCTACACTTTGAGACTCATATGAGGGAGATTTGATGTTCAAACACTAGTGTAGATAGTGTGAACTTACACTTTGATATGATAGTTTGTGCTCACAAATCATAGTAGAGGTATAGATTTCTTACAACATCATTCTCAGTAAGTACTAGTTATCCACAATCCACGCTCAAATTGATTATTTTTGGCACATAGTGTTGTGCTTCCACAGTGTAATGACCCGAATCCGGAGCCCCTCCACTGGTTCCCCATACCCGGTTCGCCACATGAACTCAAGAATGTTTCCCCTAATTCCATAGGCTGCCGACTAGCAGTGAGGGTCTTGGTGATGTCGGTGGGAAAACTATGCCCTCATTTGGTAAAGTATACAGTGGAAGAACAACCAGACAGAATAGTGAAAAAATAACAGCATACAACAACTGAACTGAACAGCGGAAGAAATGTATAAAATAATAATGATTCAACAAGGTACATATGTCTATGGAAAATAGTAAACAAACCAATGTGCTGAAGTACAATTGAAAGAAAAAGTGCAATAGAAAAACAAAGTAAACTCCTCAGCATATCAATCCATTGCTTGGTCCCCTACTCTCTAGCTCCACAGCAAGTCAGGTACCTAAGGTAGAAGGGAGCTTTCCCTTATCCATACCTGGAGCAACATAGTCTGCTTGGGCCCAACAACATGGCCAAAACAGGGTGTGAAACGATGTCCCAGTAGGCAACCACCTAAATATTTATGCCTAACAGTCAATGAATACATGTTAAGTAAAGTACTGGAATAGTAAACATAAATACACAACAGCTACAATTCATAGTTCTAACATAATAAGTACACAAGTAACAACCAACAACAAGTAGAAAACAGGTAACCCTCTTGGTAGTTCTCATATCCTAGCCCCTATGGTTTAACCTACAATTACTAGAAACCCTCTAGGAGGCACACATAGTCTCACCCACTCGTTCATCTAAGAATAGACTCTCTGAGGAAGCACTCACCATTGATTCCCCCTATAGTCTTGTATCATACTAAAGGCTCTCTGGGGATGCACTCAACGTCTCATTCCCCCTGTGGCCTGCGTCGAGGAACTAAAGACTCTCAGAGGAATCACTCATCGTCAATTCCCCATGTGGTCTCTCATCGTATTAAAAGACACTCTTGAGAAGCCCTTATGTCCATTCTCTCTATGGTCTACTACACTAGGTTCTCACAATGCTGTGTGAAATTAACATGATCAGCGTGCGTGTATTGCCTAAGTCAACCTCATGAACTACATGGCTAACATTCTAAGGCTCAACAGCATAACAAAGCAATAGTTAAAATATCCTACAACTAGGCATGGTAACTAGAAAAATCCAAATAAGAAAAACGATCACTGCAAGAATCTAGAGTACAAAAAAAATACTCTATTCACAAAGGTAAACTTATACATTAGAAATCAAGCAAGAATACAATCAATGAAGGGAAAAACAAGAAAACACAAAATTATCGTTAAAGGGAATTGGAGAAATTGCACAAAAAAACTCAAAGACTTTCTACAGAAAGGCACAATCCACTTACCTCGATCCTAGGAGATCAATATTCTTGAACCATGACAATTGATTTTCCCCAAAACGTTGTAGATTTGAGAAAATTCCCAAAATGTTTAACCCACGATATAATTAGAAGGTGGAGGAATTGGAAATCAAGGCTCAAGAAGAAGGGATAACTCACCACTACGCTTCCAACGCAATTGACTGTGCTTGAATCGGAGGACGGACGGAGAGGCGGGGGATCAGGGAAGATCCAGCCTTATGGGTCGCTCTCAGATGAAGAACATGGAGAAGGGGTGTGTTCTGTATGTCAGGCATGACCCCGGTGCTTTTAGTGAAAAAAATAAAAGTACACGGCGTGTAATTTTATAGTACACGGTGTGTACTAGGTCTTTCCATACTCCGCCAAAAATGGCCTCCACATCATCCCGACACACTGTGTGTGTGGAACAGACATGGCCAGCACACAGCTTTGTGCAGGAAGAGAGTACACGACATGTACTCAGAAAGTACACGGAGTGTAATTCAAAATTTTCCAGAAACATCATTTTTCATAAAAACATCAGAAAAATGAAAGGCATACCTGAAATGAAGATCTAGGTTCATACAAACTTCCCCCCTTAGACAAATTGGTCACTGAATTTCCCTAGCGATGCGTAAAAGAAGAAACCCCGAATAGCTCTGGCCACTACGATCGTACATCGGCCTCCCTCTCCCAGGTCTCATCATGTACTCGCCCATGCTGCCATAGCACCTGTACAAGAGGGACATACCACCCACAGAGAACCTTCGTAATTCGATCGACAATCCGGATTGGATGATCCTCAAACGATGCATCTGCTTCAAGGTCAACCTCCTCAGGCTGAAAGACATGAGACAGGTCCGAAAAGTAAACTCAGAGCTGAGAGACGTGGAATATGTCATTCATGGCCCAGTACCTCTAGGGTAACTGCAACCGATAGGCGACCAGCTCAACTCTTTCCAAAAACTCAAATGGACTGACGTACCACGGTGAAAGCTTATCTTGTCTCTGAATCCTCTTGTGTCCCATCCTCAGTGCGACATGCATGAAAACCTGATCCCCGACCTCAAACTATAGAGTTTCTCTCCACTGATCACCATAAGACTTCTTCCAAGACTATGATGTAGCCATCCTCTTCCAAATCAGCTCTATCTTCTCTGAACTCTCTTGAATAAGACGAGGTCCCAACAAAGCTGTCTATCCTACCTCCAGCCAGCATAAGGGTGATCATCATGTCCTACCGTACAAAGCCTCGTATGGTTCCATCTGAATGGTCTCCTAGAAACTATTGTTGTAGGAAAACTCCACTAGAGGTATATGCTTCTCCCAAGAACCTCCAATTTCTAGAATACAAGGTCGGAGCATATCCTCAAGCACCTGGATCGTGCACTCGGACTGGACATCTGTCAGGGGATGGTATGTTGAACTCAAAAGTACATATATACCCAAGGACTTCTGATGTCCCTGCCAGAGCCAAGTTGTAAAGTGCCCATCTCTGTCTGAAAAAAAAGAGTTTGGAACTCTATGCATACAAAAGATCTCCTTGATGTACAATTGTCCCAGATCATCGACACTAAAGGTCTCCTTGATCTGAAAGAAGTGAGAAACCTTCATGAGCCTATCGACAACAACACAAACATCATCGTTCCCCCGAGGTGACCTCAGAAAACCGGTCATGAAGTCCATCGCAACATCATTCCACTTACAATCTGGAATGGGTAACTACTGTAAAAGGCCTGTTAGTCGCAGATGCTCCACCTTCACCTGTTGACAAGTATAGCATCACATGAAAAAACCAGCAAAATCATCCTTATCACCTGGCCACCAGTACTGGTGATGAGGATCCTGATACATCTTGGTGACGCCAGGATGAACTTCCCAAACCGCAAAATGAAAATCATGAATCAGATCCTCACGTATGTATGATGGAACCCATATGCGTCCATGGAAATGCAAGATCTCATCCTCGCCCATTGTACATCCAGGAAGAGGGTCCTCTCCTGACACTCTCCCATAGGACTAATCCTTTCGAGTATGATAGATGCCTCATCCATACTCGATAACGTAGTGTAGAGGTAATAACTACAGAAGATAGGAAGGTCTATCCCTATCTGTCGTGAACCTCTAGATGAATCTCAGAGAACAAATCCATAAGTTTCCACTCACTGCTGGCCTCCTGAACTTCCTGAATCTGAGTTCTCCTGCTAAACGCATCTGCCACTGCGCTACCCTTTCCGGGCGTATAGGCAAGCTCGAAATCAAAAGATTGAAGATACTCGACCCACATGCACTGCCTCAGATTCAGATCACACTGAGTGAAGATATACTTCAGACTCTTGTGGTCAGTGAAGACCACAATGTGCTCTCCCAGAATATAGTGTCTCCTACAGCATAAGGCATGAACAATAGCTGCCAACTCCAGATCGTGTGTCGGGTAGTTCCTCTAATGTGGCCTCAACTGCTTAGACCTGTACGTAACAACTCCATCTCCCTAAATAAGAACAACTCTTAGCCCGATACCTGAATCATTACAATAGACAGTATAGCTCTTACCTGACTCAGGAAAGACTAGTATAGGTGCCTAAGTCAACCTCCCTTTCAGCTCTTGAAAGGCGGGCTCATAAGAATATAACCATAAAAACTTTTCACCCTTCTTGGTCAGACCTGTCAATGGTGCTTCTAGGAGTTAAAAGTCCTGAATGAAGCATTTGTAGTATCCAACTAGCCCTAGGGAACTCTATATCTCAAAAACGTACTTCGGTTACCCCCATGAAACTATAGCTCTCACTTTCTCTTGGTCCACATATACTCTTGTATTTGACATGACATGACCCAAGAAATGAATCTGATGCATCCAAAAGTCTCACTTCGAGAGTTTTTCAAAAAGTCGATGCTGTCTCAATGTACTCAGAATGATATCAAGGTGTGTGGAATGGTAGTGTCGATTATGAGATTACACCAAGATATTGTCCATGAAGACCACGACGATATTATCCAAGTAAGGATGGAACACTCGGTTCATCAGAGCCATGAAAACTATAGGCGCATTCGTGAGACGGAATGACATGATTGTATACTCATATAGATCATACATGCTCCTGAAGGCGATCAGAGGTATTTCTGATGGTCTAACGCACAAATGATGATACCAGAACCTCAATTCGATCTTCAAGAACACTCGGGCTCCTCTAAGTTGATCGAAGTGGTCATCGATCCTCGGTAAGGGATATCAGTGATTGACCGTCAATCGTTTCATCTTTCGATAGTCCACACAAAGCCGAAGGGTACTGTCTGCCTTCTTCCCAAACAGAACAGGCGAACCCCAAGGAGAAGTACTGGGTTGGATGAAACCCTTTTCCTGTAACTCCTCAAACATCTTCTTGAGCTCCTACAAATCAGGTGTATCCATCCTATAAGGAGGAATGGACACCGGTGCTTCTCCTGGAAAGAGCTCAATAGAGAATTCTACCTCACGCTCTGGAGGCAAACCTGAAATGTCCTCTGGAAAGACATCCCTAAAATGATCCACCACTAGTGGAAAGTAAAATTGTGAAGTCCCATGATCATCCAGATAATGAATAGAAATTTGGGTTGTCACCCTTCCTTGCCCATGATGCTCAAGTCCTTCTCGACTCACCTGAACATACCATTCGCCTCTATAAAGAAAAGACCCCCCCACTGGTGAAAGTAAAATAACTCTGCGGTGATAACAGTCGATGACTGCCTGGAAGGGAACTAAAAAGTCCATCTTGAGAATGAAATCATAGCCTGTCATCTCTAAGACATAGAGATCCCATAAAAAACGATACACTGCAACCTCGATAGGGAACTCTCTACACAAACGTACACTAGATGTCCTCGTTCCCAATGGTGTGTCTAGTGTCAATGAGTTGGCAGAAGAAAATATGCAGAGCCCAATCATCTCCACAACAGAAAAAGAGATAAATCTATACGTAGCACCAGTATCGAAAAGAGATGATGATAAAATTGAGGCTACTAAAATCAGACCTTGAACTGTAGAAGGGTCGGGATCCTTCTCCTAATAGGTTTTCTCTATAGAGAATGACTGTCCAGCACTGTGGCCCTGCGCCCCTAGCTTAACACTCTGAGCCAATCCACCTTTCTGGTGTTGAGGGACTGGTGGATGACCACCATGGCCTCGACCTCCACCTCAGCCTGAACGGTCGGAAGAACTGCAGTCCCCTGACTGGTGGGAAACTGGTGGTGCTGCTCCTGAATGAGGAGTCATGGAAGAACCCTGGTCACCAGCTGCTGGTGAGAAAACCTAGCAGAACCACTGAAGGTGACCTATCTTACCGTAAGATCGGCATTCCATGGGGTCCCTCTAGCACTGCGTACTCGTGTGCCCAGACCGGAAACACTGGTAGCATACCACCTGGCTGCCTGACGATGCATTTTGCTTCCTCGTGTCACCGCACATAGACTTTCTAAGGCACTTCTTGCTGTGATCTTGAGGAAAACTGGCTCTGGATGTAGAACCTCCCTGGCTTGTATGTCCGGAGTCTCTCAGATTGAGCTCTACAATCAGTGCCTGGTTGTCAATGGAATTGATGGAAGTCACCTGGAAGATATTCACCTATTATCAGATCTCCCTCCTGAGACAATCCTCGAACTTCCTTTCTAAGAACACCCAACTCCCATCCCAGAGGGGTGTGAAATGCTTCAGCTCAGTGAAACGAGAGGAATACACCATGACATAATGAGTACCCTACGATATGCTCATGAACTCCCAGGCTCGGTCGGCCCCTAGGGTCTCCGGGTAGAAGTAATCATAAAAGACGTGCTGGAACTCCTCCCAAGCCATAACCTGCTGATGACCCACCGAAAAGATCACTCCCCACCACCTCTTGGAAGAGTCTCGGAGCATGTAGGTAGCGATCTTGACCCACCTCTTAGGATGCATCTGCAGATGCTTGGAGATAGTCTGCATGGCTTTCAGCCATGACTCTGCAGCCTGTGGCCCCCCTTCCCCTGAGAAAGTAGGAGGATTCTGTTGTTGGAAACCCAACTTCAAGTCCGCCATGGACATGGAATGAGGCTGTGCTCCCTGAAAAGTCTGCATAATCCTCATAAAAACTTCCATGAACAATGCATTAGAGCCTGCAACTTGTATGATAGCTGGTTCCAAGACTGGCCCGATTGGAGGATTAGTAGGAAGTCCTTGATTAGCCAGATCTAGAAACTGATCACTACTTCATGATAGACATACAACTGAAGGACGTCTTGGTGGCATAGCTCTAAAATATCAAAATCACACCTTAGATTAGAAATACAAGGACAGAAAACACAAGAGTACAAAACAAGAACAGGGGATGAAAAACACACAATTTTACAAAACATGACTACACGACGTTTATAAAAACTACACGACATATCTTCTTAGGCCACTGACATGGGCGTGTACCCCTTCCCTAAATGTCATGTAACACCTCAAACTACTTGGCGTGTTGAACCCACACACAACGTGCACTTGAAAACTACTCCCCTTCCCGAGTCTCTATACACGTCTAACCCACATGGTCCGACTTAACACGAGACTACACGGCGTGTTCTAAACAAACACTGCGTGTACTAGACAAGGTTTCGTCCGCCCGTGTTGTTAAATACAAGGCCGTATACGCGGATGAACCTTAAATGGTGTGTTCCGAACAAAAACGGCGTGTATATGCGATGGTGACACCATCCTGTGTTGTTTGTGACACGGCCGGGTACCTGAACATGACTACACAGCGTGATCTAAAACCAAACGGTGTGTCTAAAAGAAGGTAACACCGACCCGTGTTATTCAAGACATGGCTGGGTACCTGGAAGAGACTACACAGAGTGTTACTTTACAACACGGCATGTTCTAGTCAAGATTCCCCGGCCCGTGTTTTCAGTGACACGACCGGGTACATGGCTCTGAACTACACGGAGTGTACTAACCATACATGGCGTGTTCCTGAATTTACTTCCTCAACAGCGTGTCCCTTCTCACATGGTCAGTGAAATGGTCTAAAAACTACATAGCATGTAGTCAGAAATTTCACGCTGTGTATTCTGGGTTTTTCTGGGTAGTAGCTCAGAAATTGCACAGAACCCCAGAAAACATAGAAAACAAGGCAAGGAGGTTCCAAATTCTGATTCGTGAGGGCCAATACTCCCCACAAATAAAAACTTGGTGTTCATTTAAGAAAAGTAGAAAAAAAAAATCTTCTATCAAGGAAACAAAGATTCTATCTAGAATCTATCACAACAGCATTCATAATCTACACAAAGTCTATCACAACAGCATGCAATCGCTAATGCACCCTGGATGGCATGGAAAGAATGCATGGCATGTGATTTCTACAAGTGACTACATGATTTATATGATGGAATACCCTCATCTCATCGGGTTACGACAGAAATAGAACCACAATCATCCAGAAAATAACAACACAATGCATGTGAATATCTCTAGGTGAAATCATATCAACCGTAAAATCTCAAAACCATCAAATTTCAATTGACGAGGTAGTATGGTTTTTCCCTTAACATGGTTTAGCTACTCTCGAGCACAGCTTAATACCAAGTTATGAATCCATCCTATCCCTGGATAAAGGCTCCAAATAATAAATCAAGAGAAAAGAACCCCTATGATACAACATTGTAACAACCCTAATCCGGAGCCCCTCCACTGGTGCCCCATACCCGGTTCTCCACATGACCTCAAGCATGTTTCCCCAAAATCAAGAGGCTGCCGACTAGCAGTGAGGGCCTTGGTGATGTCGGTGGGAAAACTATTCCCTCATTCGGTAAAGTATACAGTGGAAGAACAACCATACACAACAGTGGAACAAATAACAGCATACAACAACTGAACTAAACATTGGAAGTAACGTATAAAATAATAATGATGGACCATGGTCCATAAGTCTATGGAAAACAGTAAACAAACCAACGTGCTGAAGTACAACTGAAATAAAAAGTGCAAAGGAAAAAAAATGTAAACTCCTCAGCATCACAAGACATTGCTTGTTCCCCTGCTCTCCAGCTCCATAGCAAGTCAGGTACCTGAAGTAGAAGGGCGCTTTCCCTTATCCATAACAGTAGCAACATAGTCTGCATGGGCCCAAAAACATGGCCCAAACAGGGTGCGAGAAAATGTCCTAGAAGGAAACCACCCAAATATATATGTCTAACCATCAATGAATACATGGAAAATAAAGTATAGGAACAGTAAACAGGAATACCCACCCGCTACAATTCACAATTCTCACATAATAAGTACACAAGTAAAAACTAACAACAAGTAGAAAATAGGTAACCCTTTGGGTATCTCTCACATCCTAACCCATATGGTTCAACCTACAAGTACTTGAAACCCTCTATGAGGTACACACAGTATCACCCCTCTCGTTTAGCTAAAAATAGACTCTCTAAGGAAGCACTCACCATCAATTACCCCTATAGTCTCGTATCATACTAAAGTCTCTCTGGGGAAGCACTCAACGTCTCATTACCCATGTGGCCCGCATTTAGGAACTACATACTCTCTGAGGAAGCACTCACCGTCAAGTCCCCATGTAGTCTCGCATCATATTAAAAGACACTCTTGATAAGCCCTTACGCCCTTTCTCCATACGGTCTAGTAAAGTGGGTTTTCGCAGTCCTGTGAAAAATTAACATGCTCAGCGCACATGTATTACCCAAGTCAACCTCAATAACTACTTGGCTAACATTATAAGGCTCAATAGTATAAAAAAGAAATAGTTATACTATCCTACAACTAGGAATGGTAACTGGAAAATTCCAATCAATAAAAACAAGAATTGCAAGCATCCAGAGTACAACAAAAACTACTCTATTCACAAAGGTAAACCTCTACTATAGCAATCAAGAAAGAATGAAATCAATAAATGGAAAACAAGAAACTCACAATTCACATTCAAGGGAATTGTTGAAATTGCACAAAAATAATCAAAGACGTTCTACAGAAAGGCATAAACCACCTACCTCGATCCTAGGAGATCGATATACTTGAACCACGATGATTGATTCTACCACAAATGTTGTGGATCTGAGAAAACACCAAAAATGTTCAACCCATGATATCATTAGAATAAGGAGGAATTGGAAAACAAGGCTCAAGCATAAGGGGGAACTCACCACTGTGCTTCCAACGCAATCAACCGTGCTTGAATCAGAGAACGGATAGAGAGGTGGGGGATAGGGGAAGATTCGGTCATATGAGTCGCTCTCGGACGATGAACCTGGAGAAGGGGTGTGTTCTATCCATCATGTGTGACCCCAGTGTATTTATTAGAAAAAAGAAAAGTAAACTGAGTGTAATTTTAGAGTACATAGCGTGTATTAGGTCTTTCCGTACTCCACCAAAAACGGCCTCCACATCAGCCCTACACACCGTGTGTGTGTCCCGGACACAACCAGCACACGGTTTCAAGCAGGAAGAGAGTACACGGCGTGTACTCAGAAATTACATGGCATGTACTTCAAAATTTTCTAGAAACATCATTTTTCTTAAAAACTTTAGAAAAAGGAAAGGCGTACCTGAAACGAAGATCCGAGTTCTTACACACAGTGATGGGAAAATTTTTTCCTTTGTTAGTGAAAATTAAGCACATCTTGTATAGGATGTATTTACTCATAGGAAGTTGCAGCTGATTACCCATCAGTTGGATAGAATCACCTTTTCTATTTTGGATGATAGGAGTCCTAAGTTTTTTATAGGGGTGGCAAAGGATGAGGATGTATTTACCGAGGATGTACCAATATTTCCTTCGCAAACTAAGGTAGACTTCTGCATTGATTGGTACATTAGAATGAAACTGATATCTAAATAGACATATTAGATGGATCTTTCTAAACTTCTTGAGCCCAAGGTATAGTTAGATGACATGCAGGGGATGGTCTTTGTGTGACTCAATGTTTCACCCAAGATGGCCTCTGTTTAATATTCTAAAAAGAATATGAGATCTCGAGGTTATGTATGTACATCTGGTGACAAAATCTAGTGACTGTGAAAAACATGTATCCACTACTAAGGATATATGACTTTTTCGATCAGCTTATGGGAGCAAGGGTGTTCTCAAAGTTTGACCTCGTATATGGATATCACCAGCTTCTTGTACGAGATGAGGATGCACAGAAGATAGCTTTCATATGTCAGCGTGAATAAATGAGTACTTGGTGGTTCTATTTGGTGTGATAAATGTCCCAAAAGAGTTGATGGGACAAATGAACATGATCTTCTTTCCAAGCATAGACCGGTTCGTGGTGGTCTCCATTGATGATATCCTGGGGGTACTCAGCACTTGACGATGAGCATGTGTTACACTTGAGAATTGTCCTAGAAACCATCCTACATCACTAATTTTTGGGGAATAATTTAATGTTTTAGTTCATTAATCATGAGGTCCACAATCTAGAACACAACATTTAAAAGGATAGAGTTGCAGTAGATCTGGTGAAGATTGAGGTGCTTCTTTCTTGGGAGCCACACAACAGGCTTACCGAGGTGTGGTGATTCCTGGGTTTGGATAGGGACTATTAGATGTTTTTACCATAATTTTCCATAGTATTAGGACCCATGACGGATTTAATAAAGAAAATAAATCCCTTTATGTGTATAGAGATGTAGAGGAAGATGTTTTAGGAGTTGAGGAAGAGGTAGAAGAGTGGTCCCATATTGAGACTTCTAGAAGAGGGAGTGGTGTATGTAGTGTTATATGATGCATTAGGGGTCGGGATTGGTTCTATAATGATTCATGGGAAAGTAGTGATTACCTATGGTTCATGCCTACTAAGACAACATGATCATAACATCATGACCCATGATCTAGAGCTAACATCAGTTTTCTTCACATTGAAGATTTGATAGGAATACCTGATGGGTGAGTAGTTTAACATCAACTATGACCACAAGAGTCCCCCGAATATCTTATCTTAGATGTATATGAACATGAGAATGAGGGTATAGATAGAGATCATCCAAGACTATAAAATTTATATTTTCTATACTCCTCAGAAATGGAATTTAGTGGCGTACTCTCTTTGAAAGAGGTCCATCTTGTAGTTACAGAGAAACGAAATAGTGTAGTTAGCTACAATGCATATATCCTTTAATGGTGTATATGAAGTATCTAACCTCCAATAAATGGTTGTCACCCCTCCACACATACAATAATTATAGGTAGCAGAACTAGGGGATATCGACTGAGAGACCTAAGATGCCCAGTTATCCACAAATAATTCCACTTATGGATATTATATTGGTGGGGATCACATAATTATTTTTATAGGGAACCGATCTGTACAGGTGGTGTTACTGGATGAGGATTTTAGGGAGTTCCAAAAATCCCCTTTGGTGTTAGTTCTTGGTATGATGATGATATGTTAGTATCTCTGATGATATATCTAGTGGTTGGGGATGGATAAGGTGATGTAAAATTTTCTGTCTCGATGCCCCACTTTTCAGAAACAGGAGACTGATCCCTAGATTCTTGTAGGCTTTACCTAACCACATGAGGTGACATAGTAGATTTGGGATTGTATATCGGAGTCTTTTTTATGTGTTTACCTTGCTTATCGATTATAAACAATACCATCGGGTTGATTGATGACCTAATCACCATGTCATCCCCCATCATATTGATTCGTGAGCATTTTTCAGTAGAGGGAATGAAATTCCTCTTTGTGCAGGAGATAGATCGGCTTCATGGACAGTCATTGATTATTGTTTCAGAATGTGATGCTTGTTTCACATCCCATCTATGGAATGGATTGAAAGTTGTGTTTATGACCTAGTTACGCTTGATCATAGCATTTCATCCTCAGTTGTATGTCCAGAAAGAGAGTACCATTAAGGTTCATGAGGACATTCTATGTTCTTACATCTTATACATTATTCATAGTTGGGTGGATCACCTGCACTTGGTTGAGTTTGTGTACAAAAACAGATACCACTCAACCATTAGTATGTAACTATTTGAGGCCTTTTATGGCTGACCATGCAGATCAGCACTTTGTTCAACCGACCCAATAGAGTCAGCACTCATGAGTCTGATGTTGGAGTGAGCTACTACAATGTAGGTGCAAATCATCTAGGAGAACATGAATACGACACAAATTAGAAAAAAGTTGTGTGATATTAGGAGACTGAGGACCTTGGTGTTTGAGGAGGGATACCATGTGTTCTTTTAGGTCTCACATTAATGGTGAGAACATCGATTTTGATGGGGAGTTAAGATATCTACCAGATATATCAACCCTCTTCAGATTCAACGTAGAGTTTGTGAGGTGGTGTACCACCTAACTCTACCCCTGTAGTTTCACCTGGTGTATAATTTATTCCTTAACTGAGGAGGAACATGCACGATTGATCTCACATCATTAGCTAGGACGAGATGGACCTTGATAATGGTGTGAATATTTAGGAGTACCCAGTGGTGATCGAGGATCAACAAGAAATGATCCTTCATTGGAGGTTGATTCATATGATGTGCAACAGATGGTTGCACAATAATCATCATGAGAACACATGAGAGCATGGGTCATAAATTCATGCTCAATAACATCATGTTTTTGTTGAGTAGTCCTTGTTTTGAATTTTGAGTATTTAAATACCTAATTTGGGGAGAATGTAATCACTCATATTTTATCCCTTTTTATATTTATAAATTATATGGGAAAATTCCAAGACCAGGCGCAGAGACAACGTGAGATTCTAAGGACCGGTGTACCCAAGAAAAACCAGTGAAAAGGTTTAGTTGTTAATATAATTAATAACCAATTTTTATTTAAAATTAATAAATCATAAATGGGTGCTCTGATCAGAAATCAAAGGGCACTGTTGAGTTCAAAAAAACATATTTACCATTGGTGGGGCCTAACCCTGACCAATGTGGTTAGAGGGTGGAATTATGTTTTTGTATATAATCATAATTAAAATATTAAATAAAAATATTTTATTTGAATTTGTGTTTTTTCTTTTATGTATGCACTAATGTTTGAAATCCAGGGTGATGACCAAACCCTAGAAATCCTCTATGACCAGAAGATGGAGCATCCTCCAATGATCGCTGATGGATTGGGGAATCAAGAAAAACGAACCCCAGATTCCAAAAAATGACAGATGATGATGTAATGATGAAAACCATCATCAAAAAATGATCCAAATACCATGTAGGTTGTTGTTTGATTATGATTCATTTCCTATTCTTATGTTTGATGAAAAACATGTAACAACTCACAAATAGTTTGATCCATGGATTGATCACTTGTGGGATGTGAGTTATTTTTCAGGAATTAAAATGGGGTTAAATCTATGAGATTGTTTTGATCATAATGATCCCTTAAAAAGGATGAATCAAGTTTGACATGGAAAAATTCCAAGACAATACATTTGGTGATTTTATACTTATCCTTTTCCACCATTCAGCATGTTCTTCCTAATTGTATGAGTGGATTTATTATTTCGCCTTCTATTGGTGGCGCAACAACCCAAAACTGAAGATCGGACACCCCCACAACACTAGAGAGGTGTGATGGTGGAGGAGTGGTGATTTTTGGTCATGGAAGAGTGAAATAGGGAGGATGCCTTTGGGCAGGCCAACGGAGGCAGACTGGAGCATGGTGGGGGACCGCATCAGAGTTGGAGTGGATGGAGGAATGTTTCATGGAAAGAGGTTGTCGCATTGACTGTGGTATGTGGCTTAGGGACAAATAAGAGGAAACAGTTGTGGTGGTGATGCCTCGGGACCAGGAACATATGGTGGGTATACTTTTTGAAACACGAAACAACACCATGTCAGCCAGACGTCATAGTCGAGGCAGACTACCGACAACATAATAAAACGGCCCACATGGCGTGCATGACCAAACAAGTCGGGCAGCTTCAGAAGATTGGGATAAGCATGTAAATTGGTCCAGGATGGTTTAGGTTAGACCAAACTAGACTGGGTTAGTTTGGCCGGATCGGGTCAGGTTCGGTGGGTCTAATCAGACCGAGACTGGACGTAGGTCAGAACATTATATAAAAATAGTCGTAACATTCAAACAGTGAGTCCACATGACAAGTCGTTTGAGGAATTTATACCCTTGTGATGAGATGATTCTTTTTAGATAATCTAAGTAATTACTTGTGAAAGATGGAATAAATACTATAGGATTGCTAAGGAAGTTCTCTAGGAACAAGCTTGCTACGAGCGGAATCCGGTGGCTGGCTGTGACTTGGTGACAACGTGACCTGGGTGTTGCAATAATTATCGAAAATACATGTATTATCTAAACTAAATGTTTTATCGACCTTATATGTGTTATCAAAACAGCATGTGTTATCAGAACTCCCTGTGTTATCAACATTCAGTATGTTATCAACACAATAACTATGTGTCTTACCAATACTAGGTTTTTTGTGGACAATGTCTAATATTTATTCCTTTCATGATATTGACGTATTCCACCATGATCTGACTTTATGTAATGTGTTTCCATTATGGTATACATATTTTGTTTCATTTTTGGTATAGATTGTGTTTTAATTAGTGTTATTTATTATTGTATTTGGGGTGTCCCTATAACGTATTGTTCATCTCACCCTTGCATGGGATTTTCTTGCACGTGTCTTTTTTTGTGAGTAAAATCGATGCATTGAGGTAGTTATGGGTGGATAGGGAATGGGTGGTTCGTAGAGTGATTAGATTTAAGTGTCTTGCCCGTATAGTTTTTGACAATTATCATAAACCTATCTTTCATTAAGGAATTTCTGCGGATGAGTTTTAATAACTTGTGAATTCACATTAACGAACTCTTTCTTTTGGTGGGATGGTATTTTGGCCCTTTTTAACTATTTAGTTTTCTAGTATCGTACTATGTGTTTGGTATCTTAGTGAATAATTTCATTGTTCACTTAGTGTTTTTACATTTTATAATGTTGGGCTTGGATATGGGGGCTTGTGTATAGGTATTTAGCAAAATGCCTCCCATTTTATGGATATGCCTACTTAATTCTAGTCGCCAGCCACTAGAATATTGGAGGCAGTCTTGGGGTTTCTTGTAACACCATAATATTTCACAGTATGTTATCTCATTAATGTAATTCAATAGCTTGTGTTATACGCAACACCGAGTTCGTTAGCACCACAACTTACCAAACTAGTTGTTCAAAAAGAAGTTATGGATATATGAACTACATTTGGAATATTATATACTCTCTATAATTTTAACATTCAAATTATGTGTTTCTTAGACATAAAATAAGAACAAATTCATTGTTTTAGATAAAAGAAAGTAATTTTCAAATATAATCATTTTTACCGCCATTTAATGGAGAACCCTTTTTAAAACAAATATTTTACACTTTTATATATTCAAATTAATGAAAATAAATTCTTCTTTAGAAGAGGGAAATAAAAATTTATTTTGGATAAATTTTTGGTACTTTTCTGATAACATTCATTTTTTGATGAATAGAGAAAAATACCGTGTTTTAATTGAAACCAACTTTTTTAATCGACATAATTGAAACTGTTAAAGTATGTATTTTAATGGTTTTTAAGTATACTTAGATTATATTTTTTTATTTAAAAAATTTATTAAATTATAATTAATTTCACATTTAAATTTGACATGAACACATGTCAATCATTTGATAGTTTTTAATTTTTAAAAACCCTCTTTTTTGTTTTAACAATGGGAATTATCTTTATATTTTTAATGAAAATTCTATGTTTTTAATTTTTTAAAATATAATTCATTTTTTAATTTGGATTATCAAAATTTCCTTAGGGTGAATTTTTTGTCTTTTTATTAAAATATTCAATTTTTGATGAATAGTGAAAAACACGGTGTTATTGTTTAAAACTGACTTTTTATTTAAATAATTATTTATTTTATTTATCTTTATTTTATGTCAAAATAGATATATAATAACTATATATGTTAAATGTGATTCATTGGAGTCATTTTATAAAAAAAAATTAGATATATAAATTTTTATTGAACTTTTAACCGTATTTTACCCACCCTCTATGAGCATCTGGAAATTTGAATAAAACCTAATTTTACCACTTCTATGTGTTAAATTTAAAAAATATGAGAGACCCAATTGATATCATTAAGTAAAATTTGGTTCAATATGATGAAAATCATTTTTGGGGAATAGTGACTTTTGACTTTTATTTACCACGGTTAAAAGTAAATAGGGTAATTAAAGGTAAAAATGATATTATAATTACCCTAACACATGTACTAATTCTATTGGATAAAATTATTTCGACCAAAATCAACCATAGTAGTAATATATGATCCTTTAAGTCCACATGAATTAGATTAGCACATTTATCATTATATTCTTTAAAGATGATTTAAAATTGTTATATTCTAAGTTCAATAACTAAAAAAAATTTAATATAGGGTTATACATAAGATAAATTAGATTATAAGTATTCATTAGAAAGATAAAAATATTTCCTACATAATTGCGTTTTAGTTAAAATTTTTATAAATTAATTAATTAAATTTATTTATGACATATTAATGATGCAGTAATTTCCTTATTAATGAAGTAACCAAATAAATGGTATAATAAATATTATAATAAATATAATTTCAATGTATTTATGACATCCAAGAATTTTCTAGGTAAATATGACATGTTATGGTTGATTAAATTTTTTTTTTTAAGAAATCATGTTTTGATGACTTTCACAAAATCCAAATACTAAATAGTGTCAAAATTGACATAAATGAGTTTTTAAAACAAATATTATATTATTAAATTATATAACATTAAAAAAAATACGGTTCAGAAAAAGGGACTAAATAAAATTATATATGTCTTTAATGATATAATTTAGCTTCTCTTTGATGTTTAGAGTAATATTATTAACCACATAGTCTATGAATAAAAGTAGAGACAGTAAAAGATAAAATATTTAACTAAGAGTTAAATCTAAATGATAAGGTTAAAATGGTAGCCTAAACTTGTTTAAAACATATTGGATAAGATAAATTAGACCAATAACCACCTATGTATTGATATAAATTCATTTTTAGCCATTAAAATTTGAATATGTTTGTATAATAAATTATTATTTTATTCATTTCCTAAAGAGACCCTCAACCCTCAAATAAAAGGCCACTTCCCCATCTCTCAAAATAACACCTCAAAAACCATTTGGCTCAGCCAAACCCTACCGCAATATCCTCCCAACATCACTAACATAAACATAGAGTCCTTACTTTGATTATAAAAAATCCATCCTAATGAGCCCTTTTGATCAACTCAAAAGGAAACACTTAAAGAAGCGGTAATAATTTCACCACCGTATTTCAAGTTATTTTCTTTTTCCACTTTCGCTTTCTTTGTCGTTACCATACCACAAAAATAACTAATGTACCTCCTAAATACTGTGATGTTATTATAAATATGTTACAACTGTATTCGTTATTTTATCCATACTATAAATGACAGAGTCACCATATGTGCATACGTACGTCTTACCATCTCCACGTCCTGGGGTAGTATGTTATTCAAACACGTCATTATTCGGATGGGTATAATAATGAGTAAAACTGATGTAAATAAAAAATATAAAATTATAATTATTATCTTTATATTATATTCCATCGAATTACATATTATTTCACTATCAATATAATGATATTTTCGCTCGTTCGTACGTACAGATTAACGTCTCCATGACGCGATAAGATTCATTCCCACGTTCACCATTAATCGATGATTATAAAAATATATATTATTAATAAGTACGTAATATATGAAATAATAATTCTACTTGATACATATATCTATATATATATTTTTATGTATGTATTTACTTACATATATCTTATTCACTTACTTTCGTTTAATAAGATATGAAAACGGAAACAATGTTTATGTGTACGTACGACCTACCATCTTCATAAATTGTGCCTTCGATTTAATATATATATATGTATTATAAATATTCATATTCAAAATATATATGAAATATAAAATCATGTTTTATATTCTGGAAGTATTTAAATCATTATATAAATGATACGATTATGAATAACATGTTCAAACACATACGATAAAGAAAGTGATTATTACCCAAAATATAAATTTAGATTGAAATAATTATTATATGGGAACTATAATGTCATAAATTAATCATGTATGATATAATAAATATGAATATAGTTCTGTTATAATTTGATAAAACACTTTGGACATTATACAAGAGGTTAAACATACCCTCGTCCAATAGAAAGTGCAAGATAAGGGTTAATTTTACAATATCATTATTATCTGAGGTTATTTTTACATAAGTATATACTGGGAAATATTTATTACCCATGTCCATGTATCATAAAATAATTTTCAAATGGATTTTTTAATGGACCTATTTACTAAAACATCATTTTAAAATTTTTAATGATTTATTCTTCTGAACAATTCTCATTAAATTCCATGTTTTTAAAATGGTTTTATGGATTTATTTATATGGACATGAATGTTTTAAAATGTTAATTCCTTTAAATGTTTCAAATTGGAATGGGACACTTTGATTCAAAAATGTCTTTAAAATTCTTCTTTTATAAATTATGTGACTTTTAAATGACTTCAAAAAATAAAGAGACATTTCTCTCAAATAGTATTGATATCATCTATGTCAACATCCTTTGATGGATTTTACACTAGTTTGATGTTGATTCATTATGATTAAAATCATCCATAATTTATTGAATGTTTTTTGTTATGATTAATTGTTGATGAGTAATTTTTGTACGATTCATGGTTTATGGTTAACGTATTAACATTTTGAATGCTAGTTTTAATACGAATGTGTATGTTATCATTCAAACTTTTCATATGATGAATGTATTGGACTTAGTAAGTGATGGTTGGAGCCCGTGATAGATCCTCATTACATCTATAAGTCTAATGAGACAATTAGACATGGTATTGGCCATGGCCTTTCCCAATTTTCATATATTGTTTTCTCTTAGGCGTTAATCATTTTTAGACTTCTTGGTCAAGGCATTGACACAATGTTTCAGAATGTACTTCATTATACATTCCATCATTATGAAAATATTATTAATGGTTCATGTGGTTATTATATTAGTAGAATACCCATGACTATTTTTTGTTTTCACATTATTTACTCAGATCATATTCCCACCATAAATTGTTCATGTTTATAATTTTAAAAGGCATGTGATTTCAATTATTCCCCTTACCCAATGTTTATGTTATCTTCTGCTGTATTTCTTACCCTTATTGAGTGTTTGAGCTCACCCATTTCGTATGTTTTATTTTCCATGGATTACAATAAGTATATTATGATTGATATGTAGGGTTAATCTAAATGGAACAATGGAGTTCTCATAGAACTATGTATTCTGTATTTAATGTTTGAAATTGTAATGTAATGTTGATGTGTGTATTCTAATTTCCAAGACTGCTAAACTTATCAGTCATTTGAGACGTGGTTCCTTGTAATCATACCAATTTATTAAAATAATGCACCAACTCTGTGTTAATGGGGTTGGGATGTTAGAGTTGGTATTAGTTTACATTTTTCAATAACCATGGAAATTAGATTTAGAAAAACTCTAATTAGAGAACATTACCCGAAGATATTCTTTGAGGATTAGAATAGAAGAACCTACTAGAATTTTGGTAATGTATATATTTGGTGAATTTTCTATGAAATACATCCTTGTTTGGATATGATCAAGTAGAGGCGGCTTTGGCACAGATGTACCTAGGAGTGAAAACACATACAAGGAGCTTCGAGCTTGACCCAGGGTACCCTAGTACACAAAAATTGGCCTTGATGCACTCTTAGATATGACCCTCCTAGGCGATATGCTTAGGATAATTAACATTTTCATTACACGCCATTGTGATCAATTTAGGGGTAAATAATTCCTCAAATAAAAAATTTTATGGTTATTTTTGATATTCATAAACTTTTCAATTTACGTTATGTGTTTTACATGTTTGGAATTATGCATTGTGATTCATAAACTATCCTAGTGTATGACATTGTTTAGAAATGGCACCTAGTATACGGAATGAGAATTCCAGTGATACGCATGATCGAATGATTAGGAAAGACCATATCCTTCATGGTATGAATCCAATATTTAAAAGGGAAATAGTATCTCACATATTCTCATCTTACGAAGAAATATTATCATGTGTTAATCACATATGTAATTTTTTTTAAGTATTATAGCTTTGATGGGAAGCCAGAGAATAAAATGATCGTAGAGAGAAATAAGGATAAAGGGCATAAGGGAAAGATGGGTTTTCCCTTATGTGATAACTGTGGAAAGAATCACCTTGGTAAATGCTTGAAGGGAATAAGAATTTGTTTTAAGTGTGGAGAAAAAGGACACTGAATACGTTATTGAAAGGGTTAGAGAAAGGTTTCAAATGTACAATGCATCATCTTCAAGGAGTTGGGACACAACGTGAATCAATGTCCAAATCATCAATGTATACCAAAAATTTAGTTGTTTGATAGTAATAATGTTATGATATTAACACAGATGAAGAGTGATGACTGGTGCTCTTATGTTTATATAAAATAATTATGTCATTTGAGTATTGTATCAACGATACACTGGTTAAAATAATTATTGAGCATATAAGGATTTTACAGTAGTACTATTTCATTATGGATTTGAGATTGTGTGGTACCAAGAAAAGACACTCAATAGCGAGTTAAACTTTTTAGAAAATACACGGTTTAAGGAAATATAAAACTTTAATATGGTCCTGATACTAAGTTATTGATTTTTCAATAAGAGATGGTTGATTTGGATAAATTATATTGGATATTCTTGAATACCTTGAAACTGATTAATGATTTTTATATTCCATCATTATTGGAGTTTACAACATTTTTAGATATAAAGAGTATATCAATTATTTTATAAGGAATAAGGGAACACGAATGTAATCAATATGGTTTTATGGTAAATCAGCTTGTTACCATGTTTTAAAATAATACATATATGAAGGTATTCATATGTTATTACATGGAAAAATGGATATTAAATTTTTTTACCTTACTTATAAGTTTTGTACTGTGAGTTTTGACAGAAGTATTTTGGATAAGTCTAAAGTTTGGAATGGATTAATTTTGACGTTGGATACTTTTAATAAGGTTAAATCATTTTTGATGATTATTTTTGAATTGTTATAAAAAGGACAACCTGAAGGTTGCGTGACAACCTATCGTGAACGACAAGGGTGTGATAGTTGAACCCGCAACCAAAAGGTGTGCGTCACCTACTACTGGCCTACGTGATGTCCAGGTTTGTGTAATGCAGTGTTTTTTAATAGTCTGAAAACTAAATTATAAATTTATTTTTTTGGATCCCTATATGATGATGATAAATAGATTATTTTTTAATTTTATTATATATTGGATTGAAAGGTGAGTTTGTCATAGTAATTAGTTGAAGGATGAAACTCTACTTCTCAAATATGTTTTTCTCTCTCTTATTCTATGAATATTTTAATTCTTAAAAATTAGGGAAGGGCTCATAAAACCAAAAATGTGTTATGATAAAACCTTATGTTTTGTTGAACTAGCGATATTTTAAATCATCATGGATTGATCGATTTGTAGGCCAATTTAACACTTTTTTGTGATTGATTACCTTAATCACTCACTAGATATTTTTTATATTTTTTACTCCAATTATGTGTCCCAAATTTCCAGCAATGTTATTCTAATCGAGATCATAATTTTGTGGTGACTTTTTCATTTCCCTTTCCCTCTTATTAAGACTAAATTTTATTAACCAAATTTATGATGTGGGTTTTACACAAAGGTATTTTTATATTTCTAACCTTTTATTTTCAATGAAAAAATTTTAATTATGAGGACACAGTTTATTGAAGTATTTTAGAATGTAACGACCCATGATTTTACATTACACGATCTCATTAATGTAATTCAGTAGAATGCACTACATGCAACACCGAGTTTGAGTGCACCACAACTTACCAAACTAGTTGTTCCAAAAGAGGATATCAATAGTATTAACTAAACATTGAATCTTATATACTCTATATAAATAAAACATCCATATTATTTGTTTCTTAGACATTATATAAGAACAAATTCATTTTTTTAGAAAAAAGAATGTATTTTTAAAAAAATGAAAATTTAATTCCTTTTAATGGCCAACCCTTTTTGAAACCAATATTTGACCCTATTATATATTAAATTTAATGAAATTAAATTCTTCTTTAGAAGAAGGATATAAAAATTTAGTTTGGAAAAAAAATTTGTACTCTTCTGATAACTTCCATATTATGATGAATAGTGAAATATAATATGTTTTAATTGAAAAAACATTTGTAATCAAAATAATTTATAGTGATAGATTATGTATTTGAATATATTTTATGTATAATTATATTAAATATTTATCATTTAATATAATTTAGGTCATTAGAAGTATGTTCACATTTAAATTTGACATAAATACATGTCAATCTTTTCATGGTTTATACTTTTTAATACCCCACTTTTTTTGAAAATGGGAATTAATGTTATATATGAATTAATTAAAATTCATAATTTTGAATTTGAAAAAATATAATTCATTTTATTCTTTTTTATATCAATTGTAGTTTAAGGGAATTTTTTGTATTTTTCTGAAAACATTCAATTTTTGATGAATAGTGAAAAACACTACGTTATTGTTTAAAACATACTTTTTTTAAATAATTATTCATATTATTTAATTTTTATTAATTCAGAATAGATATATAATACCTATATATGTTTAATGTAATTAATTGGATTCATTTTATTAAAAAATTGGAAGTATAAATTTTTATTGAAATTTTTACAATCTTTTAGCTACATTCTATGAGCAATTTTAAATTTGCATAAAACATAATTTTACCACATCTATGGGTTGAATTTAAAAATTTCAAGTGACACTATTGATATCAGTATATAAAATTTGGTTCAATAAGATGAAAATAATTTTTTTAGAATTGTAACTTTTGACTTTTATTTACCACGGATAAAAATAAATTGGGTAATTAAAGGTAAAAATGATATTATAATTACTCTAACACATGTCCTAATTAGATTGGATAAGTTTATTTTGACCAAAAAAAATTTAGAAGTAAAATATGATCCTTTAGGTCCACATGGATTATATTAGGACATTTATTATTATTATATTATATGAAGAGTTAAAAGTGTTACATTCAATGTTTTATAACTAAACTATTTTTAATATAGGGATATAAATAAGATAAATTCTACTATAAGTATTAATTATAAATATATGAAGATTTCATACTTATTGGTATTTTATTTTTAATTTTAAACATTATATAATTAAATTTATTTATGACATAATGATGATAAAATAATTACCATATTAATGAAAGAATCAAATAAATGGTATTATAAATATTAAAATAAATATAATTTCAATGTTTTTATCACATAAAATAATTTTCTAGGTGAATAATTAATTTTAGGGTTTTTAAATGTATTATTTTTGAATAAATCAAGTTGTGATTACTTTCAAAAAAACCAAATACTAAATAGTGTCAAAATTGACATAAGTGAGTTTTTTTGAAAAATATTATATTATTAAATTATAAAATATTCATAAATGAATAATTAATATCAAAAGGGATTAAATAATATTATATATTTCATTAATGAACCACTTTAGGTTCTCTTGGATGATTATGGTATGTTTATTAAAAATATATTGTAAGAATACATGAAGACACGGTAAAAGTTAAACTATTAAACTAAAAGTTAAATCTAAAATATAATGGTAAAATGGTAACCTAAACTTGTCTAAAACATATTGGATGAGATTATCTCAACCCATAACATCATAAGGCTATGAATAAATTCATTTTGAGCCATTATAAGCTGAATATGGTTGTTGAATATATTAATATTTTACTCTTTTTATAAAGCAACACTCACCTCTCTTAGAAAAGGGATCATACCCTTCTCTCGAAATCAAACCTCAAAATAGATTTGGATCGGAAACAACCTACCCAAATATCCTACCAACTTTCCCCACATAAATCTAGATTTTTTACTTTGATCAGAAAGCCATCCTAAGGAGTCCTTTTGATCAACATAGTGGGAAACATCAGAAGAAGAGGTAATAATTTCACCACCCTCTTTCAAGTTCTTATCTTCCTCATCTTCCTCTTTATTTGGTGTTTCCATACCAAAATATTAACTCTAGTACCTCATACATACTATGATGCTATTATAAATATGGTACCACCATATTCGTTATTTTATCCATATTATAAATGACAAATTCACCATATTTGCATACGTACGGCTTACCGTCTCCACGACATGGTGTAGTTTGTTATTCGAACACTTCATTGTTAGGATGGGTATATAAATGAGTCTAAATTATATAAATAATAAATAGAAATTTTTTATTATTCTGTATATATCATATATCATACAATTACATATGATTTCACCATCAATATAATGATATTGTCGCTCTTGCGTATGTACAGATTACCGTCTCCATTACACGATGAGATTAATTCCCAAATTCATCATTCATCAATGATTATAGAAATATATGTTATTAATAAGTATGTAATATATGACAAAATAATTCCACTAGATATATATATATATATATATTTACTTATATATATCTTATTCTCTTACTTCCGTTCAATACGATATGAAAACCGAAACAACTTTTATACGTACATACGACATACCATCTCAATTAATGGTGATTTCCATTTCATATATCTATCTATTATAAATATTTATATTCTAAATATATATGATATATAAATCATGGATTATATTCTGAAGGTATTTAAATCATTATCTAAATGATACAATCAATAATAACAAGTTAAAACACATACGATAAAGAAAGAGATTACTACCCAAAATGTTAATTTTACATAAAAATAATTAATAAATGGGTATTATAAAGTAATAAATGAATAATTTATTATATAATAAATATGAATATGGCTCTATTATAATTAAATAACATACCACTGTAATTATAGAGAAGGTTAAACATACCCTCGACCGAAGGAAAGTGCAAGGTAAGGGTTAATTTCACAATCTCTTTATTATCTGAGGTTGTTTTTACGTAAGTTTCTTCTTAGAAATATTTATTATGCATGTTCATGTTCCATAAAATATTTTCTCAAATGGATTATTTCTAAGGGATTTTTTTTATTAAAACATCATTTTAAATCATTTAAATATTTATTCTTCTAAACCATTCTCATTAATGTCCATGTTTTCAAAATGGTTTTGAAGATTTATTTATATAGACCAGAATTTTTTAAAATGGTAATTCATTTCAATTATTCCAAGTGGTAAGGGAAACTTTGATTCAAAAATTTATTTAAATTTATTCCTTTAAAAATTATGATAATTTTAAATGACTTAAAAAAAGAGATATTTCTCTCAATTAGTTTTGAATTCATCTATGTCAACATCCTTTTATAGATTTTACACTTGTTTGCCATTGATTCAGTATGATAAAAACATTCCATATTGTATTTAAGGTTTTGTGATATGTTTGGTTGTGGATGAGTTATTTTTAAACCATTCCTGGTTTATGGTTAAAGTAATAAAATTTCTTATGCCAATTTTAATACAAAAGATTATGTTATGTTTCAACCTATTCATATGAGAAATGTATTGGACTTAATAAGTGATGGGTGGAGCCCTCTGTAGCTCCTCAGTGCATAGGTAGGTCTCATTAGACAATTAGATGTGGAATTGGCTGAGGTGTTTCCCAATTTTTATATATGGTTTTGGTCAAGGCCTTAATCATTTTTAGACATCTTGGTTGAGGCCTTGAGAAAATGTTTTAGAATGCCCCGCTTTATACATTCCCTCGTTATGAAAATATTATTAATGGTTCATATGGTTATTCGACTTGTAGAATACCCATGAATATGTTTTATTATGGCATCATCTACTCAGCTCATGTTCCTGCCATAAAGTGTTCATGTGTATTATATGTAAAGGCATGTGTTTTCAATTATTTGCCTATCCAAATTTTTGTGTTATATTTAGTTGTACCTTTTACCATTTTTGTGCATTTGAGCTCACCCCATTAATATGTTTTAATTTCCCAGGATTCCAAGAATTGTATTATAATTGATATGTAGGGTTAAGCAAAAGGGAATAATGGTGTTCTCAAAGAAATATCTAAGCTCTTTTTTATGTTAGGAATTGTAATTTAATGTTGATGAATATAATCTATTTTCCACGACTTCTAAACTAATCATTCCTTCAAGACGTTATTAATTGTAATCATGCCAATGTATTAAAATAATTCTCTGACTCTGGGTAACTGGGGTCCGGGGGTTACATTGCCACAACATGGGACCCTTTGGGATGGGTTGTGACATATTAAATATGTATAAACGGTTTTTATATGTTGATATATGTATTATCAATATATTTGAATTTCATTTAATTTTTGGAATTATAATTCTCTTTATTTCCAAATAATAATGAAAACATTATTCAAGTTATGTTTATACTTGGACCTCCATAAATTTTTTATTTAATTTTCATCACTTCATAGATTAATGGTTAAGATTAATTATATAGTTAAAGATAAACCATTTATAAATTTTTATTAAATGTGAAATAATATTTTAGCTTACATTCACTCTTTGAGAAATGAAAACCTTGTTCGTTTGTATATGCCAACTAACGCCTCTATGGAATGACATATTAATATTTTCATTGCTAACATAAATGGATGGTTCATAGAATGTATTTGATGAATTTTGAATCATATTTATGACATGATTACAATTCCTTATATTTTATGTTAATATATATCATGTTATAAATAATCTAACTTGTTTTTACAATTTACAAGACAATGTTTTTCATTGACTATATATTCAGGAATCATCACTAAAAATATCATGAAATTAATTTGGTAAATTATAAATAATTATAATTAAAACATTATAGTTTATATGAAAATACATGAATTATGATCCGGATAACAATGAACAAGTATCTACATATAAATTCTAAATCATTCATGAATTAATATAAATCACAAATTTTATATGGTGAATGTAAACTATAACTAACTAAAAAATATAATAAATTAATATATCGGAAGATTATATATGGTAATAAATATGAATATGTTTAAAAAATAATATATAATGATTGTTATATTTATTTTACAAAGATGCTAAAAGATCTCTATGTAAGTCGATATTAATGGTATGGGGTTTTCATTGACTCAAATTTTTTTCATCATTCAGGATTATTATTTTTTAACTATAAATTTACATGGTTTTTATCATATAATATAATGATATTATATTGAATTTCAACTTAATTATTTCATTTTAATTTTCAAAATAAATCAAACTTCTTTGATGGATTTATTTCCTAATAATATTTAACGATTTTATGTAATTACCTTTAGGTCGCATGTATTCCTTTGTCATGATTTAATTAAATTATTTTGGGGTTAGGGATGTTTCATGGTATTAGAGGATAAAAAAGAGATTTTTTTATACTATCTAGGAACATGGTTGAGTAGAATGGTATTATTTACCGTGTGGTAAATGCACAAAATGCCTCTGTGAGGTTCTAGTAGTATTTCTTAATGCTTCAGTACATCGAGACAAACCATGTGAATTAACTAGGGAACCATACAAGGTTTAGTAATTTTCCAGTGCTGATAGACTATTAAAATTCTTGGGTATTTTAACCTTCTATCCTCATGTAAAAGTGTGTGACCACCAAGCCGAATGGATTGTAGGGGAACATGGTTAATGTGCACTATAAGTTTAATGGTGTGGCCTCTACCATGAAAATAAGTTTCCCTCCTACGGACCATTAAAAAATGTGATTTTTAAATTTTTCACTTCTATTTTTTAAATCCTAATCACCACTTAATATAAATTTTCCTCATCCAAAACCATCTCTATAATAGTTTGGGATGCTCAACTTGGATTCTCATTGTAATTCCTTCATTTATCATTGATCACTTCGAGGTATGTCATGATTTTATAATGATTTTTCTCAACATTATAGATACACACATGATCAATTAACCTTACACCTATTAGATACCAATTAGTCTATATAGGTTTGATCATATTGGCTGGATTGTGGTTTGAAGACTTTTATTGTGGATCAAGGATCATAATAACCCTATAAAGTCTCTTCTGATCTCCGTTTTCAAAGGTGAATTATTTATCCCCCGTGATAATGTATATGTTTTTATAAAATGGTTAAATTAGATGAATCTAATTTCATTATTTATAAATTTATTTTGTTTTTTCATTTTTTTGAACTAATTTATGTTTTAAATGTAATTATATAATTTTAAAAGCTTTTAATTTAAGTTTATTCAAAAATTAGTTTATTTTCACTAACGGTTTCATCATATTATTGTGTGGTGGGTTTCATTTGGAAATTGGGATTAAAACTCTGTAGAGGACATGTATTTGATTCATAAATGTTATAAAAATGGATATACTTATTTTGAAATTTAATATTTAAAATTGGTCCATTGGAATCCTTCGGTGCATCGAAAATAGACATGGGTACCCATAGAGAGTGTTGTACCACATGGAGGTAACTTATGGGATATCAATGGACCATGTAATGACTCAATATTCTATTGTAAGACAATTATTCCATGTTTAGGATATATTTTTTTAGAATTTATTCCTATATTATAGGACCCAATATATAGCACTTTTTTTATAGTTTATTTATCGCATGATGGATTATGTTATGGATCAGTTTCTCACATGTTTTTTTGAGGCTATATCAGAAGATTTCCCACAATGGTTTATGTCATGGATGTGACTTTAATTTTATACATTATGGTTTACTGATATTATTTTTTGCTTCATCACATATAAATATAATATTCTTATTTATGATTATGATAATAATTTATGAAAAACCAAAGGAAATTGTTTTAATAATGGGTTTGGATTTATTACAATGCCTTGAAAAAATGATTTTGTTTTGAAAGATAAATCTTATGAATTATTGATATTAGAACTCATTTGGAATATATAGTGGTACAATATTAGGATTTATGCTCACATACTACCTTTACAATTGGGTGGTTTGAGATGTTTTATTACCACATCTAGGTACGGTAAACTAATTTTTCTTTATGATGGATTCTCTAGTAGTTGTTACCTTATTTTTAGAGTTTTTGGATGTGATTTTTGGTAACATGAGGAAATTCCAATCTTTTATTACTCCTTATATATTAGCATATCCTACATCACATGGGTTTTATTGATATATTTTTATATTTTCCTTTGTATTTTTACTCTATTATTACATACTGGTTTTTTATATTCCAGACTTAATTTGTTACCTTTTTTTCACCAAAAATGTTATTCCAACCCAGGTGGTTTGTCTAGTTGAGATGGATTGGACTGTTGAGATTTTTTATAAAAGTATATTCTCAACCATAAGTGTGTTAACACCACCTTATATTTATTATATGTATTTTGTATAATCTATTTTGCACTATTGTTATTTAAAAAGATAGTGTGTGAGGGTTCATTTCCAGCTCACTTATTTGACGGACAGTATGTTACAATGAGTTCTTGTAATTTGTTTACCATTTCTCAGACATAGTGTCAAAGGTCATTTGGCAGAACTGGTTTGAGAGTTTAGTTAAATGGAAATTTACCATCTTAAATAATTTTATTGCGTTCATAATATTTATAATCGCATTATGTTATTGATGTTTTAAATCAAAGACCTCAATTCTTGGAGTTGGTTATATCTTTTGGGAATACTATCTAATATTTATTTGTCATTTTATTATTCTTAATTGAAAATTACTCAATGAATATATCTTTCAACTATGAGAGGTGAATCTATGATATCAGATCCAATGGATATTCCTCTAGTCGAACCTTCTTGGGAAGATGATGTAATCAATGCAATTATTACTCTAGGTCATGTGGGCATCAGAACCTATGATGCTTGGAATATAATGGCTATAAATTCACTATAAATTATCATCTCTTCCTCAATGGTGAAAGGGTACCCTTTTAATCTCAATAATAATATAATAGGATAGTATATTCAAAAACCTAAAGAATCCTAGGTAATTTGGGGTGGGTTTTTCCATGTATATGGTCGTATCTTGGGGATGGAAATGGAGGGACTCAACATAAAAGTGAAGTAACAGATGGAAATTACCTATAATTATTTAATGAAAATCATTAATCAATAATTCTACACTAATAAATAATTTCTTATGAAGAGAAAAAGAATTTATCCATGGAGAAAGTTGAGAATGTTGTTCTAAAATATTCCTCCCACATTATTGAGCTAGATCATATGGCACCAGAGCAAGTAACTAATTAGTACACTATAAGGACCCGACCGTAAAATATTACATAATATTGAATAAAATGAATAATTCACATTGATAATCTTTTTAGGTTTATAGTTTTAGAGAAAAAGGACATAACTATTACATCACAATGATTACAAATTATACACATCTACTCAATTTCCATTTTTTCACCAAATAAAAACTCATGAACAAAAGAGTCATGTATAGTTCCATGTTTTAAATGGCATGAAATTTCCTTGATCCCATCCTTGACCCTATTCATCTTTATGTCATGTGGAAAAAATTTCAAAAACATATGATGAGCATAAAAAGCTCAGTAAGGGATATAAAAATACGGAAGGAAAACATTAGTCCATGTATACATAAAAAAATGAAATCATACATTACTCATGAAACATAATATCTTTAACATACCTCATGAGATTATAATATTTATGAATATCTCATAGAAATCATACGACATAAATGTAACTTGAGGAATTCATAACATTTTTACATATGGAGTAACCCTCATGGTTATGTTCTGAAAACCCATCACAGTATATTCCCTAAAACCCTTTGAGGAAACCATAGCGCTTAACTCCTTCACATTACCCAATGCATTGGAGAGCTATATCGGGCTCACCTTACCTTATTTTATCATGGAACCACCCGACTTCATAAACAATGCCCAAGAACCATAACATAATCATATCACATAAAACATGCATAAAGGAAATATAACATTTCCACATTTCAATCTAAAGATATCAATACACCACATTTATATAATCAAAACATTATTTTAACCATTTTCAATACAAAAATAAATGAAAAGTAAAACATGGTATTTAATTTTCATTTAAAATCATTATGTTTTGTAGAGGAACTGAAACTCAAATAATGGTTTGCGCAGCGGAGAAGTCATTATCACCGCATATGTAATAAAAAACATTCCTTTTGTCATTTAGTAAAATGTTTCAATTAAATATATTCCTATTCAAGGAAATTAAAAGTAAAAAGGGTTTTATACACTATATAAAATAATTTCGTGTAGAAATCAAAAGATGCCTCAATGAAAGGAGATTGAGACGAAGTCCCGTACAAAGATGTTACCCTTAGATTAAGGATAAATCAATTACATAATTATGTGTGAAAAATATAAATACACTCAATATAAGTCTATATTAAGTGAAAAAAATCATAGGTCATCCACACATATTCATAGAATTACATAATCAAGAAGAATAGGTTTAACCCAAAGAATTGAAATTGGGTTAAGAAGTTCCCTTATAGAAATTCGACATCCTAACAGCGTCACTTTAAAATTCAAAAAATGAGTTGATGAGAGATAAAAATGGTATCATATCACTTTGACATAAAATTTACATCAATAACGATATATAATATCATATCCCAACATAAGAATATATAAATTTAAAGACCTAAAAAAGATGTCTTTAAAACAGAGGAAGGTGAAGGGTTCCCTTACTGATTTGGGTAACTATCATAACATACACCCCATGAAAGAAGTGTCATAAAATGAAGATGTAAATACCCATAAATTAAATTATATTACACAAATAATACAATCATGGGATGTACATACACCACACAAAAGGAAATAGTGGAAAATGTAGTATGAATCTCACAGAAATAAAAAGTCATATAAAATCCCCTTACGTCGTTGTAATCAAACGATTCCTTTGACCAAAAGATAATAGAGAACAAATGAATTAAATAATACCATGAATATAAATATATTCATGATAATATATATCAAATGGCAGTACAAAATACACAACATGAAATAAATATGTGGCGAACAACGGAAATCTCAAGGAATTAAAAGTGAAATAAGAAATCCATTACCTCATGTCTGATTGGACTTGTTCATTTCTTTATATTCCTGAATAATAAACTTAGGTCAATATATAATTGCATAAGGACTTACATTAAAGTTTATAATTCAATTCATATCACATATTATCATGTTATAATAATTAGTTAGTTATGCAAGTTCATATCATATGTTTTGTCGATGTTCAGTACATGAGTCAGAAATGAACTTGTTTGAAAATATTTTTCCAATGTAATTATAAGTAAATAATCTCCATAATGTTATTAGTTATTTAAATATCATATATTTCCAGTATATATTCATTTTATACTATTCCATAACATTTGGATATAAAAAATGAAATTCACTGATCATGGAGACGGTAGGCCGTACGCACGCATGAATGATACTGTAGATAACCAAAGCTTATCATACATGGACATTACATTACTTTTTAGGAATACTTAATACATAACAAAAAAACAGTCAACAAAGGACTGTAATATTTTAGTGCCTTTGGAAACTTGGAACATAATATTTTAATCTTGGTCAAAGATCTTCAACATCTTTCATAATGATATTCCCTTTTTTATTTCCTAAAACCTTTATTTATATCCTTGGGAAGAGAAAACATATAAAGGGTGAGTTCAAATTCTCACTAATTGTAAGCATGGAGAAAATAAAACAAACCATATGAATTTTAACTTCAAAACATGAACATAAAGTTTAAACTTCAAAATCGTGAGTTCTGTAATAAATCTTAGAAGTACGTAAGGCATAGATCATAAAGGAACAATAATCATGATAAAATAGCATAGGAATGAAACATGTAATTCTGTCTACCAGTAATACCATGATATGATTTCCATAGTATCCAAGGCATTGCTGCCAATACCATATTAGTGGACAAAGTCCCTTTCTGAATCGAGTTCACTCCTCATTCCAGTCCTGTATCACTGAATATGAGTAACTTACCGGTCCATAAATGTGTATCTAATGAGATATAAATCTTTACCCAATGCATTGGAGGGAGATATAGGTCCCACCCATCTCATAATGAAATCATTCTTACATGTGCCACAACATGAACAAAAATCATTCCTCATTACCCAAAGTATAAAAAGGGTTTCATAAACATCATCCCATCATAAAATAATCCATAAAAAATTGGATATAATTTCATAATAAGAAAATTGAAACCATGTAAATCATAGAGAAATTATACTTGAAACATACACATATTAAATAATTCCATCTTATATGGAAAATGGTTTTGATAAAACACTTGAAATGGATTCATGAGGAAAATATCATTTCTTCTTCAAAATCATTTTCTTTTCACAAAATGCCATGCAATTTTATAAGAAAATATTGTTTTGAAAATATTCATCAAATATTGTAGATTATTCTTCATGAAAATAAGGTGTTATGAAAGCGTAAAAATCCGTTCATTCCGTATAAGATAAATAAAACATTCTTCTGGTACTTTTGTCGGAAAAGTCAAAAAGTACCTCATATGGTAAACAAAAGAATGATTCCTTCCAAACCATGTGGTAAAAGTCATAAAAGGGTAAAAATGAATTTAAAAATACATGCAAGAATACTAAACATTTTATGAAAACATTTTTAGAAAACATGGACATGGATGATAAACATAACCCCAGTAAACACTTACGAATAATCAATCTCGGATAAGAATGAGATTGGAATAATTACCCCTTACCTTAGGACTGATATGCTTCACACATATCCAAACTTCTTGTATAATGATCTAAATAATGTCATTTACTTATTAATGAATAATATTCATTGTTATGATATCATATATGGTTCACTTATGACTTTATATTACCCGTTCTTTTGTAAATTCCATGTTAAACCAGTGTTTTGTGTAAAATCATTTTATTTATCATACGTGTTTGGACTTGTTGTTAATGATATTATTATTACTTATATCATGATTTAATTACTTCCAGAATGTAAATAATAATTTACATATCATATATATTCAGTATATATAAATATAATAGATTGATAAATGAAAAGAAATACACCGTTCATGGAGATGGTAGGTCGTACGTACACTTGAACGATGTTTTCTTTTCCTTATTGACTTGAATGGAAATATGTTGATGACATTTATATATATACGTAAATACAGTATCTTCATCATGTCATATATTTCATTATTATTCATTTTATATACTTTATAATCATTCATGAATGGTTAAGATGGATAATGAATCTCATCGCGTCATGGCGACGATAGTCCGTACGTACGGACGAGCGATGATATCATTTCCAATGATCGTGGAACTGTATTGAATTGTATGTATAATATTTTAGAATCAATATCACTTTAGAATAATGATTTATAGTTTTTTATTTACACAATTATACCCATCCAAGTAAGGTGGTTGTCGAAAACAGATTACACCACGACGTGTAGACGGTATACCGTACGTACGCACGCGCGGTGATTTTTGTTTGCGTAGGATGGATAGAAGAAGAAATATAGTTGTTTAATATTTATAATAATATATCAGTATATTATATATACTTATTTTACTAATTATAGTGAAATAACTAAAGAATGATAAGTAAAAGATGAAAGAAACGTGAGAGAATCGGAAGAGGAGATTACCTCTACTTCGACGCACCTATTTTAAGAATCTTTTTAAGGAAGTAGAATTAGTCTTATAAGAAGACCAAAACCTCCAGAATGTTTCTAGAGATGTATAGATGAGAAATGGTCAGGGTTTGGCCGAGCTTCAAGGCTCAAAAGGGTTTGAAGAGAAGAGGGAATGGATGCCCTTTTTATAAGGGAGGAGAGAGGCACCTTTGGAAAAACTTAAAATATTATTTTATAATAAAGTCATATTCGGTTTATAATTACTCCAAATTAATTTATTTCTAATATAAAGTGGGGATGTATCTATATCCTCTCAACCAATAGGTTTTAGATAAGTTTAGGATACTATTTGTACCTTATCTTTTATATTTAACTCTAAGTTAAATAATTTAACTTTTACCGTGTCTTCTTGTTTTCTCACACTATATGGTTAATAAACATACTATAACAAGATACAAGAACACCACGTTTTTAATTATTAATATATATATCCTTATCTAAGTCATTTTTCCGAACCTTATATTTTTAGGAATATAATAACAATTGATAATATAATATTTGTTTTAAAAACTATTTTATGTCAATTTTGACACTATTTGGTAATTGTTTTTTTTTGAAACGTATAACAGCATGATTAGTTCGAAAGAAGTTTCTTAAATAAATATTAACATGTCATAGTAACCTATAAAATTATTTCAATTCATAAAAAATCTCAAATTACATTTATTTGGGTATTTATAATATCAATTATATTAATACTTCATTATTTAAGTAATTAGTGCATCACCATTGTATCATAAATAAATTAAATTATTTAATGTCTAAAAATTATAAATAAAATACCATTATGTAGAAAATATCATTATATTTCTAATGAATATTTATAGTATAATTTATATTATGTATAACCCTATATTAATAATGTTTTGGTTATTAAACATTGATTTTAACTATTTTAAATCTTTTTTAAATAAAATAATAATAAATGTCCTAATCTAATCCAAGTTGACCTAAATGATAATATAATATTCATAAGGTTGTTTTTGGTCGAATTTTACTCATCCAATAGATTTAGAACATGTTTTAGTGTAATAATAATATTATTTTTACCCTTAATTACCCTATTTACTTTTAACCGTGGTAAATAAAAGTAAAAAGTTACTATTCACAAAAAAATTGTATTTATGTTATTGAACAACATTTTACTCATTGATATTAACCGTTTCTCTTGTATTTTCGAAATTCCACTCACATAAGTGGTAAAATTAAGTTTTATGTATATTTTGAAATTCTCCTAGGAGGTGGGTAAAAGACGATGAAAAGTTCAATAAAAATTTTATATATCTAAAATTATAATATTATGACTCCAATAAATTACATTGAACATATATAGGTATTATGAATCAATGTTGACCTAAAATAAATATAAATAAAGTAAATAATTATTTAAATAAAAAGTCTGGTTTTAATTAGTAACTCAGTGTTTTCACTATTCATAAAAAATTGAATGTTTTCAGAAAAATACCAAAAATTCACCCTAGGCTAATTTCGATATTCCAAATCTAAAAATGAATTCCATTTTGAAAGATAAAATTTATAAAATTAGAAAAGAGTGTTTATTACTATTCATAATGGATATTTTATATAATATTTTAATAACATATCATTGTTTAGTGAAACTCGGTAATACGTACAACACACACTATCGTGGAAGGTCGTGATTGCGTGTAATGTAAGCCAAGTCAGGGTTGCGTGTAGTGAAAGACTCCTTTTTTGTTGCATATAATATAATCCAACCATATTTCATTTATAAATTGAATGTATATATATATACTGAATGTTGCGTAGAATAACTACTATCAAATGAACTTGGCATTGAGTGAAATGAATTCCATTTTGAAAGATAAAATTTATAAAATTTAAAAAAGTGTTTATTACTATTCATAATGGCTAGTTTATATAATATTTTAATAACATATCATTGTTTAGTAAAACTAGGTAATACGTACAACACACACTATCGTGGAAGGTCGTGATTGCGTGTAATGTAAGCCAAGTCAGGGTTGCGTGTAGTGAAACACTCCTTTTTTGTTGCGTATAATAGAATCCAACCATATTTCATTTATAAATTGAATGTATATATATATATATTTACTCAATGTTGTGTAGAATAACTACTATCAAACAAACATGACATTGTGCGAAACATGATCCAAGAATAGTGTTGCGTATACTGCAAGCTAATACAGTCTTACATATAGCGCAAGATAATCTTGGGGTAGCATACAATAGATGATATGAAAGAAATTAAAAATAATAAATCTCATAAAATCTCATGGTGTTGCATTCTACCCCACTTAAAATGAATTTCACCATCGAAATTCATCAGGGTTCTAAATGGTTTCTTACATGAGAGTTTTTTTCATACAGACCCACATCGTAAAAAGGAATACCAAAACTTATCTTTAAAATATATAGTATGAAACGTAACAGTGACCCAAATTAAGTAATCATTGGGTTTCCACATAAGATAACATAGGTAAAAATATGGATATGGGAGGGAAATCTAACCATCAAGTTCTGATGGAGAGTGGTAGAGGACATGGCTATGATAAATCCAACAGTCACAAAGCCATAAATTTGTGAAGATCTAAGGTACAATTAGATTCATCAGATATGAGGGAACTAGGAACACATTTTTGGTTTTAAATATCATTTCCCTAATGTCTAATATTTTTTGAATCAAAATATATACTTACTTGATTTTGGTACAATCTCACAGTTGTTTGTGCCTTAAAGAATTTCAACTTCATCTCTTAAAGATATGAAGTTGAATTTGTATTCTGTGAATTGTTAGCAGATCATACGATAGAATGATAGTTCATTCCATCTGTCTCAAACACAAGGTTTGAAAATGATATCAAATATACATAAGTCCATTTATAGTGAGATTAATCGTATATGGTTCCTAAAATTTACACATACTTCATATATCATACCGCTTAATATAATAAAATTAGTTTCTACAAACCAGGGACTTCCTGTAGGCCAGTGGTATGCGATAAAGGCATGCCGCACCTCAGTTGTGGGTTCGATTCCCATAGCCTTGTTTGATGCGAAGGGTTGTCGCTCGTCCTATGGGTTGTGATTTTTATAAAACTATACTATTATAACATGAGAGAAATAATATCGACAAACAAGTTCTATCCTTAAAAAATACTATCTTATGTTTAACATAATCCATTCTAATCTTTAGGCTTATTCAAAATACATCTGTCTAATCTCATAGTATAAAGAAAATGGTTACTTGAAAGGTCACATAACAAGCACATGAATACCATTATTTATCCCCCATATATCATAAGATATATCTTGTTGGTCACATTCCATACATCTGAATACCTTAATCATGTATTTTTTTTTAAACATGAATTACCATAGAACCTTAGTGAAAACATGATTTCTATCAAAATTTAACTCTTTAAACATACCGAAATACCAAAAAAATTATATACTCAAACCATGATATCACTTAGTCCTTATATCAGTCATGAGCTCATTGATACTATAAAACATTTCATTATCTCCTTATCCCTTCTTTATGCACATATTATGTGCTTTCCAAAAATATCTTAATAACCTTTCATGGTAACCGGTACCATTCAACATATACTTTAAAAAACATAAGGAAAAAAATAGTGTAACAATCCTTAGATGTCTCATTGTTCCATAGTACCATGAGATTACTTATACAACGTTACTCTTGATAATCATGTAGTCATTCCACTACCATCTAAAACCATTGACTGATCTTGAATAATTCTTTCATCTCACATATCATATTTATTCTCTTCATCATCATCAACATAAATACTACTCATACGACCATGTTGATTCTCTTCATGAGACATTCCCATATGGAATTGGTTTGTATAATGCCCATACATTCCACATTTAAAATATTTAATCGTTTTTGATGTTGTAGAAATACCATTATCCTGGTCCATGGTGTTAAGTGAACCTTTTCCTTTGAACTTACTAGCTTTGTGTCCTTCCTTTCCACACCCAAATCATCTACCAGTACCATTGAAACATTCTCCTTGATGCATATTCCCACATGATTTACACGATAGAATTTGAACTTTCTTTCCTCTATGATCATCATGAAACTCCATCATTCTCTTATTATCTGAGTTGGGAAACATAACAAAGTTCAAATTATTGATCATATTATGAGATTTATGATTATGAATAATAACGATATGTGTACATCTAGATCCAATTTCATTTTTTTCCTCATGAAGAATATCATTCCATTGTCCACCATATCCTCCATTATCTTGAATCTTCATGTTTCCAGCCATTTTCTAAATCTCAAAAAGAATAGTATGAGAGGAAAAAATTATTCTAGGAAAACAAAATAATAAAGGGGGAGTACCTTAAATATATAACATCTTAGGATTAATTCTTTGATCGTTACCAAAATTCTAGAACTATAACCTATAAGTATACTTAACCTTAGGGACATCCCTAGACATACAATAGAAATATCTCTAGGGATCTCACTAAAGTTATCACATCCTAGTTTCCAAAGGATGAATAAAACTTTCCTCTAATACCAACTATAGTGACCCAAAGCTTGACGTACATGCACATTACATTACTTTTGCATAGTACATAATGCATAACAAAAAAATAGACACCAAAGGACTGTAATAGTTTAGTTTCTTTGGAAACATGGAACATAATCTTCTAATCTTGGTGAAAGACCTTCAACACCTCCCATAAAGATCTTCCCTTTTTTTGGACCTAAAATTTTTCTTTATATCCTGGGGAAAAGAAATCATATAAAGGGTGAGATAAAATTCTCAATAAGGGTAATCATGGAGAAAATAAAACAAACCATATACATTTTAACTTCAAAAGATGTACATAATGTTTAGACATCAAAATCTTGAGTTGTGTAATAAATCTTGGATGTACGTAAGGAATACATCATAAAAGAACCAAAATTATGATAAAATAACATAGGTGTAAAACATGTAATTGTGGAAAACATTAACCACATGATAGGATTTCCATATTAGCCGAGCCATTGATGCCAAGACCATCATAGAGGACAATGTCCCTTTCTGAATCGAGTTCAGTCCTCGTTCAAGTCCGGTATTACTGAAGTGGATTAACATACCTTTCCAGCCATGTCTATATAATGAGATATAAATCTTTACCCAACATATTAGAGGGATATATAGTTACCACCCAACTCATAGTGAAATCTTTCTTACTTGTGCCATAACATGAATATAAATCATTCATCATTACCCAAAGTATACAAAGGGTTTCATAAACATCATCCCATCATAACATAATCCATACAAAAAAATGGATATCATTTCATCATAAAAAAATTGAAAAAATGTAAATCATATTGAAATTATACTTCAAACATTCACATATGAAATAATTCCATCTTATATGGAAAATTGTTTTCATAAAACAGTTGAAATGAATTCATGATAAAAATATCCTTTCTTCATCAAAATCATTTTTTTTCACAAAATGCCATGAAATTTTGAAAGAAAATTATTTTGTTGAAAATAGTCATTATATCTTGTAGAGTAAGATTCATAAAAATAAGGCATTATGAAAGCGTAAAATTTTTTTCATGTCATAAAAGTTAAAAAACATGTTTCTCATACTTTTTTCAGAAAAGTCAAAAAGTACCTCGTATGGTAAACAGAAGAAAGATTCCATCCAAACCTTCTTCTAAAAGTCATAAAAGGGTAAAAATGACTTCAAACAACCATGGAAGAATACTAAACATTTTATGATTTTTTTTTAAAAAACATGGACATGGATGACAAACATAACCCCAGTAAATACTTACGAATGAACAATCTCGGATAAGAATGAGATTGGAATAATTACCCCTTAACTTAGGTCCGATATGCTTCGTACATATCCAAACCTCCTTTATAATGATCTAAATAATGTCATTGACTTATTACAGAATCAAATTAATTGTTATGATATAATATATGCTTCACTTATGACTTTATGTTACCCGTTCTTTTGTAAACTCCATGTTAAAGCTGCATTTTGGGTAAAATCGTTTTATTTATCGTACGTTTTTGGACTTGTTGTTCATGATATTATTATTTATTATATCATGATTTAATTACTTTCATATGTAAGTAATAATTTAATTATCATATAAATTCAGTATATATATATAATATATTTATAAATGAAAAAAATACACCATTCATGGAGACGGAAGGTCGTACGTGTGCAAGAACGATGTTTTCTTTTCCTTATTGACATGAATGGAAATATGAAAATGACATATATATGTATATTTATATACATAAATACAGTAGATTTGTCCTATCATATATTTCATTATTATTCATTTTATATACTTTCTAATCATTCATAAATGGTTAACATGGAGAATGAATCTCATCGCGTCGTGGAGAAAGTAGTCCGTACGTACGGAAGAGCGATGATATCATTTCCAATGATCATGGAATTGTATTGAAGTGTATGTCTAATATTTCAGAATCAATATCACTTCACCATAATCATATATAGTTTTTATTTACACCATTATACCCATCCATGTAAAGTGGTGCTCGAAAACAGATTACACCACGGCGTGGAGACGATATTCCGTACTTACACATGCGCGATGATTTCGTTTTCCGTAGGATGGATAAAAGATGAAATATAGTGGTTTCATATTTATAATAATATATCAGTATATTATTGATACTTATGTTATTACTTTATAGTGAAACAACTATTGAAGAAGAAGTAGAATAAGAAAGAAACTCGAGAGAATCGGAAGAAGAGATTACCTCTTCTTTGAAAAACCTCCTTTAAACTTCCTCTTAAGGAAGTAGTATCAGCCTTTTGAGTAGAAAAAAACCTCCATACTTTTTCTAGGGAAGTGGATAATAGAAATGGGAAGTGGTTGGGAGAGCTTCAATGCTCAAAAGTGTGTAAAGAGAAGATGTAATCGGGGACCTTTTTATAAGGGAGGAGATGGGCACCTTTGAAAAAACATAAAATATTATTTTATAATAAAGTCATATTTGGTTTAAAATAGCTCCAAATTAATTTATTTCAAAGATAAAGTGGGGATGGGTAGAAATTATCTCAACCAATAGGTTTTAGACAAGTTTAGGTAACCATTTTAACCTTATATTTTATATTTAACTCTATGTTAAATAATTTAACTTTTACCGTGTCTTCTTGTTTTCTTTCACTATATGGTTAATAAACTTACTATAACTAGCCAAACGAACCTAAAGTGGTTAATTATTAATATATATAAACTCATCTAAGTCATTTTTCCGAACCTTAGATTTTTAGGAATATAATAACAATTAATAATATAATATTTGATTAGAAAACTATTTTATGTCAATTTGGACACTATTTGGTAATTAATTTTTTTGAAAATCATAACAGCATGATTAGTTCAAAAAAAGTTACTTAAATCAATATTAACATGTAATATTAACATATAAAATTAGTGGAATACATAAAAAGTCTCAAATTACATTTATTTGGGTATTTATAATATCAATTATTTTAATATTTCATTATTTAGGTAATTACTGCATCACCATTGTATCACAAATATAATAAATTATTTAATGACTAAAAATTATAAATAAAATACCATTATGTATGAAATATTTTTATATTTATAATGAATATTTATAGTTGAATTTATCTTATGTATATCCCTATATTAAAAATGTTTTAGTTATTAAAATATTATTTTAACTATTTTTACTCTTTTTTAAATAAAAATAATAATAAATGTCAAAATATAATCAAAGCGGACCTAAATGATAATATTATATTCCAAATGTTGTTTGTGGTCGAATTTTACTCATCCAATAGAATTAGAACATGTGTTTGGATAATAATAATATCATTTTTACCCTTAATTACCCTATTTAATTTTAACCGTGGTAAATAAAACTAAAAGTTACTATTCACCAAAAATTATTTTTATCTTATTGAACCACATTTTACTCCTTGATAATAACCATGTCTCTTGGATTTTCGAAATTCCACTCATAGAATCGGTAAAATTATGTTTTCTGTAAATTTTCAAATTCTCCTAGGAGGTGGGTAAAACATGGTGAAAAGTTTAATAAAATAATTATATATCTAAAATTAATATATAATGACTCCAATGAATTACATTGAACTTATATAGGTATTATTAATCAATTTTGACCTAAAATAATTTTAAATAAAATAAATACTTATTTAAATAAAAAGTCTGTTTTTAATTAGTAACTCAGTTTTTTCACTATTCATAAAAAATTGAATGTTTTCATAAAAATACCAAAAATTCACCCTAAGCTAATTTCGATATTCCGAATATAAAAATTAAGACCATTTTGAAAGATAAAATTAATAAAATTTAAAAAAGTGGGTATTACTATTCATAATGGCTAGTTTATATAATATTTTAATAAATATCATTGTTTAGTGAAACTCGGTATTGCGTACAACACACGCCATCATGGAAGGTCTCGATTGCGTGTAATGTAAGCCAAGTCAGGGTTGTGTGTAGTGCAAGACTCCTTTGTTGTTGCGTATAACAGAATCCAACCATATTTCATTTATACATTGAATATATATAAATGTGTGTATATACACTCAATGTTGTGTAGAATTACTACTATCAAACGAAATTGAAAGTGTGTTCAACATGATCCAAGAATAGTGTTGTGTATACTACAAGCTGATATGGTCTTGCATATATCGCAACAAAATCTTGGTGTAGCGTACAACAGAAGATATGAAAGAAATTATAAAGAATAAATCTCATAAAATCTCAGGGTGTTACAACTACTTTCATTTCTTTGTCATATTAAAGGAATTAAAACTAAAAGAGACATATATATATTATAATTCCAGTATCATATATATGTTATATAGGTATCATAAGTTCTTTAATTACATTCTTTATATATTCCATGTTTGGCATGAACGAGTCACATCAATTCAGGGGGTGGTGGTCCACACATCCTAATATGAAATTATCGCATTTCCACAACATGAAAAGCATAATGATGTGAATAAAAAATGAAATTCAGAATCACATATAAAAAATAAATACCATATATATCATACATAAATACACTGACATCAGAATGGCCACAATGAAAGGTGTTAAAAGAAGATTGAACAATCATCGTTTCGTGAGGCAGTAATTCTCCACCCACAGAAACAGTATGTTCTTTAACCATTAAACAAAGTTGTGTGTATGTGTAGGTATAATCCTTATCATAAAAACGTCATAGTACATATTTAGGATACTGGTGTTATTATGCGATCAAATAATATGAAGATAGTGGTGAGTGAAGAAGGAAAATAAAAGAAACAAACTCGAGAGAAGTCATTACCTCTAAATCAGGTAACTCTTTTTGATTTGAGGAAAATGCTTCCTTGGGAAGACTTATTCCCAAAGTCAGCCTTCTAAGAGTAATAGAGGAATTTGGATAGATAATATGAGCAGAGTTTGAATGATCCAAGGGCTTGAGAGGTGTGGGTAAGGGGGTAGAAGTTGGGGACTTTTATATGAGGGAGGATGGTCACTTTTGGAAAGTCTTGAAATGATACATTATTATAAAATGATTTTCAGATTTAAATGGTCCCAAAATTATATATTTTGAGGATAAGGTGATAAGGGTTCAAAATCCACCCATAAAATTGCTTCTACACAAGTTTAAGTCTTAGATTTTACCTTATCTTGTAATTTTATTTAAATCGTTCATTAATGAGGTAATCACTGCATCATCATGGTGTCATAAATAAATTTATTTATTTAATGTCTAAAACATAAAAAAATACCACGATGTAGGAAAACATTTTAGCTTTATAATTAATATTTATAGTCTAAGATATCATTTATGTAAAAAAAATTAATATTGTTTTACTTAGGATATACAAACCTTTCTTAAATTTCTCTTCTTTTAAAAAAATAATTTCATAAATGTCACTTCTACACCCATGTGACTCCACGGGCCCTCATGTTATTAATAAAGCTTCCCATGGTCATCCGTGACTCAAAAAAGAGGATTTGAACAAATTTTGGCGTCATTTTCTATTATTATGATATTATTTTATTACCCTTAACTACCCGATTACTAATTAATCACAATAATTAATGATAATTACCGTCGTTACTATTCGTAATGTCCAATAAAAGACTCTAAATTACATAATTTTGACATTCTGATTCCAAACATGGAATCCATTTTACTAAATTCCAAATATAGAAATCTTAGTAATTAATTTAAAAATAATTCTCGTTGTCACAACCAAAGACATGTTTTTAAGATGTAAAACATTATCAAAAGATTGAATTGTTTTTACATCAAATTGAAAAGTGAAATTACTTCCAATGAACAACATTTTATTCAGTGATAAAAACATAATTCATTAACACTTTAAAACAAATTAAAATGACCATCTAACTATATAATTAAATTAGATGTAAAATCAATTTTAAAGTTAAATGCAGTATTTTTCTCTATTCATTAATAATGATCATTTGTCAGAAAAATACCAACAATTTATCCAATGTAAATTTGATATTACAAATTCAAAAACAATTTCCATTTTACCAAATTCAAGACACGGAAGATTCATTAATTTAATTTATAATTAATTCCAACTGTCAAAACAAATAGCGTGTTTTTATGAAACAATATCTATCAAAAGATTGACACTTGTTTATGTCCAATTTCAAAGTGAAATTAATTTCAATGAACAACATTGGATTATATGGTAAAAATATATTTCAACTAGCATTAAACCTAATTAAAATGTTAATCTAACCATATAAATAAATTATATTAAAATTAGGTTTTGAATTAAAATACATCATTTCCCTATTCATTAAAAATGATCTTTATCGAAAAAATAAAAAAAAATTACACAGAGTAAATTTTGATGTCCTGATTCTATGAAGGTTTTTATTTTGTCAAATATAATATATAAAATTTAAAAAAAGTAGTTTTAAAAATCATTTGCCATCAAAAGTCAGTTAATCGACCTCTTAAAGAACATTAGAATATTTATGCTTAAAATGGAATTCTTTTCTTATTTTAAGCCTCTAAATTTTATTGGATTAATGTAAATATATTTATCAAACATATATAATCATTTTGAAGTAAGTTCTGTTAATTCCACCATTATAATGGCTAGGCATTAACTACCTTTTAAAATAATATTATTATTTATTAGCGTGAAACGTAAGATTTCAAAGAAACTTGTTGTTGTGTACTGGGTACTCCATCGAACATAGAATTCCCTTTATAGAAATATTAACATTTTATTCACAAATATTAATAAATATGTAAATTCCTTATTCTTTATGTACTCAGGATGTTACATCCTTCCCCTTTCTTGGGAATTGTGTCCTCGCAATTTTAAAATTGGCCTCAGAAACGTTATTGAAAGCCACTCATTGGAAAAGGAGTAAGTTAAAATATCACTTTAAAAGAAATAAAGAAAGCTACAAAGGTCACCCGAGACAACATATACTAGGATTCCATGAAAACATAGATATGGAAGAGAAAAAAGTGTCATGTTTCTATGGAGAATGATAGAAAACATGTTTAGGAGAAAGTTAACCACCAGAAAATCACAAACTTGTGATAGGTTAAGCGGTATTTAATTCCCAAGTAGGAAAAGTTAACAGACAATGTTTCTTTAAGTTAATTTACATTGAGGAATTTAGTAATTAACTTAACTAAATCATAATGAAACATTCTTACTTGTCTTGTAGACTTTCATCTCTTACTAGATTTCATCCACAAACTCATATTTTCTCCAAAAGATGAGTTTTAATGATGACTTGTTCACATTAATAGAACTATAATCAAATTCTTAAGAAACTCCTAATCCACAAACGATGAAATATATACTTCCAATGTCTTTTGACCTTAACCAAAACCAAAAATTGTTAGTTCAAGATTAGATAATCCCCAAAAAGGTAATAATTTACAAAAAGTAAAACAACTCTTAATCTCAAAAATTCAACAAAAAAAACCCATGGTTCATGAAAGACCATTAAATAAACATATATCCATAAAATTCTTCAAATTAATCCAAACTAAGATTGAAACCCAAATCTTTGAATGATTTAATCACATAGTCTTCATAGGTAAATAATAACATTTATAACCAAATAACATCAGTTACTCTTAAAGTATCATACTGAAAAGTAATTAACCTAATCACATATCCTCCATGATAGGTTAAGTATTTACCAACAACCAACTTATTCCTGATTCAAAGTATCATCTAACTAAAAATAATTAGTCATACTAACCAAGGACTTCACGTAGTTGAGTGGTAGGAAATAAATATCAGTCGCACTTTGGTTGTGGGTCCGATTCCTGCAACTTCATCCAATGCGACAGGTTTCCACACGGTTTGTGTGTGGTCCCTTTTTAAAAACTATATAATTTTATAATATTCCCAAAAAGAGATAAATTCATCAAAAATAACCATAACATATTTTAACCACAATGGTTATTTAATAACTTTCGTTTTGCATCCCAAAATGTATAAACTGGTAATTGCCTCAAATTCAAGTATCATATAAACCAAAATGGTTCTTTATAACTATATCCACAAAAGCAAAATTAATTATTCCTTGAATAAAATCTTCATATATCAAACATCAGGGTTATACATACTATAAAAAGTCTTCTAACATAATCTCATCATCAAAATAGCATTAATACTTTTAAAAATTTCAACATCCTATAATCTACCATAACTCTTGAATCCCTTGTATGTTTACTTCTTACTCATTCATGATTCTTCATGATCCATTAAAAATTCCTTTCCAACTTATTCCAAAATAAATATTTTCGACAAATAATACACTGAATCATATCCTATGATTCAATAATAGGAAAACATATTTTATGAAATAAACCATACCATTCATTGGTCATTGTTGGTTTCATCGTCCTCAATTGGAATGGAATTAGGTATTGGTAAACAAATATTTTTATGATCCTGGAGATCTCATTCCCGAAACTTCTTCGTAGGACATGTGTTTTCATAATGACCATACGCACCACATTTAAAACATTCAATTGATCCTTCAGAAAGAACTTCGTTCCCTTTCCTTGAGTCAAATAGATGCTTCTTTTTTCGACGGTAGGTTCTTACTTTATGACCTTCATTTCCATATCTATAGAATCTTTATGTCCCTTAGAATAATATTCCTAGGTGTTTCATTCCACATCTTGGACACATTGGTTTTTAAACATACAAATCTTTATTATTATTACTTGAACTTCCGTTGGGATTTCCTTCTCCCATATATGATGCTTTATAAAAATAACTAAGGTTCAAGTGGTCAATCATGACTCCAGATAGTTGGTTGAGAATAACCACAAGTGTTCTCATTGCAGCTCCCATATCATTCTGTTTCCCATTCAGAAAACCGTCATTGTTTTCTCCACATCCACTTTTACTTTGGTGCCTGATAGATCCATCCATTTACTAAAACCAAAAATTCTAGTGTGATTATATCAACCAAATCATCATATAATATCTAATGAGGAGGATAAATACTAAGATATAGTTATTCATATTATCTTAAACTCATTTACATTAAATTTATTAAAAAATGACTCTTTCTGAAATCCTAACCATTATGGTAATGTCACTTGTGATTAAAGAATACCCTAACCTCAACAGTTATCTAAACCAACCTATGATACCAACTATAAGGACCCATCCTTAAAACATAACATAATATTTAATTAAATGAATAATTCACATTAAGGATCTTTTCTGGTTTAGAGATAATTAGGACATAACTAGTGCATCTCAATGATTATAATGTAGACAAATCTACTCAGTTTCCATTTTTCACAAAATAAAAACTCTTGAGAAAAAGATTCAAGTCTAGTTCCATGTTTTAGATAGAATGACATTTCCTTTATCACATACATGACCCTATTCATCTTTAAGTCCTGTGGAAAATATTTCAAAAACATGGTATGATCATAAAAAAGCTCAGTAATTGATATAAAACTATGAAAAAGAAAACATAAGTCCATGTATACATAACAATCAATGAAATCATACTTTACTCATAAAACATAACCACTTTAACAAACCTCATGAAATTATAAAATTTATGAATAACTCATAGAAATCATAATACATAAAGGTAACCTGAAGCATTCATAACATTCTTACATAGGGAGTAACCGTCATGGTTACGTTCGGAATACCCATTGTAGTATATTCCCTATATCTCGTCAGAGAAACCTTAGTGTTTAACTCTTCCGAGTTACCCAATGCATTGGAGAGCTATATCACGCTCACCCGCCATTAGTTTATCATAGAACCACCTGACTTCATAAACAATTCCCAAGAACTATAACATAATCGTATCATATAAAACATGAATAAAGGAAACATAACATTTCCACATTTTAATCACAAGATATCAATACAACACATTGATATAATCAAAACATTATCAGAACCATTTTCAATACCAAAATAAAAGAAAGTTAAAACATGGTATTTATTTTTGTTTTAATAAATTTATGGCATGTAGAGGAAGCTAAAACTCAAATAATTGTCACGGCGGCAGAGAAGTCGTCATCACCACATATGTAAGACAAAAATATTCCTTTTTTCATTTAGTAAAACGCTTCGTGTAAAAATATTCATTTTCAATGAAATTAAAAGTCAAAAAGGTTTCATACAACGTATAAAATAAAGTCATGTAGAAATCAAAAAATTCTTCAATGAAAGGAGATTGTGATGAAGTCCCGTACAGAGACGTTATCCTTAGATTAAAGATAAATCAATTACATAATTATGTGTGAAAAATATAAAAACACTCAAAATAAGTGGATATTAAGTGTAAAACAATCAGAGTCAATCCACACATATTCATATCACTACATAATCCTGAAGTAGAGGTTTAACCCAAATAATTGAAATTGGGTTAAAAAGTTCCCTTACAGAAATTCGACAGCCTAACAGTGTCACTTTAATATTCAGAAAATGAGTTGATGAGAGATAAAAATGGTATCTCATCACTTTCACATAAAATATACTGAAATAAGGATATATAAGAATATATCCCAACATAATAATATGTAAATTAAATGACCTAACAAAAATAAGTCTTTTAAAAAGAGGAGGGTGAATTGTTCCCTTACCGATTTGGGTAACTTTCGAAACATACAAACCCTGAAAGAAAGGTCATAAAATGAAGATCTAGATACTCATAAATTAATTTATATTACACAAATAATATAACAATGGGCATTACATACACCACACAAAAGTAAATAGTGGCAAATGTAGCATTAATCTCAAGGGAATAAAAAGTGAGATAAAAACCCCTTACCTCATTGCAATCAATCGATTCGTATGAAAAAAAGATAATAAACACCAAATGAATCACATAATATCATGAATATATATAATAATGATAATATATATGAAATTTTAGTACACAATATGCCATATGAAATAAATAAGGGGCAAACAATGGAAATCTCACAGAATTAAAAGTGAGATAAATATCCCTTACCTCAAGTCTGATTTGTCTTGTTAGTTTCTTTAAATTCCTGAATAACAAACTTAGGAAAATTTATAATTTCTTAAGGAATTTCTTTAATTTTTATAATTCAATTCAGATCAAATATTATCATGTTACAATAATTAGTTATTTATGTGAGTTCATATCATACGTTTTGTCGATGTTCGATACATGAGTCAAAAATGAACTTGTTTGGAAAGAATTGCCTATGTAGTTATAAGTACATCATCTCTAGAATGGTATTAATGATTTATATATCATTTATATCCAGTATATATTCATTTTATACCATCCCATAACATTTGGATATAAAAAATGAAATGCATTGTTCATGGAGACGGTAGGCCGTACGTACGCATGAACGCTACTTTCATTTCTTTTTCATATTAAATGAATTAAAACTAAATGAGACATATATATATTATAAATACATTATAATATATATTTTATATATTAATAATAATTTACTTACTTACATTCTTTATAAATTCCATGTTTGGCATGAATGAGTCATACCACTTGAGGGGGCGGTAGTCCACACTTCCTTAGATAAAAGTATCGCAGTTCCACAAAATGAAAAGCATAACGATATGACTTAAAAATAAAATTCAGAAGAATATAGAAAATATAAATAAAATATATATATCATATATATCATATATAAATATAGTGATATCATAATGGCCACTATTAAAGGTGTTAAATGAAGATTGAACAATCATCGTTTTGTGTGGCAGTAATTCGCCACCCACAGAAACATTATGTTCTTTAACAATTAGACAGAGGTGTGTGTAACTGTAGGTATAATACTTATCATAAAAACATACTAGTATATTTAGGATACTTGTGATATTATGGGATCAAATAATAAGATGATAGTGGTGTGTGAAGAAGGAAAATAAAAGATAGAAACTCGAGAGAAGACATTACCTCTAAATCGGGTAACTCTTTTTTATTAGATACAAAGGCTTCCTTGGTATGACTTCTGACCAAAGTGAGGCCTCTAGGAGTAAGAGATGTATGTGGAGAGATAATATGAGCAGATTTTGGATGAGTCAGGGGCTTGATAGGTGTGGTTAAGGGGGTAGAGGTGGGGGCCTTTTATAAGAGGGTGGAGGGTCACTTTTGGAATGTCTGGAAATTTAACTTTATTATAAAATGGTTTTCATATTTTAAAGGTCCCACAATGATATATTTCTAAGATAAGGTGATAAGTGTTCTAAATCCACCCATAAATAGGTTTTAGATAAGTTTATGTATTATATATTACCTTATATATTTATTTTATTTAAATCGTTCATTAATGAGGTAATCACTACATCATCATGGTGTCATAAATAAATTTATTTATTTAATGTAGAAAAATTATAAAAAAATACCATGGTTTAGGAAATTATTTTAGATTTCCAATGAATATTTATAGTCTAAGATATCATGTATTTAAACAAAATTAAAATTGTTTTACTTAGGATAAACAAACCTTTGTTATATTTCTCTTCTTTTAAAAAAATAATGTTATAAATGTCAGTATTATGGTCATGTGACTCCATGGGCCATGATGTTAGGTAAAAGGATTCCCATGGTCGGCCAGGACTCAAAAAAAGTATTTGGAAAAATTTTGGATTCATTTTAAATTATTATGATGGTATTTTATTACCCTTAACTACCAGATTACTAATTAATCACGATAATTAAAGATAATTATCATCGTTACTATTCGTAATGTCCAAAAACATAATAGTCTAAATTACATAATTTTGACCTTATGATTCCAAATATGGAATCCATTTTACCAAATTCCAAAAACAAAAATTGTAGTAATTAATTTAAAAATAATTCTCGTTGTCACAACCAAAGACATGTTTTTAAGAAGTAAAACTTTATCAAAATATTGACATGTTTTGACATCCAATTGAAAAGTAAAATTACATCCAATGAAAATAATTAATTCAAGTGATAAAAAAATTTATTCAACTACAGCTTAAACCCAATTAAAAGTACCATCTAACTATATAATTAAATTAGATTAAAAGGTAGTTTTGAAGTAAAATGCAGTATTTCTCACTATTCATTAAAAATGAACATTTGTCAGAAAAATATAGAAAAATTTATCCAAAGTAAATTTGATATTACAAATTCAAAAATGATTTCCATTTTACCAAATTAAAAATATTTAATTTTCATTAATTAATGTTATAATTAATTCCTGCTATCAACACAAATAGCGTGTTTTTATGAAACAATATCTATCAAAAGATTGACACTTATTTATGTCCAATTTAAAAGTGAAATTAATTCCAATGACCACCATTTGATTAAATGGTAAAAATATATTTCAACTAAAATTTAAAACCAATTAAAAATATAATCTATTCATATAAATAAATTATATTAAAAGGTGGTCTTGAATTAAAAAACAGCATTTTCAATATTCATTAAAAAATGAACGTTATCGGAAAAAAACACAAATTTACACAAAGTAAATTTTGATCTCTTGATTCTAAAGAAGGATTTTATTTTTTCAAATATAACATAGAAATTTGACAAAAAGTAGTTTTAAAAAATGTTTTCCATCAAAAGGTTGTTAATCAACCTTTTAAAGAACATTAGAATATGTATGCTTAAAATCGAATTCTTTTCTTATATTAAGAATTTAACATTTATTGGATAAATTTTAAAATATTTAACAAACATATATAATCATTTTGTATTTATTTTTGTTCATTCCCACCATTACAATGGATAGGCGTTAACTATAATTTAAAATAATAATATTATATTATTAGTGTGCAACACAATATTTCAAAGAAACTCATTGTTGTGTACTGGGTACGCCATCGAACAAAGCATTCCATTTAAAATAATATAAAAATTTTATTCACAAATATTAATAAATATGAAAATTTCATATTCATTATTTACCCAGGATGTTACATCATTCCCCCATTTTTGGGAATTGTGTCCTCACAATTTTAGAATTGGGCTCGGAAACTTCATTGAAAGCACTATATCAGAAAAGTAGCAAATTAAACTATCACATTAAAAGAAACAAAGAAAAGTAAAAAGGTCGCCCGAGAAAACAGATATTAGGATTCCATGAAAACATGGATGTGCAAGATAAAACAAAGGTTCATGTTTTGATGGAGAGTGATAGAAAACATGTTTTGGAGAAAGTTAACCACTAGAAAATCACAAACCTGTGATGGGTTAAACGGTATTTGATTCCCCAGTAGGAAAAGTTAACATACACCATTTTTGTTTTAAGTTACATTTCATTAAGGAATTTATTTATGAGCTTAATTAAATCATAAGGAAACATACCTACTTGTAATGTAGACTTTCATCTCTTACTATATTTCTTACACAAAATCATATTTTCTCCAAATGATGAGTATTTATGAAGACTTTTTCACATTAAGAGTGCCATAATCAACTTCTTGAGAATCACATAATCAAAAAAATATTAAATATATATTTCCCATGTCTTTAGACCTTATCCAAAAACAAAAAATTTTAGTCCAAGATTAGATAATCTCCAAAAAGGATAATATTTTATTAAAAGAAAAGTTACTCTTAATCTCCAAAATTCAACAAAATGAACCCAAGGTTCAAGAAGTACCATTAAATAAATAGTTATCCATAAAATTCGTCGATGTAATCCAAACTAAGATTGAAATCCTAATCTTGAAGTATTTAATCACAGTCTTCTAGGGTAAATCTTAACATTTATCTCCAAATAGCATCAGTTACTCATAAAATATCATACGAAATAGAAATTAACCAAAGCACATATCCTCCATGATAGGTTAATCATTTACCAATAACCAACTTATTCCTGATTCAAAAGATCATCTAACTAAAAATAATTAGTCATACTAACCATGGACTTCACGTAGTCCAGTGGTAGGTGATAAATACCAATTTCACATTGGTTGTGGGTTCGATTCCCACAGCTTCATCCGACGCGGTGGGTTGCCACATGGTTTGTGTGTTGTCCCTTTTTGAAAACAACATAATTTTATAATATTCCCAAAAAGAGATAAATTCATCACAAATAGCCATAACATATATTAACCACAATGGTTATCTAAGAACTTTAATTTTTCATCCCAAAATATATTATCCAGTAATTGCCTCAAATTCGAGGATTATATAAACCCAAATGGTTCTTTATAACTATATCCACAGATGAAAATATAATTATTCCATGAATAAAATATTCATATATCAAAAATTAGGGTTTCACATACTATAAAAAGTCATCTAATGTAATATCATCATCAAAAAATCCATAATACTATTAAGAATTTCACCATCCTTAAATCTACATTAACTCTTCAATACCTTATCTATTTACTTCATACTCATTCAACATTATTCATGATCCATTAACCATTCATTTACAACTTATTCTGAAATACATCTTTCCTACAAACAAAACCATGAATCATATCCTATGATTTAATAAGAGGAAAACATTTTTTAAGAGACCATCCATACCATTCATTGGTCATTGTCAGTTTCTTCATCCTCAATCGGAATGAAATTAAGAATTTGTAAAAAAATATTTGTATGATCCCGGTGATCTAAATTCTGAAACTTCTTCGTAGGACATGTGTTTGCATAATGACCATTCACACCACATTTAAAACATTCAATTGATCCTTCAGAACAAACTTCATTCCCATTCCTAGAGTCAACATGATGCTTCTTTTTTCCATGGTAGGTTCTTATATTATGACCTTAATTTCCACATCTATAGCATCTTTCTATCCCTTTGAAACATTTTCCATGGTGTTTCATTCCACATATTTGACTCATAGGTTTTTGACCATACTTACCTTTATGATTATTACCTGAACTTTCATATGGATTTTTTCTCACATATAAGATGCCTTATAAAAATCACTAAGGTTCAGGTGGTCAATCATGACTCCATATAGGTGGTTGAGAATAACCACAAGAGTTCTCATTCCAGCTCCAATATCATTCAGTTGATCATTTAGAAAACTGTCACAGTTTTCTTCACATCCATTGTTTCTTTGGTGCCTACTAGATCCAACCATTTACTAAAACCAAAAAAGTTAAGTGTGAGTATATCAGTAAAATCATCATATTATATCTTATGAGGAGGGTAAATACTAAGATATAATTATTCATATTATCTTAAACTGGTTTACATTATATATATATATAAACTGTTACTCTTTCTGAAATCCTAACCATTATGGTAATGTCACTTCTTCTTAATGAATTCCCTAACCTCTAAATTTATCTAAACTGACCTCTGATACCAACTATAAAGACCCGGCCAAAAAACATTACATAATCTTGAATTAAATTAATAATTCACATTGAGGATATTTTCATGTTTAGATATTTAGAGAATTAGGACATAACTAGTACATCTCAATGATTACAAAGTAGACACATCTACTATGTTTCCATTTTTAACAAAATAAAAAATCTTAAAAAAAAGATTCATATCTAGTTCCATGTCTTAGAAAGCATGGCATTTCCATTATCCCATCCTTGGCCCTATTCATCTTTATGTCATGTGGAAAAAATTTCAAAAACATGGGATGAGCATAAAAAGATGAGTAAGTTATATAAAAATACATAAAGAAAACATTTGTCCATGTATACATAAGAATAAATGAAATATTACTTTAATGATAAAACAAAATCACTTTAATAGAACACATGAAATCATAAGATTTATTAATAACTCATAGAAATCATAAGAGATAAAGGTATCTTGAAGCATTCATGACATTCTTACATAGGGAGTAACCCTTATGGTTACATTTGGAATACCCATCGAAGTATGTTCCCTAAATCTATTCGAAGAATCAATAGAGTTTAACTCCTTCGAATTATCTAATGCATTGGGGAGCTATCTCGGGCTCACCCGCCCATAGATTATCACAAAACCACCTGACATCATAAACAATTCCCATGAACCATAACATAATGGTATCACATAAAACATGCATAAAGGAAACATAAAACTTCTACATTCAATCACAAGATATCAATACAACACATTGATAAAATCAAAAACATTCTCATAACCATTTTCAATTCCAAAATAAAAAAAGTTAAAACATAGTATTTAATTTTCATTTAAAAATGTTAGGGATTTTAGAGGAAGGTGAAACTCAAATAATGGTCATGGAGGTGGAGAAGTCATTGTCGCCGCATACGTAATACAAAATCATTTCTTTTTCCGGTTAGTAAAATGCTTCATGTAAAAAGATTAATTTTGAATGAAATTAAAGGTCAAAAGGTTTTTATACACAGTATAAAGTACAGTATTGTAGAAATCAAAATATGCCTCAATGAAAGGATATTGAGACGAAGTCCCATACAAAGATTTTATCCTTAGATTAAGGATATATCAATTACATAATTTTGTGTGAAAAATATAAATACACTCAAAATAAGTGAATTTTAAGTGTAAAAAATTCAGAGTTCATCCACACATATTCATATCAGGATATAATCATGAAGTTGAGGTATAACCCAAAGAATTGAAATTGGGTTAGGAAGTTCCCTTATAGAAATTCGAGAGCCTAAAAACATCACTTTAAAATTCATAAAATGAGTTAATGAGAAGTAAAAAGGGTATCTGATTAGTTGGACATAAAATTTACAACAATAAGGATATATAAGAACATACCCCAACATAATAAGATTTAAATTAAAAGACCTAACAAAAATAAGTCTTTTAAAAAGTCGAGGCTGAAAGGTTCCCTTACCGATTTGGGTAACTTTCAAAACATACACCCCATGAAAGAAGGGTTATACAATGAAGCTGTAAATACCTATGAATTAAATTATATTACACAATTAATACAATCATGGGTAGTACATACACCACAATGAATGAAATAGTGGCAAATGTAGCATGAATCTCACGGGAATAAAAAGTGACATAAAAACCCATTACCTCGTTGTAATCAATAATGTTATATGATCAAGAGATAATAAAATCCAAATGAATCACATAATACCACGAATATAAATATAATCATGATTGTATATATGAAATGTAAGTACACAATATACCACATACAACAAATAAGTGGCGAACAATGGAAATCTCACGGAATTAAAAGTGAGACAAGAAATCCCTTACCTCAAGTCTGACTTGTCTTGTTTATTTATTTATATTCCTGAATAATAAATTTAGGTCAATTTATAATTTCTTGATTACATCCCTTAAAGTTTATAATTTAATTCATATCACATATTTTATTGTTATAATAATTATTTAATTATGTGATTTCTGATCCTACATTTTGTCGATGTTCGGTACATGAGTCAAAATTGAACATGTTTGAAAATAATTGTGCACGATGTTATAAGTTAATCATCTTAAGAATGGTATTAATGATTTAAATATCCAATATATCCAATATATATTCATTTTATACTATTCAATAACATTTGGAGATAAAAAATGAAATGCATCGTTCATGAAGACAGTAGGTCGTACGTAAGCATAAACGCTACTTTCATTTCTTTGCCATATTAAAGGAATTAATACTGAATGAGACATATATATATTATAATTCCAGTATAATATATATGTTATATAGGTAACATATGATCATTAATTACATTTCTTATAAATTATATGTTTGGCATGAAAGAGTCACATCACATGGGCAGGTGGTAGTCCACACTTCCTCAGTTGAAATTATTGCAGTTCCACAACATGAAAAGCATAACTATGTGATTTGAAAATAAAATTCAGAAGAATATAGAAAAAAACCATATATATCATATATAAATACATTTATATCATAATGGACACCATGAATGGTTTTAAAATAATATTGAACAATCATCATTTTGTTAGACAATAATTCGCCACACACAGAAACAGTATGTTCTTTAACCATTAGACGGAGGTGTGTGTAAGTGTAGGTATAATATTTATGATAAAAACATTCATGTATATTGAGGATATTGGTGTTATTATGGGATCGAATAATAATAAGATAGTGTCATGTGAAGAAGGAAAATAAACGAAAGAAACTCGAGAGAAGACATTACCCCCATATCGGGTAACTCTTTTTGATTTGAGCCAAAGTCTAGCCTGGAAACACTTCTGCCCAATGTGAGTCTTCTAGGAGTAACATAGATATTTGTAGAGATAATATGATCATATTTTGGAAAGTCCAAGGGCTTTAGTTAGAGGGTAAGGGGGTAGAGGTTGGGGCCTTTTATAAGAGGGAGCAGGATCACTTTTGGAAAATCTGGAAATGTTACTTTATTATAAAATGGTTTTCAGATTTTAATGGTCCCAAAATGATATATTTCAAGGATAAAATGATAAGGGTTAGAAATACAACCATCCAATAAGTTTTCAACATTCTAGATCTTATATTTTACCTTATCTTTTTATTTTATTTAAATCATTCATTAATGAGGTAATCAATGCATCATCATGGTGTCATAAATAAACTTATTTATTTAATGTCTAAAAAATATATAAAATATACTATGATATAGGAAATATATTTATATTTCAAATGAATATTTATAGTCTAAGAGATAATTTATGTAAACAATATTAAAATTGTTTTACTTAGGATATACAAACCTTTCTTATATTTCTCTTCTTTTAAAAAAATAATGTCATAAATGTCACTATTACACCCATGTGACTCCATGGGCCCTCATGTTCCGTAAAAAGAATTCCATGGTCGGCCATGACTATAAAAATAAGATTTGGACACATTTTGGAGTCATTTTATATTTTTATGTTATTATTTTGTTACCCTTAACTACCCAATTACTAATTAATCACGATAATTATAGATAATTATCGTTGTTACTATTCATAATATCTAAAAACACAAGAATATTAATTACATAATTTGGAAATTATGATTCCAATTATGGAATGAATTTTACCAAATTATAAACACAGAAATTAGAGTAATTAATTTAAAAATAATTCCTATTGTCACAACCAAAGTAGAGTTTTTAAGAAGTAAAAATTTTCTAAAAAATTGACTTCTTTTTATATTCAATTGAAAAGTGAAATTACTTCAAATGAACAAAATTTTATTGAGTGATAAAAAAATAATTCAATTAAAATTTAAAACCAATTAAAAGGAACATATAACTATATAATTAATTTAGGTGAAAAAACAGTTTTGAAGTAAAATGCAGTATTTGTCACTATTCATTAAAAATGAACATTTGTCAGAAAAATATTGCAAAAATATATCCAAAGTAAATTTGATATTACAAATTCAAAAATGATTTACATTTAACCAAATTCAATAAATATATGTTACATAAATTAGTTTTATAATTAATTTCCACTGTCAAAATAAATTGCGTGTTTTTATGAATCAATATCTATCAAAAGATTGACACTTTTTTATGTCCAATTTCAAAGAGAAATTAATTCCAATGACCAAAATTAGATTAAATAGTAAAAATATATTTCAACTAAACATTAAACCCAATTAAAAATATATTCTATCCATATAAATAAATTAGATTAAATGGAGTTTTTTGATTTAAAATACAACATTTTCAGTATTCATTAAAAAAATTAACTTTACCGAAAAAGATTCAAAAGTTTACACAAAGTAAATTTTGATGTTCCCATTCTAAAGAATGATTTTATTTTTTCAAATATAACATATAAAATTGACAAAAATTCGTTTTAAAAAATGTTCCCCATCAAAAGGTGGTTAATCCACCTTTTAAAGAACATTAGAATATTTATGCTTAAAATAGAATTATTTTCTTATTTTAAGCCTCTAGATTTTATTGGATAAATATAAAAATATTTAAAAAACATATATAATCATTTATTAGTTAGTTATGTTCATTCCCACCATTACAACGACTAGGCCTTAACTACCATTTAAAATACTATTATTATATTATTAGTGTGAAACGTAAGATTTTAAAGAAACTCATTGTTCTGTACTGGGTATGTCATCGAATATAGCATTCCCTTAAAAGTAATATTTAAATTTTATTCACAAATATTAACAAATATAAAACTGTCATATTATTTATTTACCCAGGATATTACATCCTACCCCCCTTTGGGGAATTTCATCCTCTCAATTTTAAAATTGGACTCTGAAACTTTATTGAAAGCCCCACATCGAAAAAGGAGTAAATTAAACTACCAATTTAAAAGAAAGAAAGAAAAGTACAAAGGTCACCCGTGACAATAGATAATAGTATTCCATGAAAACATGGATATGGAAGAGAAAAAAATGGTCATGTTCTATTGGAGAGTGATAGAAAAAAATTTAGGAGAATGTTAACCACCAGAAAATCACAAACATGTGATGGGTTAAACATCATTTGATTCCACAGTAGGGAAAGTTAACAGACAACTTTTTTTTATGTTACTTTTCATTGGGGAATTTATTTACGAGCTTAACTAAATCACAAGGAAACATACTTTCTTGTCATGTAGACTTTCATCTCTTACTATATTTTTTACACCGACTTAAATTTTCTCCAAAATATGATTATTTAGGATGACTTATTCACATTAAGAGCTCTATAATCAACTTCTTGAGAATCACCTAATCCATAAAATATGAACTATTTATTTCCCATTTCTCTAGACCATATCCAAAACCAAAAATTGTTAATACAAGATTAGATAATCCCGAAAAAGGATAATCTTTTACAAAAGCAAAAACTACTCTTAATCTCCAAAATTTTACAAAAAGAACCCAATGTTCAAGAAAGACCATTAAATAAACAGCTATCCATAAAATTCTTCAAAGTAATCCAAACTATGATTGAAACCCAAATCTTTGAAGTATTTAATCACTTATTCTTCCAAGTTAAATCATAGCATTTATCTCCAAATAACATTAGTTACTCTTAAAGTGTCATACTGAAATGTAATTAACCTAATCACATATCCTCAATGATAGGTTAATAATTTCCCAAAAACCAACTTATTCCTGATTCAAAAGAAAATATAACAAAAATATGTTAGTCATACTAACCAGGGAATTCACATTGTCCAATGATAGGCAATAAATAGCATCTGCACTTTGGTTGTGGGTTTGATTCCCACAGCTTCGTCTGATGCGAAGGGTTTCCACACGGTTTGTATGTTGTCCCTTTTTGAAAACTACATAATTTTATAATATTCCCCAAAAGAGATAAATTCATAAAAAATAACCAAAACATATTTTTACCACAAAATTTATCTAATAAATTTCGTTTCAAATCCGAAAATGTATAAACTGGTAATTGCCTCAAATTCAAGGATCATATAAACCAAAATGCTTCTTTTTAACTATATCCACAAACGAAAAGGTAATTATTCCATGAATAAAGTCTTCATATATCAAAAATTAGGGTTACACATACTATAATAATTCCTCTAACATAATCTCATCATCAAAAGAGCCTTAATACTTTTAAGAATTTGACCATCCTAAAATCTTCCATAACTCTTTAATACATTATATGTTGACATCTTACACATTAAACATTCTTCATGATCCATTAACCATGTCTTTCCAGCTTATTCTAAAGTACTTCATTCCTACAAACAAAATAATAAATCATATCCTATGATTCAATAATAGGAAATCATTTGTTAAGAAATAATCCAATCCTTTCATTGGTCATTGTCAATTTCTTCATCCTCAATAGTAAAGGCATTAGGTATTGGTAAACAAATATTTTTATGATCCTGATGATCTCATTACTGAAACTTCTTTGTAGGACATGTTTTTTCATAATGACCATGCACACCACATTTAAAACATTCAATTGATCATTTAGAAATTACTTATTTCCCTTTCCTAGAGTCAACTGGATACATCCTTTTTTCCATGGAAGGTTCTTGATTTATGACCTTAATTTCCACGTCTTTAGCATCTTTCATTCCCTTTGAAACATCTTCCTAGGTGTTTTTTTCCACATCTTTGACACATAGGTTTTTTAACATACTTACCTTTATTATTATTACATGAACTTCCATAGGGATTTGTTTCTCGCATATATGATGACTTATAGAAATCACTAAGGATTGGGTGGTTAATCATGAATCCATATAGTTCATTGAGAATAACCACACGAGTTCTCATTACTGCTCCAATATCATTCAGTTGCTCGTTCAGAATAGTGTTTTTCACATCCACTATTACTTTGGTGCCTACATGATCCAACCATTTACTAAAACCAAAAAGGTAAGTGTTAGTATATCAGTAAAATCATAAGATAATATCTTATGAGGAGGGTAAATAATACGATATAATTATTCATATTATCTTAAACTCATTTACATTGTCTATATAAAAAACTATGAATTTTTGTGAAATCCTATCCATTATGGTAATGTCACTTGTGCTTAAAGAATACCCAAACTTCTAAAGTTATCTAAAACGACCTCTGATACCAACTATAAGAACTTGACCTTAAAAAATTACATAATATTTAATTAAATTAATAATTCACATTGGGGATCTTTTTAGGTTTATGGTTTTTGAGAATCTTTACATAACTATTACCTCTCAATGATTACGAAGTATAAACATCTACTTAGTTTCCATTTTTTCACAAAATATAAACTCTTGAAAAAATGTGTCATGTCTTGTTCCATGTTTTAGACAACATGACATTTCCTTGATTCCATCCTTGACCCTATTCAAATTTATGTCATATGGAAAACATTTCAAAAACTGGGGATGAGCATAAAATGCTCAGTAAGGGATATAAAAATACAGGAAGATAACATTAGTCCATGTATACATAATAATAAAAAAATCATACATTACTCATAAAATATAATCACTTTAACATACATCATTAAATTATATGATTTTTGAATAACTCAAATAAATCATAAGACATAAAGGTAACTTTAGTCATTTATAACATTCTTACGTAGGGGGAAACCCTCATGATTATGTTTGGAATACCTATCGCTGTATATTCCCAAAATCTCTTTGTAGAACCCTAAGCGTTTAACTCCTTTGAGATACCAAATGAATTGGAGAGCTATCTCAGGCTCACCCGCCCTTATTTTATCATGGAACCACCCGACTTCATAAAAAATTCACAAGAACCATAACATAATTGTATCACATAAAACATTCATAAATGGAGCATAACATTCCCACATTTTAATCACAATATATAAATACACCACATTGATATAATAATAATATTATCAGAACCATTTTCAATACCAAATTAATAGAAAAGTAAAATATGGTATTTATTTTTCATTGAAAAAGTTTATGGATTGTAGAGGAAGCTTAAACTCAGATAATGGTCACGGATGCGGAGAAGTCCATGTCGCCACATACATAACACAAAAATATTCCTCTTGTCGTTTAGTAAAATGCTACATGTAAAAAAGATTAATTTTATATGAAATTTAAATTAAAAAGTTTTTTATACACTGTATAAAATAAATACCTGTATAAATCCAAAGATGCCTCAATTAAAGGATATTGAGACGAAGTCCCATACAAATACGTTAACATTAGATTAAAGATTAATCAATTACATAATTATGTGTGTCAAATATAAATTCACTATATCTAAGTGGATATTTAGTGTAAAAAAATCAGAGGTCATCCACACATATTCATTGCATGACATAATCAAGAAGTAGAGTTTTAACCCAAAGAATTGAAATTGGGATAAGAAGATCCCTTACAGAAATTCAATAGCCTAACGACGTCACTTTAAAATTCAGAAAATGAGTTCATGAGAGATAAAAAGGGTATATCCTAAAATGGACTTATAATTTAGAGCAATAAGTATATATAAGAACATATCCAATGATATTATGATCTAAATTAAAAGACCAAACAAAAATAAGACTTTTAAAAAGAGGAGGGTGAAAATTTTCCCTTACCGATTTGGGTAACTTTCGAAACGTACACCCCATGAAAGAAGGGTCATATAATGAATTTGTAAAAACCCATAAATTAAATTATATTACACAAATAATACAATCATGGGAATTATATACACCACAGAAAAGTAAATAGTGGAAAATGTAGCTTGAATCTCACCGAAATAAAAAGTGAGATAAAAACCCCTTACCTCATTGTAATCAATTGAGTTGTATGACTGAAAGACAATAAAAGGAAAATTAATCACATAATTCCATGAATATAAATAGAATCGTGATAATATATATGAAATGTCAGTGCAAAATACACCACATGAAAAAAATAACTGGTGAACAATGGAAATCGCACAGAATTAAATATGAGATAAGAAATCCCTTACCTCAAGTACAACTTTTCTTATTCATTTCTTTATATTCCTGAATAATAAACTTATGTCAATTTATAATTGCTCAATTATTTGCTTTAAAGTTTATAATTCAATTTTTATCACATATTATCATGTTATAACAATTAGTTAATTATGTGAGTTCATATCATTCATTTTGTCGAAGTTCGGTACATGAGTAAAAAATGATCTTGTTTGAAAATAATTGCCCACGTTGTTATAATTAAATTATCTCTAGAATGGTATTAATTATTTTAATATCATATATATCCAGTATATATTTATTTTATACTTTTCCATAACATTTGGAGATAAAAAATAAATTGCACCGTTCATGGAGATGGTAGGTCGTACGTACGCATGGACACTACTTTCATTTTGTTGTCATATTAAACGAATTAAAACTAAATGAGACATATATATATATTATAATTCCAATATATTATATATGTTATATAGGAAACATAATAATATTAATACAATTATTTATAAATCCCATGTTTGGCATGAACGAGTCACATCACTTGAGGGGGCGGTAGTCCACACTTCCTCAAATAAAATTATCACAGTTCCACAACATGAAAAGAGTAACATTGTGATTTAAAAATAATATTCATAAGCATGTAGAAAAAATAAATACTATATATATCATATATAAATGCATTGACATCATAATGGCCACCATGAAAGGTGTTAAAAATATTGAACAATAATCTTTTCCTGAGGCAGTAATTCGCCACCCACAGAAACAGTATGTTCTTTAACCATTAGACGAGGGTGTGTGTAAGTGTAGGAATAATCCTTATCATAACAACATACAATTATATTGAGGATACTTGTTTTATTATTTGATCAAATAACAATAATATAGTGGTGAGTGAAGAAGTAAAATAATTGAAAGAAACTCGAGAGAAGACATTACCTCTAATCAGGTAACTCTTTTTGATTTGAGACAAAGGATTCCTTGGAAAGACTTCTACCCAAAGTGATGATTCTGGGAGTTTGATAGGTATGTGGAGAGATAATATGAGCAGAGTTTGGATGAGCCAAGGGCTTTATATGTGTTTTTAAGGGGGTAGAGGTGGGGGCATTTTATAAGAGGGAGGAGGGTCACTTTTAGAAAGTCTTGAAATGTTACTTTATTATAAAATGGTTTTCTGATTTTAAAGGTTAGACAATGATATATTGTGAGGATAAGTTTATAATGGTTCTAAATCCACCCATACAATAAGTTTTATACAAGTGTAATTCTTATATTTTACCTTTTCTTTTCATTTTATTTAAATCGTTCATTAATGAGGTAATCACTGCATCATTATGGTGTCATAAATAGATTTATTTATTTAATGTCTAATTTTTTTTTAAAAAAATACCATGACATAGGAAATATTCATAGATTTCCAATTACTATGTATGGTCTAAGAGATAATTTATTTATGAAAATTAAAATTGGTTTACTTAGGATATACAAACCTTTGTCATATTTATCTTCTTTTAATAAAATAATGTCATAAATGTCACTATAACACCAATGTGACTCTAAGGGCCCTCAAGTTTGGTAGAAAAATTTCCAGGGTCGGCCATGACTGAAAGAAAGGTTTTTTACACATGTTGAGGTCATTTATTATTATTATTATATTATTTTATTACCCTTAACTACCCAATTACTAATTAATCACTGTAATTTAAGATAATTACTGTTGTTAATATTCGTAATGTTAAAAAGAAAAAGAGTATTAATTACATAATTTTTATCATCTAATTCAAAATATATAATCCATATTACCAAATTCCAAAAACATAAATTTCAGTATTTAATTTAAAAATAATTCTCGTTGTCACATCCAAAGCCGGGTTTTGAAGAAGTAAAAACTTATCAAAAGATTGACTTGTTTTTACATCCAATTAAAAATTGAAATCACATCCAATGAACAAAATTTTATTATGTGATAAAACATTATTCAATTACACTTTAAAACTAATTAAAAGGACCATCGAACTTTAAAATTAAATTAGTTGAAATTGTATTTTTGATGTAAAATGGAGTATTTTTCACTATTAATTAAAAATGAACATTTGTTAGAAAAATACCAAAAAATTATCCAATGTAAATTTGATATTCCAAATTCAAAAATTATTTCCATTTTACCACATTCAAAACAGAGAAGTTTCATTAATTAAATTTATAATTAATTACCGCTTTCAAAAGAAATGTCGTGTTTTTTATGAAACAATGTCTAGCAAAAGACTGACAGTTGTTTAGGTCCAATTTGAAAGTGAAATTAATTTAAATTACCACCATTGGATTAAATGGTAAAAATATATTTCAACTAAAATTTAAACCCAATTAAAAATATAATCTAACTGTAGATACCTGAATCTTGACGTACATAGATATTACATTACTTTTGCGGAATACATAATACATAACAAAAACAGACACACAAGGACCGTAATATTTTAGTGTCTTTGGAAACTTGGAATGTAATCTTCTAATCGGGGTGAAAGATCTTCATTCTCTACCATAAAGATATTCCACTTTTTGTTTCTTTACCTAAAACCTTAATTTTAATCCTGGCGGAAAATAAAACATTAAAAGGGTGAGATCAAATTCTTAGTAAGGGTAAGCATGGATAAAACAAAACATACAATAAACATTTGAACTTAAAAACATGAACATAATGTTTAACCATCAAAATCTTGAGCAACGACTTATAACATGGATTTACATAAGGGATAGATCATAATGGAACATAAATAATGATAACATAGAATGGGAATAAAACATTTAATTGTGGCATCCATTAAGCACATGTAATGATTTCCATAGTAGCCAAGGTATTGCTGCCAAGACAATCTTAGTGGACAAAGTTTCTTTCTGGATCGCGTTCACTCCTCATTCCAGTCCTGTAATACTGAACTGGATTAACTTACATTTCCAGCCATGTCTATCTCGTGAGATATAAATCTTTACCCAATGCATTAGAGGGAGATATAGGTCCCACCCATCTCATAATGAAATCATTCTTACTTGTGCCACAAAATAAACATACATCATTTATAATAACCCAACCAATAAAATGGGTTTCATAAACATCATACCATCATCAAATAATACATATAAAAGAAGTGGATATAATTTCATTAATATGAAAAGTGAATCCATGTAAATCATCGAGACATGATACTTGAAACATACACATATGAAATAATGTCATCTTAGATAAAAATGGTTTTGATAAAACACTTAAAATGAATTCTTGAGGAAAATATCCTTTCTTCTTCAAAATCATTCTCTTTTCAAAAAATGTCATGCAATTTTAAAAGAAAAGGATTTTGTTGAAAATATTCATGAAATATTTTCGAGGAAGCTTCAAGAAAATAAGGCTTTATAAAACCATAAAAATCTGTTCGTGCCGTATAAGTTAAGAAAACATTCTTCTCGTACTTTTGCCAGAAAAGTAAAAAAAGTACCTCGTAACGTAAAACAAAAGAATGATTCCTTACATAACATGTAGTAAAATTCAAAAATGGGTAAAAAGGACTTTATACATAAATGAAAACATATTTATAAAACATGTACATGGATAATAACAATAACCCCAGTAAATATTTATGAATAAACAATCTCGGATAAGAATGAGATTGGAATATTTATCCCTTACCTTAGGTCTGATATGCTACATACGTATCCTAACCTCCTGTATAATGATTTAAATAATGTCATTAAGTTATTATAGAAACATATTAATTTTTATCATATCATATATGGTTCACTTGTGACTTTATATTACCGGTTCTTTTGTAGATTCCATATTAAAGAGTGTTTTGGGTAAAATCGTTTCATTTGTCATCCGTGTTTTGACTTATAATTATTCATATGATTACTTAGATCACGATTAATTAATTACAGAATATAAAACATGATTTATATATAATATATATTCAGAATATATATATATATATAATAGATCTAATAATTGAAAGAAATACACCGTTCATGGAGACGGTAGGCCATACGTACGCATTAACGTTGTTTTCGTTTCCTCATTGAATTGAATGGAATTAATTGGATGACATACATATATATATAAATAAATCTAGTATCATTATCATGTCATATATTTCATTATTACTTATTATATATACTTTATAATAATTTATGAATGGTTAATCATTGAGAATGAATCTCATCGCATCGTGGAGACGGTATTCCGTACGAATGCACGAGCGATGATATCATTCCCATGATCATGGAATTTTATTGGCGTGTATGTATACTATTACAGAATCAATAATAATTTACAATAATCATATATAGTTATTTATTTTCACCATTATACCCATCCATGTAAGGTGGTGATGGAAAATAGATTACACCACGGCGTGGAGACGGTTTTCTGTACGTACGCACACGCGGTGATTTCGTTTTCTGTAGGATGGATAGATTGTGAAATAGGGTTGTTTCATACTTATAATAACATATCAGTATATGAGTAATACTAATTTTATTACATCATAATGAACAACTAAAGAATAATAAGTGGAAGAAGAAATAAAGTTGAAAGAATCGGTAATGGACATTACCTCTTCTTTGAAGCGCATCTTTGAGACCTCCTCTTAGGGAACTAAAATTGGTCTTTGAAGAAGACAAGTACCTTTAAGATGTTTCAAGGGAAGTGGAGAAGATAATTTTTCAGGGTTTGTTAGAGCATGAAAGCTCAATGTGGTGTTAGGAAGAGAGGGAGGAGGTGCCCCTTTATAAGGGAGGAGAGGGGCACCTTTGGAATAACAAAAAATATTATTTTATTATAAAGACATATTCGGATTTTAATAGCTCCAAATTGATTTATTTCGAAGCTAAGGTTGGTATGGGTAGAAATACTATCATAAAATAGAATTTAGACAAGTAAGGTCATTATATTAACCTTAACCTTTAGTTTTAACTCATAGTTAATTAGATTGACATTAACCATGTCACTTTGTATTTTTATATTATATAGTTAATAAACGTACCATATACATCCAAGAGACCCCCAAGTGGTCTATTAATGATAAACCTATCACGATATAAGTATATTGGCCGAAAATTAGATTTTTAGGAATATAATAACAATTAATAATATAATATTTGTTTTAAAAACAATTTTATGTCAATTTTGACACTATTTGGTAATGGAATTTTGTAAAAATCATAACAGAATTATTAGTTAGAAAAAAGTTAATTAAATTAATAATAACATGTCATATTAACATAGAAAATTATTTGAATTCATAAAAAGTCTCAAATGACATTTATTTGGGTATTTATAACATCAATTATGTCAATATTTCATTAATAAGAAAATTATTGCATCATCATTGTGTCATAAATAAATTAAATTATTTTAAGTCTAAAAATTACAAATAAAATACCATTATGTAGGAAATATTTCTATCATTCTAATTAATATTTATAGTCGAATTTATCTTATGTATAACCCTATATTAAAAATGAATTAGTTATTAAACATTGATTTTAACTATTTTAACCCTTCATTAAATAAATTAATAATAAATGTCCTAATCTAATCCAAGTGGGCCTAAATGGTCATATTTTATTCCTAAGGTTGTTTTTGGCGGAATTACACTTATCCAACAAAATTAGGACATGTGTTACGGTAATAATAATATCATTTTTACCCTTAATTACCCTATTTAATTTTAACCATGGTAAAAAAAAGTGCAAAGTTACTATTCACCAAAAATTATTTTCATCTAATTGAAACACATTTTTTTCCTTGATATTAACCGTGTCTCTTGGATTTTCAAAATTCCACTCACAGAAGCGGTAAAATTACGTTTTATGAAAAAATAATTTTTTTAACTACCAATTAGTGGTTTCACTATTCATCAAAAAATAAATGTTTCCAGAAAAATACCAAAAAATAGGCCTAAGACATATTTGATATTATGAACTCAAAAATGATGTCTATTTTACCAAATTCAAAACATATTAGTTGTATTAATTAATTTAAAAATTAATTTCCGTTGTCAAAACAAATAGCGTGTTCTTATGAGATAATAACTATCAAAAGATTGACAGTTGTTTATGTCTGGTTTAAATGTGAAATTACATACAATAACCAACATTGTGTTAAATTGTAAAAATATATTCATAATATAATTTAAAACCACTCAAATTAATAATTTATCAGTATTAATTATTTTGATTAAAAAGGTTTATTTTAATTAAAATTTAGTAATTTTCACTATTCATCAGAAAATGAAATTTATCCGAAATGTACCAAAATTTCACCCTAAGCTAATTTCGATATTCCAAATCCAAAAATGAAGTCCATTTTGAATGATAAAATTTAATAAATTTCAAAAAGTGGGTATTACTATTCATAATGGCTAGTTCATAATAATATTATAATAATATATCGTTTAGTGAAACTCGGTATTGCGTACTACACACGCTATCGAGGAATATCACGATTGCGTGTAATGCAAGGAAAGTCAAGGATGTGTGTTGTGCAAGTTCCTTTTTGTTTACCTTACAACACAAGACATTAATGAAATTAAAAAATATATTTTTCTTAAAATCTCAGGGTGTTACATTCTAACCCCCTTAAAATGAATTTCGCCCTCGAAATTCATTGGGGGTAATAAATGGTTTACTACTCGAAAATTTATTTAATAGAAGCCCACATCGTAAAAATGAATACCAAAACATGGCTTTAAAATCTAAAGTATAAAATGAACGGTTACCCAAATTAACTCATCACTGGGATTCCATGTAGGAGAACATAGGTGGAAATATGGATATGGAAGAAAAATCTAACCATCATGTTATGATGGATAGTGGTAGAGAACATGGCTATGAAAAATCCAACAATCAAAAAGCCATAAATCTGTGACAATCTAAGGTACCATCTGATTCATCAGATATTAGAGGACTAGGACACCATTTTTGGTTTTCAAGATCATTTCCCTAAAGTTGATGAAATTGGAATTAGAAGAAATACTTTCGTGATTTTGGTACAGGTTCACCGTTGGTCGTTCTATGGAAAATTTCCACTTCATCTCTTAAAGAAATGAAGTTGATTTTTTCATTCGTGATGTGTTAGCAGATCATGTGACGGAATGATGGGTCATTCTATCTGTCTCAATCAAAAGGTTAGAAAAGTTATCAAAAAATACATAAGTCCATCTATAGTGAGATTAATCATATATGGTTCCTAAAATGGACTTATAACTCATATATCATACTGATTAATATAATAAAACTAGTTTCTACTAAACAGGGACTTACTGTAGGCCAGTGGTAGGCGATAAAGGCCAGGCGCACTTTGGTTGTGGGTTCGATTCCCACAGCCTTGTCTGACGCGATGGGTTGTCGCCCATCCTGTAGGTTGTCATTTTTCTAAAACTAAATCCCATTAATAATATCGAAAAAACTTCTATCCTTAAACAATACTAACTTATGTCCAACATAATCCATTCCAATCTTTAGGCTTATCCAAAATACTGATGTCGAATCTCATATTATAGTGAAAACGATTACCGAAGAGTTCGTACAATTAGCATGTTAATACCATCGTTGATCCCCATATATCATGAGATATGTCTTGTTGGTCACATTACAAACATTCGAAGGCGTTAATCATGTATTCTCTTGAAAAATGAATACCCATTGAATCTTAGTGAAAACATGAGTGCTGTAAAAATTTAACTCTTTTCACATACCAAACCCTCAAACCATGATATAACTATTTCCTTATATCAGTCATGAGCTCATGAATACCGTCAAACATTTCATTTTCTCATTTTCCCTTAATTATGCGCATATCATCTTTTTTCAAAAAATATCTCAATCACTTTCCATGGTTACCGGTACCATAAAATTATTGAAAACCACAATAGACCAATACAACAACATTATTTTGGAATCCCATTACATAAACACTTAATCATTCCACCACATCTTTTTCATATTCAACATTGCCAATAGTGATCACATGTGACATCCCTTTATCCTTTGCCTTAAGTGGTTTCTCATGTCGATCATCACTAACCCTTGGATTAGGGCATTTATTAGAATAATGCCACATTTCCTTGCACATGAAGCATTGAAGTGTTGGTGGTGTGTTCTCTGTAGTCTTTTCTTTATTCACATCATTAGAAACCCTTTTTCCATTACTTCGACACTCAGCTACTCGATGACCTTCTTTTCCACACATAATACATTTTGTAGTTCCTTTAATTCAATCTCCACCATGCTTATTTCCACAACTTGAGCATGTGGAAACATTCATCTCCTTTTTTCAATTATTCTGAGATTTTCCTTGAACTCCATCTTTCGTTTCTTTTCAAAACTAGGAGATGGATAAGTAACACCAACTTCCATTTCTACCTTGATAGCACAACGCACAATTTATTCATAGCTACTGAAGTCTCTTATAGCTAATTCCCTTCGAGGATTTGGTTTTAAGGATCTGATGAATCGATAAACATCTCTTTCAGGTTGGATGATAAATCCAGATGCATACCTTGCAAGCCTTGTAAAATTCTCTTCGTATACACCAACAGATTCATCATCCTTTTTCTTTAGTTCAAGAAACTCTTTCTCCATCTTGGTTCGAAGAATACGAGGGAAGTACTTATTGAAAAATATGTTCGTGAACTAGTCCCATTCTATGGACTCAATTTCTTCTCTTGGCCTTGTATTCTTGATAGGATTCCACCATTGATCAGCTTCACCTTACAAACGATATACTGTTGAGATGACTTTATCATGTTCAGAACATTAAAAAATAAAAATATATTTTCAGTGGTACTGATCCATTGTTCAGCAACAAGTGGATCAGAAGACCCACTGAAAGAAAGTGGACGTTGCCTCATGAAGGACCCAATAGAATATTGTTCCCTTCTCTGCTCATTTGGAATTCCAGAATGATTCATAGCTTGTGTAAGTATAACAATAACATTTTTCACTCCATCTACCATAACATTTTTTTGTTCAGGAGGTCAATCATTTCATTTTCCATTGCATTGACCTACACGGTTCCTTCGGGTTCCAGCCATCGTCTAAACCCCAAAAAGAATAGTGTGAGAGGGAAAAATCATGCTAGGGATAACAACATAATAAAGGGGGTGTACCTTCAATATCTAACATCATAGGTTTACTTCTAAGATCCTTACCATAATTCTAGGATTACAATCTATACTAATACTTAACCTTAGGTACATCCCTGGACATTCCTTAGAAATATCTCTAGGGATCTCACTAAAGTTCTCATATCCTAGTTTTTAATGGTTGACTAAACCTTTCCTCTGATACCAACTGTAGAGACCCGAATATTGACGTACAAATATATTACATTACTTTTGCGGAATACATAATATATAACAAAAACAGACACACAAGGACTATAATATTTTAATGTCTTTGGAAACTTGGAACGTAATCTTCTAATCGTGGTGAAAGATCTTCAATATCTCACATAAAGATCTTCCACTTCTTGTTTCCTTACCTAAAACCTTTATTTTAATCCCGGGGGAAAATAAAACATAAGAAGGGTGAGCTTAAATGCTCAGTAAGGGTAATCATGGATAAAATTAACATACAATATACATTTGAACTTAAAAACATGAACATAATGTTTAAACATCAAAATCTTGAGCAAGGACCTAAAATATGGTAGTACATAATGCATAGATCTTAATGGAACATAAATCATGATAACATAGCATGGGAATAAAACATGTAATTGTGGCATCTATTAAGCACATGTAATTATTTCCATAGTAGCCAAGACATTGTTTCCAAGACCAGCTTAGTGGACAAAGTCCCTTTTTAAATCGCATTCACTCCTCGTTCCAGTCCTGTAATACTAAACTGATCAACTTACCATTCCAGCCATGTCTAACTCATGAGATATAAATCCTTACCCAATACATTGTAGGGAGATATAGGTCCCACCCATCTAATAATGAAATCATTATTACTTGTTACACAAAATAAACATACATCATTCATAATAACCAAATAAACGAAATGGGTTTCATAAACATCATCCCATAATCAAAGAATCCATATAAAAGAAATGGATATCATTTCATAATAAGAAAAGTGATACCATGTAAATCATAGAGACATTATACTTGAAACATACACATATGAAATAATGTCATCTTAGATGATAAATTGTTTTGATAAAACACTTGAAATGAATTCTTGAGGAAAATATCCTTTCTTCTTCAAAAATCAGTATATTTTCACAAAATTTCATGAAATTTTAAAAGAAAAGGATTTTGTTGAAAATAGTCATGAAATATTTTGGAGGAAGTGCCAGGAAAATAAGGCTTTATAAAACCGTAAAAATCCGTTCGTGTTGTATAAGTTAAAAAAAACATTCTTCTCATACTTTTGCCGGAAAAGTGAAAAAAGTACCTCGTAACGTAAAACAAAAGAAAGATTCCTTACATACCATGTAGTAAAATTCAAAAATGTTTAAAAAGGAATTTAAACATACATGAAAACATTTTTATAAAACATTTACATGGATAATAACAATAATACTAGTATATATTTACGAATAATCAATCTCGGATAAGAATGAGATTGGAATATTTATCCCTTACCTTAGTTCTGATATGCTTCGTACGTATCCGAACCTCACGTATAATGATTTAAATAATGTCATTGAATTATTACATAATCATATTCATTGTTATGATATCATATATGGTTCACTTGTGAATTTATAATACCCATTATTTTGTAAATTCTATGTTAATGAGGGTTTTGGGAAAAATCGTTTCATTTGTCGTCTGTGTTTTGACTTGTAATTATTAATATGATTACATAGATCACTATTAGTTAATTCTAGAATATAAAAAATGATTTATTTATAATATATATTCAGAATATACATATATATAATAGATCGAAAAATGGTAAGAAATACACCGTTCATGGAGATGGTAGGCGGTATGTATGCATGAACATTGTTTTCGTTTCCTCATTGAATTGAATGGTATTAATTGGATGAAATACATATATATATATATACATAAATCCAGTAGCATTATTATGTCATATAGTTCATGATTACTTATTATTTATACTTTATAATCATTTATGAATGGTTAATCATTGATAATGAATCTTATCGTGTCGTGGAGACGGTATTCTGTACGTACGCACGAGCGATGATATCATTCCCATGATCGTGGAATTTTATTGGAGTGTATGTATAATATTTCAGAATCAATAATACTTTAAAATAATCATATATAGTTATTTATATGCACCATTATACCCATCAAAGTAAGGTGGTGGTGGAAAATAGATTACACCACGGCGTGGAGACGGTATTCCGTACGTACGCACGCGCGGTGACTTTATTTTCTATAAAATGGATAGATGGTGAAATAAGGTTGTTTCATACTTATAATAACAAATCAGTATATGAGTGATACTGATGTTATTACTTCATAATGAACAACTAAAGAAGAAGAACTGGAAGAAGAAATAATGTTGAAAGAATCTCTAACGGACATTACCTCTTCTTTGAAGCGCCTCTTTGAGACCTCCTTTTAGGGAACTAAAATTTGTCTTTGAAAAAGACCATGACCTCTATGATGTTTCTAGGGAAGTGAAGAAGAGAATTTTTCAGGGTTTGGCCGATCTTGAAGGCTCAATGTATAAGGCCCCAGCCTTAAACCATACTTAATCTTGAGTTATTACAAGATTACACATTGAGGATCTTTTCAGGTTTAGAGTTTTAGAGAATTGGATCATAAATCTTGCATTACATTCCAAATTCAAACAAAGTGGTTACATAAAATATAGTATTCATTTTTCCCCATCAACGGAAACATATTTAAAAGTAAAGCATGGATTCTTTCTTGACACTTCCTTGATACTATCATCATATCATGTACCTTTCCGTTGACCTGTGAAAAACATTTCAAAAAACTTGGGATGAGCATAAAACGCTCAGTAAGGGTTATAAGAAAAATATGGAAAGGAATCATGAGTTTATATATACATAATAATGAAATCATGCTTTACCCATAAAACGTAGGCACATTAACATACCTCATCAAATCATGAATAAATCATATATATCATAAGACATAAAGGTAACTTGAGGCATTCATAACATTCTTACGTAGGGAGTAACCCACTTGGTTACGTTTGGAATACCCACCACAGTTTATTCCATAAATCTCTTCGGATAAACCTTAATGTTTCACTCCTTCGCATTACACAATGCATTGGAGAGCTATATCGGGCTCACCCGCCCTTAGTTTGTCATGGAACCACCCGTTTTCATAACAATGCCCAAGAACCATAACATAAACTTATCACATAAAACATGCATAAAGTAAACATAACATTTCCACATCACAATATAACATTGTAGTATATTGAAATAATGAATCCATTAAAAAAGAAACCATTCCCAAAACCATTTAAAACATTTAATAAAGCGATTTTTGAATCAAAGTGTCCCATACCACCTTGAATCATTTAAAATTTTAAACCATTAATATCCATATAAATAAATCATAAAAACAATTTTGAAAACATGGATATTAATAAGAAAAAATAATTAAAACATTTAAAGCGATATTTTGGTTAAAGGGGTTCTACCAAAATTAGAGACACTTGAATACAATAATTGAGGAATAACATTTAGTAATAACTTTATAATATCATGAGAATAAATGGATTCATGATATAATATTCCAAAAGACAGTATATAAACCATATAAGAGTGAATTGGTGCATAACAACAAAGAATTCTCAATAGAATTGTCAAATATGATGAATTCCCTTATAAAAAAGGTATCCTTAAATTAAGGATAATTCAATCTCAAAATTATGTGTGAAAAATATAAGTACACAAAATATAATTGGATATTAAGTGTAAAACAATAAAATTTCATTCACTCATATTCAAAAGATGACATATTAAATAACTACATGTTGAACCCAGAGAAATCGAAATTGGGTTAAAAAGTTCCCCTGGTAAAATTCGATAGCCTAACGACATCACTTCAAAATTCAAAAAATGAGTTGATGAGAGATAAAAAGGGCATCTCATCAGTTGAAAATAAAATTTACATCAATAATGATATAAAATAACATATCCCAACATAATAGTATGTGAATTAAAAGACATAACAAAAGAAGTATTTTAAAAAGAGGAGGGTGAAAGGTCCCCTTACCGAGTTGGGTAACTTTTGAAACGTACACCCCATGGAAGAATGGTCATACAATGAAGATTTGAACACCCATAAATGAAATTATACTACAAAAAGTGTATAATAATGGGAAGTACATACACCACTCAAAGGAAATTGTGGCAAATGTAGCATAAAACTCAAGGGAATAAAAGTGAGATGAAAAATCCCTTACGAAAACTCGGCAGCTTAACGGCGCCACTTAAAACATTAAAATGGATTGATGAGATGGAATAGGGTCTCTCATCATATGAACATTAAAATTACAGTAAGATTAATAAAATATAATATCACAATAACAAGAAAGATGAGTTTTAAAAGGAATGACATAAAAGAGTGTACTTAAAAAGAGAGGAGTAGGATCCCTTACCTCGAGTCCGACTTGACTCGATCATTCTTTAATATCCTGATTTGGTCAATTTATAATTTCATAAGGACCTCCTTAAAATATTATTATTCAGTTCATATCACATATTATAATGTTATAATAATTGGTTTATAAAGTGAGTTTGTATGAGACATTTTTTTCGATGTTCTGTACATGAGTAAAAATTGAACTTGTTGGAAAAGAGTTTTCCATGTAGTTATAGGTACATAATCTCCAGAATAGTATTTATGTATTAAATATCATATATATCCAGTATAAATTAATTTTATACTATTCCATATCATTTGGAGATAAAAAAATTAAAAGCATCGTTCATGGAGACGGAAGGCCGTACGTACGCATGAACGCTACTTTCATTTTTTTCTATATTAATGGAATTAAAAAAATGAGATATATATATATATTATAATTCCAGAATAATACCCATAATTAAGATGTAATATATTACATATATATCCATTATATATATGTACTTATAATATTACATAACATTTGGAGATAAAAAATGAAATGTACCGTTCATGGAGACGGTAAGCCGTACGTACGCATTAACGCTACTTTCATTTTTTTTGTATCAAATTGAATGAAATAATAAATATATAAAGGTATAATATAATTTATGTAGGATAACATATGTAATACCATTAATTACATCCTTTATACGTCCCACATATGGCATTAAAGAATCAAATCACTTTGAGGGGGCGGTAGTCCGCACTTCCTAAAATGAAGATATCGCGTTTACCCATAATGGAAACCATAAAGGTATTCCATAAATGAAAAATACATAAGCTTAAGGAAAACATAAACATATTATAAATCATATATAAATATATTGACATCTTAATGGCCACCTTTGAAGGTGTTAAAATAATGTTGAACAATCATCTTTTCGGGAGGCAGAAATTCACCATCCACGGAAACAGTATGTTCATTAACCATTTGATGTAGGTGTGTGTAAGTGTAGCTAGAATACATATTATAAAAACATCCTATTTTATTTAAGATACTGTATTTTTTACAAAATAAATTAATAATAAGAGTTTAGGGGGTTGGGGAAGCAAAATAAAACAAAAGGACACAAGTGAAGACATTACCTTTAAATCGGGTAACTTCCTTTGATTTGAGCTCAAAGGCTTCATTGGATAAGATTATGCCCATATAAGGCTTCAAGGAGTTATAGAGGGATTTGGAGAGATTAAATGGGCAGGTTTTGGCAGAGACAAAGGCTTTGGAAGTGTGGGTAAAGAGGTAGAGGTGGGGGCCTTTTATAAGAGAAGAGGAGGGGCACTCTTGGAAAGGTATAAAATGTAACTTTATTTTCAATTGAGTTTCGAATTTTATTGGTCCCACATTTATGTTTTTATAGGATATGGTGATAAGGGTTCTAAATACACCCATCCAAACGGTTTTTTAGATGTTTAGGTCTTATATTTTACATTATCTTTCCATTTTATTTTAATCGTTAAATAATGAGGTCATCGCTGCATCATCATGATGTCATAAATAATTTAATTTATTTAATGTCTAAAAATAAAAAAAAATACTATGATGTAGGAAATATTTTTATCTTTCTAATGTATATTTATAGTCCAAAATATCTTTTATGTATACAAAATTAAAAATATTTCACTTAGGTGATACATTCTTTGTTACATTTAACATTCTTTAAAAATAAAAAGATAAAAAGTCACATTCTAACAAAAGTGATTCCATGGGGCCCTCAAATTTGGCACAAGGCATCCCATGGTCGGCCATGAGACAACCAGTAGCCTTAGGACACATTTTGTTGTCATTTTCTATTATTATGATATTATCTTATTATCTTTAACTACCGGATTACTCATTAATCAAGATAATTAAAGATAATTACCGCCGTTACTATTCATAATGTCCAAAAACAAGAGTCTTAATTAAATAATTTGGGCCTTCTGATTAAAAATATGTAATTAATTTTACCAAATTCCAAACACATAAATTGCAATAATTAATTTAAAAAAACTTCCCTTTGTCAAAACAAATAGCGGGTTTTTTAGAAACAATATTTATGAAAAGTTTGGAACTTGTTTATGCCTAATTCCAAATTGAAATTAATCCCAATGACCATAATTGAATTACATGGTAAAAATATATTTTAATTACGCTTTAAAAAAATTAATAAGATAATATAACCATATAATTAAATTATATGAAAAAGAAGTTTTGATGTAAAATGTTGTATTTTTCACTATTCATTGAAAAATGAATATTGTCAGTAACATAGAAAAAATTAACCGAAGGTAAATTTAAATGTCCCAATAATAAATAATATGTTTATTTTGAAAAATAGATCTTATAAAATTTTCAAAAAGTGGATTTAAAAGAGGTTCTCCATTAAAAGGCGGTTAATCGACCTTTTAAAGAATATTAGAATGTTTATGCTTAAAAACTGGATTCATTTTCATTTTTAATCCTCTAAAATTTATTGTAAAGAGTAAAAATATTTGACAAACATATACACTAATTTTTTTAGTTAGTTTTTTTCATTCCTTCCATTACAACGGCTTGGAATTAACTACCATTTAAAATAATATTATTTTATTATTAGAGTGCAATGCAAGATTCCCAAGAAACTCATTGTTACGTATTGGGTATGTCATCATGCATAGCATCCCCTTTAAAGTAATATAAATATTTTATTCACAAATATGGATAAATATAAAGATGTAATATTATTTATTTACCTGGGGTGTTACATCCTTCCCCTCTTTTGGAAATTGCGTCCTCGCAATTTTAAAATTGAGTTTGGAAACATCCTTGAAAGTCCCACATCGGAACAAGAGTCGGTAAAACAATCACATTAAAATAATGAAAGATAAGTACAAAGGTCACTCGAGTTAACCCATACTAGGATTCCATGTTTGAAAATATGGACATGGAGGAAAAAAATAAAGGGTCATGTTCTGATGGAGAGTGATAGAAAACTTGTTTAGGAGAATGTTAACCACAAGAAAATCACAAACTTGTGATGGGTTAAACGTTATTCGATTCCCCAGTAGGAAAAGTTAATAGACAAAATTTTTGTTTTAAGTTACTTTTTATTGAGGAATTTATTTATAAGGAAACATAATCACTTATCATGTTGACTTTCAACTTTTATTAGATTCCTTACACAAACTCATATTTTCTCCAAAAGACGAGTATTTAGGAAGACTTATTCACATTAAGAGTACTATAATAAACTTCTAGAGAATCACCTAATCCACAAAAGAGAACTATATACTTCCCATGTCTTTAGACTTTAACCAAAACCCAAAAGGTTAGTACAAGATCAGATAATCCAAAAAAGGATAACCCTTTATAAAAAGAAAATCTATCCTTAATCTCCAATATTTGTCCAACAAAACCCAAAGTTCAACGAGGACCATTCGATAATAAATTTGTCCATAAAATTCTTCAAAGTAAACCAAAATAAGATTGAAACCCAAATATTTGAAGGCTTTAGTCTCATAGTCTTCCAAGTTAAATCGTAACATTTATCTCCAAACAACATCAGTTGCTCTTAAAGTCTCATATTGAAAAGTTATTAACCTAATCGCGTATCCTCCATGATAGGTTAATAAATTTCCATAGATATCCCAAAATCAACATACTCGTAATTCCTAAAATCATCTAACTAAAAAGAATTAGTCAAAAAAACTAGCGACATCACGTAGTCCAGTGGTAGGCGATAAATACCAGTCGCACTTTGGTTGTGGGTTCGATTCCCGCAGCTTTGTCCGACGCGACGGGTTCTCACACGGTCTGCGTGTTGTCCTTTTTTCAAAACTATAAAATATTAAAACATTACTCAAAACGAGATAAAATCATCAAAAATGATCATAACATATCATAACCTCAAGTTTATCTCATTCCTTTCATTTTCCATCATAACATATAGTAACCCATAATTACCTCAAAAGTAAGGATCATATATAATGGTTACCCTTATAATTATTACCTGAACTTCCACATCGATTGTTCATCTCGTACATGATGCATTACATATCATACCAAGGTTCAAGTGGTTGATCAATGCTCCTTGATAGTTGGTTTAGAACAACAACGAGTTCCCTAATTGAATCCCCCATTTTATCTAGTATCTTAATCAGAGAACCACCACAGTTTCCTCAAACCTTTTGTCTCTTTCGTGCCTACTGGATCCATCCATTCACAAAAAACAGACATGTCAGTGTGAGTATATCAACAAAACCATCATTTACTAATGAGGAAGATAAACACTAATATATTCTTACTCATTCACTTAATCTAAAACTAGGACTCTTTATGAAATCCTAACAATTATGGTAATGTCACTTATGCTTAGAGGATACCCTATCCACTAAAGTTATCTAAACCGACCTTTGATACCAACTATAAGGCCCCAGCCTTAAACCTTACTTAATCTTGAGTTATTACAACAGTACACATTGAGGATCTTTTCAGTTTTAGAGTTTTAGAGAATTTGATCATAAAACTTACATTACATTCCACATTCAAACAAAGTGGTTACATAAAATATAGTATTAATTTTTCCCCATCAAGAGAAACATATTTAAAAATAAAGCATGGATTCATTCTTGACACTTCCTTGACACTATCATCATATCATGTACCTTTCCCTTGACCTGTGAAAGACATTTCAAAATATTGGGATGAGCATAAAAAGCTCAGTAATGTTTATAAAAAAAATATGGAATGGAAGCATGAGTTCATATATACATAAGAATCAAATCATACTTTACCCATAAAACATAGGCACTTTAACATACCTCATCAAATCATGAATAAATTATAGCAATCATAAGACATAAAGGTAACTTTAGGCATTCATAACATTCTTACGTAGGGAGTAACCCTCTTGGTTACGTTTGGAATACCCACCACAGTATATTCCATAAGTCTCTTCAGAGAAACATTAAAGTTTCACTCCTTCACGTTACCCAATGCATTGCAGAGCTATATCGGGCTCACTCGCCCTTAGTTTGTCACGAAACCACCTGTTTTCATAACAATTCCCAAGAAACATAACATAAACGTATCACATAAAACATTCATAAAGGAAACATAACATTTCCACATCACAATATAACATTTTAGTATATTGAAATAATGAATCCATTCAAAAAGAAACCATTTCCAAAACCATTTAAAACATTTAATAAAGAGATTTTTGAATCAAAGTGTCCCATACCACCTTGAATCTTTTAAAATTTTAAACCATTAATATCCATATAAATAAATAATTAAAACCATTTTGAAAACATGGATATTAATAAGAAAAAATAATTAAAAAATTTAAAGTGATATTTTGGTTAAAGGGGTTCTTCCAAAATTAGAGACACTTGAATACAATAATTGAGGAATAACATTTAGTCAGAACTTTATAATATAATCAGAATAAATGTATTCATGATATAATATTCCAAAGGACAGTATATACACCATATAAGAGTGAATTGGTGCATAACAACAAAGAATTCTCAATAGAAATGTCAAATGTGATGAATTCCCTTATAAAGAAGGTATCCTTAAATTAAGTATAATTCAATCTCAAAATTATGTGTGACAAATATAAATACACCCAATATAAGTGGATATTAACTGTAAAAAAACAAAAGGTCATTAAAATATATTCAAAAGATGACATATTCAATAACTACATGTTGAACCCAAAGAAATCGGAATTGGGTTAAAAAGTTCCCTTGGTAAAATTCGACAGCCTTACGGCATCACTTCAAAATTCAGAATATGAGTTGACGAGAGATAAAAAGGGCATATCATCACTTGGACATAAAATTTAAATAAATAATGATATAAAATAACATATCCCAACATAATAGTATGTGAATAAAAAGACATAACAAAATTAGTCTTTTAAAAATAGGAGGGTGAAAGGTCCCCTTACCGAGTTGGGTAACTGTCGAAACGTACACCCCATGGAAGAAGGGTCATACAATAATGATGTGAACACACATAAATTAAATTATACTTCAAAAAGTGTATAATAATGGGCAGTACATACATCAATCAAATGAAAATGTGGAAAATGTAGCATAAATCTCACGGGAATAAAAGTGAGATGAAAAATCCCTTACGAAAACTCGGCAGCCTAACTGTGCCACTTAAAACATCAAAATAGATTGATGAGAGGGAATAGGGTCTCTCATCATATTAACATAAAAATTAAGTATGATTAATATAAGATAATATCCCAATAACAAGAAAGATGAGGTTTAAAAGGAATGACATAAAACAGTGTACTTAAAAAGAAAGAGAGGAGTAGGATCCCTTACCTCGGGTCCGACTTGACTTGATCATTCTTTAATATTCTGAATAATAAAATTTGGTCAATTTATAATATCTTAATGACCTCCTTTAAATATTATTATTAACTTCATATCACATATTATAATGTTACAATAATTGGTTAATAAAGTGAGTTCATATCAGACGTTTTTGTCAATGTTCAGAACATGAGTAAAAATTGAACTTGTTGGAAAATTATTTTCCATGTAGTTATAGGCAAACTATCTCCATAATTGTATTTATGTTTTAAATATCATATATATCCAGTATATATTCATTTTATACTAATCCATATCATTTGGAGATAAAAAAATTAAAAGCACCATTCATGGAGACGGTAGGTCGTAAGTACGCATGAACGCTACTTTCATTTTTTTGCCATATTAATGGAATTAAAACAAAATGAGAGATATATATATTATAATTCCAGAATGATACCCATCATTTAGATGTAATATATTACATATATATCCATTATATATTTGTACTTATAATACTACATAACATTTGGAGATAAGAAATGAAATGTACCGTTCATGGAGACGGTAAGCCGTAAGTACGCATGAACGCTACTTTCATTTATTTTTTTTGTATCCAATTGAATGAAATAATAAAGATATAAAGTTATACTATAATTTCAGTAGGGTAACATATGTAATACCATTAATTACATCCTTTATACATCCCACATATGGCATTAACAAATCAAATCACTTTGAGGGGGCGGTAGTCCGCACCTCCTAAAATTAATATATCGCGTTTACCAATAATGGAAACCATAAAGGGATGCCATAAATAAAAAATACAGAATATGAAGGAAAACATAAACATATTATATAACATATATAAATATTCTGACATCTTTATGTCCACCTTTTAAGGTGTTAAATGAATGTTGAACAATCATCGTTTCGGGATGCAGAAATTCACCATCCACGGAAACAATATGTTCTTTAACCATTAGATGTAGGTGTGTGTAAGTGTAGCTCGAATCGTTCTTATAAAAACATCCTATTATATTTAAGATACTGTATTTTTTACAAAATAAATGAATAAAAAGAGTTCAGGGGGTTGGATAAGCAAAATAATACAAAAGGACACAAGTGAAGACATTACCTTTAAATCGGGTAACTTTCTTTGATTTGATCTCAAAGGCTTCATTGGAAAGGATTCTGCCCAAGTAAGGATTCAAGGAGTTATAGAGGGATGTGGAGAGATTAAATGGTCAGGGGTTTTCCGATCCAATGGCTTTGTAAGTGTGGGTAATGAGGTATAGGTGGGGGCCTTTTATAAGAGAAGAGGAGGGGAACTCTTGGAACGGTATAAAATGTAACATTATTTTCAAATGTGTTTCGGATTTTATTGGTCCCAAATTGATGTTTATATAGGATAATGTGATAAGGTTTCTAAATCCATCCATCCAATAGGTTTTGGACATGTTTAGGTCTTATAGATTACATTATCTTTCCATTTTATTTAAATCGTTAAATAATGAGGTCATCACTGCATCATCATGATGTCATAATTAATTTAATTTATTTAATGTATAAAAATTATAAAAAAAATACTATGATTTAGGAAATATTATTATATTTCTAATGAATATTTATATTCCAAGAGATAATTTATGTAGACAAAATTAAAAATATTTTACTTAGGTGATACATTCTTTGTTACATTTAACATTCTTTAAAAATAAAAAGATAAAAAGTCACTTTCTAACAAATGTGATTCCATGGGGCCCTAACGTTTGGCACAAGGAATCCCATTGTCGGACATGAGACAACCAGTAGCCTTAGGACACATTTTGTGGTCATTTTTTATTATTATGATATTATCTTATTATCTTTAACTACCCGATTACTCATTAATCAAGATAATTAAAGATAATTACCATCATTACTATTCATAATGTCCAAAAACAAAAGAGTCTTAATTAAATAATTTGGACCTTCTGATTCAAAATATTTAATTCATTTTACCAAATTTAAAAAACATAAATTGAAATAATTAATTTAAAAAAACTTCCCGTTGTCAAAACAAAGAGCGGGTTTTTTAGAAACAATATTTATGAAAAGTTTGGCACTTGTTTATGCCTAATTCCAAAGTGAAATTAATCCCAATGACCATAATTGAATTACATGGTAAAGATTTATTATAATTACACTTTAAAACAAAATAATAAGATAATATAACCATGTAATTAAATTATATGAAAAAGCAGTTTTGATGTAAAGTGCGGTATTTTTCACTATTCATTGAAAAATGAACATTTTCAGTAAAATACAAAAAATTAACCCAAGGTAAATTCCAACGTCCCAATCATAAATAATAAGTTTATTTTGAAAAATAGATCTTATAAAATTTTCAAATAGTGTATTTAAAAGAGGTTCGCCATTAAAAGGTGATTAAACGACCTTTTAAAGAATATTAGACTGTTTAGGCTTAAAAACTGGATTAATTTGCATTTTTTATCCTCTATCATTTATTGTAAAGAGTAAAAATATTTGACAAACATATAAAATCATTTTTTAGTTAGTTATTTTCATTCCCGCCATTACAACGGCTAGGCATTAACAACCATTTAAAATAATATTATTTTATATTAAAGTGCAATGCAAGATTCCCAAGAAACTCATTGTTGCGTATTGGGTACGCCATCGTGCATAGCGCCCCCTTTAAAGTAATATTAATATTTTATTCACAAATATGGATAAATATAAAGATTTAATATTCTTTATTTACCTGGGGTGTTACACAAAGTGGTGTGACGAAGAGAGGGAGGAGGTGCCCTTTTATAAGGGAGGATAGGGGCAACTTTGGAATAACAAAATATATTATTTTATTATAAAGTCATTTTCGGTTTTTAATAGCTCCAAATTGATTTATTTCTAAGATAAGGTGGGTATGGGTCTAAATACTCTCATCCAATAGAATTTATTCAAGTTTAGGTCATTATATTAACCTTAACTTTTAGTTTTAACTCTTAGTTAATTACATTGAAATTTACCATGTCACTTTGTATTTTTATATTATGTAGTTAATAAACATACAATATACATCCAAGAGACCCCCAGGTGGTCCATTAATGATAAAACAATCATGATATAAGTATCTTGGTCGAACCATAGATTTTTAGAAATATAATAACCATTAATAATATAATATTGGTTTTAAAAACTATTTTATGTCAATTTTGAAACTATTTGGTAATTGATTTTTGTGAAAATCATAACACAATGATTAGTTCAAAAAATGTTAATTAAATAAATACTAACATGAAATATTAACATATAAAATTATTTTAATTCATAAAAAGCCTCATATTACATTTATTTGGGTATTTATAACATCAATTATGTCAATATTTCATTAATAAGATAATTACTGCATCATCATTGTGTCATAAATAAATTAAATTATTTCAAGTCTAAAAATTAAAAATAAAATACCATTATGTAGGAAATATTTTTATATTTCTAATTCATGTTTATAGTCTAATTTATCTTATGTATAACCCAATATTAAAAATGATATAGTTATTAAATGTGGATTTTAACTATTTTAACCCTTCTTTAAATAAATTAATAATAAATGTCCTAATCTAATCCAAGTGGGCCTAAATGGTCATATTTTATTCCTATGGTTTTTTTTGCCGAATTACACTTATCCAATATAATTAGTAAATGTGTTAGGGTAATAATAATATCATTTTTACCCTTAATTACCCTATTTACTTTTAACCATGGTAAAAAAAGTCAAAAGTTACTATTCACCAAAATTATTTTAATCTCATTGAACAAAATTTTAGTCCTTGATATTAACCGTGTCTCTCGGATTTTTGAAATTCTACTCACAGAAGCGGTAAAATTAAGTTTTATGAAAAATTCATTTTTTTACTACCACTTAGTGGTTTCACTATTCATCAAAAAATGAAAGTTTCCATAAAAATACCAAAAATTTGGGCTAAGATATATTTGATATTATGAACTCAAAAATGATGTATATTTTACAAAATTCATAAAATATGAGTTGCATTAAATAATTTAAAAATTAATTCCCATCGTCAAAACAAATATCGTGTTCTTAAGAGATAATAACTATCAAAAGATTGACACTTGTTTATGTCCGGTTCAAATGTGAAATTGCATCCAATGACAAACATTGTATTAAATTGTAAAAATATATTATAAATATACTTTAAAACCACTCAAATTAATAATTTATCAATATAAATTATTTCTATTAAAAAGGTTGTTTTTAATTAAAATTTAGTATTTTTCACTATTCATGAGAAAATGAAAGTTATCTGAAAAGTACCAAAATTTCACCCTAAGCTAATTTTGATATTCCGAATCCAAAAATGAAGTCAATTTTGAATGATAAAATTTATAAAATTTCAAAAAGTGGGTATTACTATTCACAACGGCTAGTTCATAATAATATTATAATAATACCTCGTTTAGTGAAACTCGGTATTGCGTACTACACAAGCTATCGAGGAAGGTCGCGATTGCATGTAATGCAAGGCATGTCAAGGATACGTGTTTTGCAAGATCATTTTGGTGTAGCGTATAACACATGACATTAATGAAATTAAAAAGAATATTTTTCATAAAATCTCAGGGTGTTACACTAACCATATAAATAAATTAGATTAAAAGGAGTTTTTGAATTAAAATACATCAATTTCACTATTCATTAATAAATGAACCTTATCAGAAATACAACAACATTTAACACATTGTAAATTTTGATGTTCTGATTCTAAAGAAGGATTTAATTTTGTAAAATATAACATATAAAATTGAAAATAAAAGTAGTTTTAAAAAATGTTCACCATCAAAAGGCAGTTAATCGACCTTTTAAAGAACATTAGAATACTTATGCTTAAAATAATTTTTTTTTATATTAAGCCTCTAAATTTTATTGGATAAATGTAAAAATATTTAACAAAAATGTATAATCATTTTGTAGTTATTTCTGCTCATTCCCGCTATTACAACGACTACACATTAACTACCATTTAAAATAATATTATTATATTATTAGTGTGCAACGTAAGATTTTAAAGAAACTCGTTTTTGCGTACTGAGTATTCCATTGAACATATAATTCCCTTTAATGTAATATTAACATTTTATTCACAAATATTAATAAATAGTAAAAGCTTATATTCTTTATTTACCCGGGATGTTACATACGTGAAGTCTCAAAGTGTTGAGGTGGGACTAAGGATGGATATGTGGTTCATGATGATTCATATTTTAATTCTAAAAATTATTTAGGAAGTGTAAAAATGTCATTGGATAAAGTATAGATACATAGGATGACATGTTTCAGTGGAACATTTATTTGTTAATTGTTGACCCAAGGAGTGTTTTCTCTCCAGAAAAAAAAAACATATCGGTTTTCAGTTTTCTTCATGAAATGTTTCAAGGGATTTATCATTAAAGAACCATTTTTTTCAATTAGTGTTGAAGGTGCTGTCACACTATGCCTAACTATGTGGAGGATCTTAGGAATTATCATTACTAAGGATTATTAATCCATCTGAAGGGTTTTTGAGAAATGATAACCCAATTTAGTTTAGTAGGATACAATTTAACCTAGTTTTCACAGGTTCATATTGTTGCACCCAAATATGGTTGGATTAGTGTCCAAGCCAAGGGGATCTTCATGTTTCCAAAAACTATAAGTTTATGAAACTGAGTATGTGTTAGTGGAATCTGATGTAGGGTCATATACTATTATATGAAGAGTGTTTATTTATTATTTTACGGTTCTAACATGTTTTGATACCTGATATACCCATTTTTGATATCATTAATGTTAGGTTATGTGTTGGTATTATGTTCGTAACATATTTTATACATGTGGTATCATTCCACACCTTCGGGAATGGGACCCAAAAAAGGTTTAAAGTGTCATTCATGTTGGTTGATGATAGCTGACTAAATAGAGATACGATTCATTTTAGTTTTGAGTTTATAAATATTAATCCCAATACATTGAATAGATTATATATTTCATGTTAACTCTAATATTGAATATTATCAACATTAATTTCTATTTTTATCTTTTTATTGGGTCACAATTGTTTTTTTGGGTGAGGGGGATCCAGATAAAGAATTGTGTGGCATGTGGTTCCTTATTCTATGGTGATATCATATTAGTATTCATTTTTATTTAATTTGTCCTTGACTCATTATTAGGTCATATGATTCCTACAGTTCTGTTCTTATACATTTAGGACCCTCAATAATATTTTTACACTTTACCAACACAACTAAAGTGTGGTATTACTATCTAACTTATACTTTTTACAATGCCCCTTTATATTATCTCTTATTGAATGTAACCTTCAGAGTTGGTTTAAATTAAGGATTATTTAGTGTAAATAGTGTCTAAAGTATTTATTCATCCAATTAATTCATCATGATATTTTCCTATGACCTTTTCTATGTCAGAATATGTGAGTCTCAAACATTTAGTGGATTATTGAATGCAAATCGTGTGACTGTTAGGAAAAAAATAACTTTTACTAAGTACTGTTAATATTTTAGACAAGCATGGAGGTTCATATTGGATTTCAATAATTGAACATTAGTTATGGTAAAATGAGTTTACAGTCCAAGAGAATGATATCCCCAAGTTGTATTTTAGGATATGGTATGGGAATTTTTAGTTTCTGGTCATAACATTTGGTCTTAGTAACACTTCTATGGAATTTATGGATTTGTTGAACTAACGATTTCCTCAATTCATATATTTTTTTTGTTACTGAGTTCATGGATGATACTTTGGTGTAATCTATGTTGTATGAGGGGCAATGACCATTTGGATATCATTTTTATAAACATGAATTAGCCACATCTATATTGTAGGAATTCCAAATGTGAGATTTTTATCATGGATGTGAAATATATATGGAATGTGATATTATAGAGTGGAATATTAGTGTATCCTGAAATTGTACAATATGATATGTCCTAGGAAAAACATAGAAAAGTGTTTGAGATAAAAATCATCTTGGGTTTGGATGGTGACTATAGACAATTTCTTCAGTATTTCTCTAATATCATATCTTTTATTCTTTATGATACCAATAATGGTGTATAAATTGAATATATGAAAAATATAAGATTAATTTTGAGGATCTAATGGTGTTGTAGTCTTCAACAATAGTTTTTATTATTCTTGAACTGTGTATTGGTTATAATATTTTTGGTGTTTCATGCTTTATGTTTTTAGATACATCCGAATGTTTGTATGATTAGTGGTGGATTATGTCTCTCTATTGATTTTCCATAATGTGAATAACTACACTACACATGATATTGTGTTGGAAGTTGTTATTCATTTACTCAAATCATAGATTCATTTTCCGTTTTATGAGTGGTTTTCACTATATAAAGATGATTGTAGAATGATGTATTTCATTACTCAATGGGATCATAACATGAAATAGATATGTTTAGTGAGGTATATTTTTATTGTCGATTAGGATATTGTGTGCACACATGGGAAAATAAATGTTATTGTTGATAAAATGAAAATAAAATTACTAGCACAAGCCCTAATGGAATCAGTGAACGATATGTCTCTAATGAGTTTATTTAATGAGATGATATATGGATTCGATGTAGGTGGTGGTTATGTGACATTGGATAAGATGATTTTCAAGTCCCCTTATTATGAGTAACTGTTGTTTGTAAGGTAATAGAAACCCTCTTCTAATTATATTGTAAAATAATTAATGGTTGGGAGATAGTGAGTGAGTAGTCTCCGTCTCCCAGTTCAACAATGATCATTCATAAAAGGTTGGTTGTTATTTATTCACTAATGCTGATGTTAATGAAAATTGGAAGCTTATCATGTTTTTATGTACAACAGTAGTCTACCATGATGTATCGTTAAATGAGGTGTAGGTATTAGTGGATAGGGATGATGAGTTAAATTGTAGTGTTTTCTTCAAATTTTCTCACATCTCAGAATATTAAAGAAGAACACCATCGAATTTTTAGTTTGATGCAACCTTTTCCCAGTATCAAATGGATGTTAGATGATATTTCCATAAATATTTTTATTACTTTTCTACTGAAACCTATTGAAAATTTTGAAATTTGGGAGATAAATTTATTAACATAAAAAATAGACTCATTTATTACTAATAAGGGAGATGATAAAAGTGGAATATATTGAATATTTTTACATCCCTGTTAATGATGACTCATCATTGGGATTCTTATGTGGTTAATACCAATAGGGACCTCTATTTTATATCTATGTTTTAGTAATTTATATAGGATGATATGGGTTCCCAAATGGAAATAATAATAGATTAACATCTACATATGAATATAAAGTTGTATAGATATATCCATCTTCTTGAGGATATGCATCAGGCTTGTGTGCTTCATTTTGATAGATCATACGAAAATTGCTTTTATTTTTATTTTTATTATAATAATAGTTACTTATATTAGGTAAAGATTATTTCCCTTGAATCATTGTATTATTATCCATATATATCTACCTTATACTGGGTAGAGTTGGTCTAATGGTCCTTATTTGAGCGAAATCTCATTCATGTGATGAAAAAAGGTGTTCTTGATCTAAAAGAGTTTGTTCACCACATAAATATGTATGAAATTGTATGGTGACCATAATCATAGGCCACAGGGATTAATGTTAGTGATCATTTTTTCCTCATATTTTCATCTCGATTCAGACATTGTAGTTTTGGTATAAAGGTCAAGTTAGAAATGATGGTTGTTGGCCCATTTGAGATAATTAGGTGACAAGGAATGGTTGAATATCTACTAGAGTTATGGGTCACATGACTTCAATTAAGGATGTGTTTCTTGTTTCCTAGATGATGAGGTATCAATAAAATCCATCTGTTATTATTGGATGGGATGATAATCATCTAGAGAATCATTTAACCACTTCTTATATGTTATTTTATATTACGGATAATTAATAAAATGTATTATATGATACATATATTAACCTACTCATGGAACTGTGGACAAGTTGATGGGATATACCTGACATGCTAAAAGAAGAATTGTTTATGGGGAATCAATGGAATTATCTTTATGAGTGTTTAGAATATTAAGCACATTATGGGTACATAATGAACATTTTGGGGGGAGATTATTGATGTTATATGATTCAAATGTATGTCGTAGCATATCCATTGTTTCTCAATTTTGTGTAAAAGATATTTCAAGGGATCAAAATATAAATAAGGGGAATTGGGAACATGGAAATGTGGATGGTTAGGAAACATGGGTAGTTTCATGGTGTGGTAACCCTGTGGAATGACTATTTGATATTCTGGTGGAATTTCTCAATTGTTGTCCAGAATTTGAAAAACGATGAAATATTCTCCAAAAACTTTGGGGGGTCTTGTTATTTTATATTGGTGTCACAATGGTAAATAAAAATGTTATGTTAACATTACATTTTTAATAAAAAACTTGTGATCCATATATAAAATAGACAATAGGGGTGCATGGTTAAGGCCCACAATGAGTTTATCCTTGCTTCCTCCTCCATGAAACGATGATACCCCTCTCCACTCTACTAAAAATGATATTTTTCAATATTTAATGGAAATTTTAAATCCTAATCACCAAATAATTTCAATTATTACATTCAAAACCCATTACAATTTTATTATAGGGGTATAACCATGTATTCTAGGTCAAATTTTGTATTATTTTTTATTTGGTTTCTCATCTTTTTAGTACATCCTTTCTATTTACCTTATTCATCTATCTCATGGAACCAAACTAGGTTTTTTATACTATATCTAAGGCGATTAATGGATGAAAAACTTTGTTTCTTAGAGTTATATAATTTTGATAGCATGTTCTACACTTCCATGGTAACTGTTGTCGAAGGTTAATTATTCTACCTCCATTTTCATTTAGTATATATATATATTGAGTTGATTTCATGAAATAATTATTGTTATTGATGAATTTATTTGGGTTTTTCAATGAATTTAGTTGATTTATGAATTTAATTTACTTTATCCAAACATAAAATGTTTAATGGAATTTTATTTAAAAACTAATTTATTGAAACTATGGAACTGTTTAAATATATGTGTGGTGGTTTTGAAAATGAAATGGGGTTGTATAGTTCATAGAGTATTTATATTGGTAATATAAAATGTTTTATAATGTTGTATAATTTTTTGAAATGTAATTTTTAAACATTCAACAATGGGGACCTTGGGTGCATTAGAAAATAAGCATGGGTAGCCTTATTTATTGTACAATAACTAGGAGGTAATCATCGTTATATAGTCAGTTTGTGTCATGAATCCTTATTGTTTAATACAAACATTATGCCTTGATTAGGATCAATTTGGACTATTATGTAATCTCCTAGGTTGTATCCCAACATAGATTTATTTTTTATTTAAGGATTACATATTTCCAAATCAATTTTGTCATTGATCAATTTTTTAATTTTTTTAATATTATGTTGTATTGCAAGGTTATCCTAAACAATTTATTTCAAGAATTTTTTCACTTAGATACATTATTCTATATGGATATTCTTTCCTTATTTATCATTTATATTTGTCATATTATATCATTATAAATATGAATATATAATTTTAAAAACCACAAGAAAATGATTTACAAGGGGTTTTTGATTTATTAAAATTCCATTAAAAATTAGTTTTTCTTCTAAAAGATAAAATTTGGAAAGTAATGATATTGTATATAAAACAATATGTTTTCCTTTTAAGACTTTAGAATATTTCTACATATATTTCCAGAGCTGGCCACTAAGACGACATCCAATTCTGAGGCCCAATGTGCCCGGAGTAAATTCTACAAAAATATAAAGTTTTTTTGTACCATTCATGAAATATAAAAGAGATATCTCTTAAATGATTTATCAAATAAGAAATATGATACCAATTTTGGGTCTAAAACATAGTTTTTACTCTAAGTGCGATTTAAAGTATGTCGATGCGGGATGTTCGGACCCCTCTCCCATGAGCTCTATGTAAATGAATGATTTAATTTTATTTAATTCATTAATTTAATAGAAAAAACCAAATAACTCTCAAACGTTAACTAGGATTGGAAATCTGAGTGCACGGATGAGTTCAAAGCATGTTGTTTAGCCTAAGAGGGGTATAAGATTTGTTGGCACAAGACTGCTGTGAGAGAAGTCACATATGGGTAGAATTGTTATTCTGAAATAATAACATTATGATTGGTGTCACTGGAATTATTTTGAATAAAATTAGAACAAATCCTCGGAATGGAAATATGAATCTTCTGTTAAATTTTAAATGAGGTGTTTTACCTAGGCATGATATAAAATTAATAGGCGTGGAGGTTTCAGATTCCACGACCACCGGTAGAGTTTTAATATTTTTAAAAAAAATTACTTAATGGTTGTAAATAATTGGAAAACCCTAATTTCCCTTCTCTGCCCCCCTGCCATTCTCCCTTAGCCAATAATCAGAGTTCATCATCTTTCTTCGTCAGATTGAGGTGCAGTCTTCACTAATGCATTAACAAATCAATGCAGGATCCTCACAGACACATCACCTACGATGTGAACCAAAAACGAGGTAGGACTCTTATAAATTTTCACCCCATCATTGATTTCATGGGGTTTTTTCAAATTATTTCTTTAAGTTCTATAATTTTAGAATTAGGACAATGGAAAAATGAACACTGACATCGTCCGAGATAAATTTTAAATCTCCTTCTTCGGCATTCCACATCCAATATTTTGGACACGCTAAATCATTGATGGATCTATGAGTGAGGGGCGGTGCTGTGAATGACACTTCACAAGGACCATAAATATACCCTATAAATCAAAATCAGACCTCCGATGAGGTCATTACGGTCTGTGGAAGGAAACTCTATAGTACGTGGGCCACATCACGGTGGAAGTGCAGAGGCTCTAGTGTAGACGGGGTGCAGCGCGGAGATGCGGACGACGATCGGAGGAAGAGGAGTAGTTAGCTTCGGGAAGCATCAGGTGTGGATGGTGCGGTGAGGTCTGGTGTGGCCAGTGGTAAGGGTGGGTGTCAGTGGAGGCGAGGTCGGGAATAGTAGCATCAGGTGAGCACTAGAGCTTGGAGCCGTTGTGGCGGGCCGTTCGAAGGCAAATTGGCGAGCTCCGGTGGCTGCAGCTCAAGGGTTGGGGGTTATGGCGGTGACCTCGAGGCAGGAGTGGCGGCATTGACTTCACTTCCTCAAGAGGGAACCATGAGGCCATTGCATTGGGGGGAGTGGCGGAGAAGGACCACATCCTGTGGGTCCTCCTTATGCGGTGTACAGAAATAGACCGGTCGTGCTGCCAGTCAGAGCTGGAGAACTCAACCCACAGGTCCAGTGGAATCAGCACATTCCATAGTGAGCTGGTTCAGACTAGTGTCTAGGTCGCGAGCCAGCCGTCTGGCCCTGGCCAGCTGGGCTGGGATATCACCGGGGAGGAGGGTCCGACAAATTAGGGCAGGACTGGCCAAATTTGATCCCCTTTCAATTCAATGGGGTGTTTTCCATAAACTGTGCCACAGTTTGATGCACCATATGTGGACATAGGTCTATCTCATTGAGACAGCCATCTTGAAATGTTTTTGGGGATTTTTAGTTCTAAACCTGAATGTGAGTGGCTTGAATCATTCTCTTTGAAAATAATAAAATATTTATTATTACTTGTAACAAGATTTTCTATCTAACCAGATGTCCATTTGACACCCCTCTAGAGGTGTTATAACTATGGAGTTACGGTGGTCCCCCAATAGATGGTTCATGACAATTTTGGTATGTTTTTGTTTCTGGCTATCATAAAGGGCTTAATTCAATTAATTGATTAATTAATTAATTTTTTATTCTTTCATCGAACCTATCATATGTTTGGGATGTCCTATTGGTGTGTCGTCATTGACTGCGTGACTGCAGTCCTCATGTGAACATTTTTTTACACTTCCCAATGTTTTTGGGTTTGAGACAAGGTGGGGTGCGCATGGGGATTTTTTTGGCACATTTTAGGATGTAATGCAACTTTTTAATCTGGAATTTGGTTGGGGTGTTTGGTCACTCGTTTATGTGCATTTTTCTGAGGGGATTGCAACAGCACAATCTGCTCACCTAAATTCAGGGCAGAGGTATGGGCCCCTTGAGGAAGCTTACGTGCGAAATGCATCATTTTCCAAAAGATTCTTAGTAAGTATGTTTGATAAAAATGAATATCTGGTCTTATGTGTTTTTCAATCTGGTTCTAAATGATGCCATTTGTGGGATGTGTTTCAAGATCGAGGTGATGGCCCATGGGGAACCATTTGCGTATAACACTACGAGATGTAGCTTTGGCATCATGATTCCATTTAAAATGAGTGATTAGTAATTCTATGAGGTTTTTAATAAAGAATTGTGACATCGTGAATCATTTAAATGAGAAGGGACATATTCATTATATATTGTTAAATGTGGAATCAAAAATGGATTATCAGTTTATGACCCTTTTGACGTGTTTGAATAGTATCCCTAGCTTCGGTCATCTCTAACTCTTTTGAGAGTGGAGAAGATGTATGAAGAGATTTATTCAATGTTCTTGACCATTTTAGATGGTGTGTCTACTAATCGGTGATTCTGACCCTCTGGCTTAGCGACGAGCATCATGTGCTCATCGGCTTTGGAACTAATGTGCCATGTACTCTAGGAGTACCTTGACACACCTAGTGGTAATTTTTAACATTTTTGGTACCAGGGAATGGTTAGGTACGTGTCCATGTTATGAGGAGGTGTCACTCGTGGTGTGGGACCCAAAGGTATAGTGTACCACTAGGAATCTTCTACCTCTCATATCTCTTTCTTCTGAACATGGATTGTGGATAAAGAGTAGCCTATCCTGAGTGTTTCTCTACATACAATTCAATGGTACCCTATATAGTGGATTTCGAGATATGATGGAAGATGTTCCGAGTACGGTGCCTATCTAAGGTGATTCTTGATGATGAAAATGTTGGCAGTGGTGTTTTTAGAATCACCTGGGCAATCCCAATTTACCCTCTAGTAAGGATGGGTAGGGATGTTCACCATTCCATTTTGGGTTACCCACAAGCGCAGGTAGGCAGTGGAGTTCACCGATATATTTCACGTCTTACCCTCCAGATGGGAAGGGTAGTAGAATTCTTCAATATCTTTTAGGGAATACCCTCTAACAGGTATGGTCGGTGGCATTCTATATTTACCCTTTTAGGGCTTACCCTCTAGCTGGGCTGGGCAGTGGGTTCACCAAGGATTTATATAATTATATCCTCTTATTAGGCTAGATAGTGGGTTCAAAATATTGTGAAATGATCTCTTGACTCTAAATCATAGTGAAGAGAAATGTTTGACATGACATTGGACTCCCAATAAATAGGGAGGATTTTCCCACCAAGTCGCGTCCTTGAAAATTGACCTAAAACTGTGAAGGCGAAACAAAACCACCCAAAGAAGATAATATCAGGGTGCAGTGAATGGACCCCGTTGAATTCTAGTTTCGGGATGATGTGTGGGTTGCTGGGCATTGATAGTGTTCACTTCTAGAACTGTTTGTGACTATTTCATGGGCTGAGCTAGTGATATGGAGATCCCCTTACTCTCTCCTTTCAGCTTATTTGGTTGATCATATATATATATATATATATATATATATATATATTGAAGTACCCACTCCTTGATATTTCGTTACTATCCTTCCTAGAGAGGAAAAGACATGTGGGGTATTCCACATTTGTTCTGTGTCTAGCTTATCATGTTTTGATGAGTCTAATCTCCTACATTATTTAGCGAGGACTTCATGATAAGTTCATCATCTGACCATTTCTAGTTCCTCATGTTTGGGTGACCATACATTACTTCTTTGTTGGGTTGAGTTGTACTCTTTTACTATACCTTGTTCGATCTACTACTTCCCTCTTCAGTACCTCACTTGATTATCCCATAATCCATCTGGGAATCCTACTACGTATTTATATACTCACCCGTACATGGGATTTTCCCGCACTTGGTGTGCCCTTTAAAAAGACAAACATGTTTGTCATGAACTCTGAGGAGAATAGCGATACAATGTTCTTAGACTATATGGGGTGGTCATAGATTAGGATCTAAGAGTGGGGCTCTCTCTAAGATATTTTACTTTTTCACCTATTACCGAGATGTGGCACTTTTCTGGTTGGGAATGTATTTTTACCTTATTAATTTGAATGTAATTTTATATGCTTGTAAAGTTTAGATTTCAAGGAATATTTGTGGTTTTTATATATAGAAATGACGTATGTTGATTTATATTGCCTCTACATTTTTGTAATTGAGTTAGCTACGTGTGTGAGTATAGGTACATATGAAAAGGCCACATCGGGTTTGTTAGGCCTTTAGAGGTAGTCTCCACCCCCTAGCCCATGGAGGCGGGATTGGGGTAGTTTGGGATCGAGCCCTAGTATGGGTCATGTCATGACAAAGTGGTATCAAAGGTGGTTCATTCCCTTGGACATTTTTCAAAATATCCCTAAATTGGAATTGGTTGGGTTTTAGGGCAACAATGTCGACGTGACTCGAGAGCAGCTCTAAGGCGAGGGAGTCCAATAATGGTGTAGCGGACAACATATCCATTCACCATGACCCTGATTACACAATTTTCAACTCAGTGTGTAGAGAAACATGTTGCAGGGAAAATTGGTACATGAATCATATAGGAATTAGTCGTTTACTGTCCTTCTTAACTCATCTCCCCATCATAGTTGACGTCTATATATATACATATTTTCTCAATTGACCATGGTACTCCTTGATCGTATATACGATGCCTCCATGATGATATCCAGCCATGATACTAGCTCTAGTTCATGAAGATTATTCCGTGAGCGACGAGGCCTCTGTTCGGGATCCATCACATGATTATACTTTTTCTTGGAGGACATGCAGCCGCACCTCCACCTATGGTGTAGTGGTTAGTACCATTATTGAAGTTCAATTAAGAGTGTAGGTTGACTGTGTAATGTGAGTTTTAGTGTCATGACTGCCTAGGTTCCTCAGTGATCCATACCCTTAAGAAATTAAGGGTTGGATAGAGGAAGTGGATCAACTCTTCAGGACTCTTTGCACACTGATTGTTTAGATGGTGTCTTTGATGGCTAGTTTGTTTCAACAAATTTGCTTGGAATTGGTAGATCTTGGATAATCAGATGCACGATGAGTCACTACACTTTTTGGATGACTTCTAGCAGCTATTTTTTGTGGAGTACTTCCCTCTTCGTTTTCCTAGTACATTTTCAGAAGCAACTGGAGCTTCATTGGGGAATGATTGAAGTGGATGAGTACAAAACATGGTTTTCAGACCTTACTCGTAACTATTTATACATGGTCCATGATGGAATACTTTGAGAAAGGAAGTTTGTGAAGGGTCTCTGTAGAATAGATTTGTGCCAGCACAATTCCCTTGTGCATCCTCACCCATCTCAAGGTGCTGGAGAAGTCACTGGTGACAGATAAATTTATATCATAGGGATTCCAGTAATCTAGTTTTGGCAATGGGGACAATATAGTTAGGACGCCTTCCACAACAAGAAGATTTCTGTTGGAAGGGCCTCAATACAGGATGCCTCACCTTGATAAGGATCAGGCACATGGTCTGGGACAATTTAGATCACTGTGACATCCCTGGGAGGACTGGTGCTATACTTGTGATGGGTGAGGTCACATGGTGGGAGACTACTAAAATAGTGTTTCTATGTTTTTCCATGTATTTAGTAGATGTGCTGTAATGAAACTGGCAGGGTCGTGATTGGAGATCTCCAAGGTGATGACAGGGTGGTCGCTAGTGAGGCGATGTTGGTAGAATAGAAGGAAGAACATTTGTTGGTGGATTAAATTTTAGAGTCCTTCCACCACCATCACGTGGCCCACATCTGGCCCAAGGAGCTGGCAGTTGGGAGTGTGGGAAACTGTGTGCTATGAATATATACAATCTTGTAGTATGTGTGATGATAAATGGTACACTATGTGTCTTTTCTAATCTTTTCAGTAGAATATTTTTGACACTATGTGAGGTAATCTTTTATTAGAACTATTTGATCGAGGAGTTACCGATGGTGACGTGGGGAATTAGTGTAACCCTGTGTTGGTGTTCTTTGACGTATAGTTGAATTCACAATAATTAAGGGTTCTTCCCCCACTGAGATGAGTTTTTGTGATGTGTGAAAATTTTTGAGGGAGATTCAGTACCTCCCAAAGAAGATATTATCGAGGTGTGGTGGATGAGTTACTCTTAATTGTGCATTTATAGTGGGGTTGTGCAGTGGAGCGTTAGAGCAGATCAGGGATATTCTATTGGGGCTTTTCTACACGACCACCCTTTGACTCAGGTAAAATTAGTGGGGTTTTTAGAGTCTCTTTTTTGGAGATTACTCTCCTTACATGAGGTGTAAAGATGTGCATGGTATTCTACATTCATTCTATGTGAAGTCTCTTAGGGTTGGATAAGTTTTCTCACCATCCCTGTACGTTGGTACCTTGCATGCTCAATGTCAATCTTGGTACTTTTATCAAGTACATTTCAAGTTTAAAGACAAACCATAAACAGAACTATGAGACTTGTTATGTGGTGATGGTAGTGGTAGTCTTCTCCCTGAGAATGTGGAGATGTTATCTTTTGGGAGAGCGATTTGTGGTTTTCTCAGATCACTAGTGTCTCTGGTGCATCTTCATCGAGAGAGACATGAACTTGAGAAGACAACACTGGTTGAAAATCTTGTTAGACTATGACATCAATTTCATCTATACTCTAGAAAGAGGTAGTGTTTTAGTATATTCCCCGAGCTGAGGGTCCTATGATTGTTAGGTGTTGGATGTTTTTTAGTAGTTAGATTCCCTAAAGTTGAACCTATTGGAAGAGGTGGGTGAAAATTTTAATCAATATATGGTGTTGAATCGTTATCTCCTCGAGTGTGTAAGAGAGTCTCAGTTGTGATGAATCGACTGTGAAATCTTTCATGACCAGATATCCTTTGGTTTTTCACCAAATGGATATTCTAATGGGGGGAATCATGAGACCATGTTCTAGGAAAAAACCGTGGCATCGATCATGACGTGGAATATAGTGGTTCATCCAGAGTGTCCCCCCATGTTTTTTTGGTCCATTCAGTATGAGGAATGCGATTTGTGAGGTTGCCTACCAAATTCCTCTACCCTCACAATAGTTGGAATGACCACACAAAGTCTTCCGCGTGACATAAATGATGAGATACGTGCATGTTCCTAAACATTCCATTTAAATTTGCAGACCTTATGAGGGCAGACAAACCCTTTGTCTCGGGTGTTGTACCAGAGTGGAGTTGTGAAGGTTTTCTAGGGAGCAGGAGAGAAAGGTGTGAGCTTAGTATCCCAAGTTCCTTCTCCACGTTTTTCATTTCAAGGATGATAATCTTGAAAGAGGGATTAATGAAGAGACAAGATTTTTTCCTTTTAAGGATTTTTAATGTTTATATGAATATTTCAAGAGCTAGACACTAAGAAATCATGAAATTCCGAGGCCTGGTGTGTATGAAATAAATCATACAAAAATATTAAGTGTTTTTGTATGGTTTATGAAATAGAAATGGGATACCTCATAAAATGTTAATAAAATCAGAAATATGAGACCACATTGGGGTCCAAAATTGATTTTTTACCCTATCCGCAACAAAAAGTATGTTCGCATGGGATGTTCGGAACCCTCGCCCATTAAGAGTAAGCAAATGAATAAATGAATTTTATAATTCATTCATTCAATAAGCCATACCAAAATAAAATTCAAAAGGTTACTCAGATTCAAAATCCATGTCCATGGTTCTTTTCAGAGTGTGTCGCTTACCCTAGGTGGTGTATAACCATTGTTAGCACTGGACCACTGTGTGTTAAGTCACCCAGGGGAAACATCGTCATTTTGAAATAATGACATGGTGATTTTTATCATTGAAATTATTTTTGAACGTCATTATAATGAAGAATCCAAATGGAAATACGAGTCCTTAATCTAATTTGAAATGGATATTATTACCTAGGAGTGATATAAAATTAGTGGGTGCGGAGGTTTCAGAATCTGCATCCATCGTCATAGTTTTAGTGTTTTTATATAAATTAACGTAAGAGTTGGATATAAGGGGAAAACCCTAATTTCCCTTCTCTATCCTCAATCTCTCATTCTATCTCACTCTCTCTCAAATCTTCTTTTGTGTTATTTTTCGTACTTTACTGGATCGAGTTGTAGTAATTGCCAAATCTTTGGTAAATCAAGGAAGGAGGCTCGTAGACACCTCACCTACGACGGACATCAAAAATGAGGAAGGATTCATGTAACTTTTCGCACCTTCATTGATTTTCTTGATTTTTAAACATATTCAAAGTTTAAATTCTATAATATTATAATTATAATGATGTACTAATAGACAAGACCATCATCCTTTCCATGTTCTAAATCACCTTCTTCGGCGTTCATCATCAGAAATTTCAGATGCGCCAAAACCTTGACGGATGAATGAGTAAGGTGAGGCACTGTGAAGGCATCATCACAAGGACCTTGAATCCATCCACATAATCAATATTGGACCTCCTATGAGGTCTTGGTGGTCCATGTAAGGGACCACTAGATTAGTCAAGAAACGTCGTGATGGATTTGTCGAGGTTCCGGTGTAGCTGGGGGTGTGGTACTGAGATGCGGACGGTGTTCAGAGGCAAAGGAGCAGCGAGCTCCAAGTGGTGTCGGGTGCGTCCGGTGTGGATGGTGGTGTCAGTTGAAGAGATTATATGAGTAGTGGGATCAAGTGGGTGATGGAGCCCGGAGCTAGTGTTGTGTGCCATTCGAAGGTGGACCGGTGACCTCAAGGGGCTGCACCTTGGGTGACCAATGATGCGAGGGAAAACTCGAGGCGGAGCGGTGAGCTCAGGCGGCCACTGCTCGGGCGACCGTTGTCACGGTAGTGACCTCGAGGTGGGAGCGGTGGATTTGACCTATCACGCTCAGGAGGGAGACCCATGGTCAATGCCTCGGGGGAGTGACAGACAAGGACCTGCATCCCGTGGGTCCTCCTTATGCTGTGTGCGGATAGAGACTGGCTGCACGACCTATCAGAGCTGGAGAACCGAACCCGCGGGTCTGGTTGTACCGGAACGGGTCATGTCTAGCAGGCCATACCGAGCTGGGTTAGTCCTCTATCAAGGTCATGGGCTGACGTTCAATACCGGTCTAGCCAGGATAGGTCAGCTCAGTGGAGGAGGGTCTGACCAATTTCACCAGGGGCGACCTAATATGAGCCCCTTTGTGTTCAAAGGGGCATTTATCCAAAAAAACTCATTTATTTGATGCGCTGTATGCAGCCACGAGTTATTCTCTTCGAGACAGACTTTTTGAAATGGTTTTAGGGAATATTGAGTTCTACGCCCAAAGGTGGGAGGCTCTAATAGTTTTTTATTAATAATAAAATATTTATTATTATTTGTAAGGGGCGTATCTCTCAAACCAGACATTATTCTGATGAGTCTTCAAGGGTTATGTGATCCTAGAGTTGAGAAGGTTCCACTAATGTTGGTTTGGGACCTTTTTGGTTTGGTTTTATAACTCGGTGTCAAAGAACACTTAATAAGATAAATTAATTAATTAATTATAATTGCATCAGAACTAACTCTTGTTTGGGATGTCTGATTGGCATGCCATCAGTGACATCGTGACCCCAGTCCTCATGAAATTTTTTTGAGTTACATCTTGAAGAATTTGGGTTTGAAATAAGATGTGGGTCTCATAGGGACTGATTTTTACATTTTTCGATGGATTTCCACTTTTTCATATTCCACCCATTTGGTGTGTTTGAGAAATAGTTTCTCTATGTTTTTCTGAGTGGATTGCAACAACACAATATACCCACCTAAATTAGGGGATGAGGAGTGGGACATAGAAAGTGGATTACTAAAAAAATGTGATGTTTTCCAACTATTTATTCATAATTATATTTGGGAAAAATGAATTTGTGATACTGTTCATTTTTCAGTAGGGATTGTAATGGCACAATCATCATGATGTGTTTCGGGATCGAGGTGCAGTCCCTATAGGGTACCGTATGCGTTTGATGCTGGGAGATGTACCTTCTGCATCAGGAGTCCATTTAGTATGAGTGAGTAGTCATTCTTGCATGTTTCTCTACAAGGATCACAATAGTGTGATCCATTTGAATGTGTTTTTCCATATTATTGATCTATTTTTAAAAGTGTTAACATGAAAGGAATATCAGTGGAAGATCATTTTTTGGTTTTTGAAAAGAATCCATGGTTTTGATCAGCTCCAACTCTTGTGATAGTGGAAAATATGTATGAAAAGATATGGTAATTGATCTGGGACTGGTCGAGAAATTGTGTTAGTTAATTTTGAATCAGACCCTCTAGATTAGTGAAGGGAATCGTTCCCTCATTAGATTTGAGACTAATGTGGCATGTTATACGGTAGTACCTTGATATTCATAGTGGTACTTGTTCACCCTTTTGGTACCCAAATATGGTTAGGTACATGACCTGGCGATGAAGAAGGGACACACATGGTGTTGGCCCCACACGTGCCGCGTACCACTACGAATATTCTAAATCTCATATATCTTCTCTTTGAACTCAAGTTGTGGCCTTTGAGTAGCCTATCTTGAGTGTTTCTCTACGTACAACACGATGGGTCCCTCCATAGTTGATTTTGAGATACTATGTGAGATGTTCAGAGTGTGGTGACAGTCTGTGGAGATACATGATGATGACTATAATGGATGTGATGTTATGAGAATCACCAATGCAGTCTCATCTTACCCTCTTGTGAGGATGTGATGTGGTGTTCGTCATTCTCTTTTGAGAATACCCTTCAGTGAGGCTAGGTGGTGGTGTTCTATATTCTATTTGGGGATTACCCTACCGCATAGTTGGGATGTAGTGTTAACTAATATCATTCAGGGCTAACCCTCTAGCTGGGATGGGCAGTGTCGTTCGCCGATATCATTTAGGGCTTACCTTCTAACTGGGATGGGAAGTGGCATTCATCAGTTACTATTTTAGGGAATACCCTCCAACTGGGCTGGTTAGTGGGTCACTGATGACTTATAAAAGTATATCCTCTATTATGTCTGGATTGTTGGTTATTGACTTTATGACATGATCTATCGACTCTGTGGTATAGTGAAGAGATTGGTTTTCCATGTCATTTGACTCTTAAGATATAGGGGCACTTTTCCAACAAGGATGCATCTATGCGAGGAAAACTAAAACCATGTGGGTGAGGAAAAACCACCCAATGTGGATAATATAAAGGTATGGTGATTGATCCCCTTTGAAATGCAGTTCAGGGATGATGTGTGGGACTTTGGGCATTGATGGTGTTTACATCTAGAATTTTTGGTGACTCTTTTAATGGGAATATCTAGTGATATATATATCCCCTAACTCTCTCATTTATGCTCCTATGGTTTAGCACACACCCACACACACACACAGATATATATATATATATATATATATATATATATCGTATTACAGTACACACTCCATGGGCTTTGGTTACTCTCCTTCCAGGAGAGGTGAAGACGTGCGGGAAATGACACGTGATATCCATGTCTAGCTTCTCATGGTTGGACGAGTCCACTCTTCTACTATACATTGTGAAGACTCGACATGAACTTAAACTTCTCACAATTTCTAGTTCCTCGTGTTTGGATGATATTAATTCACATTTTTGTTGGTTTTAGCTGTACTCTTTAACTGTACCTTCTTCTTTCTACTGGTTCCCTATTTAGTACCTCTCTTATTGCACCCTTTAGCCTTCAGGGCTTCATACTGAGTATTTTTATACTCACCCATACATGGAATTTTCCTGAACATGGTGTGCCCTTGTAGATGACAAATAGGTTGATCGTGACATTAATGGAGCATAAGGATATGGGGTTCTTGGACCACGTGTGGTGGTCATAGATTGGGATCCATGAGTGGGGATCTCTCTCAGCTATTTTACTTTTCCTCCTATTGCTGGGTTGTGTCACTTTTCCTGTTGGCCGTGTATTTCTACCTTTTTTCTTTTCAGATTACTTTCTATACTTGTAATGATTAGATGTCGAATAATATTTTTGGTTTATATATATATAGTAGTGTTACATCATTCTTTCTTTACCGTTTACACTTTTTTCATTGAGTTGGTTGCATATGTGCAGACATGTACATAGGAAAACGCCTCCTTGATTTTGTTATGCCTTCAGCACTAGTCACCAGCCTCGGGCCTAATGAGGTGGTTTTGGGGTAGTTGTGGCTCAAGCCCCAGTATTAGTCAGGTCATGACATTAGACCTTTTATTCTCTATGGTAGTATCCTAACAGTCATTGTACAAACACCCAAAATTTTCCTTTTAATGTTTGTACTACATTTTTTTGATGGATTCAGTAAATGGGAAGGAAATATTATAGTAAGTATTGTTCTCTTATGGTCACTAGTATTATTTTTCAAAGTGTTAGAGCGGTTTATTGGTCACATGAAGAGCTACTAATTTTTTCTAATTGATAATTTTATGGATTAACCTATTTTCTTGGTTTGTGTGGATCTTTTTTTATCTTTTTCTTCCTCTTTGTACTCTGGTTCTATTACATATTTATTTATATACCATACTATTTTTCCTATATATGTTTCACCTATCCATATTGGGCCTGCTTCGGTGGCTTTTCTAGTTTTCACGGTAGGTATATCACATGTCAAAAAATATATATATCCTTCAAAAATAATATAATACTATTTAAAATCCATATTAATTATCCCATCCAATGATATCCTTTAGTGTTTTTATGAAAAAAATATAATTACATTTAATGAACATTAAACTCATTTTATTTGTTTTCAAATGGATTATTTATCATAATCATTATGATGTGGTTTTCAATATAGGTAATTTTTAAAATGATAAGTATACATTTTTTTCATTCCAAATCATATATTTTAAAGTCTACTGAACAATTTTACTAGATACGTATTATGAATTTTCATGGATCCGTTAAATAAATTTATTTTGGAATAATAAGTTAGGTTTACTTTGATTACCTTTCTAAAAATCTTAATTTTGAGTAATATATCATAACATCCCATAATTATAATAATTTAAAATAAATATTTTATAAATAAATATTTATTTCTCGTTTATGGTTTCATAACAAATGTATTATATTTAAATCTTATTGAATTATGTTTTATGAATCAAATTATATTTGACTTTATGAAATAATCTTTTTATGTGATTGAATTTCATTATCAACTGACCAACTTTTGATATCATTTTATTAGTAACCATTTAGATGTGATATTAAAAAATCATTTTTATTTTTTATCTTTCATGATATGATAAATGTATAATATATTCTGGAACAAAAATATATCGATGTTAATGGGTGGGGAGATAAATCCCTACAATTTAACTTTTATGGATTTTTATCTCATCAGATAATGATTCATGGGATTTTTTTTCTAAAGAATAATGGGTCTAAATAAAGGGTTTAATCAAAATGGAGTGTGTGTAAGTCATTTATATTATCATAAATTACAGAATGTGAATCTTGGGTTTACATACATTGTTATGATTTATTATTATTATATTTGAGTATGATTTCTAGGATATTCAATATTCATATGTTATGCTTCCATGCTTCATGAATATCCTAATATTTTTTTATGATATGATATATTTATAAGGATTCCATGATGACCTTAATATAGTATATTGTTCCTATGACATAATCCTCAATACATAAACATGTTATATTATTTCACTTTAGGTTCTATTTCCTTTTATACAGATATTTCTCCCACATATGTTATATCAAATGATTATATACAAATATTTATGATTCAATGACATGTTTTCCATGATTTAGTGTTTCAACTCATCGTATTATTATTTTTATTTTACATATATTTTGATGATGATAAAAAATTATGAGATTTATTGAAGGGGGTCTTGTGCGAGATAATTATTTAAAAAATTTTAAAGGTATTGTAAAATTTATTTCCTATGTGTTTGGTCATAAAATAAAATAAACATTATATTCTTAGTAATGTGATAATATTTGATATATTCAAATTAAAACAATTGAAAAGGATGTAAAATTAAGATATTTTTATATTGGAATGTTGATGTATTTATTAGAATGAAAATTAATGATTATTGGGGTCCAAATTATATGATTTTATTATATATTGTTATTGAAATATAGTGAAATCTTTTGGGATAAATATATGTATAGAATAATATAATAAAATATTTTATTCGTATATATTCTTGGGTTCCTAGAATGGATGTAATTTTTAGGATATAGACATGTAGATAAAGGCTTTGGAATAGATGCAGATAGTGATAAATAATATAAAAATGTATTATTAGGTATTAACTTGATATTCAACATATAAATTAATATAAATTCACTACAAAAAAATAGTTTGAGACTCCTAATTGGTATTATTTTGTTACTCACATGGTATTTATGATCCATAATGGGATAATATAATATATTTTTATTTGAAAACCAAATAAATAAATGAAAAAATTAATCTTAGGTTAAACACTAATTATAATATGCGGTATTAAAATTATATATTTTCAATTTTATATATATTTTTCAATGTATATATTTAATTTATATATTCCCACCCCAAAACATTTCATAATTTATATAATGGATGGAACCATAAGTATAAAATTGGTAAAAACATGTGTGATGCAAAATATATAAATTATCACTATAAACTGTTAAATTGGATGGTAACAAGAGTATAAATCCTTTTTGAAATTATAACCCATCTTTCAAAATCAATGAGTAATAATACATACACTGTTGATCACTGGAACAATCCGATGATGGAGAATATCACTATTGTGTTTTTTACATAAACATATATTCCCTCATTAAATTTCTATTCTAAAACACAAATTTTCTAAAAATGTATGTGTTTTTTGGATAATATATTTTTTTCAACTATATTTTACAAACCTATGACGGTTAATATGATCATTTACTGTTTAGAATGTTAGGATAAATGATTGTCGACTCTCATTAGTAATAAATGTAAATGAAAGATGATAACTATAAAACATTACAGGACACCATGATATTATTATTTACCATTTATATTTCTTATATTATACACATGAGGATAGATAGAAAATTCATGTTTTTTAATTAATTAGATGATTCATCTATAAAAGAAAAAAAATAATTATGCTTTGATGGAACACATTTGGATTTATCTATGAAATATTAATTGAAATTAATAATTTTATTAGTTTAATAAATTTTATAATTCATAAGAAAATTCCAATAGATTAATTTTAAACAAAAAATTTAACTGTTATATTTGTGTTAATGATGCTAATGGAAACCAAGGACTCAAATTTTTATAGAGACAAAATGAGTAATGTGGAGTATTATGGAATATAAAATATTATTTCCCATGGGGAATAAAAAAAGAGTTGATACACTAGGTAAATATCAATAAGAGATCATGGAATTGTTTCATGGGTGGTAATGTAGATCATGAATCCCAATACTATTAATTTAATTCATAGAGGATGAATAACATAGTGATGGAAAAAATACACATATAAGTGGGTGCACAAAATTTAATTTTTGAAATACAATATTCTTATAGATAATAATTTTTTTGGATAAAATCTAATTATAATGAAGATAAAATGGGAGGACAACATAACAATCCAAGGATATGAGGATGAGTGTATCCTATCACTACCACAAAAAATGATCATGATTAAAAAGTGATGAAATATACAATAATTATCAAATCATTGTATAAAAATGTGTTAGTATATCTAATATCTTTGTATTATTTTGAATGATACATGTTATCTAGAATATTATTTCATGAACTAATGCTTTGTAAATTGGTCTATCAATAATAAAACATAGCGGCATGTGGATCACATATAAGATATATAAATATTCCTATATAATGTATTGATGAACAGAAACATATATATATTTTCTTCCTTTATCATTAGTTAAATTATAAAATAAATGTTTTATGAGTTTTTCTTACAAGAATAAAGTAAAAATCAATTTAAAATATAAGGTAATATTATTTTATATCCAAAATTATCTTATTTTCAAAAATCAATAAAAGGATGGTCATAAAAATTTATAAGAAAAAATAAAATATTGAATGTGTCCTAATACATTGAAATTAGGTATTAAAATCACAAATTGTCATATTGGAAATTAGCATTGTTTAAATTATAGATATACTACAGTATACTGATGTATTTTCTAATGCACTACTTAGTTTACCACTAGAACATGGGGTTTTTGTTTAACACAAGAATATATCCATTACTATGTTAAAGAGTTCATATGGAATTAATTTTTTCAAATTGGAATAATATCAAAAGTATCTAAAAAATATTATTAAAATGATTTTATGCACTCAAGATATTCACTATTGAGTTCATTAGTATTCTATTGAAAATAAAAAAATATCCTTATGTTTTTTCCTGGACTAATCTTATATTTAAAAAATAATAACAAAAAATGTACCTATTATCCCATATTTATGACCTTGTTAATCAACTGATATGAGAAAAATACTTCAAAATTATTTTTCTAAAATCAGGAAATAATATTTTAAGACTAAAATGTGATGTTATTTCATAGAAATATTTTTATATAGCATGTGGAAACTATGAATTCATATTAAAAAAATTTATAAATTAAATTCATCCCACCATATTCATGGATCTAGTAGATATTTTCATTATAAACAATAGTGATCAATTTTTGGTTTTACAAATAGAATAAATTTTAATATATTCATCAAATAAAGTTGATATAGAATATAATATGTGGAATTTTCTTAAAAACATAAGAAATGACAAAAAATAAACCAAATTTTGGAACAGTTAAATATCATAGTATAATGTATCAGTACATGGTTTAGTGTCATAAAGAAATGGAATATATGTAGATTCATTGAGGATATAAGATATTCAGTAATGGCCCAGACCAAGAACATGAACTCAGTTATGTATTATTTATATGTTAGTTTGAAACTATTTAATTTATGATATAAATTTATCATGTCTATAAATTTCCATAAATATGTTAACATGAAATGGAGTGATGTATCTTTGGAAATAAAATGCAGAAAAGAATTCTAGTATATAAAGAGGATGTTGTTTACAACATGTTTACATACATTACCAAACTATATAGAAGGTATTGTAATATATAATTGTTATTTAATGTAAGGAATACAATAAATATTAATGGATAAAGATAATGTAATTAATTACACATTTTGTAATTTAAAATAATTATAGAAAAGATTCCCGATTCAATGTTGTTCACTAAGAAAACTGATCTTTCCATGAAAATTATTTTTTTTCAGTATATATGTATTATAAGAGTGATATAGACACTAAATAAGATTTATAGAAATATATATACACAAGGAAAGAGTTGATAAAACAAAGATTATGGTTAGAAATAGTTAATTATTATGAATGCTCAATACATTACCATTGTAGGAAGGAAAATAAAGAGGTTGGTTGTATAATCAAAAAATATCTAGCTACCTTATCAATGATACGGGATGAAAATTAAATAATACATATAAATTTGCGAATGAAAAATCATGAATTCATTAGGAATGGGAGAATGTTTTAGGACACAACCCACTGAGGTCTGAACCATGACTACCCCAAGCAACCCCCCGATAGTACAGAGGCAAGTAACTAGTGTGGAGTAGGCATATTCCACAAATGAGAGGCATTAGACTAAGGTTCCTATACACACACACTCACATATATAATCCCCAAAAATTATATATATAATAAAACTGAATGAATACATGTATGTTTATATGATCCCAGAATAGAGTATGAAAGTAAGGTATTGAATGAAGAATAGGTTCCAAATATAAAGGAAAACATATAAAATAAATTTAACAACCTACTCAATGGGTAAGGAATAAGGTAAAATTCATGATCTCAGTAAACACCTTGGTCTAAATGGCTTTAGATATGCTCCACCCACACCCTGTCCTTTCATGACACCGTTTGAAATGGCCATCTTCTATATTAGACTTGACATGTGTGTGCAAATCACATGTAAGGTTGAGTATAATAATACTCATTAGGACACCCAAAAAATAATAAACATGAAGAACCATGTATATTTATCTCAATAGAAGATATCAAAATAAATTTATAAAATAAATACCATGATATAATTAGTAAAAATACAATGTGACTAGTTGATGATATCCAACTTCTAGCCGCATGATTTTGATCAATGTAATGATCATTCTAAGAGATTATACTCCATGGGAAATTATATCATTAGAGGAACTCGTTAGGATAGTATAGATATTTGTTCCCTAAATAAGAGAGGTCATTGGTCTAAGAAGACCCTTTTACTAAGATAGGTGGTCACACCCAGAAACACTGGGGACACCACGAACATAATCAACGTCAAACCACTATGCAACGGATCACATGTGAATGATATAAAAAACCGCATGATATGGATTAATGGATGGATGATCTATGACCAGATTAGGCACGTCAATCTGATTCCATAGACCACACCTATAGAATATTTTATAATTGTGGATCTCAATCCAGTCTCATGGAGGGGAACCTCAACTCTAACTGAGACATGACCTCTAGAGTGAATCAAAATACATTAATGTGGATTTAATTCCATTTTATATCCTCACGGGAGTGGAATAAGGGAGTATTCTTATTATATACTGGTGAATGATATGGTGATAAAGAGCTATAAGCACTCTTGAAGGGGGTACATGGTGTGTACAAGAGGGTACACAGCGTGTCCAATTACCCTAGGGATTATAGGGTAGAAATACCTTACACAACCTGATTGTATCAATATATACTTATTTTATAAGAGGTAAATGGAATATAGAAAAACATGGTGGCCTTCCCATGTAACTTGGTATTGTCTATGTACGGTGGCCTTGTTTGTGTAACAGAACGTATACACCATGATGTGTTCATATCCATGATCATGGCATTCCACTTGGCTATGCATGTTTTCACATGTATTTTTACTTCCCAACGTACATGTTGAGACACATGGAAGGGGTCAACCAGGGTTTGATATTTATCTTCATCCATTACCATAGAACTATAACTAGGGGGCCCACAGTACATGTAATCTAAGATTACATGCCGTGTTGCTTGGGATTTTATAGAATCGTAGGGTTTCTTTATAAATCTATCTTAATGTCTCCATAACCACTAATCTCACCAGAATCTCCAGATCATGGGTCATCATACTCTTGGTATCCCTGATTGAAAGGATCCATGTTCAAGTCCTCATAGAGACCAACACTTTCGATCCATTCATTCTCCTGCTTCAAAAACTAGGTTCAATAGACCATGCCTATCCATTATGATCCCCTACTAGATTTACAGATACATCCTAGAATATAGATCGCCCCACCGATCATGATACATACCCATTCTATTGATCCATTTTTTTAATAAGGTTCATGTAATTATCAAATTATGGTTATTCATAGAACCAAGGTGAAAAAGAAAACACTCAAAATGAAGGTGCGAATAAGGGGGGAGAAATAAGAAATGTAAAAAACAAACCTGGACCTTTGTTAAATTCTCCATGATTCGTGCCATATAACGAGAATAAGAAAGGCTATTAAAAAATTCAAAAAAATAATAATTCCATCAATTTTATTCTAATGAATATGCATCTATAATTTTTATACGTGGAATTGATCCACATTAATCAATGACTAAAAGAACATATGAAAATCACACAAACAAATACTGTTCCTGGATTATTTATCAATAATTGATGAAAAATTATTATAATTAAATTGACGATGAGATGAAAAAACTCTATTGGTGTGACTATCCATGATCAGATCTTGATCATTCTCTATTCACCAAGAACACTCTCCTCTAATGGCTTCATGGTTTCTACGGTTTAGTAGTAATCTTTAATATAAAATAAATAGCCTTATATTTAATGAGGAAATAGGTCACTGCTTAGAAATACTTTTTGTTATTAATTATTTCATTTATTTCATTTATTTATTAAAATTAATTATTTTCACAAATGGCATGTGATGATAATTTTTATATCATCTCAATGGAAAAACCCAGGTTTTGAACTCAATAATGCCCTAAAATTTCTAATATTTATCATCATTTTGGAGTTATTAAACATTTTCAATAAAATAATGCACAATTAATATTTAATATATTTATTATATTTCAATAATTTATTTGAAACACACTGAACATTATAATTTCACACCATTTTGGTGCATGGAATTAAAATTAATAAATATTATATCAATAATTAATTCAAAATAAAGCATGTTTTATTCTGTTCCCCCACATTACAAATATACATATTGAATATCAAAAAATATAAAAAATGATATGTGGTTACTGAGCACAGATCGGAGAAAAATTCCTCCACATTCTCTTTTAATTATTCTTGTGATATCACCAAATATGAATGTAAGGAATTTAATTTCCATATAACATCCTCTATAGTTGATCTTCAATATACAATAGGTACTCTTGAAATGTACATCTATCCTCAGTGCCCAAAATTCTCTAATGAATAACATGTATTCTATTCTGTATGTTTCTCCTCATATGAGAAATATGTAAGAATTCTGGTAACATGTATAAATATGGTGACAGAGATATGCGATACACTGCCTCACCAACTCTACATAGTATTCGGAATCAAAAATGGAATCTCAAAGATAACATGAAGCTACTAAAAAATTTAATCAATCCATTTTTAGGTGAGACCATCATGAAAAATTGACATCTAAAATTGAAATATATATTTATTCATCGCTAGTCTGTAGAAAATATATGACGGAATTTCATAGTCCATATATACTCCTTGATGATATGTACTTTCAAAGTTGTATCTTACACCAACTCTGATCTCATGAGTGATACATGGATTGGAACATTACAAAAATGTGGTTACCAAAAGTTTCACCCATAAAAATCTTCAAAAGGTGTCATAATAATTGTGGACTGGTGGCTAGTTTTGTATAAAAAATCTACCAAAGGTAGGTGATCACCCCAACTACATTCAAAGTCCAACATGAAAGACTATCGTATGACATCCAAATACCTAGATAGTTCTAACTTTTTAGTTGTCTGTTTGTGGTTGAGATGTTGTGGTATATCACTACTAAGTAAAAAATCATCACATAACTTCATCCATAAAGAAGAAATAATGTTAAAATCATGGTTTGAGACAATCATTGAGGGATCCCCATGGAGTCAGACTATCTCCTTCATAATAGGGGCACCCCAACCTCTCTACCTAAACCCCCTATTGAATGTATATGACGTGGGATGTCATTGTGATTTTTTCTATGATCACATAGTTTTCATCATATCCCAAGGATGTAATTGGTAATATGGTTATGAATTCTATGTATTTCTAATCTGACATCCACTCTAGCAACCTAAGTGGTTGAGCTTAACCCACTGGAACCTAGTGATTAAACTTCACATACTGACAAGTGAGGCATTGAGAGTAAAACTATACCTCTACCTTTTTCATACCCATCCTATAAAAAAAAATTAGAGTTTATCATTCATCTTTTCCAGACATTTATATTCATTTAAATGGGTTATATGAATCGGAAGAAACACATCCTCCTATAACATCTATGTTACTAGCGTTCATCATCTAAAAACGATACCATTATCCTCCCTTGACTACATCTATAAAGAGAATATCTAATTGAAATATGAGAATGTAATGTATCATAGTTATTATCTCCTCACTATGTATCTCTAATACAATATAAATGAAATGGGGTAAAAACCACCATTTGATGATATTAGACTTTATAAATTTCCACGAAGGACAACTACATATAGGCTAACTGTTTGGACACCTCATCCAATAACTGAGAACTTGGTATTCTAATGTGAGTGTCTTCCCCAATGTCCCCCATCCATGTAATGTATAAAATCTTAAATTTATAGTCATGGAGGAACTTTATCCATCATCTATACTTCATGTTATGATCCATTTATGAGAATATATACATGAAATTATTATTGTTAGAGTAAATGATATACTGCAATACCATTAGGTAGTGTCACCACATCTTCAATAGGAGGGGTGCTATTGAGATTGTCAGATCATGGGTCATGTGGATATTGTCGTGATGACTCAAACAACATGAACCATATGTAATAACCACAAAAATCTAATTTACAAAAAACAATCATTTCTGATCCTTGATTCATAGCAAAAAACTATGTTCTCAACACACTCCCCTCGAAATCCAAAGATGGGGGAACTAAAAATCCTCTGCATCATCTATTTAAAGGAATTATGGAACCCTTTCATCCACAAGAAATGTCACCGCTTTTAATTTATTGTTTTCAAGGGTGAAAACACTATAGAGAATTCCTTTTAAAAACTATAATTGTACCATACCAACCCATGTAAACTAAAAACCTTGATAACACTCTTGGGTGGATGCAAAGAAAGAACTACCTCAACCATTTCTGGGCATACTCCTACCCTAGATTCTAAGAATATATTTATGAGAAAGTGGACTTCTAAAATTAAAAAATAAAAATTTGAAATCATCATTTGATGAAATTGCACTCAAAATGTGTATAGGGTCACCCATATGTGTCTCTAAAGCTTCCCATTAGATTCAAAATATAATAGTATGTCATTTATAAAGACTACCACAAACCGATATAAGAAAGGATGGAATATCTAGTTCATAAGTCCAAGGAACACTTATGGGGTTTCTGTATCACCTTTCAACATCATGATGTACTCAGACTAACTATAGAGAAATATGAATGATGTTTATAGTATCTAATCATAATATTCTCATTGTTTGTGATATCCTAATCTATGGATAAATATTAAGAACCATATCAGACCCCTCAACTGATAAATGTGTCTATAGATCATCGGTACATGATACATATTATTCATGTTCACTAAAATAATGAATTGGTAATCCCTAAATAATATAATAATCCAATATTAATTATTAAAAACCAATAATGGGGCGGCTAAGGGGGAAATACTGTGTGTCACAAAGCCCTAATCCTTCAAGTCCTGCAACTACACCTAATATCTCAGTGCTCTATGTGATGCATCTGATATGGTAGTGAAGATAGTGGCTCCATAATAGGTTGAAAATAAATGTAGAATTATTGAATTCAGTGGGGAGGTAATCCTAGTTTATCCTTGAGAAATTCATCCTCATACTATACTACCATTGTATAAAACTTATAACACAATGATTTTTCTGCTCTAATTGTTATTCTATCCAACTGGATAGTAATTGGTTACATTCTCCAATGACATAGCTCTTCTTATTATTCCTTGGTTTCATTTTCACCCATAGGTGAAAACCCTATTCTATAATAGTGTACAAACCACATCCTCATCCTAAATTAGTAAATCCAACAATTAACTATTGATAGATAATACATACATAAGATGAGTTCAAATGGTGTCATTGCGGCAATGATGTGATCCCATAAAAAGTTACACCTCAAATCGTAATATTTCACGATCAGAATATGTGTGAAATTTATAACACACCATCTATCATTTTCTCCTACCGAAATTTTTAGTTAAACAGATCAATTGGAATATCTATGTTTTGAACCATAGAAGTGGAATGTAAGGAATGAATCACACTTGTGTCTATTATCACTAAATCTAATTTTGAAAATATAAATATCATACCTCATATCATCCATGTATCCTCAGATTCATCGGCCACCATAGCCTATTGTTGGACTCGTCCCTATCCACCAACAATCTTAGCCTAGTGTGGACCCCCTAGGGCAGCGTGGTGGAAATATATCGGGCCACTTACCTCATCCTTCTTCCTTGTCTACCCCTCTACGAATTCTATCACACTAAGGACCACCATCCTCATCCCTTTATATTGGTTTCAGTAGTACCTCTGCCATCTCCCTATCTATTATATGATGGGTCATACAATCCCTATCCAGATATAGCCAACCATTGTAGTTGTTACACTTTCTCTCCTATTTTTAATTTGACCCACCCTGAGATCCCCACACCACTGACCTTGTATCCTAGTATCACTTATTGAAGCATCTGATATTCTTAGACACCCATGAATTTCATCGGCTACCTACAACTAAGGTATTAGCCACTCCAGACCACTACATGATTCTACTGTCAGTACCTCCTCTACCGGAAAGTTCTCCACCACCAAGGCTCTCTTAGGTACACAAGTATTGGTCGGAATAAAAATAGATACTACAAAAGTACAGATGTATGGGTGAGAACATTTTTTAGTGGTATAATCATAGATAAATTGACCTCGCACCATATTCATGAAGCAACATGATAGATCATTGAAACTCAATGAGTAATCCTCTATAATAATAATAATACATTTATATAGATGAAAGAATTAATGTATGAATTCAGATAAAAACATGGACCGATAGAATACCCCCAAAAAAAATTTCTCAAATTCTATCTGGGGTAGATCTATATCATTGTTTGAATGAGTCACCAAGCACCACCATTACCCAGGGTGTACCTAAAAAATAATCACTATAAGGACCACCATATAATCATAATTAATTCTCACAAGGTGGAAAAATTGTGTGACCACTGGTAGCTTGTTACCATCCACCAAGGGGTCTATCCCATAGTACAACTATGGAGGTCACTACCTCTAAAACTCATGAAACACACTCGACATGTCTTTGTCCTTAGATTTTACTTTCATTTCTAGATGTTTCTCAATTGGTGGTGGTATATTTGGTAAACAAATCAGTGGTTATATCATCAGACAAGAAACTATACAGATTCCTCAAAACTACGCAAGTCATACTCATGATCACAAAAATGGGATCATTACTTGTTATCTTCATGAAGGCGTGTTGAAATAATATAAGAGGTACCACCGTAAAATGTAACTATTTAGGGAAATGACAAAATAATAACATGGAAAAACAAACATCACCATATGATTCATTTAACAAAATGTTTTCTGGAAACCAATTTTTACATGTACTGATCTGAAAGGAGGCTGATCAATGTGATGGTGAATGGATACCTCGGTTGCGGCACAAATGTTGGAGTCCCTTGAATGAAATCCAAATTGAAAAAACTAAACACTATTTCCCTAAATGGATCTCACAGAATATAGTGATATATTGAAAATTATTAATTGGATATATCTATTTCAAGATCTACCACTTGAGGTCTGACCTATAAATACCACAATACAACCTCAAATAAACTAGGGGCTAGAGACCAATGCTATGTTGGTATTTCCCACAAATCGGAAATATTTTACCAAAGTACCTATAAAACCATACAAATATACAATCCCACACATTTATGACAACTAATAAATGAAACAATGCATTAACGCATGTATGATCCAACAATAGAGTATGATTGTAAAATACAGAAAGTAGAAAATCGGCCAAATAGAATCCCAACCAAAAATTGTAATGAGTACAAACTGCTACAACTACAAGGTCTAAAGTCAATTGTATTCCCCCAATAAATACACTGGTCTAAAATCACTATCTATCCTCCACACACTCTATGGTCTTCTAGGAAACAATGAAAATGTCTTGCATATGCATAATACATGACACGTGTAGGGAAACCCCATAGAGGGGTGAGTTTAACAATGCACTGTAAGAAACCCTAAAAACACTAAACATAAGGCACCATGTATAGTAATATCAATAGATGATATCACAATCAATGTATTATATAATAACCTCTATATTCTCATGAAATAGACAAATCCAATAACCAGTCATACGCAACTTCTCTCCAATGGAATTTTCTCTAAGAAATTCTCATTTCAAGAGAATCCAGTCCATGAGACAAGATCTCATCAGTGGAACTCAATAATGTGGTCTAGATAATTGGGTTCCGACCAAAAAATATCTCAAGTATAATAAGTCCTTGATAGATAGATGGGGGTTCAAACCCAATAAACACTAGCATACCCCACAAACCAAATATGGATCAACACACTTTATAGGGGATCATATGTCAATGATACCACAAACCATACTGATATGGCCTCCTAGATGGATGATAAGCTCTATGATCAGAGAGTTCATGCCAATTTCTAAAGAAATATATAAGTAATATATGATGATAAAGGATATCATTCCAGCCTCAAAGAGAGAAACAAAAACTCGATCTAAGACTCAACCTCAAGAGGGTTTCTCAATCCTATTATGTGGATGTAATGTCGCACTATACCCTCAAGTGAATGTTAAAATAGAACATGTTTAACCAAAACTGGACCCATAGAAGGAAATGAAGATCTATAAACACTCTTGAAGGTGGTACATGACATGTACTAGAGGGTACATTTTGTGTCTTGTTATCCCCATGTCCACCCATGTGGAAAAGTATCAAATGACAAGAATATCTTCATATAAACATCATGCAGAAGAACTGAATGATGTTTTGGGATAGATTGTCACCTACCCATGTCTCTTAGACATACCCTAGAATTTTGGACATGTTTCTGTTACATCCTATGTTCACCATGTCATATATGTAACCATGTAAACTACATCCCTTGTGGATGGGTACTTATTCATGTGTTCATTTTCTTCTCGAATAAATTTCATTCCACAAGGATGGGGTCACATTAAGTGTTACCGAGTCCCACTCACTATGATTTTTAACATTAGATTAAATTGTAGCACGTGAACTAGTGGGGTCATATGGCATAAAATTATAAATTACGTTATGTGGTTCTCATACACTTATAGAATGCGTGGGTACTCTTCCACGTCGATCTACACCTCTTTAGAACCACTAATCTTGCTAGAATCTAATGATCTATGGCCAAATAAATTTTTACATATTCTATAAAAAATATCATGGTTCAAATCTATTTGAAGAAACACCATTCCGGGTCCATCCATTGTCATATTTCAATAATTTGGTTGATCAGATACCATAAATCTATTCTAATCAACCACTAGTCATCTACTGCCATCTCCACATCTTGGTCACACCACTAATTATAAACCACACAGACAGTATTGATATGTTAGGCTGAAAAATGGTCCCAAAATGATAAAATACATGGATTTCATTGAATCATAGGATAAATCAATATTCCATCAATGAATACGTGGATAATGGGGTGATAAATCATAAAGAAAAACAAATGAGGAAAAAAGTTGAACAATTTTTAGCCTGGAATCTATTTACGATCATTAATGGAGATGAACAAACATGATTAAAATTAAATGAAATAATAATATAATTCAATAATTTTAAATCTACCAATGATTAATGCCTCGTTTATGTTAGTGGAATTGATTGGTGTTTATCTTGATTATGAGAATTCATAGATGTTACCAAAATGTTTTATCTTACATAGTGTTTGGATTGACTGTTAATGAAGAACATATGAATTTCTATTGTTGATGTGATCCCTAAACTCTATTTTCATGAAAAAGTGTCATCTTATCCTAGTTTTTTTTCATTCTCCAAGAACTCACTACTATAATAGTTTCTTGGTTAGTATGTTTTAACGTCCAACTATGAGACAATATTTGTAGCTATATAATTAACACGGGAAAAAATATTTCAAAATAATTTTTTTTATTTCATTCATTTATTCTAGTGAATATATTTTCACATACAACCCACATAGAAAATATATAAGTCACACATATGGTAAAACCCATATTCTGAACTAAATGGAATCCTCAAATTTTTGATCTGGGGCACCATTGAGGAATTGATCCACTTCATTATGAAATATGTCAGACATTATATTTATTATAATTAATATTCATCAAATATTAATTTGGGGCACACCAGTCTTTTTTTCCCACACGGTCTTCACAACTGCCATTGAAAATAATCAATAGAATATCAAAACATACATGAAAACCCCATGTCATTTCTAAAATGTTGTCTTTTCCAATGGAATACTCCATGTTATATCAACTTGAAGATCACGAAGGCCTAAATAGATGATATAGATGACATAAATGAATCAAAAATTCTGGGGTGATGATGGATAGAGGAAGCTACTATGAATTTGAATGATTTAATAAATGATGATTATTTAAAACATTCAGAAACAAATGAATGTGGAACTTTTTTTCAGAAGTTTTATGAATATAATAATTGGGGATATATATTATTATGTGGGTGAAATTTTGTTCCTTTAGATTTATAATTATAACTAGGTTATAACACCTGAGATAAAATTGAAGCATAACCCTACGTATATAGGTCCCATTGAGAACCTTGATCAAGTCCATGATGTAGCTTATATCATTGGAATCCATTCATATATCTTTAATTTAAATGATGTGATTTATAGTTCTCTTTCAAAGAATTTTATACTAGACACTTCACACATACTGAACATAAAAATTATCAAATGGGAAAATGATTTCTCATATGACGAACAACTAGTAAATATCATGGATTGAAGTGATATACTACTCTGAAATAAGACAACTTATCATTTAACAATTCTATGTTGGAATATATGTTTTTAGGATTAAATATTTGAACTCGAGGATGAGATAAAAATATACCCACTTATATTATTCATAGTAATAAAATTTTGTGGAATAAAATATATTTAATGGTGGTAGAAATAAATGACCCTTGATTTTATTGAATATTTCCCCTTAAATTAATCATTGTGGTTTTTAAAAATTTTGATAACAAAATAAAGACAAAACAAACCATTTGTTCTTTTATTAAAATAAATATAATCATTTTATTATATTTAATAAATATGTATTTTTAAATATATATAATCAGATTTTGGAATATATAAAGAAATAAACATAATGATCACTTTTAATACTAATTCACTGGTGAAAATCCATTAGTTTATGAAAATAACTCCAATTATCATTACATATTTTTTAAATGCCTATTTTAAATATTTTATTTTCTGATGTGGGGACTTTTTTTCAAGGAACTATATATATTATTGATTAATTATGGGGAAATATACTTTTGATGTTTATATAATATTAATAAAATTTTAATTTAAATTTTTTGTTAATTTTGAATTGGGTAGGTTAAGGTTTCAGAATGTAATTTTTCAAAAAGTAATAGCTGTTATCATATATTATGTTTCTATTTAAACATGAAATTACTAAATCATAATTATATAATTTGATATGAATAAATATATTTTTTTATATATCAATATAATATTATATTAATGTCATTTTCAGAAAATTCTTTGAGAAATATATTTTTTGTTTTATAATGAATTTTTTTTAGAAATACCATATCTTTTATGAAATAATTAGGATATAAGAAAATATATAATTTATTTATTAAATTACCTGAGCAAATATTAATTTTATAAATTAACAAAAAAATTTACAAATTTTTTTTAATTATAATCATTGATTTGATATTTTATGAGATCAGACAATGTTTTCCCTAAAATTGTTTTTCATGACATATAAATAAATTATAAATAAATTTATTTTTACAGTTATTAAAAATTTTATCTAATAAAATGGTTTGCATTTTCGGAATCTGATGTTTCAAAATATAATATATTTGGAAATTTATTTTGATGCAGGAAAAAAATATGTTCACTAAGAATTAGTTAAAACTATAAAAATTATAATTTTAAAGGGATAAATATAACAATAATAGACCGAAAAAATGTTTAAATGGTGTCTTCAATTGATTTTATTGGTGTTTCATCATGCTTATGTTATATTTTACTACATTATATTCCTCCTTGAATACAATTTCTATTTCAATAATGTTTTTTAATTATGAAAATATATTTATGAAAATATAATTCATGTTGATTATATAGTGAGTATCACACAAACCATTTAATGGTACACAAAAAATACAAATTAATCACTTAAATTGTGATTTATTCTATCGAAAAAAATTTATCCCGCATACATTAAATTTTGGACCTAGTTGTTTCCAAAATCCCTTATAAATCCATAAAGTTTTCTAGAATAAATAAAATTTCATTATATAATAATTTTATATTCTATATTAATTCATCAATTTATTTATTTTATACATCATAATAAATTTATTTGACCAATTAAAATATATATTGTTTGTTTTAATTTTTATAATTAATTTTTTTATGTTGACGGTGTAATGAATACATATCACCCACAGATTCCTCATCAAAATGAAAATGATTTACATGTTACATGATGAATACCACTACAACCGATGATGTGTTAAATATATCATTACTACTATAAATTAATTATTAATTTTTTTATTGAATGTGTAAATAAGTTATTTTTTACATGATTAATATTATGAAAATATAACCCAATTTCTAATTTCGTTCCATTTTTAAAATATGGAAAAAATCAACCATGTGTATGTAACGACGACCACTAACATTGAATGATGTATTTAATTTTACCCTAAATCCACACATGTATTATTATATTAATATATTTAATGTATTTTAATATTGTTCTAAAAAGGGTTTCAATATGGTTATATTTATTTTATAAATTTTAAAGGTACTTCATGTATGTTGAGAGTGAAGGTTAGGTGTTTATATGACTCAATTCATATTTTTAATTACAAAATATTCATATTTGTAATTTACATTGTATTATAATTTTATTTAATACCATAATGATATTTTATTGGATTTAATTAATTTTAATAATTGATTACATTTTATTATAAAATATATCTTCATTGGAGCTTTTATTTTATCAAACATTTCCTTGAGTTTAAGATAATTTATGATCCCCTAAAAATGAGGCCTTTCCCTATCATATCTATATTCAACCTTCTTTGCAATCTGATAAAAACTTATTTTTAAATCCTTATATGTATTATATATAGTGATTTTCAAATTTATCATTGATTTTTTTTTTCAAATTGAAGAATTTATCTCTTTTTTTGACATCTATTTCATCAAAGTTCTATTTTTAAAATTTTGAAATGGTCTCCCTTTTATATATCAAAAATGAAATCTTATAGTCCATATTTCCTTTGAAAGAAAATTTTGGGTCATATATGAATCAATATTAACTTACATTTCTAAATAATAATTCAACATTTTGATTTATCAATTCCTAATTTTTTTTTAAATTTCTTTATAGAATATTAACATTAAAACAATGTTTTCAAATATTTCTTAAAGTCTTCTTTTTTATTCATTTACATTTTGTTAATTATCTCTAAAATAACCAACTATTATTGAATATGGTTAATGAATAATATTTTAAATGTTATTCTAAAAACGAATAATTTTCGGTGGTTTATTATATGGATTGGAAAATATATAATTTTGATATCACTTTATAAGCTATCATTTGGAAATGATATGAAAAGCATTTTTATTCCATGTAGTATCGTGAAAAGATATTTGATTGATATAATATAGAATACATATGTTTTTATAGAAATTGTAGTGGTTTTATATATCTACCCAATGCATAGGTTAATGACTCATTTCTCATTAGATAATGATCCATGTGAGTGGTTGTTTTTTCTTATATATAATGAGTATACATAAAGTCCATGTTCAAAATGATATATTTGGAAATCTTTTATTTTTTCAAAATCTAAAACATGGGAATCAAGGGTTTCATCATTATGCTGGGATTTCCTAGTCTTTTTTATTTTCCAAATTTCTATGATATCATATTGTTATATATTATTCTCCCATTATTCAGTATTATTCATATATTCCCCATATCAATTTTTTAATTATTGTTCTTCTATGATGACTTTTCTATATTCTACAATCCCTATATCATTATTCTACAAGATTTTATATGGTCTACGATTTATAGTTATGAATCCACATTATTTAATTTGGATATTTATTTCGATACTATTTTTTATTATGTCTTTTATATAGATGTTATGATTTATTGACCATTATTGAGAATTTAAGCTCACCCCATTCATATGTTTCCATTATATAGGTTATTAATATTAGTATAAATAGTGGGAATTATATAACATTGTATTTTGTGGTTCTTTTCTAGAGAAATGTTCACATGAAAAGAATAATATGTGTCTTATGTAGAAGATCCTTAATGACACTAATTATTTAGATAATGGTATTGTGAGATTATTTTTTAAATGAAATGAAAAAAATATTAATAAAAAATTAAAATAATAATATGTGAATATTAATTCACCTCAAGCAGTGGATATATTTGTGGACCTTTCTATATAGTGATAAATGTATTATATTTGTCTAGAATATACTAAAAAATATAACATAATTATATTCAAAAGATTTAAATTATTATTTCAAACAAAATTTAATACAAACAGTTTTTTATATGCTCTATATTTTTTAGTATTCCAGTGATTCAAATATTCATGAGTGTCACTATTGGTCAAATTGAAACATCCTAATGCGTTTTCATAGTACATAATATTTTCATTTAATTATAAATTAAAATAATAAAATTAAAATAAAATAAATGGGGATAGAAATAGAAATATATATATATATATATATATAGAATTAATTAATTAGTATATAAATATATTTTCATACATTATCCAATATAATATAATGATGAATAATGAATAGTGTTATGAACCATCCCGGGTTCCCTAATAACTATATAAAGAAGCCAATCCTATCCTAGACTGTAGGATGTTCCCAATTCCCATAGTTTGGAGATAAGAACCTCACATCAAAAAATATGAATGTGTGAATGAATTTTTCATCAGCACAATGTTTTACAGATAAACAAGTCAGTATTCATGTGAGGAGAACACTATATAGAGAAGTATATTAGAAGTCAAATAGGTACAAAATAAAAAAGTACTATAACAATGTATAGGAAAATAGCGAGGTAGGTAACCCATGTAACAATGAATGAAACTCACCAATCCCATGGATCAACTGCTACTACCACCTCTAAATGGGGCCTTACCCATTACCGAACATGGAAATATATAATCTAAAAACACCGAAAAGAATAGGTATGTTGTGAGGTAAAATCCTAGTTGGGTGTCACTAAGGATTCCTTAATAGGATTACACCATTTAATTATTTAATTAATTCTTTTTAGATTAAATAAATAGGTATGTAAATTAAAAACAATATTTTAAAAAAACCCGCATTTACATTTCAAATGATGGAAACATATCTTATCAATGATATTATTAAAAAATTTACAAATTTTTTTTTATATAAATCTATAAGACATGTAAAAGTGTTTACAATAATAATGAAATATATTTAAAATAGAATAAAATGAGAAATAACATCATTTGCTAAAAGGTATGATAGTTTCATGTTATGGGACTCCTGGACACTCAAATAGTTTTTGGAAAATATGATTATACACACATCTTATTTGATAATGACCAAGTAGAACACATCAATATACCATTAAGGATGTTACAAGATCAATTTAGGTTTTTCTAGAGTTTTAAACCATAGAGTTCTATCTTGGAAAACTGACTAAATACCTAGGATTTCTTGTTCTTTAATAAAATCAATGATATTGAATTCATTCTAAGACTAATTAATATAAAATGAAACCCATTATCCCTTTTTAACATGATAATTTTCCATCAAAAACCCAATTACAGTTTATAATCAAGTCATTCATTTTCCAAGATAAAACCAATTAGTTTCTATAAAAAATCATTTTATTCCATTTTCCCATATAACAGTTTGAAATAAATTCCACCAAATCAATCCCAAATTTAAATTAAGAAATTTAAATTTCAACAAATTAAATAACATTAACAAATACACCTCAATTAAATGTAATTAGTGGTTTTCCCCAAATTTATGCGAAATTAAATTTCAAATTCCCAATTCATAGGAATTTGTTTTTCAACCAATGAAGAGAAAGTAATTTCATTTATATCAAGTGATTTCATTCAAATAAAAATAGTCGACCTTAAATAAATCAATTTTAAATTAATAATAATTGGCCATAATAGTGAAACCCCTTTATTTTTTTTATCACAATATCTCAATAATCCAATCCATATTCACAAAGCTCTAACATAGATTATCGACAACAAGGATTTGATAATCAAACCTAGCTCAAAGATCGGAAACAAAATGGATTATATATTAAAATCATATGTATATCTATAAAACCCTTATGAGGAATGTATAGTGAGTGGGAGAAAGAGAATATAAAGAGGAAACCTATCAGGAAGAGTTCAAATGTTATTTTCCAAATATCAATCCACTAATGTAACGGTGTAGTGGGGCCAAAATTACCTATTTGGAGCTCCAATGTACAATGAAATCAAAAAGTCTTGGAATAGGTTCATTAGACACATTAAAAAGGGTTATGATAATTTTATAATTATTTATCAAAAAAAAACGCCATGTATTCATGGTTAGTAGGGTTTAAAGGCATGGTTTTTAAAACCATGCACCCTATATGTACCCCTACTAATACGGTTGAATGGGTTCTATATGGTTGGGGAACAATTTTCCAATCCATGAACTAAATGTGAAAACCCTTACAACGTGGGTTTTCTTTGTTTTCACTAACATGGTGAATAGTTCAAGAAAACCATGCACTAACTATGAATTTTTTAAAATCACTTCCAAAATTCCAAAATTTCACCTGAAGATCCCACAATCAAAACACCCTGAAATAATTTTAAATAAAGGTGTTTTAGGATTCTTAAAAATAGATATATTACACTACAAACAACCCACTATAGAAACTATTTTACCCAGAAATATTACTAAGAGGAATCCATGTGAAAAGTTTAGACCACAACTCTACCATAATTGCCTTCGTCTCCCATGTCCCATGTGAATCAGAACTGATCTTCCAAGGAAAATGAGCCAATGGTATCATCCAACCACAACATACCATGTTGTCAGAATCATCTATCTTGACTGTATGTGTAGTCACGAAAAATCAGATTTAAACTCATGATCACTCAAACTCAGAACATGAGATGGATTAGATAGATACATTCACAAGTGGGATACATGAAGCATACTATGAATCAATATCTTCTATTATGGAGGTACTGGAAGATATTCCATGTTCTATCATGTTCAAACAAATTGATAATTCCCACTAAATGAGAGGCAAGATTCATATTTATCATAAAACGTCGATGACCCAACGAAGGTCAAACAGTAATGAACACAATGCCCCTAAATGGAAATTCCAATTTTCTATAGTGATTATCATCATAGAACTTACACACACACACACACACTATACTATAAATTTTATTCGATGAATCAATTGAATCATTGTTCTCATTACATCCTCCATTCTTAGTCTAACCAATAAAATTTCACTAATATATGAAAAAAAAAATAATGATCTGAATGAATATCTATAGAAGGCCTCATATAGATCAATTCTGATAAGGAAAATTAACTACTATTATAAGAAAATCCACTGTCCAAAAATGATCATCATATTCTCCAACAAAGTCATCGACTCAAGCATGAAACATAACATCAATAATCTATATTTTCATTATATCTGGTAATCAGACAATAGATGGTATGCCATTATAAGAAATTTGTGACACCCAGTGCCTTATAAAGGTCTCTTAAAAAGATAAAATTTAAATGAGGATCTAGATCATATTATATATCATATAGAACTCCATGAAAATGAAAAATATCCTTCATATATTTTTTCCGAACTCCCCACCTTCAGTTGTATCATGAATTTGTATAATGTGAGCTTATTTTTTCAGTTAGTCAATAAAAACAAATATGAAATTCCATTTTTATCATGGTGCTTGGAATCCCAACCATTAATTCCATAGATATCTCATCCCACTTCCACAATGGAATATGAAATGGTTATCGAAAACCTGAAGGTCTATAGTTCTTGGATTTGACCTGTTGGAATGTATAATAATGAGAGAAAGACTCATTGATGCCCCATATCATACCTGTCAACTATAATTAACACCGCATGTCATTGAAATTCATCATGTTCTCTGGATACAATACCTATAAGTAATTATGGAAATGAATCACCAAAACATTCCTTACTACTAACAAAAAATAAAATTTATTCTAATATCATTGAATTTACTTGGGATAAAATGAATAATTCCGTATGACCTTATAACCATAAATAGCGTCTATAATTCTATGGAACTCATCCTCAAGCCACTTCTCTTAAAGAAACATTTTTCTAAAGGAGGATCACTCCTAAACACCTTCCAAAGAAACCCTGACTCATGATTCCTAGACCACAATATGAAAATGTGAAAAAAGAGTCTTAATGATTCACTTATCTAATAATTATTTCATGTTTTAGTTTGGAAGATTCTTACTCAATGCATTCATGATGAAATTCAATTTCCTAGGGGTATAAATAGTATTGACATTTATAGAATCCATGTATTCCACCAAACACCTCTATATGAGATTCAAATATTTATAATAGGATATATACCTCTATAATTTTTGGTAAAAGTTGTAAAAACATTCTAGAAAATGTAATGTGGCCATATCATAAGCATGTGAATCAAAAACCAGAGTTCAAGGTCATTGATAATGTAATTATTCTCATATTACCTATGTTAATGAGGTCCATAACTAACAAAATGATCACCTCACATTAATACATATCCCAAACCTGAACCTAATGCTTCATAGAAGTCCGTATATCCTTACATGACCTCTAGAAGAGTCAACACCAATGCCACAGTCAAAAGACACTTCATCTCAATAAAGGCAATATGATATATTTCAACCCATGAAATCCCTACTCATTTTCTTTATTAGTGTATTCATCATAGCAAAAAAATTCGAGGAGTCCTTCACATACCGATGATAATGATTAGATAAACCTTAGAATCCCTAAATCTAAAACCCATTTCATGGTTGTTTCCATGTCATAATAGGCTTCACCTATTCATGATCTTTTAAATTACCATGTTTGAGAACCATGTTCCCCAATAACATCACTTAACTATTACAGAAATCACATTTCGATATATTGTATTAAATATGAATGTTTTACAATGATTCTAGAATATATATTTGATTAAACACATGATACATCCAAAATTTAGAGCAAACCAGGATTTCAACAAAAAATTTAGCAAAACATAAATCAATATACTCACTAAAAATCAAGTTTATTAAAACCATATAGGTTGAAGGAGCATTGGTTAGACCAAATGGAATGAAAATTTACTATAATAGTCATACCTTCTCTGAAAGAAGGTTATCATAATGTTATATTTCTTTATCCTCAACTAATGGTTTCCATATCAGAGATCAATATTTGATAACCATGTTTCCCCTTTCAACTGACCAAATAGATAATCAATCCTTGGAAACAAATACATAGTCTTTACTATAGACTTTTCTGTAATCAACTAAAAGCCAAAGTGGGAAATCAGTTTGCATAGATAAGAGATTCGGTGCCACCCATGTTGACATAGTTAGGATTATAAATCATTTCTCAAGAATTTCATACAATTGAGTCTTAAAAATATTCATTTTTTGATAGTTCCATGTGTTAAGATGGAATAGAAAATGGTTGGGTACCTTTCTCTAAGTTAATAGAAAACAATACATATCTTAATAATTGGAAACTAGAGAATTCAGAAGGATAATTTTAAGAATGTTCAAGAATACTAGAGGAAGATTACTACTTAAATATTTTTCATCCATGTAATGATGAAAAACAAATATTTCCTTCCATAAATTTGGATATTAAGGTCCTACTATATCTTACATTGGGTCTCATTCTATTTGATTTATACAGAAAACCCCATTGGGGGTAGTAATATAGATATTTCAAAGATAACAATCAATATAGGCATTATTCGTAATAATCTAATCCATCCTAAAAATTACATATATAGGGTTCTTGTTTAGAACCATAAAAATTCATGCATTCTCAACATATTATAAAGAGAAAACAGATGTCGGAAAAAATAGACCCTTCAATGTTTTTGTTGAAAATGGTATAGTAATATCCATTACATAAGATAAAATCTACATATATAAATAATAATACTATCAACATGGGTTCCAAAAAATGAATTAGATGGAATGATACGAAATAAAGAATTCACTATTAACAATTCTTTATGGATGGTACCTCTTGCAGTCGCTGTACCCTGATCCACATACTCCAGAGTGTCTTTCACTCTATAAAGGGGCATCATTCATAATTTTTGTTCCTAGAACCCCTTTTACTAGAATAATGTAATTGATCCATAGATTTATAAGTTTATTATGATCATGTTACACTAAATAGATTTGTGTTGACATGGAATGAATTTTTTAAGTAACAGGTGCATTTTTAAGAGATAAATCACTTGAGTGCTTCAATGAGAAATCTCTACAAGTTCCCAGGTTTTCTATAATGGTAGAAAATAAAAGAGAATATTATAGGCATATAAATAGGCTTTGAAAAAAAAGCTTCTTCTTTGATCCACCATGATACTTATCATTATTCATCTTTCCCTTAGAGGAATTCACACTTTTTATGAGTGAAAATGAAACTCCCTCTAACCTGGAATTGTCATACAGGTCCATTTCATCCACTATTGATTTATCTATAAAATTAATATAATAAGTAAATTTCTGTAATAAAACATAATAATTAATATCATATCATAATCCCAACTCAATCCGTCGAGTCTTTAACTTCTCAATTTTTACCATATAATGAGAAAAGTAAACTGGCTTTGCAAAATGATTTACATTCCCCATCACAGTCTTTATAGCCTTCTCATGTTTGAAGCACTCAATAGCCTTATCCAAAAAACACCTAATCTACATATATATAGATAGTGAACAATGATTTTAATTGTTTCTACTCTAAGACATCATTGTTCTTCACTATCAAGATTCTGTCCCATAATATCCAGCTTCATCCATCAAGAAAACGGTGGGAAATTTCACATTGATTTCATTAGGTGTTTCAAAGTGTTAAAAAAATGATTTATTTTGATCAACCAATCCTCATATTCTTGAAGATAATTTGATCCTTATAATTCTGTTTTCATCTCAAAAAGTAACTCATGAGAATGATTCCATAAATAATCCCATTTTGGTTCCACAACTAGAACCTGAATGGGGAATATTGGTGGTTCCTCTCCACGATCATAGATAGTATACATAACCAACCTAATAAGACATGAGTTTCTGAGTGGATCTTAACATGGTGTTTCATTAACATCATCCCCTAGATCTAGTTTATAATGAACCATGATTAACATACATTGAATTTATGTCTTTTTTAGGATCCTTTCATAAATAACACAAATACATGACAATATACCTTATTAGTTTAGTACCATTGGAATCTTGGTAATATAAAAAATAGGTTCAAAACATAAATAATTATTTTCTAGACTATTACATAAAAATTATAAAACTTTTTGACATATCAAAATTAAAAACATTATTCACATCCTAGGGGAAAGAAACACAAGAAAGTATGAGTTCATATTATTAGTAAGATAAAACATGGGATATATCAAAAATCATATAATCATAAATAATAAATACATAAAAAAAATTAAAATCATATACTATATATAAAATATCTTGATATCATGTCATCGATAAAATCATGGTTGTTCAAAAATATTAAAGAACCAATTCTAAGAGAATACTATAAAAGACATAAAATTTTGTCATACACATAAGAATAGAAAATAATTTCCATATAATTCAAGGAATCATAGAAAATGCTATCGTAGTGGTATGAGTTCAATCCCTATATCATTTAGGTTGACACAGTTTACTCCCACGACCCTCTTAGTGGTCTGGTTTCACTCCCAATATCTTATTAGTGGACAACATCAATTAAAAAATTGAGTAAACTTCCCATTCCATCCAGGTATATATCATGAGGTATAAATCATTCACAATAAAATTTAGGAAGGTATAGGTCATGAAAATTACAATATTACCACTATTCATATGTGTTCCACAAGAAAATGAATAATTAATAATATCAAAACCCATGTAATGAAATGGGTTTCACAATCATCATTTAATCATAACATAACGCATGAAAAAAATTAATTTCATAAATATAATTACAAAATAAACATAAAGATACAATAGGTATAATAAGGATTGTATACTTGACAAATATAACAACTAATGTATCTTATCCTCAAATGATTTGGTCACAGTTTGAAAATAATTTTGAGAGTTCAATTAAAAATAATAATTATTTTAATTTTATTTTCTACGTTGATTTTTTACACTCTTAAAATGTGGTGGAATATTAAAATAAAAAAATTTCACTAAAAAACCACATAAGATTATAAATTAAACTTTAATAAAATATATAATCATGAATTTGCAAAAATCTATTCATTTATAATAAGATAAAAAGAATTCCTTTAGAGACTATATCTGCTAAAATTACAAAGCACCTCTTTTGGGAAATTATTTATTTTATTTCAAACCATTTAGTAAAAATTAAAAAATGGATAAAAATAATTTAAACATTTATATGATAATTTTAAAAACCATTATGATAACATTTATTGAAAACATGGACTTCAATAAAAATAATTCCATAATGGAGTCTTAAAATGAAATAATCTCGAAGATGGCATCAAATTGTAATCAATATAACTGAATACCCCTTAAAAGAAAGAAAATCATATGGATATAAAGATATGATAATATTCTAGATTATTCTCATATATTTAATTCATGGGTATTATATACATAATATAGAAGAAACAAGTAGTCTATAAGGCATGTGTCCCACATAAATTAATGTGAGATATAAACCCCTTACATTTTTGCACTGCGTCTCATCGTACATTTTAATTAATCTTGTATAATAAATTTAAATTTATTAAAAATCTCTTATAAAATAATATTCAATTTTATTATATCATATATTAGTTATTTATGGTATTTTATTACCGTTTTTTATAAAATTCCTTGTTAATGTTACTTTTGGTGTAATAACCACAAAGTTTTTCTTATTAGATTTGATTTCTTATATTTTTTTGTTGATATTATTTATATAATAATATAATTATTTATAGAATTATTAAAATGATATAAATATGTTATATATTCATTATAAAAATATTTATAATAATATATATAATATATAAGAAGAAAAATAAATACATTGTTCATGGAGAGGGTAGCCCATACGTACATTTGAATGCCATTTCAATTTTCTTGTTATTTTTATCAAATGAAAGTAAATTAAATATATATATATATAATATAAACATAGTATAATTATTACCTAATAAATATCATATTCATTCACTAATATCATCCTTAAAAAGTTCCCTGTAATATATGAATGTATCATAATGCTTTGATGATATGGTAGTAAACACATCCACAAATGAAGTTATCGTAATTAAAAAATTAAAATCATGAAGTTATGATGAATATAATAATACCATAGGCATAAATAAGTCATAAATACCATTTATATATTATAAAAACATTTTTCCATTACTTATTTACAGTGATATGTGGTAATGGATAAATGAACAATATCATTTCATGAGGCGGTAGTTTGCTGTACATAATAACATCAAATTTGCTACCTAATAGATTAAAGTGTTTGTAAGTGTAGGTATAAGACTTATAATAACTACATATCAGTATACTTAGTTTACTTATGTAATCATATAATCATATAATAATAATACTTGAAGTGTTCAAAGATGAAATAATATGAAAATTTTCATTAATGAACATTACCTATAATCTGGTTATTTCTAATTGAATTTCAAAAAAAGGAAATAATTTGTTGGGTTCCTGACCAATATAACGATTCTATGATGATGTATGGAGAGTAGGTAAAAAACTTTTACTAATTTTTTTCCAAAAAAAATATGTAATAAGGTGGTAGTGAAATAGATTGAGAGGTTTGAATTTACATGAGTGGGGAGAGGCAGATTTAGAATTTCTCAAAAGGTTAATTTATAATAAATAAAATATCATTATAAATACAATAAAAGTTACATTAATTAAAAAATATTCTATCATAAGGTTTTTATATCATAAAAGATATATTTTTGAAAACTTTATTTGTTTTTTAATCCTTATCATTTTGATTAACCATTAATAAACCGAATTTCATTTAAACTATAGTAACCAATGTTTCTATATTATGAAGATGTAATTTTTGTGGATAATGATTCAATTAGACGTTATAATTATAATGTGTGATATTTTATACCATATCTAAAATCATTTATCCATATTTCAAATCGTTATGATTTATAAATAATTTAACGAAATATTATTTTTCTAAAAAATAACAAAAGTGTCAATTTTGATATTATTCACGACATTGACATTGATAAAATCAATACATCAATATAAATTTCAAAAAATAATTTGATACAACTATAAAATACCATATTCACCTTTAAAATTATTTAATAACCTCGAAAAGGTCAAATTATTATTATTATAATATTTCAAATATGATTTATTTGTTTCTTATTTAATTGAATAATTAGAACATAATCATTTTATAATTATTTGTGATAATTATTTATTCACAATAAAATTAAAATATTATTTGTAGGTGTAGAAATTTATTTTATTTTTCATTATGATATATGTAGTGTACAATTTATTTTATTTTCCACCATATTAAATATATTATAATTATTAAATGCAGGAGTATTAAGTTTTGTCACTCTCTTTGATTTTACTAATGTCCAAGTCATATTCCTGGAAATGTTTCCATTAAATATTTCAATATAGATACTTAAGTGTTGAGGGTATAATTAAATTCATCCATTAATGTTTTAGAAAATGTTAGAGTCATTTGATAGTCCTTTTTAGTATATTTTTATGTTAAATTACCCAATTGATTCATTATCATTGTAATTAAAATTACCAAAGTTATTATTCATATTTTCCACAGACACAAAGGAAATATTTACTACATCTAGAAACTATTACTCGAAATGAGAAATAAATTTTTAAAAATTAAAATCATATAATTTTGTAGAATTATTTTAAAATTAACCCCATTTATTAAACTAGAAAATGTGTTATCAATGTGAAAAGATCAAAAAGATTGAAATGTTATTACATAGAAATTAAATGTGAAATTAATTTAACTGACATCAATTGGATTAAAAGAAAAAATACGATATAATTAAATATTAAAAAAATCATTTATATAATTTAGTACTATAAATTATTTATATGGAAAATTCTCCTTTTGAAAAATATAACTATTTATTCATTAAATTTTGTTTATTCAAATATTATTCCTTTGAAATTGGACATTTGAGTATCAAAAAAACTATATTGAATATGTTATTTTTACTAAAAAAAAATCAGTAATGGTTTTATCAATTTATTGAGATGAGTTACTATTTATATATATAAATATAGTTATCATAGAAATGGAATTTCATTATTTTCAAATAGATCCTAGATTTATTTCTTACTAATTTATGACCAAGGATACATGTAAAAATTATATTTTCATATATTTTTAATAATATTTTTTCAATTTCCTATGGATATTTTGTAACTATAATAAAATTTTAATAATAGTATTCACAATATTTTGTTGTCCAGTAGAACTCAGTTTTTCAAATAACACATGATATCAAAAGAACATGGAATTCCATGTAACAGAAGCCAAATATTGTGTTTTGTGTATTTTAAGTTAGTATATATATATTTTAGATTGAATCCTTGAATTTTTGTAGTGTAAAAATAAATAAAATCATGGTGCCTTTATATAACCCAATTTATATTCAGTATTTTGTGAATGAAATAACAAAAATATTAAATTAATTCAAAAAAACTATTTCACAAAATCTAAGGGTGTTATATTATATCGATAAAAAATTATTTTTACCTTGAAATTTGTCTTGTTTATCAAAGTCTTATTACACATAAGTTACATATATTAAAAATAACATAATATAAATATATAGTAAAACAGTCTTTTCGAATGGGAATATGGGGAACAAAACAATTATCCAAATCAATTCATAAATATGATTCCACATAAGAGGACATATATGGTATGTGAAAACAGGGAAATAGATGATAAATCTAACAATCATGTTATGATGGAGGGTGACAGATAACACATCTTGTAGAAACATGATTATCACATGGCCATAAATTGATAATGATCTAAGTGACCATTTGATTAATTAGAAAAGAAATCAATTTGGAAAAAAATTATTGAAGATAATTTCCGTATATATGAATAATTTCTATGATAATAAATAATTTATTAATTTCTTCACATTTTATAATCATAATAGCATCCATTCATTTTTCCTAGATTAATTTCCACATCATAACATATTCAAATAAATGAAAGTGAATTTTTTATTCCTGAAGAATTGTCAAATAATGAAATCCATATAATGATAAATTATTCCATATTTCATAATATCAGAACTAAATGGTTAAAACGGTTATACAATGTTCGTAAATCCTCATATGCATAGATAATAATTTAATCTCTAAATCCTAACTCAATTTACAACCTAAAAAATTCCATAAATGGTTACCTTAATTATCATTCCAAAATATTAAAATCCAAAAAAATCGATATAAGGAAAATAACTTTAAAAAATAAACACCTAATTAATCTCTCAAACAAACTGATATAGTTCTAAATAGTATCATACCAAATTAGTGATGACCATTATCATGTACCCACATAAACCAATATAATATAACTATGTACCATAAAACTGAATTTAAATCAAATATTTTTTTTAAAAAAATTAACAATTTCATTATTCTATAAATATATAAAACCAATCATTATAATACCTTTTTCTCATACTACTAAAATTATATGGTTATCCATACCATCACATTTATCTTATCACACAATCAAACATATCTTCATGGTTACTAATACCATTAAATATATGTTTCGAAATGTATAAGAAAAAACTATAGGGAAACAATCATAGATATTTCATTATTCAATAATACCGTTAAATTATTTTTAAAAAATCATGAATTCCAATGAATAAATATGAAATCATTCAACCACGTTATTATAATACTCAACATTACAAATACTGATCAAATGTGGTTTACAGTTATCTATATCCTTAAGTGGTTGTTGATTTAATCATATTTGATGTTCATAATATTTTGGAACTTATTAGCATAATTACCATGTCTAATACACTTAAATGATAGTAGTATGGGGGTGAATTATATGTATCATTCTATCTTTTCACATAAATTGATTACATTTTTCCATCACATAAACTGTCAAATTTTGAAGACATTCTTTCCCACAACTAAAACATATTCTATCCCTCTTAAGACAATTTCCTCCTTGTGTTTTCCACACAATTTGTATAAAATAATTGTAAACATATTTTGTCCATGGTTTTTATATATTTTTCTAATACCCAAATTTAATTTTAGATCAAACCCTTGAGATTGATATATAACTCCAACCATAATTTCTACCTTGTTAGCACAATACACAATCTCTTCATAGTTACTAATGTCTCTTATGAATAACAACCATCGAAGTATTGGTTTTAATCCACTGATGAATATTTAATCCTTACTTTAATGTTGGATGATAACAACAGAAGAATACATTATATGTATTTTAAATTTATCACCGTAGGTTTTATTAGGGTTATCATCCCTTTGATTTAACTGAAGTAACTTTTTTCCATATTTGTATATTGAACATGAGGAATGTTCTTTTTGGTGAATGGGCTTTTAAACTCATTCCAATCAAATGATTCAATTTCATTATGTTTCCGCATATTCTTGAATAGTGTAAACCACTAGTCCTCTAAAAAATAGAAATTATAAATTGCGTAAATGAAATTTTCATGTCTTAAAATTGAATGATGGAAAATATATATTTTTATTACCGATTTATTTTTAACGAAAAGTGGATTAGATGACCCACTAAAAGAATGTGGAAGTTATCTTAGGAAGCACTTAATAGAATGTTTTTTGTCCCCTACTCATTTGTATACCGAATTTGATTCAATGATTACATGACTATAAAGATAATATTATGCATTCCAATTCCCACAACATTTGTTTTCCAATGATGAAAATGGTTCGATTTTCCATTTCAATCATCACACAGTTCATTTGAGTTCCATCCATTGATAAAACAATAGTATAATGTGAGTAAGGATATTAGTAGTTAGAGAATGTTATAATCAAGATAATTTACATTCAATCTATAACATCATAGGTTTATTCCTATGTTTTCCCAGATTTTTACTAAAATTCATGGATTGTAACCTACACATAGACTTATCCTTAGATTCATCCCTATACATGTACCTATAAATATATCTAGGCATCTCACAAATGTTTTGTCATACTAATTTAAAAAAGGATGACCAAACCATTTTTTAATTACAAACTATAATGAACTACAAAAACCCTAAAATGAAACTATATCTATAATGACCAATACTTTACATACATTGTTATTACTTCATAATTGAAGCTCACTTTTTATTATATATAACAAAACCAAGAAAGGACCGTATAGGAATAATGTCTTTAGAAACTGGGAAACATAAACAACTGGTTCATAAAGCATCTACTTTGCCTCCCATTTATTTCATCATATCTAGAGTCCCTTTTTGGCATATCCTACTTAATAACCTTCATCCTGACCTGGGGAAATAAAACATACAAATGGGTGAGCTGAAATGCTCATTAAGGGTAAAAAAAATAAATATCAATCACATCATATACATAAGAACATAACTTTTGGAAATCAAAACTTGCAAAAGAGATCATAATTTCATAACATGGGATAAATCATAGTAGTGAAATATAATCCCAATATTCATAACATAAAACATGAAAATTTGTGTCATACACACATAATCATAGATAATAATTTCTTGTTAGTCAAGACTCATTATCAAGACTATCTTAGTGGACAAAGTCCATTTCTGAACCGAGTTCACTCGTTTAAGTCCTGTTTCACTGAACCAGTTTATCCTGTCGTTACAATCATGTCTATCTCATGAGATATAAAATATTTACCCAATGCATTGGAGGGTGATATAGGTCCTACCCATCTCATAATTATACCATTCTTATGTGTGCCACAAAATCATAAACCATACATCATAGCATTACCCATGTAATAAAAATGGGATTCTTAAACATCATGAAATCATAAAACAATTCATCTAAGATAAAGTAATTCCTAAACATAATTACATCACAACATTATCAAATCAATGTAATAATAGGGATATAAACATAACCCTTTATTATCTTATATGTAAAACAATTTTGATAAAACACTTGAACTGCATTCTTGAGGAAAATATCTTTTCTACTTCAATAACACTTTTCCTTTCATAACATGTTATACAATTCTAAACTAAAAAAAGTTGATTAAAAATAAACTTGAAATCTTGTAAAGGATTCTTCTTGGAAAAAATGTTGTAAAAATCCATTCATTCCGTATAAGTTAAAAAAACATTTGTCTGGTACTTTTTTCGGAAAAGTCAAAAAGTACCTCCTAAGAAAAACGACAAAAGTTTCCTTTCATATCTTTTAATAAAAACTAAAAAAAGGGTAAAATTGGATTTAAACAATTGTAGGTGGATGGAAATAATATTACATATTAAGGAAACATGAATGTGTATGATGAAATACACCCCAGTAAATTCTAATGTATAAACAATCTCGGATAAAAATGAGATTGTTATATTTCCCTTACCTTAGGTCTGATTTGCTTCGTAAGTGTCTGAACCTCATGTATAATCATTTAAATGTTGATATTTACTTATTCCAGAATTATAGTTATTGTTATGATATCATATATGGTCATATTCTTAGCTTCTTATTAGTAATATTTCATTACTACTTGTTATTCAGGTGTTTATTACTTTTTGTTCTTATGCATGTTTTGTCGAATAAATTCTTATTCTTATCTTTAGGTTATAGATAACTCATTTACATAATTTTATTAGTGTAATATATATCATATTAATTATTTTAATTCATTTATATAATCATTATGAAATGAAGATCATGTAGAACGAGTTGCATCACATCGTGGAGACGGTATTCCGTACGTACGCACGAGCAATGATATCTTTCCCATGATCGTGAAATTGTAATGGAGTGTATATATACAATTTTAGAATCAATATAAATTTACAATAATCATATATATTTATTATTTACACCATTATACCCATCCAAGTAAGGTGATGGTGGAAAATAGATTACACCACGGCGTGGAGATGGTATTCTGTACGTACGCACGTGTGGTGATTTCATTTTCCGTAGGATGGATAGATGGTGAAATAGGGTTGTTTCATACATATAATAACATATAATTATATGAGTGATACTGATATTATTACTTCATAATGAAACAACTAAAGAATAATAAGTGGAAGAAGAAATAAAGATGAAAGAATCGGTAACGGACATTACCTCTTCTTTGAAGCGCTTCTTTGAGACCTCCTTTTAGGGCACTAAAATTGGACTTTGAAAAAGACCAGGACCTCTAGTATGTCTCTAGGGAAGTGGAGAGAAGGAATTTTCAGGGTTTGTCCGAGCTTGAAGTTTCAAAGTGGTGTGAGGAAGAGGGGGAGGAGGTGCCCTTTTATAAGGGAGGAGTGGTGCACGTTTGGAAATATAAGAAATATTAGTTTATATTAAATCCCAACCCCACTTAAAAACTTCCAAAATGACTAAAATATAAATATTAGATGAGATAGGGTTTTAATATAATCAACCAATAAAATTTAGAACTGTTAGGAATTTATTTTAAACATTATCAACTGGATTTATCCTTATTTATCAATTTAATTTTATTTGTGGTAATAATATTATAAATTTTAAATTATTATAAATAATTACATATGTGGTGTGAATTTTCCATAATTTGACACTTTATGACATTTTCGACCATATAAATTTTAATTTATAATTTTTAAATATTTTCGTTATTTTTAAACAATTTTATAATATGTTATTTTTATAAAATAACAATAGTGTCAATTTTGACACTATTCATTTATTTGAATTTAAATAAATTATGTACAGATTATATGGTCAAAATAAAAGCATTAATAGATCCATAAAATGTCATATTTATCTAGAAAACTAGTGGATCACATTAAATAGTTCGTATAATAGTTATTTTCATATTTTTAAAACCAGTTATTTTATATTTTAATTAATAAAATAATTTCAACATCACTATTGTGTCATAATTAAGGATAATTATTTAATCCTTAAAAATTATAAATAAATTCCTATGAAGTAGATAATTGTATTATATTTCTGTAGACTATTAATGTTAGAAGTTTCATGAATTTTATCACTAAATTAAAATTAGTATACTTATAAGATTTAAGAAAGTGACATGTTGTCACATTCTTTGGTTTTAATAATAATTAAATTATTTTCATGGAACAAAGTCCATTAAATGAATCTAATCAGACCCTTAGGTGATATGAGTCTACTTTTAGTCATACAATAGGATTTTGGCATGTGTTAGGGTAATTTTATAATATTATATTTACCCTTAATTACCCGATTTACCTTTAACTATGGTAAATAAAATTTACTGTAGTTACTATTCATAATGCCCAAAAATAAAAAGTATCCTATTAAAATAATTTGGACCCACTATTTATGAATATGGAATCCATTTTTCAAAATTCAAAACATATAAGTTGAAGTAATTAATTTAAAATAAATCCTGTTGTTAAGAAAACGGGTTTTAGAAGTTAAAACATTGACAAAAAATGAAATGTTTTTACCTATGAATTCAATATGAAATTAATGATAATGACATAAATTATATTAAATGGTAAAAATATATTCTATTTATAAATTAAAACCATTCAATATTATAATTTCTCCATATAAATTATCTTGATGAAAAAAGTTGTTTTTAATTAAAAATTAGCGTATTTTTAATATTCATCAAAATATAAAAGTTATCAGAAAAAATTCAAAAATTTATCCAAAATAAAAGTTTATGACCTGATTCAAAAGAAGAATTTTATTTTGTCAAATATAACATATAAACATTTCAAAACTAGATTTAATGTGGGTGCACCATCAAAAGGTGGAAAAACTGCATTTTTTGAAAAATACTTTTTTTATCCAAAAAAACTGATTTTGCTTTTATAACTCATTCTAGAAAATATATAAGTTGAATTAAAATTTTATAAAATTCAAAATTCAGTTAATACTATTCATAATGGCTATTTTTAATAATATTTTAATAGCATACCGTTGTTTAGTGAAACTCGGTATTGCGTATGACGCAAGCTATCGAGGAAGGTCACAGTTGCGTGTAAAGCAAGACAAGCTAGTGTTGTGTGTAGTGAATGATTCCTTTGATGATTTATATAAAAACAAAATATTTCTCATAAACGTCTCGGGTGTTACATTCTACCCCCTTAAAATGAATTTCATCCTCGAAATTCGTCTCTTTGTAACAAACCGATGAGGATACCTCTCCCTCATCATATCCTCAAGCTCGCATGTAGCTACTTCTAATTAGTGGTTTCTCCATAAAACTTTCACCAAGCGAGTTTTCTTCTTCCATAGGAATTTTTCGCTACGATCCAAGAATCTCTATCGGTTGTTCTTCATAAGAAAGATCGTGTTCCAGCGGTACAACTTCTGAGCTGAGTACATGAGAAGGATCAAGTATATACTTTCACAAGAGAGATACATGGAACACATCGTGAACTTGAGAGAGATTCAGTGGAAGTGCCAATCGGTAAGCTACCTTCCCAACATGATCCAGTATTTCGAAAGGACTGATATAACTAGGGATCAACTATCCCTTCATTCTAAATATCATGACCCTCTTCCAGGGAGATATTTGTAAGAACACTTTATCACCCACTTCAAACTCTAAGTCTTTTCTTCGGTTGTCAGCACAACTTTTTTGTCGACTCTGAGCTTCTCTTATGTGTTGTTGAATAGATCTGACCTTTTCTGCCATCTCATCAACAAGATCAGGTCCTAATAGCTTTCTTTCCCCAACTTCATCCCAGCAAGTTGGAGTCCTTCATTTCCTTCCATAGAGAGCTTTATAAGGAGCCATCTAAATACTGGAGGGTAAGCTATTATTATAAGAAAATTACACCAAATGTAGGTGTTGATCCCAACCGCCTATGAAATCCATAGAGAATGCTCTCAACATATCTTCAAGAGTTTTAATTTTTCACTCAGACTGACTGTCTGTCTGAGGATGATAAGCAGTGCTGAAACTCAACTCTGTATCCAGAGTATGATGAAGACTTCACCAGAACATTGAGGTAAACCTCGGATCCCAATCAGATATAATAGAAAGTTGTACTCCATGCAATCTTACCACTTCCTTTACATATGTCCTAACAAGCTGATCCAGAGAGAAATCCTCTCTAATTGCGATGAAGTGTGCTGACTTTGTAAGATGATCAACTATGACCCAGATAAAATTATTTCCTTTGGATGTTTTAGGAAGTCCGGTGACAATGTCCATAGTGATGTTTTCCCATTTCCATTCGGGTATGGGTAATGGTTGTAACATCCCCTTAGACTTTTGTCTCTCATCTTTAACGTGCTGAAAAACCAAGCATCGAGAGACATATTCAGCAACAACTCTTTTCATGTCATCCCACTAGAAGTGCTCTTTCAGGTCCATATACATCGTCGTGCTTCCAGGATGAATAGAGAATGAAGAACTATGAGCCTCATCCATTATCTCCTTCTTTAATTCAGGGATGGGAGGAACACAAACCCGATTCCTGAACTTTATTATCCCATCACAATCAAGGTTGAATTCAGGAACATTTCTCACCTTCTTTTGTAACTCGACATCTTCTATATGTGCCTCATTAATATTCACATATATAGATGGTTGAAAATTCATTTGAGAAAGAAAAGATGTTTCCACTTCCATTATAATTCCAGGATCCATCCTTTGTAAATCCATAAATATTGGATCTTTTGTGATATTCATCATCAATAAACAGACATGTTCTTGTCAACTTAATGCATCTGCCACCTTGTTTTCTCTCCCAGGGTGGTAATGGATTGAGCAGCCGTAATCCTCAATCACCTCCAACCATCTTCTTTGGCGCATATTCAGCTCCTTTTTTGTGAAAATACAATTTAAAATTTTATGATTAGTATAAATGTCACACCTTTCTCCATAAAGATAATGCCTCCAAATCTTTAATGCAAATATTACTGCAGGAAACTCCAAATCATGAGTTAGGTAATTTTTCTCATGGATTTTCAATTTTCGTGAGGCATAAGCTATCACAATATCATTTTTCATGAGATCACATCCTAATCCCTTCATGGATGCATCATTGTAGATCAAAAACCTTTATCCACTGTAAGGAAGTGTGAGCACAGGTGCACTGGATAACCTTCTTTTCAACTCCTTGAAATTCTCTTCACATTCCTCCGTCCAGACAAACTTAACTCCTTTCCGAGTCATCTTGGTGAGTGTATTAGATAATTGTTAAAATTATTTCACAAAATGTCGATAATATCCATCCAAACAAAGAAATCTTCGGATCTCAGTTACTGTTGTTAGTCTCGACCATCTTTCGATAACGTCTATTTTTGCTGGATCCACAGATATACCCACTTTTGAGATTATGTGACGTAAAAATGAAACTCTTTGAGCCCAAAATTCACACTTGGTAAATTTGGCATAAGGCTTCTCCTTTCTCAGGGTCTACAATATAATTCTAAAGTTATCTTCATGTTATTCCTTGTTCTTTGAATATACCTAAATATAGTCTATATAGACTACCACAAACTAATCAATATAGTCTCTAAAGACTATATTCATCAGATCCATGATGATAGTAGGGGCATTAGTAAGACCAAATAGCATCACTATAAATTCATAGTGTCCATACCTTGTACGGAAAGCCGTATTTGGTATATCTTCCCTTTTGACCCTTAATTGGAGATACCCTAAACGAAGATCAATCTTGGAAAATTATTGAGCTCCTCGTAGTTGCTCAAATAAGTCATCAATGCATGAGAGAGGATATTTTTTCTTGATATTGATCTTTTTAAATTCTAGATAATCAATACAAAGTCTCATTGATCCATCTTTCTTCTTAACAAATAGAACAGGTGCTCCCCAAGGTGATGCACTAGGGCGTATGAACCCATTATAAAGATTCACTTGGAGTTACTTCTTCAATTCATGCATCTCAATTGGGTCCATTCTATAAGAGGTCTTTGAAATAGGCAAAGCACCCGGTATGAATTCTATTGAAAACTCAACTTCACGATTTGGTGGAAGCCCCTGTAATTCCTCCGAAAAGACATCGTCATACTCCCGTACAATGGGAATATTCTTAATCATGAGTTTCTCACCAACCATTTGAGATAAATAACCTCCATTTAGTGGAATTAAGACCCATAAGATGGATGAAATTTCCACTGGAAGTTTATGGTCATCCTTGCATCGATAGACGATCATAGATTGATCTAGAATATGAAATGTGACTTCCCTTCCTTGGAAATTGATATAAGATCCATATAAAGAAAGCCAATCCATGCCAATAATCGAATCAAATTACAATACAGGAAGGATCATAAGATTTGTAGGAAGCAATTTCCAAAAACTTCAATCATAGAAGAATTATAAACATTTTATGCGACTGTTGTGCCATTAGGGGTTGTCACAGCTAACTGAACATCTAATTGTTGAGGTATTATGGTGATACCCTTAGAAAAATATTCAGAAATAAAAGAGTGGGTGGATCCAGAATCAAATAAAACATTTGCTTCTTTAGAGCAGATGGTAAGTGTACCTTTCACCACTTCGTTATCGTACTCCACATCGCTGATAGAAATTGCATGTGACATTCCTTTGTCTTTAGCCTTAAGAGTTTTTGACGTCAACCATCATCATCAACCCTTGGATTTGGGAATTGATTGGAATAATTCCCTATTTCCTTTCACTTGAAACATTGATGTGTAGTAGGTTCATTCTGTGTATCCCTTCCTTTGTTTGCATCATTAAACATCTTCCTCCCATCATTGCAGAATTCAAATGCCCTATGACCTTCTTTTCCACATTTGATACATTTACTTTCCCCTTTAAGACAACTCCCTCCATGTTTCTTTCCACACTTTGAGCATAAGGGAAATCTCATCTTCTTTCCAGTGTGATCTTTAGATTTTCCTTTGAATTCCAGTTTCCTCTTCTTATCAAACCCATATGACTGATGGGATACTCCAATCTCCATCTCAAATTTGAGGGCACATCGAACGATTTCCTCGTAGCTGTTGAAGTACCTTATGGATAATTCCCTTTGAAGACTTGGTTTTAAGCGACTAAAGAATCGATCGATCTTAATCTCAGGTTGGATAATAATCCCAGAAGCGTATCTTGCATGTCTTGTAAACTTTTCTTCATAGGTACAAACAGATTCATCATCCTTTTGCTTTAGTTCAAGAAACTCCTTCTCCATCTTTGTTCGGAGAATACAAGGGAAGTACTTATTGAAAAATAAGTTCTTGAACTTGTCCCATTCCATGGACTCAATTTCATCTCTTGGCCTCGTATTCTTGATAAGATTCCACCATTGATCAGCATCACCTTCCAAACGATACACTTCTAAGATGAATTTATCATATTCAGAACATTAAAGAACTGAAAATAACTTTTCTGAAGTACCGATCCATTTTTTAGCAACTAATGGATCAATAGAGCCACTGAAAGAAGGTGTACGCTGCCTCATGAAGGATTCAACAGAATGATTCTCCTTCCATTGCTCATTTGGAAGTCCTGCATGATTCATAGCTTGAGAAATTTGTGTGAGCATGGCTACGAGATTTTTCATTCCAGCTCCCATAATGTTTGGTTGCTCAGGGGGACAATCATTGCATTGCCCGTCGCATTCTGCATTAACACGGTTTCTTCTGGTTCCATCCATTGACTAAAACCAAGAAGAATAGTGTGAGAAACACTGTTTATAATAGGAAAACCACATAATCAAGAATAAAATTTCACACTTAAGGTCTTATCAAAGGTTGTTCATAGCCATTTCTAAAACACTAAGATTGTGTTCTATGCTTAGACATATCCTTAGGTTTCTTACTAAGGCTTTAAATTCCTAGTTTCCAAAGGTTGACTATACCTTTCCTCTGATACAAACTATAACGACCCATACTTTACATACATTGTTATTACTTCAGAATTGAAGAACACTTATTACAACATATAACAAAACCTGGAATGGACCGTATATGTATAGAGTCTTTATAAACTGGGAAACATAAACAAATGGTTCATAAAGCATCTACTTTGCCTCCCATTTATTTCATCATATCTAGAGTCCCTTTTTGGCATATCCTACTTAATAAACTTCATCCGAACAAGGGGAAATAAAACATACAAAAGGGTGAGCTCAAATGCTCAGTAAGGATAAACAAAAGAAATATCAATCACATCATATACATAAGAACATAACTTTTGGAAATCTTAACCTGAAAAAAAGATCATAATTTCATACCATACGATAAATCATAGTAGTGAAATGTAATCCCAATAATCCTAACATAAAACATGAAGATTTGTGGCATACACACCTAATCATAGAGAATCATTTCTTATTATTCAAGACTCATTGCCAAGACTATCTTAGTGGACAATGTCCATTTCTGAACCGAGTTCACTCCTCGTTTCCGTCCTATTTCACTGAACCGGTTTAACATGCCATTCCAGACATGTCTATCTCAGGAGATATAAAATCTTTACACAATGCATTGGAGGGAGATATAGGTCCCACCCATCCCATAATGATACCACTCTTATGTGTTCCACAAAATCATAAACCATACATCATAGCATAACCCATGTAATAAAAATGGGATTTTAAAACATTATAAAATCATAAAACAATTCATATAAGATAAAGGAATTCTTAAAAATAATTCCATCACAAAATAATCAAATCAATGTAAAAATAGGGATATAAATAGAACCCTTTATTATATTAGATGTAAAATAATTTTGACAAAACATTTGAACTCCATTCTTGAGGAAAATATCCTTTTTCTACTTCAAAAACACATTTACTTTCTTAACATGTCATTCAATTCTAAACTAAAAGAAGTTGATTAAAAATAAACATGAAATCTTGTAAAGGATGATTCTTTGAAATAATTTTTTAAAAATCCATTCATTTCGTATAAGTTAAAAAAACATTCTTCTCATACTTTGGTCGGAAAAGTCAAAAAGTACCTCGTACGAAAAACGTCAAAAGATTCCTTTCATATCTTTTACTAAAAACTCACTGAAGGGTAAAATTGGATTTAAACAATTGTAGGTGGATGGAAATAATATTACATATTTAGGAAACATGGATGTGAATGATAAAATACACCCCAGTAAATTCTAATGTATAAATAATCTCAGATAAAAATGAGATTGTTATATTTCCCTTACCTTAGGTCTGATTTGCTTCGTAAGTGTCTGAACCTCATGTATAATGATTTAAATATTGATATTTACTTATTCAAGAATCATAGTTATTGTTATGATATCATATATGGTCATATTCTTAGCTTCTTATTAGTAATATTTCATTACTACTTGTTATTCAGGTGTTTATTACTTTTTATTCTTATGCATGTTTTGTCGAATAAATTCTTATTCTTATATTTAGATTATAGATACCACATTTCCAGAATGGTATTAGTGTAATATATATCATATTAATTCATTTAATTCATTTATATAATCATTATGAAATGAAGATCATGTAGAATGAGTCGAATCACATCGTGGAGACGGTATTCCGTACGTACGCACGAGCGATAATATCGTCCCATGATGGTGAAATTGTAATGGAGTGTATATATAAAATTTCAGAATCAATATAAATTTACAATAATCATATATAGTTATTATTTACACCATTATACCCATCCAAGTAAGGTGGTGGTGGAAAATAGATTACACCACGGCGTGGAGACGATATTCCGTACGTACGCACGCGTAGTGATTTCATTTTCCATAGGATGGATAGATGGTGAAATAGGGTTGTTTCATACTTATAATAACATATAAGTATATGAGTGATAGTGATGTTATTACTTCATAATGAAACAACTAATGAAGAATAAGTGGGAGAAGAAATAAAGATGAAAGAATTGGTAACGGACATTACCTCTTCTTTGAAGCGCTTCTTTGAGACCTCCTTTTAGGGCACTAAAATTTGTCATTCAAGAAGACCAGGACCTCTAGGTTGTCTCTAGGGAAGTAGAGAGAAGAAATTGGTAGGGGTTGGACGAGATTGAAGGCTCAATATGTTGCGAGGAAGAGGGGGAGGAGGTTCCCTTTTATAAGGGAGGAGAGGGGCACCTTTGAAAATATAAGAAATATTAGTTTATATTATATCCCATCCCCACCTAAAAACTTCCAAAATGACTAATATCCGAAGATTAGATGATATAGGTTTGTAATAGATTCAACCAATAAAATTTAGACATGTTAGGAATTTATTTTAAACATTATCAACTTGATTTATCCATATTTATCAATGTAATTTTATTTGTGGTAATAATATTTTAAATTTTAAATTATTATAAATAATTACATCTGTGTTGCGAATTTTCCATAATTTGACAATTTATGACATTTTAGACCATATTAATATTAATTTATAATTTTTAAATATTTTTGTTATTTTTAAATAATTTTATAATATGTTATTTTTATAAAATAGCAATAGTGTCAATTTTGACACTATTCATTTATTTGAATTTAAATAAAATATATATAGAAGAAATTTTCGAAATAAAAGCATAAATAGATCCATAAAATGTCATATGTGTCTATAAAATTAGTGGAGAATATTAAATAGTTTATATGATATTTATTTTAATATTTTTAAAACCGATTGTTTGATATTTAAATTAATAAAATAAATTTAACATCACTATTGTGTCATAATTAAAGATAATTATTTAATCCCTAAAAATTATAAATAAATTTCTATGATGTAGATAATTGTATTCTCGTTCTGGGGACTATTCATGTCCCAAGTTTCATGAAGTTTATCACTAAATTAAAATTACTATACTTATAAGATTTAAGAAAGTGACATGTTGTCACATTCTTTGGTTTTAATAATAATTAAATTATTTTCAAGGGACAAAGTCCATTAACTGAATCTAATCAGACACTTAGGTTATATGTGTCTTCTTGTAGTCATCCAATAGAATTTTTTCAGGTGTTATGGTAATTTTATAATCTTATATTTACCCTTAATTACCAGATTTACCTTTAACTATGGTAAATAAAATTTACTGTAGTTACTATTCATAATGCCCAAAAATAAAAGGTAGCCTATTAACATAATTTGGACCCACTTATTCTGAATATGGAATACATTTTTCAAAATTCAAAACATATATGTTTCAGTAATTAATTTAAAATAAATCTTATTGTTAAGAAAATGGGTTTTAGAAGTTAAAACATTGACAAAAATTGAAATGTTTTTACCTATGGATTCAATGTGAAATTAATGATAATGACATAAATTATATTAAATGGTAAAAATATATTAAATTTATACTTTAAAACCATACAATATTATAATTTATCCATATAAATTATCTTGATGAAAAAAGTTATTTTTAAATAAAAATTAGCATATTTTTACTATTCATAAAAATATAAAAGTTATCAGAAAAATATCCAAAATTTATCCAAAGTAAATTTTTATACCCTGATTCAAAAGAAGAATTTTATTTTGTCACATTGAACTTATAAACATGTCAAAAACTAGATTTAATCTGGGTGCTCCATCAAAAGGCGGCAAAACTGTATTTTTTTAAAAATACTTATTTTATCCAAAAAACTGATTTTAATTTTATACCTCATTATATAAAATGTATACGTTGAATTAAAATGTTATAAAATTAAAATTCAGTTAATAATATTCGTAACGGCTAGTTTTAATAATATTTCAATAACATACCGTTGTTTAGTGAAACTCGGTATTCCGTACGATGCAAGCTATCGAGGAAGGCCGTGGTTGCGTGTAAAGCAAGACAATCTAGTGTTGTGTGTAGTGAAAGATTCCGTTGATTATTTATATAAAAAAAATATTTCTCATAAAAGTCTCGGGTGTTACAATATCATTTTTTTTGGAATGTTTTATACACAACACAGAAACATGACAAAATACCATATTAGTTTAGTTCCTTTGGAATCTTGAAATCATAATCATCTGGTTCATTCACATATATAGTTTCTCTAACATATTTCATTTAACTATAACCCTTTTTTAAAATATCAAACTTTATACCATTATTTGTATCCTATGATCAAGAGAAATAGAAAAGGTTGATTTCATATGCTCAGAAAGTGTAAACATTATAGAGATCAATCAAAAAATAATCATAAGTATTACATAAATAAATAGGAAATTTGAAATTAAAATCTTATATATCAAATATAATGATTTAATTTCATGGAATAAATCCTAAAATTTCATAGAGTCACAGAACATATTCTACTAGAGCACAACGTAACACACAGAATTGTGGCATAAACATAAGAAAAAAATTGATTTCCATAGAAGTAAAGGCATAAAGTACATGGCTATCAAGTATTATAAGATCACTCAATAAACCATATTGGTAGTTATGATTTACTCACATTACCATCTTAAGAGTTATGGTGCACTCCCAAGACTGTCATAGCTGACAAATCCATTACTGAATGAAGTTCACTCCTCATTCCTTTCAAGACTATCTCAACAGATATAAATCTCCACCCATTGTAGAATAAAGAGATATAGGTCACCCTCGTCACATAATCAAAACTATATATATGTATTCAATTTGAATATAAAACATTTATCATATGAGAACCCATGAAAAGAAATTGGTTATATAAATATCATCAAATCATAACACAACCCAGGGAAAAGTAATGGGTTTCATAAATTTAATTTCATCATAAAAATAATCCAGCTATAAGATGAATAAGGATAATATCATTTAAAAATATCGGAGTGAATCATAAGTAATCTCAAATTGTGTTTTCATAGTTAGAAAATAATTTTGAGAGTTTACTTGAAAATAATTATTGAGTAATATATGCATTCTACATTGAAAACAATAATTTTCATAAAATGATCTGTAATTTTAATACAAAACATTATATTTGGAAAAAAATTTGAAATCATGGAAAGGAAGATTCATATCATTAGAGAATCATGAAAGGGGAAAATGAATTCATTTTATATAAGTCAAAAAACATTACATTCATACATATAATAAAAAATCATAAAGTACCTCATTTGGCAGAAAAAAGAAATATCCCTTCCAAATAGTTTTTAAAAAAATAAAAATTTGGTAAAGATACCCTAAATGAAAGAAAATAATATAGATAAAAAATACCTTAAATTTTTGGATAATTATAATAAAATTAATTCAAGGGATGAATATACATCATGTAGAATAGAAATGCAATATATTATGTATGTGTCCCAATGTAATAAAAAGTGAGATATAAATCCATTACCTAGTCTCATGATTCTTTTTATACCCATGAAAACCACATATATAATAAATATAAATTTATTATAAATTAATTAATGATTAATGTTAAATTATATCATAACATATATGAATTAATTTGGGAATTATATTGTAAATTTATCAACCAATCCATGTTAACGTTATGATTTGGGTAATAAGTGTTTTTTTCCAAGTGTGTTTTGATTTGTTATATTTTAGGTAATAACACTTGTATAATGATTTCATAAATTCTAGAATGATAAAAATAACATTTATATCATATATTTTCAGTATATATATATTTCTAATAATATATAAATAATATAAATTAGAAACAAAATACATAATTCTTTGAGACGGTAGGCCATATGTACACACAAATGCTATTTCCATTGTCTCATCACAATGAATGAAATAATAAAAATTAAATATACGTATTTACAAAAAAAATTATATAATTCAAGAATAATTTTTATGAAATATATATCATATATGTTCAGTAAATCCTTTATCAATACATTCCTTGTATATTGTGAATGAATCACATCACATTGAAGAGGTGATACACCACACATTCACAAACAATGTTGCGATATTTTAGAAAAAGGAATGAATGATGTTATGTATTATATAATAAATAAATATTTATAAATAAATCTGGAATAACAGATATATCATTTAAATATATAGTTTCTATCAAAATTATCATCTATAAATGGTGGTAAATGAAAAAGAAACAACATTGCCTCATGAGGCAGTGTTTCATCATACACATGAGCGGTCAGTTTTTTACCCATCAGATAGATATGTGTGTAAGTGTAACATCCCAAGTAAGTAATGAATAATAGATATTTTTATCTATGTCTATTAATGATTAAGATAGTGTTTTAGAGGCTTAATATGAAAATAAATACAATCTTATGCATGGAATACACTAATATTCTTAAAAGATTGTTTTAATGCCTTTTCATAGAAAAACCTTTTTAAATCTATATTTTGAAAATTTTATAAGCTAGATTGTCAAAATAAACTTATTCTTTATTATTGGGACATCAAAATTTACTTTGTGTGAATTTTCGGTATTTTTCTGACAATGTTCATTTTTTAATGAATAGTGAAAAATACAGCATTTTACATCAAAACTGCTTTTTAATCTAATTTATTTGTATGATTATATTATCTTTGGAATTGTTCTTAATGTGTAATATGAATATATTTTTACCATTTAATCCAATGGTGGTTATTGGAATCAATTTCACTTTGAAATTCGACTTAAACTAGTGTCAATATTTTGATACTTCTTGTTTCATAAAAACATGCTATTTGCTCTGACAGTGGGAATTAATTATTAAATTAATTAATGTGACTTATATGTTTTTAATTTCGTAAAATAGACTTCATTTTGGAATTCGTAATATCAAATATAGCTTAGGGTGAAATTTTGGTAATTTTCTGAAAAACTTCAATTTTTGATGAATAGTGAAACCACTAAGTGGTACTTATAAAGGCTGATTTTCCGTTTAAATGAAATTTTTCCATCATTCTGTTTTGAATTTCAAAAATCCGACATACATGGTTGTCATTAAGAAGTAAAATGTTGTTCAATGAGATTATAATAATTTTTTGGTGAATAGTATCTTATTAAGTTCTAAATCGTGATTAATGGTAATTAGTGTAGTTTAAGGTAAAAATAATGCATTAATAAAATAAGATGAGCTTGACACATGTACTACCCTCATTGGTTGTGTCATGGCCGACCAAGAAAAGCCATGGGTCAACTTGGGGACCCCATAGAGCCACTTTGGTTGGGAAATGACATAAATAAATTTTTATTTAATGTAAAAAGTAAAAATGACACAAACATGAAATGTTTTACTAAAACAATTTTTAAATGGGGTTATCCAAGTCAGATTTTTGATTATAAATATTCATTGGAAATATAAAATGATTTTCTACACCATATTAGTTTTTTTATAATTTTTAGACTTTAAATAAATTAATTTATTTATGACATCATGATGATGCAGCGATGACCTCATTATTTAACAATTTAAATAAAATGGAATGATAATGTAAAATCTAGGAACTACACATGTATAAAACTTATTGGATGGGTGGATTTAGAACCCTTATCACATTATCCACAAATTATATCAATGTGGGACCTTTTAAAACCGAAACACATTTTCAAATAATGTAATATTGCTTTACTGTCCAAAAGTGACCCTCCTCTCCTCTTATAAAAGGCCCCCACCTCTACCTCATTTCACACACTCCTCAAGCCTTTGGATCGGCCAACCCCTGCCCATTTACTCTCTCCACATCCCTCTCCTCATCCTAGAGGATTCCCTTTGGGCAGAATCCTTTCAAAGGAAGCCTTTAGGCTCAAATCAAAAGGAGTTACACTTTTAAAGGTAATTCATTCTCTCATGTTCATTTGTTTTATTTTGCTTCTCCAACCCCATAAACTCTTTTTATTTACTTATTTTGTAACAACAACAGTATCTTCAATACACTAGGATGTCGTTATAAGTTTTATTTGAGCTACACTCTCCCAAAACTACATCAAATGGTTAAAGAACATACTGTTTCCGTGGATGGCGAAATTCTGCCTCCCGAAACAATGATTGTTCAATACTCATTTAACACCTTCAAAGGTGGCCAATATGATGTCACTATTTTTATATATGATATATAATATGTTTATGTTTTCCTTAATCTTCTGTTTTTTTCATTTTGGGCATACCTTTATGGTTTCCATTATAGGTAAACACGATATCTTCATTTTAGGAAGTGCGGACTACCGCCCCCCGAAAGTGATTTGATTCGTTAATACCATATGTGGGATGTGTAAAGGATAAAGTTAATGATATTATATATGTTAATATACTGTAATTATAATATACTTATATATAATTATGATTACATTCAAGAAAAATACAAAATAGAAATGGAAGTAGCGTTCATGCGTACGTACGGCTTACCGTCTCCATGAACTGTGCATTTCATTTCTTATCCCCAAATGTAATATACTATTAAAAGTACATGTATAAAATGGATATATATAATTAATTATATATCTAAATGATGAATATAATTCTGTAATTAAAATATACATACCTCTCATTTAGTATTAATTCCATTAATATGTCAAAGAAATGAAAGTAGCGTTCATGCGTACATACGGCTAACCGTCTCCATGAACGGTGCATTTCATTTCTTACCTCTAAATGATTATGTAATATTATAAATACATGTATATGCTGGATATATATGATACATATTATATCGAAATCGGGAATTTCATTCTGGATATAAAGAACATTTGACCACACGAACAACATGTAATTGTAAGAAGTCCACTTTCGACTTAAGAACCAAATATTGAGAAAACAAACATTATTAACATAAATGGTTACATAATGTTTATAACATGGAAATAAGAGATATAAAAGGAATAATGAACTTTAAAAAGTTCTTAATCAAGTATAAATTAACTCATGTTAATTATTCAGGACGTTAAAGAACGATCGAGTCAAGTCGGACCCGAGGTAAGGGACTTTGTCTCAATCTCCTTTCATTGAGGCATATTTCGTTTTATACACAACATTCCTTTTTACGGTGTATAAACCCCTTTGACTTTTACTTTTATACAAAAGAAATCTTTTTCTATGAATCGTTTTACAAAATGACAAAAAGGAATGTTTCTTTTAACGTACGCGGCGACAACGACCTTTTCCGCCGCCGCGAGTATTATTTGGTCTTTGGCTTTATCAACAAGCCGTAATGTTTTTAGAATAAAATAAATACCATATACTCTTTTATGTATTTTGGTATTGAAAATGGTTTCGAAAAAGGATTCTATTATTTCAATATATTTATGATATATTGTGATTGAAATGTGGAAATGTTATCTTTCCTTTATATTGGTTTTATGTTTTATGATTTTATACTGGTACATGGACATTTTAACGGGTGGTTACGTTATAAACCATATGACGGGTGGTGCCGTGAATACCAGGACGGGTGGTTATGTTATAACCTCCAATGCATTGGGTATGGATGTCGGCCATATGGCTATTCATTAAGTATATATGGAAATTGGCCGTATGGATATTCCATTAAGTGATATGTGTGGAAGTCGACCGTATGGTTATTCCACTTAAGTATGTTTATGTCCCAAGTTACCTTTATATATGTTATGTGTTCTTTTTATGGATTTTATGGTAATCCTTTGGTTACAAAAAGTTAAGTTATGATACTTTATTAAGTGAAGAGTTTTTACTACTTCATGAAGGTGAAGGTATTACTTTGATAGAGTATATATGGTTTATTTGATGTTTGAAAAACTAACAGTTTTCATTCTTTCTGTATCCCTTACTGAGCTTTTTATGCTCATCCCATGTTTTCTTGAAATGGTTTTCACAGGTCAAGGGAAAGGTACATGATATGATGATAGTGTCAAGGAAGTGTCAAGAAAGAATCCATGTTTATTTTAAATATGTTTCCATTGATGGGAAATGAAGAATACTATATTTATGTAACCGCTTTGTTTATATGTGGAATGTAATGCATGTTTTATGATCTAATTCTCTAAAACCCTAAACCTGAAACGATCCTCAACGTGCAATCTTTTGATAACTCAAGATTATGTAAGGTTTAAGGCTGGGGCCTTATAGTTGGTATCAGAGGTCGGTTTAGACAACTTTAGGAGTTAGAAAAGTGTTAAATTATGATTGAAATGATATAGCATTTATGGATTACCATGTTGCTTCACCTAAGGTATTTCTATGATAAGAATGGTTTTACATAGAGGAAATAGAGCAGCTTTTCTGGGAAGGCTTAAAGCGGGAAATGACCTTTCAAATCAGTATCCTGAGATGGTCAGAATCAGAACTAAATAGTTTGTTGCAGTGATGGCTCAGTAGAATCAGGTGAAAAATGTTTTTTATTTTTATTGATGATATTTTGTTGTTTTCTAAATTTAAAGAGGAGAAAGAAAGACATTTAAGGGTTATCTTGCAAACCTTAAAAGAAAAGAAACTGTATGGGAAATTCAGCAAGTGTGAGTTTTGGATTGCAACAAATTTCTTTCCTTGGTCACATTGTTTCTAAAGATGGCATAACTGTTGATCCTGCAAAAAAAAAGTTGTTGAAGAATGGCCAAGACCCACAAATGTAACTGAGATTCGTAGCTTCCTTGGTTTGGCAGGCTATTACTGAAGGTTTGTTAGAGATTTTTCACGGTAATCTAGTCCAATGACTAAGCTAACTCGGAAGGGAGTTAAGTTTATATGGACAAAAGAATGTGATGATTGTTTTCAGGAATTGAAAAGAAGATTGGTGGATGCTCCAGTTTTGGCACTACCTTCCAGGAATGGTGAGTTTGTTATATATAGTGATGCTTCATTGAAAGGACTTGGTTGTGTCCTTATGCAGAATGATCAGGTAATTGCTTATGCTTCACGACAGTTGAAAACTCATGAGGTAAATTACCCTGCACATGATTTGGAATTAGCTGATGTTGTCTTTGCTATAAAAATTTGGAGGCATCATTTGTATGGAGTAAAGAGTGAAATATATACTGATTAAAAATGTTTAAAGTATATATTCACTCAGAAAGAGTTAAACATGAGACAGAAGAGATGGCTAGAATTAATCAAGGATTATGATTGTAAAATTCATTACCATCCGGGAAAAGAAAATAAAGTGGCTGATCCTTTGAGTCGAAAAAGTAATGCTTCATTAACAATGTTGCATTTGGAACGTTATCATTTGGTTAAGGATTTGATGAAATTTTTCATAGAAGTTGTTGGGGGCAGGAAGTCCTTCTGTTTTGTTTCAGGTATCAGTGAGATCGTCTCTATCAGATAGAATCAAGCAAGCACAGAAGCAAGACAGTGAGTCGCAGAAAAAGGTAGAGCTGGTTCAGAAAGGAAAGTTCATGAATTCAACTTTGATAATGATTGTGTTTTGAGGTTTGGGAAGAGGTTATGTGTGCCTTACGATTCCCAGTTGAAGAATGAGTTGTTATGTGAGGCTCATAGTTCCCCGTTTTCAGTTCATCCTGGCAGTACTAAGATATATAGAGATATGCGGGAGTATTACTGGTGGGATGGAATAAAAAGAGATATTGCTGATTTTACTGTGATGTGTTTGACATGTCAACAGGATAAAGCAGAGCGGCAGTTACCGACAGGGATGCTTCAGCCTTTACCAGTGCCAGAGTGGAAATGGGAGAATATATCCATGGACTTTGTTGTTGGATTACCGAAGACATCTCGAGGTAATAATGCAATTTGGGTTATTATTGATCGCTTGACCAAATCTGCTCATTTCCTTGCTATACGAGATACTTTCTCTCTTGATCAACTTTCCCATTTGTATCTTAAAGAAATAGTCAGGTTACATGGAGTCCCCCTCTCCAATGTATCTGATCGTGATCCTAGGTTCACTTCTAACTTTTGGAAAGGCCTTCAGAAGTTGTTGGGTACTGAATTAAATTTTAGTACAACAATCAGATAGGCAGTCTGAACGAACAATCCAGACATTGGAGGATATGCTACGAGCTTGTTCTATGGATTATCAGGGAATTTGGGACCAAAAACTTTCTTTGTTTGATTATTCTTATAATAACAGTTTTCATTCCAGTATATAGATGTCACCATTTGAGGAATTATATTGGAAGCGGTGTTGAACTCCAGCATTTTGGAATGAAGTGGGTGAAAGGAAGCTGATGGGACCAGAATTGGTAGAAGAGATGGCAGAAAAAGTTCAGTTGATTCAGAAGCACATTAGAACAGCTCAGAGTAGGCACAAGAGTTATGCGGATAACCGGAGGAAGGATCTATCTTTCGAGGTAGGTGATCATGTTTTTCTCAAGGTTTCTCCTTGGAAAAATGTGATGAGATTTGGTAAGAAAGGAAAGATGAGTCCAAGGTTTATTGGACCATATGAAATTCTAGAGAGAGTTGGATCAGTTGCATACCGAGTGGCTTTACCTCAGAGTTTATCTCAGGTACACAATTTCTTTCACGTTTCGATGTTGAGAAAGTATATGCCATATCCATCTCATGTTTTGAGCCCAGAGGTAGTTTAGCTGGAAGAGAACTTATCTTATGAGAAACAACCGGTCCAGATTCTTGACCACAGGGAGAAAGTGTTACAGAATAAGGTGATTCACCAGGTAAAGGTTTTGTGGAAAAACCACTTGATTGAAGAGGCAACATGGGAATCTGAAAATGCAATGAGGGATAAGTACCCCCATTTATTTGATAAGTAAATAAATTGCAGGGAAGGAATTTTCTAAAGGGGGGAAGGATGTAACATCCCAAGTAAGTAATGAATAATAGATATTTTTATCTATGTCTATTAATGATTAAGATAGTGTTTTAGAGGCTTAATATGAAAATAAATACAATCTTATGCATGGAATACACTAATATTCTTAAAAGATTGTTTTAATGCCTTTTAATGGAAAACCCTTTTTAAATATATCTTTTGACAATTTTATAAGCTATGTTTGTCAAAATAAACTTATTCTTTATTATTGGGACATCAAAATTTACTTTGTGTGAATTTTTGGTATTTTTCTGACAATGTTCATTTTTTAATGAATAGTGAAAAATACTGCATTTTACATCAAAACTTCTTTTTAATCTAATTTATTTATATGATTATATTCTATTTTGAATTGGTCTTAATGCGTAATATGAATATATTTTTACCATTTAATCCAATGGTTGTCATTGGAATCAATTTCACTTTGAAATTGGACTTAAACTAGTGTCAATGTTTCGATACTTATTATTTCATAAAAACACGCTATTTGCTCTGACAGCGGGAATTAATTATTAAATTAATTAATGTGACTTATATGTTTTGAATTTTGTAAAATAGACTTCATTTTTAAATTCGTAATATCAAATATATCTTAGGGTGAATTTTTGGTAATTTTCTGAAAAACATCAATTTTTGATGAATAGTGAAACCACTAAGTGGTACTTATAAAGACTGATTTTCCGTTTAAATGAAATTTTTCCATTATTGTGTTTTTAATTTAAAAAATCCGACAAAAATTGTTTTCATTAAGAAGTAAAATGTGGTTCAATGAGATTATAATAATTTTTTGGTGAATTGTAACTTATTAAGTTCTTAATCGCGATTAGTGGTAATTAGTGTAGTTTAAGGTAAAAATAATGCTTTAATAAAATAAGATGAGCTTGACACATGTTCTAACATAATATTTTGTGTCATGGGCGACCAAGAAAAGCCATGTGTCAACTTGGGGACCCCATGAAGCCACTTTGGTTGGGAAATGACATAAATAACTTTTTATTTAATGTAAAAGTAAAAATGACACAAACATGAAATGTTTTACTAAAACAATTTTTAAATGGTGTTATACAAGTCAGATTTTTGATTATAAATATTCATTGGAAAGATAAAAAGATTTTATACATCATAGTATTTTTTTTATAATTTTTAGACTTTAAATAAATTAGTTTATTTATGACATCATGATGATGCAGCGATGACCTAATTATTTAACGATTTAAATAAAATGGAATGATAATGTAAAATCTATGAACTACACATGTCCAAAACTTATTGGATGGGTGGATTTAGAACCCTTATCACCTTATCCACTAATTATATCAATTTGGGACATTTTAAAACCGAAACACATTTTCAAATAAAGTAATATTGCTTTACTTTCCAAAAGTGCCCCTCCTCTCCTCTTATAAAAGGCCCCCACCTCTACCTCATTTCACACACTCCTCAAGCCTTTGGATCGGCCAAACCCTGCCCATTTACTCTCTCCACATGCCTATCCTCATCCTAGAGGATTCCCTTTGGGCAGAATCCTTTCAAAGGAAGCCTTTAGGCTCAAATCAAAAGGAGTTACACTTTTAAAGGTAATTCATTCTCTCATGTTCATTTGTTTTATTTTGCTTCTCCAACCCCCTAAACTTTTTTTATTTACTTATTTTGTAACAACACCAGTATCTTCAATATACTAGGATGTCGTTATAAGTTTTATTTGAGCTACACTCTCACACAACTACATCAAATGGTTAAAGAACATACTGTTTCCGTGGATGGCGAAATTCTGCCTCCCGAAACGATGATTGTTCAATACTCATTTAACACCTTCAAAGGTGGCCAATATGATGTCACTATTTTTATATATGATATATAATATGTTTATGTTTTCCTTAATCTTCTGTTTTTTTCATTTTGGGAATACCTTTATGGTTTCCATTATAGGTAAACACGATATCTTCATTTTAGGAAGTGCGGACTACCGCCCCCCGAAAGTGATTTGATTCGTTAATACCATATGTGGGATGTGTAAAGGATAAAGTTAATGATATTATATATGTTATTATACTGGAATTATAATATACTTATATATAATTATGATTCCATTCAAGAAAAATACAAAATAGAAATGGAAGTAGCGTTCATGCGTACGTACGGCTTACCGTCTCCATGAACTGTGCATTTCATTTCTTATCCCCAAATGTAATGTACTATTAAAAGTACATGTATAAAATGGATATATATAATTAATGATATATCAAAATGATGAATATAATTCTGGAATTAAAATATACATACCTCTCATTTAGTTTTAATTCCATTAATATGTCAAAGAAATGAAAGTAGCGTTCATGCGTACCTACGGCTTACCGTCTCCATGAACGGTGCATTTCATTTCTTACCTCTAAATGATTATGTAATATTATAAATACATTTATATTCTGGATATATATGATACATATTATATCCAAATCGGGAATTTCATTCTGGATATAAAGAACATTTGACCACACGAACAACATGTAATTGTAAGAAGTCCACTTTCGACTTAAGAACCAAATATTGAGAAAACAAACATTATTAACTTAAATGGTTACATAATGTTTATAACATGGAAATAAGAGATATAAAAGGAATAATGAACTTTAAAAAGTTCTTAATCAAGTATAAATTAACTCAAGTTTATTATTCAGGACGTTAAAGAACGATCCAGTCAAGTCGGACCCGTGTTAAGGGACTTTGTCTCAATCTCCTTTCATTGAGGCATATTTCGTTGTATACACAACTTTCTTTTTTACGGTGTATAAACCCCTTTGACTTTTACTTTTATACAAAAAAAATCTTTTTCTACGAATCGTTTTACAAAATGACAAAAAGGAATGTTTCTTTTAACGTACGCGGCGACAACGACCTTTTCCGCCGCCGCGAGTATTATTTGGTCTTTGGCTTTCTCAACAAGCCGTAATGTTTTTAGAATAAAATAAATACCATATACTCTTTTATGTATTTTGGTATTGAAAATGGTTTCGAAAAAGGATTCTATTATGTCAATATATTTATGTTATATTGTGATTGAAATGTGGAAATGTTATCTTTCCTTTATATTGGTTTTATGTTTTATGATTTTATAATGGTACTTGGACATTTTAACGGGTGGTTACGTTATAAACCATATGACGGGTGGTGCCGTGAATACCAGGACGGGTGGTTATGTTATAACCTCAAATGCATTGGGTATGGATGTCAGCCATATGGCTATTCATTAAGTATCTATGGAAATTGGCCGTATGGCTATTCCATTAAGTGATATGTGTGGAAGTCGACCGTATGGTTATTCCACTTAAGTATGTTTATGTCCAAAGTTACCTTTATATATGTTATGTGTTATTTTTATGGATTTTATGGTAATCCTTTGGTTACAAAAAGTTAAGTAATGATACTTTATTCAGTGAAGAGTTTTTACTACCTCATGAAGGTGAAGGTATTACTTCGATAGAGTATATATGGTTTATTTGATGTTTGAAAAACTAACAGTTTTCATTCTTTCTGTATCCCTTACTGAGCTTTTTATGCTCATCCCACGTTTTCTTGAAATGGTTTTCACAGGTCAAGGGAAAGGTACATGATATGATGATAGTGTCAAAGAAGTGTCAAGAAAGAATCCATGTTTATTTTAAATACGTTTCCATTGATGGGAAATGAAGAATACTATCTTTATGTAACCACTTTGTTTATATGTGGAATTTAATGCATGTTTTATGATCTAATTCTCTAAAACTCTAAACCTAAAAATCCTCAACGTGTAATCTTTTGATAACTCATGATTATGTAAGGTTTAAGGCTGGGGCCTTATAGTTGGTATCAGAGGTCGGTTTAGACAACTTTAGGAGTTAGAAAAGTGTTAAATTATGATTGAAATGATATAGAATTTACGGATTTCCATGTTGCTTCACCTAAGGTATTTCTATGATAAGAATTGTTTTATATAGTGGAAATAGAGTAGCTTTTCTGGGAAGGCGTACAGCGGGAAATGACCTTTCAAATCAGTATCCTGAGATGGTCAGAATCAGAACTAAATAGTTTGTTGCAGTGATGGCTCAGTAGAATCAGGTGAAAAATGTTTTTTGTTTTTATTGATGATATTTTGTTGTTTTCTAAATTTAAAGAGGAGAAAGAAAGACATTTAATGGTTATCTTGAAAACCTTAAAAGAAAAGAAACTGTATGGGAAATTCAGAAAGTGTGAGTTTTGGATTGCAACAAATTTCTTTCTTTGGTCACATTGTTTCTAAAGATGCCATAACTGTTGATCCTGCAAAAAAAAAGTTGTTGAAGAATGGCCAAGACCCACAAATGTAACTAAGATTCGTAGCTTCCTTGGTTTGGAAGGCTATTAACGAAGGTTTGTTAGAATTTTTTCACGGTAATCTACTCCAATGACTAAGCTAACTCGGAAGGGAGTTAAGTTTATATGGACAAAAGAATGTGATGATTGTTTTTAGGAATTGAAAAGAAGATTGGTGGATGCTCCAGTTTTGGCACTACCTTCCAGGAATGGTGAGTTTGTTATATACAGTGATGATTCATTGAAAGGACTTGGTTGTGTCCTTATGCAGAATGATCGGGTAATTGCTTATGATTCACGACAGTTGAAAACTCATGAGGTAAATTACACTACACATTATTTGGAATTAGCTGTTGTTGTCTTTGCTATAAAAATTTGGAGGCATCATTTGTATGGAGTAAAGTGTGAAATATATACTGATCACAAATGTTTAAAGTATATATTCACTCAGAAAGAGTTAAACATGAGACAGAGGAGATGGCTAGAATTAATCAAGGATTATGATTGTAAAATTCATTACCATCCGGGAAAATCAAATAAAGTGGCTGATGCTTTGAGTCGAAAAAGTAATGCTTCATTAACAATGTTGCATTTGGAACGTTATTATTTGGTTAAGGATTTGATGAAATTTGTCATAGAAGTTGTTGGGGCAGGAAGTCCTTCTGTTTTGTTTCAGGTATCAGTGAGATCGTCTCTATCAGATAGAATCAAGCAAGCACAGAAGGAAGACAGTGAGTCGCAGAAAAAGGTAGAGCTGGTTCAGAATGGAATGTTCATGAATTCAACTTTGATAATGATTGTGTTTTGAGGTTTGGGAAGAGGTTATGTGTGCCTTACGATTCACAGTTGAAGAATGAGTTGTTATGTGAGGCTCATAGTTCCCCGTTTTCAGTTCATCCTGGCAGTACTAAGATATATAGAGATATGCGGGAGTATTACTGGTGGGATGGAATAAAAAGAGATATAGCTGATTTTACTGTGATGTGTTTGACATGTCAACAGGTTAAAGCAGAGCGGCAGTTACCGAAAGGTATGCTTCAGCCTTTACCAGTGCCAGAGTGGAAATGGGAGAATATATCCATGGACTTTGTTGTTGGATTACCGAACTAACCTCGAGGTAATAATGAAATTTGGGTTATTATTGATCGCCTGACCAAATCTGCTCATTTCCTTGCTATACGAGATACTTTCTCTCTTGATCAACTTTCCCATTTGTATCTTAAAGAAATAGTCAGGTTACATGGAGTCCCCCTCTCCAATGTATCTGATCGTGATCCTAGGTTCACTTCTAACTTTTGGAAAGGCCTTCAGAAGTTGTTGGGTCTGAATTAAATTTTAGTACAACAATCAGATGGGCAGTCTGAACAAACAATCCAGACATTGGAGGATATGCTATGAGCTTGTTCTATGGATTATCAGGGAAGTTGGGACCAAAAACATTCTTTGGTTGATTATTCTTATAATAACAGTTTTCATTCCAGTATATAGATGGCACCATTTGAGGAATTATATGGGATGCGGTGTCGAACTCCAGCATTTTGGAATGAAGTGGGTGAAAGGAAGCTGATGGGACCAGAATTGGTAGAAGAGATGGCAGAAAAAGTTCAGTTGATTCAGAAGCACATGAGAACAGCTCAGAGCAGGCACAAGAGTTATGCGGATAACCGGAGGAAGGATCTATCTTTCGAGGTAGGTGATCATGTTTTTCTCAAGGTTTCTCCTTGGAAAAATCTGATGAGATTTGGTAAGAAAGGAAAGATGAGTCCAAGGTTTATTGGACCATATGAAATTCTGGAGAGAGTTGGATCAGTTTCATACCGAGTGGCTTTACCTCAGAGTTTATCTCAGGTACACAATTTCTTTCACGTTTCGATGTTGAGAAAGTATATGCCAGATCCATCTCATGTTTTGAGCCCAGAGGTAGTTCAGTTGGAAGAGAACCTATCTTATGAGAAACAACCGGTCCAGATTCTTGACCATAGGGAGAAAGTGTTACAGAATAAGGTGATTCACCAGGTAAAGGTTTTGTGGAAAATCCACTTGATTGAAGAGGCAACATGGGAATCTGAAAATGCAATGAGGGATAAGTACCCCCATTTATTTGATAAGTAAATAAATTGCAGGGACGAAATTTTCTAAAGGGGGGAAGGATGTAACATCCCAATTAAGTAATGAATAATAGATATTTTTATCTATGTCTATTAATGATTAAGATAGTGTTTTAGAGGCTTAATATGAAAATAAATACAATCTTATGCATGGAATACACTAATATTCTTAAAAGATTGTTTTAATGCCTTTTGATGGAAAACCCTTTTTAAATATATCTTTTGACAATTTTATAAGCTATGTTTGTCAAAATAAACTTATTCTTTATTATTGGGACATCAAAATTTACTTTGTGTGAATTTTTGGTATTTTTCTGACAATGTTCATTTTTTAATGAATAGTGAAAAATACTGCATTTTACATCAAAACTTCTTTTTAATCTAATTTATTTATATGATTATATTCTATTTTGAATTGGTCTTAATGCGTAATATGAATATATTTTTACCATTTAATCCAATGGTGGTCATTGGAATCAATTTCACTTTGCAATTGGACTTAAACTAGTGTCAATGTTTTGATACTTATTGTTTCATAAAAACACGCTATTTGCTCTGACAGCGGGAATTAATTATTAAATTAAATAATGTGACTTATATGTTTTGAATTTCGTAAAATAGACTTCATTTTTAAATTCTTAATATCAAATATATCTTAGGGTGAATTTTTGGTAATTTTCTGAAAAACTTCAATTTTTGATGAATAGTGAAACCACTAAGTGGTACTTATAAAGACTGATTTTCCGTTTAAATGAACTTTTTCCATCATTGTGTTTTGAATTTCAAAAATCCGACAAAAATTGTTTTCATTAAGATGTAAAATGTGGTTCAATGAGATTATAATAAGTTTTTGGTGAATTGTAACTTATTAAGTTCTTAATCGCGATTAGTGGTAATTAGTGTAGTTTAAGGTAAAAATAATGCTTTAATAAAATAAGATGAGCTTGACACATGTCCTAACATAATTTTTTGTGTCATGGGCGACCAAGAAAATCCATGGGTCAACTTGGGGACCCCATGGAGCCACTTTGGTTGGGAAATTACATAAATAACTTTTTATTTAATGTAAAAGTAAAAATGACACAAACATGAAATGTTTTACTAAAACAATTTTTAAATGGTGTTATACAAGTCAGATTTTTGATTATAAATATTCATTGGAAATATAAAAAGATTTTCTACATTATAGTATTTATTTTATAATTTTTAGACTTTATATAAATTAGTTTATTTATGACATCATGATGATGCAGCGATGACCTCATTATTTAACGATTTAAATAAAATGGAAAGATAATGTAAAATCTATGAACTACACATGTCCAAAACTTATTGGATGTGTGGATTTAGAACCCTTATCACCTTATCCACTAATTATATCAATGTGGGTCATTTTAAAACCGAAACACATTTTCAAATAAAGTAATATTGCTTTACTTTCCAAAAGTGCCCCTCCTCTCCTCTTATAAAAGGCCCCCACCTCTACCTCATTTCACACACTCCTCAAGACTTTTGCTCGGCCAACCCTGCACATTTACTCTATAAACATCCATCTCCTCATCCTAGAGGATTCCCTTTGGGCAGAATCCTTTCAAAATAAGCCTTTCGGCTCAAATCAAAAGGAGTTACACTTTTAAAGGTAATTCATTCTTTCATGTTCATTTGTATTATTTTGCTTCTCCAACCCCCTAAACTCTTTTTATTTACTTATTTTGTAACAAAACCAGTATCTTCAATATACTAGGATGTTTTTATAAGTTTTATTTGAGCTAAACTCTCACACAACTACATCAAATGGTTAAAGAACATTCGGTTTCCATGGATGGAAAAATTCTTCCTCCCGAAACGATGATTGTTCAATACTCATATAACACCTTCAAAGGTGGCCAATATGATGTAACTATTTTTATATATGATATATAATATTCTTATGTTTTCCTTAATCTTCTGTTTTTTTCATTTTGGGCATACAATTATGGTTTCCATTCTGGGTAAACACGATATCATCATTTTAGGAAGTGCGGACTACCGCCCCCTGAAAGTGATTTGATTCGTTAATACCATATGTGGGATGTGTAAAAGATAAAGTTAATGATATTATATATGTTATTATACTGTAATTATAATATAATTATATATCATTATGATTCCATTCATGAAAAATACGAAATAGAAATGGAAGTAGCGTTCATGCGTACGTACGGCTTACCGTCTCCATGAAAGATGCATTTTATTTCGTATCCCCAAATGAAATGAACTATTAAAAGTACATGTATATAATGGATATATATAATTAATGATATATCTAAATGATTAATATAATTCTGGAATTAAAATATACATACCTCTCATTTAGTTTTAATTCCATTAATATGACAAAGAAATGAATGTAGCGTTCATGCGTACGTACGGCTTACAATCTCCATGAACGGTGCATTTCATTTCTTAACTCTAAATGATTATGTAATATTACAAATACATTTATATGCTGGACATATATGGTACATATTATATCCAAATCAGGAATTTTATTCTGGATATAAAGAACTTTTGACCACACGAACAACATGTAATTGTAAGAAGTCCACTTTCGACTTAAGAACCAAATATTGAGAAAACAAACATTATTAACATAAATGGTTACATAATGTTTATAACATGGAAATAAGTGATATAAAATTAATAATGAACTTTAAAAAGGTTCTTAATTAAGTATCAATTAACTCAAGTTTATTATTCAGGACGTTAAAGAACGATCGAGTCAAGTCGGACCCGAGGAAAGGTACTTCGTCTCAATCTCCTTTCATTGAGGCACATTTCGTTTTATACACAATTTTCTTTTATACGGTGTATAAACCCCTTTGACTTTTACTTTTATACAAAAGGAATATTTTTCTACGAAGCATTTTACAAAACGACAAAAAGGAATGTTTCTTTTAACGTACGCGGTGACAACGACTTTTTCCGCCGCCGCGAGTATTATTTGGTCATTGGATTTCTCAGCAAGCCGTAATGTTTTTAGAATAAAAAAAATACCATATACACGTTTATGTATTTTGGTATTGAAAATGGTTTTGAAAAAGGATTCTATTATGTCAATATATTTATGATATATTGTGATTGAAATGTGGAAATGTTATCTTTCCTTTATATTTGTTTTATGTTTTATGATTTTATACTGGTACGTGGACATTTTAATGGGTGGTTACATTATAAACCATATGACGGGTGGTGCCATGAATACCAGGATGGGTGGTTACGTTATAACCTCCAGTGCATTGGGTATGGAAGTCGGCCGTATGGATATTCATTAAGTATGTATGGAAATTGGCCGTATGGCTATTCCATTAAGTGATATGTGTGGAAGTCGACCGTATGGTTATTCCACATAAGTATGTTTATGTCCCAAGTTACCTTTATATATGTTATGTGTTCTTTTTAAGGATTTTATGGTAATACTTTGGTTACAAAAAGGTATGTAATGATACTTTATTCAGTGAAGATTTTTTACTACTTCATGAAGGAGAAGGTATTACTTTGATAGAGTATATATGGTTTATTTGATGTTTGAAAAACTAACAGTTTTCATTCTTTCTGTATCCCTTACTGAGCTTTTTATGCTCATCCCAAGTTTTTTTTAAATGTTTTTCACAGGTCAAGGGAAAGGTACATGATATGATGATAGTGTCAAGGAAGTGTCAAGAAAGAATCCATGTTTATTTTAAATATGTTTCCATTGATGGGAAATGAAGAATACTATCTTTATGTAACCACTTTGTTTATATGTGGAATGTAATGCATGTTTTATGATCAAATTCTCTAAAACTCTAAACCTGAAAAGATCCTCAACGTGTAATCTTGTGATAACTCAATATTATGTAAGGTTTAAGGCCGAGGCCTTATAGTTGGTATAAGAGGTCGTTTTAGACAACTTTAGGAGTTAGAAAAGTGTTAAATTATGATTGAAATGATATAGCATTTACGAATTACCATGTTGCTTCACCTAAGGTATTTCTGTGATGAGAATGGTTTTACATAGAGGAAATAGAGTAGCTTTTCAGGGAAGGCATACAGCGGGAAATGACCTTTCAAATCAGTATCCTGAGATGGTCAGAATCAGAACTAAATAGTTTGTTGCAGTGACGGCTCAGTTGAATCAGGTGAAAAATGTTTGTTGTTTTTATTGACGATATTTTGGTGTTTTCTGAAAGTAAATAGGAGCATGAAAGACATTTAAGGGTTATATTGCAAACCATAAAAGAAAAGAAACTGTATGGGAAATTCAGAAAGTGTGAGTTTTGGATTGCAACAAATTTCATTCCTTGGTCACATTGTTTCTAAAGATGGAATAACCGTTGATACTCCAAAAACAAAAGTTGTTGAAGAATGGCCAAGACCCACAAATGTAACTAAATTTCGTAGCTTCCTTGGTTTGGCAGGCTATTACAGAAGGTTTGTTAGAAATTTTTCATGGTTATCTAGTCCAATGACTAAGCTAACTCGGAAGGGTGTTAAGTTTATCTGGACAAAAGAATGTGATGATTGTTTTTAGGAATTGAAAAGAAGATTGGTTAATGCTCCAGTTTTGGCACTACCTTCCAGGAATCTTGAGTTTGTTATATACAGCGATGCTTCATTGAAAGGACTTGGTTGTGTCCTTATGCAGAATGATCAGGTAATTGCTTATGCTTCACGACAGTTGAAAACTCATGAGGTAAATTACCGTACACATGATTTGGAATTAGTTGCTATTGTCTTTGCTCTAAAAATTTTGAGGCTTCATTTGTATGGAGTAAAGTGTGAAATATATACTGATCACAAAATTTTAAAGTATATATTCACTTAGAAAGAGTTAAACACGAGAAAGAGGAGATATCTAGAATTAATCAAGGATTATGATTGTACAATTCATTACCATCCGGGAAAAGCAAATAACGTGGCTGATGCTTTGAGTCGAAAAAGTAATTCTTCATTAACAATGTTGCATTTGGAACGTTATCCTTTGGTTAAGTATTTGATGAAATTTAGCATAGACGTTGTTGGTGCAGGAAGTCCTTCTGTTTTGTTTCAGGTATCAGTGAGATATTCTCTATCAGATAGAATCAAGCAAGCACAGAAGCAAGACAGTGAGTTGCAGAAAAAGGTAGAGCTGGTTTAGAAAGGTAAGTTCTTGAATTCAACTTTGATAATGATTGTGTTTTGAGGTTTGGGAAAGGGTTATGTGTGCCTTACGATTCACAGTTGAAGAATGAGTTGTTATGTGAGGCTCATAGTTCCCCGTTTTCAATTCATCCTGGCAGTACTAAGATATACAGTGATCTGCGGGAGTATTACTGGTGGGATGGAATAAAAAGAGATATTGCTGATTTTACCGTGAAGTTTTTGACATGTCAATAGGTTAAAGAAGAGCGGCAGTTACCGAATGGGATGCTTCAGCCTTTACCAGTGCCAGAGTTGAAATGGGAGAATATATCCATGGACTTAGTTGTTGGATTACCGAAGACATCTCGAGGTAATAATGCAATCTGTGTTATTGTTGATCGCTTGACCAAATCTGCTCATTTCCTTTCTATATGAGATACTTTCTCTCTTGATCAACTTTACCGTTTGTATCTTAAAGAAATAGTCAGGTTACATGGAGTTCCCCTCTCCATTGTATCTGATCGTGATCCTAGTTTCACTTATAACTTTTGGAAAGGACTTCAGAAGTCATTGGGTACTGAATTAAATTTTAGTACAACAATCAGATGGGCAGTCAGAACGAACAATCCAGACATTGTAGGATATGCTACGAGCTTGTTCTATGGATTATCAGGGAAGTTGGGGCCAACATCTTTCTTTGGTTGAGTTTTCTTATAATAACAGTTTTCATTCCAGTATACGGATGGCACCATTTGAGGCATTATATGGGAAGCGGTGTCGAACTCCAGCATTTTGGAATGAAGTGGGTGAAAGGAAGCTGATGGGACCAGATTTGGTAGAAGAGATGGCAGAAAAAGTTCAGTTTGATTCAGAAGCACATGAGAACAGCTCGAAGCAGGCAGAAGAGTTATGCGGATAACCGGAGGAAGGATCTATCTTTCGAGGTAGGTGATCATGTTTTTCTCAAGGTTTCTCCTTGGAAAAATGTGATGATATTTGGTAAGAAAGGAATGTTGACTCCAAGGTTTATTGGACCATATGAAATTCTGGAGAGAGTTGGATCAGTTGCATACCGAGTGGCTTTACCTCCGAGTTTATCTCAGGTACACAATGTCTTTCACGTTTCGATGTTGAGAAAGTATATTCCAGATCCATCTCATGTTTTGAGCCCAGAGGTAGTTCAGCTGGAAGAGAACCTATCTTATGAGGAATAACCGATCCAGATTTATGACCACAGGGAGCAAGTGTTACAGAATAAGGTGATTCACCAGGTAAAGGATTTGTGGAAAAACCACATGATTGAAGAGGCAACATGGGAATCTGAAAATGCAACGAGGGATAAGTACCCCCATTTATTTGATAAGTAAATAAATTGCGGGGACGCAATTTTCTAAATGGGGGAAGGATGTAACATCTCAATAAGTAATTAATAATAGATATTTTTACCTATGTCTATTAATGATTAAGATAGTGTTTTAGAGTCATAATATGAAAATAAATACAATCTTATGCATGGAATACACTAATATTCTTAAAAGATTGTTCTAATGCCTTTTGATGGAAAACCCTTTTTAAATCTATCTTTTGACAATTTTATAAGCTATGTTTGTCAAAATAAACTTATTCTTTATTATTGGGACATCAAAATTTACTTTGTGTGAATTTTTGTTATTTTTCTGACAATGTTCATTTTTCAATGAATAGTGAAAAATACTGCATTTTACATCAAAACTGCTTTTTAATCTAATTTATTTATATGATTATATTATATTTTGAATTGGTCTTAATGTGTAATATGAATATATTTTTACCATTTAATCCAATGGTGGTCATTGGAATCAATTTCACTTTGAAATTGGACTTAAACTAGTGTCAATCTTTTGATACTTATTGTTTCATAAAAACACGATATTTGCTCTGACAGCGGGAATTAATTATTAAATTAATTAATGTGACTTATATGTTTTGAATTTCTTAAAATAGAATTCATTTTTGAATTCTTAATATCAAATATAGCTTAAGGTGAATTTTTGGTAATTTTCTGAAAAACTTCAATTTTTGATGAATAGTGAAACCACTAAGTGGTACTTATAAAGACTGATTTTCCGTTTATATGAAATTTTGCCATCATTGTGTTTTGAATTTCAAAAATCCGACATACATGGTTGTTATTAAGAAGTAAAATGTGGTTCAATGTGATTATAATAATTTTTTGGTGAATAGTAACTTATTAAGTTCTTAATCGCGACTAGTGGTAATTAGTGTAGTTTAAGGTAAGAATAATGCTTTAATAAAATAAGATGAGCTTGAAACATGTCCTACCCTCATTGGTTGTGTCATGGCCGACCAAGACAAGCCATGGGTCATCTTCGGGACCCCATGGAGCCACTTTGGTTGGGAAATGACATAAATAACTTTTTATTTAATGTAAAAGTAAAAATGACACAAACATGATATGTTTTACTAAAACATTTTTTAAATGGGGTTATACAAGTCATATTTTTGATTATAAATATTCATTGGAAAGCAGAAAACAGTTACTACATCATAGTATTTTTTTCTAATTTTTATAATTTAAATAATTTAATTTATTTATGACATCATGATGATTCAGCGATGACCTCATTATTTAACGATTTAAATTAACTGGAAAGATAATGTAAAATCTATGAACTACACATGTCCAAAACATATTTGATGGATGTATTTAGAACCCATAACACTTTCTCCACGAATTATATCAATTTGGGACCTTTTAAAACCGAAACACATTTTCAAATAAAGAAATATTTCTTTACTTTCCAAAAGTGCCCCTCCTCTCCTCTTATAAAAGGCCCCCACCTCTACCTCATTTCACACACTCCTCAAGCCTTTGGCTCGGCCAACCCCTGCCCATCTACTCTTTCCACATCCCTCTCCTAATCCTAGAGGATTCCCTTTGGGAAGAATCCTTTCAAAGGAAGCCTTTAGGATCAAATCAAAAGGAGTTACACTTTTAAAGGTAATTCATTCTCTCAAGTTCATTTGTTTTATTTTGCTTCTCCAACCCCATAAACTCTTTTTATTTACTTCTTTTGTAACAAAAACAGTATCTTCAATATTCTAGGATGTCATTATATGTTTTATTTGAGCTACACTCTCACAAAACTACATCAAATGGTTAAAGAACATACGGTTTTCGTGGATGGCGAAATTCTGCCTCCCGAAAAGATGATTGTTCAATACTCATTTAACACCTTCAAAGGTGGCCAATATGATGTCACTATTTTTATATATGATATATAATATTTTTATTTTTTCCTTATGCTTCTGTTTTTTTCATTTTGGGCATACCTTTATGGTTTCCATTATGGGTAAACACGATATCTTCATATTAGGATGTGCGGACTACCGCCCCCTGAAAGTGATTTGATTCGTTAATACCATATGTGGGATGTGTAAAGGATAAAGTTAATGATATTATATATGTTATTATACTGGAATTATAATATAATTATATATCATTATTATTCCATTCCAGAAAAATACGAAATAGAAATGGAAGTAGCGTTCATGCATACGTACGGCTTACCGTCTCCATGAACGGTGCATTTCATTTCTTATCCCCAAATGTAATGTACTATTAAAAGTACATGTATATAATTGATATATATAATTAATGATATATCTAAATGATGAATTTAATTCTATAATTAAAATATACATACCTCACATTTAGTTTTAATTCCATTAATATGACAAAGAAATGAAAGTAGCGTTCATGCGTACGTACGGCTTACCGTCTCCATGAACGGTGCAATTCATTTCTTATCTCTAAATGATTATGTAATATTATAAATACATGTATATGCTGGATATATATGATACATGTTATATCCAAATCGTGAATTTCATTCTGGATATAAAGAACATTTGACCACACGAACAACATGTAATTGTAAGAAGTCCACTTTCGACTTAAGAACCAAATATTGAGAAAACAAACATTATTAACTTAAATGGTTACATAATGTTTATAACATGGAAATAAGTGATATAAAAGGAATAATGAAAATTAAAAAGGTTCTTAATCAAGTATAAATTAACTCAAGTTTATTATTCAGGACGTTAAAGAATGATCGAGTCAAGTCGGACCCGAGGTAAGGGAATTCGTCTCAATCTCCTTTCATTGAGGCATATTTCGTTTTATACACATCTTTCTTTTATACGGTGTATAAACCCCTTTTACATTTACTTTTATACAAAAGGAATCTTTTTCTACGAAGCATTTTACAAAACGATAAAAAGGAATGTTTCTTTTAACGTACGCGGCGACAACGACCTTTTCCGCCGCCGCGAGTATTATTTTGTCGTTGGCTTTCTCAACAAGCCGTAATGTTTTTAGAATAAAATAAATACCATATACCCTTTTATGTATTTTTGTATTGAAAATGGTTTTGAAAAATTATTCTATTATGTCAATATATTTATGATATATTGTGATTGAAATGTGGAAATTTTATCTTTCCTTTATATTGGTTTTATGTTTTAAGATTTTATACTGGTACTTGGACATTTTAACAGGTGGTTACGTTATAAACCATATGACGGGTGGTGCCGTGAATACTAGGACGGGTGGTTACGTTATAACCTCCAATGCATTGGGTATGGAAGTTGGTCGTATGGCTATTCCATTAAGTATGTATGGAAATTGGCCGTATGGCTATTCTATTAAGTGTTATGTGTGGAAGTCGACCGTATGGTTATTCCACTTAAGTATTTTTATGTCCCAAGTTACCTTTATATATGTTATGTGTTCTTTTTTTGGATTTTATGGTAATCCTTTGGTTACAAAAAGGTAAGTAATGATACTTTATTCAGTGAAGAGTTTTTACTACTTCATGAAGGTGAAGGTATTGCTTTGATAGAGTATATATGGTTTATTTGATATTTGAAAAACTAACAGTTTTCATTCTTTCTGTATCCCTTATTAAACTTTTTATGCTCATCCCAAGTTTTTTTGAAATGTTTTTCACAGGTCAAGGAAAAGGTACATGATATGATGATAGTGTCAAGGAAGTTTCAAGAAAGAATCCATGTTTATTTTAAATATGTTTCCATTGATGGGAAATGAAGAATACTATCTTTATGTAACCACTTTGTTTATATGTGGAATGTAATGCATGTTTTATGATCTAATTCTCTAAAACTCTAAACCTGAAAAGATCCTCAACGTGTAATCTTGTGATAACTCAAGATTATGTAAGGTTTAAGGCCGGGGCCTTATAGTAAGTATTATCCAAATCATGATAATTAAAAAATTATTATATTTAGTATAATTTTTTCATTAAAAAATCAGGTAATAAAAATATTGTGGTGGTTTGGGGAAGAAATAAAATAAAAACAGTCATTGAGGAATGTTACGTCTTAGTTGGGTATCTCCATTTGATTTGAAAAAATGAATTACATTGGTTGGTTGTGATTCCAAAATAATGATTCTATGATTAAGTGATGTAATTTTAGAGAATACATGGGTAGTTTTTTTATGAAAATATTTTTTTATGTGTGAGTAAGAATAGAATAAGATCCCATTATAAGAAACGGGAGGGGTATATTTAGAATTTTTGAAAAGTTTATTTTATAATAAATTCATTATCTATGAAAATACATAATAATTTGAATCTATTTTATGATAAGATATTATATGGTTATAATATAATCAAAAAATATATTTTATATTAATTTAGATATTATTGTAATTCTTATAATCTTGATTGACACTTAATTTTCTCTTTTCAACATTCATTATGGTATCGATGTTTTCTATACTTAGGGGATGTAATATTTTCCTAAAGAGTTTCAATTAACCCAAAAATGGAAAATATATGACATTATATTCCTTATATAATCCCATTTGTCATGGTTGAATATATTTATGGTTTATTAAAAAAAATTTAATATATTATTTACTTTAAATGGTATAAGTTTTCATTTGATAGTATTCATTACATGGACATTAAAAAATAAATAAAGAAATATAATATCAAAAAAATAACTTAATAAAAGCCTAAAATGTCATATTCCTTTTGAAAATTCATGGATCAGCTTAATTAATTCACATTATATTTATTTTACTTTTTTTAATATCATTTAATTAATTTTTCCATTAATTGAATAATTAATGCATCATGATTTTTTAATTATTTATGATACGTATTTTATAAAAAAAATTAAAAATAATTTTTTATTATGTAGATAATTTTTTTTATTACATCATAATATATAAAGTTTAGAAAATAATCTATTTTCACCCATATTATAAATATTTACTCATTAATATTAAGAATGTGACATTTTGTCACTCACTTTGATTATTATAATATTAAAGTTATTTTCAGAGAAAAGTGTCTGTTAAAATATTAAATCTCCATAATTAAGTGTCATGGTCAGAATTAGATTCATCTAAAATATTTTGAATATGTTTTTTCTTCATATAACATTATTTTTAAATAAAATTACTCAATTTCCATATATCATTCTTGTAAAATTTTGCATAGATAAATTCATATAGGCCAAAAATTTAAAGGAATCTATTTTATAAATTTGGTCCTTATGATTAAAAAACTCATAATTAGAAGAGTGGATTTTTAAAAAACTAATATAAAATTTATCTCATTGACAAAATGATAAAACATTTTAAAATACTAAAATCGTCTAAAATATTAAAATTTTCAATAAAAAATATGATGTGAAACTGTTTCCAATGAAATTAATTGGATTACATTATAAAATTATGGTATAATTATTCTTATAATTTATTTAATTATATTATTTAACACTATAAAATATTTGGATGAAAATGATGTTTTCAATTAAAATTCAGTATTTTTCATTATTCTCCAAAACATGGAACTTTTAAAAAAACAGAGAAGAAATCATCCAAAGTAAACTTTTATATCCCAATTTATAAATAATAAATTTCATTTATTTTATAAAAATTATAACAATTTCATATATTAGAATTTAAATGGGTTATGCATTAAAAGTCGTTGAAAATATTATTTTGCAAAATATATCATTAAACTTATAAAATTGTATTTACCCTCTTCTTATGCCTATAAAATATGTGTAATGAGAGTAAAATATAATTAATTTAATATGTAATATATAAATTATATTAGTAATTTTAAACAATAGTTCCTTCTTTAATTTTCTAATACAATGTTATCTTTGTTCAAAGAAAAAATAGTTTTCATATAAAATGAATTTCTATATTTTAATATAGCTCTTACATTAATTTCAAGATAATTAATGTTTAAGGATACATGCATAATTATATTTTTCATGATATAGTTGATATTAATTTTAATGTTTATTCCAATGTATTTTTGGTAAGAATAATAATATTGTAATAACCTTATTAATAGTATATTAGAGTTTGGTAAAACTTTTCCTTGTGTGCAATGAAAGCTATCAAAATAACATTGCATTGTGTGTTTCAGAGGAAAAACATGTTGTTGAATTACCATATGTTAATACTACTATTATGTATTGTGAAACCATGATTTGTTATTGAGTATAAATCAATAATAACATGATTCTTTTATATAACACATAATATATTTAGTGTTTTGTAAATATAATATATCAAAAAGATTAACATAATTAAAATATAATATCCAAAATGTAATGGGGTGTTAAAACTGTCTTGTATTCTCAAAGGGATGACGCTACACAAAATTAGAAGATAAGGTTAAGTACATCAAATTTACACTCAAACAGATTCGCGTAAGAAATTAATCTCTTTAGATAGAGAAATAAGATTTGGATTTCAGTATATCTAAATCAATATAGGGAAACTACAAGAACTAATACACAAGATGCCTTTCGTAGACCACCCCTGGTGAAATAAATAAAGTTTTAACAATTACGTGTTCATGAAATCAATATAGTATACTTCATGGTAGTTATACGAATACAAATATGCATTCTGACATCATGGAAAGATGGTAAACCTCTCTAATACCACTTTTTTATTATCCCTACCAGGTAACATGGTATCCTGATAAAAGAGATGGTCTTAAAGTGGCCCGAAGTGCATTCTTGATCCCCAAGGGATGGCGAAATCACCTGTGATGATACAAAATGAAAGTGGGAATGAATTTACCACAAACAACATGAAAAAATACAATCAAGTCAATATACATGCATGGAAAACTCCCAAGGGTGAAATTTACAGGATGTAAAATATATATGAAAATCCTATATAATATAGAAAGGAACCATAAAATATAGATCGAAATAACCTATTTCCTATTGTATGTACCTCACTATGACCAAGAATTAACAACTAATACCAACTCCAAGTGATGCATTACCATTTCTCAAACTCTAAAGAAGATAATATACAACCACCAAAAGGCATAGGTTGGATGTGATCTTGGAGACCATCTAGGTCTCACAAATGATTCCATTTTAAGATGAAAAATTGTATTCACTAAATATTTCTCCATATTTTAAATAAATTGGTATATAATTTCAAAATAATATTTATAAAAAATAATTCTTTACATTTCAAATGATGGAAAATTTCAGAACAAATGAGTTTCTAAAAATATTATATAAAAATATTCATATAAATGCATAAGGCATGTAAAACACATTATTAAAAAATGTAATATATTAAAAATAATAATAAAGAGGAAACATGGTCATATGGTTTGATAATTCTTGGCTATAGGACTTCGTCACACTTAAATATGTTTCACAATAATATGTTTATACAATGTTCCTCCTCTATATTAAATAATGAAAACACATTCCCATCCCATCAGGGATGTGGCCAACAAAATTTATGTATTTTTAGTGTTTTAAATAACAGAATTTCTTCCAAAATGAAAAAAACAATACAATATCTTGTATATTCTTTACTAAAATAAACTAAGGGAAAATTATTTTAAGACTACTTATGATTCATTTAATCCCATTATCATTATTGACATTACAAATTTCCATTTAAAACCCAAAGGGGGTTTTAATCAAATTATTCATGTTTCTAATATAAAATATGTGGGAAACTATAAAATATATTTGTAATCCATTTTTTTTAATACCAATTTGAAATCAATTCTACCAAATCAGCCACACAATTTGAATTAGATAATTTATATTTCACAAAATTTCTTTGATATCAAAAATACACCCCAATTCGATGAAAATTGGTGTTTTCCCAAAGTTATTCCAAATAAAATTTCAAATCCACAATTCATTCGAATTTTTTAAATCAAATAATAAAGTTAAATAACATTTCTATCATGAAATTAAATTCAAATCAAAAAAATGGATTTAATTCATGTAATTTAGTTTTCATAAATATTGGAAATCATAATAGAACCACATACTTAAATAACATAGCATATCAAAAAACCAATCCCTAATCAGTAAACACTAATGAAGAATTATATAAATGAGGATATGAGAATTAAACTGACAATAAATATCTTAAATAGAAGGGATTAGATCGGCCACTGACACAAATATTTGAAAACCCTATGGTGGATAGGGAAGAGAATGAGTGAAAGGGAAAATGAAGAGGAAACCTACCATGTAAAGATAAAATTCCATAATCCAACCCCTGACCTGCTTCCATAGGTGTGTATAGGATCAAAAAAAACCTATTGGTATCTCCCTTGGACGAATACATCCAAAAAGGTAAAAATATTTCCATTTGGAACCATAAATAAGGGTTTCATGTCTTTTAAAAAAATTATATTAAAAACTATTATAGGCATGATTATATGGGATGGCCTCATGATTAAACAAATCATGAACCCTAGCAATCCACACCTAAAAATGTGTTTTAGGGTTTCCCCTTGGTAGCCAAACAATTTTTCAATCTATGTGCCATTAGAGAAAACCCACACTTCCAAGGGTTTCATGGATTTTACATACATGGGGTATAATTTAGGAAAATTATGAGCCAACTGTGAATGTACTAAAAGCAATTAATTTTTTTTATTAATTTTACATGATGATTATATAAAAAATCTAACCAAATCATGGTAAAAGTGAGATTTAAGATTACATAAAAATATTAACAGGATGTTATAAATTTGATACTTGAATTTTTTTCATTAGTCCCTTTATGACCTGTTATTATGGAAATTACAACATGATATACCTTCTATATTACACCTGAAATCAGTTTAATGAAATGCATTAAAAATTATAAGACAATTTTTATATACAATGAACATTGACCAAAACTATATGTATTTATTTTTGAGGAATTTTGTGATCCAGTTACTATAATTAGGTCGATGATATAAAATGTAAATCTAATATGGAGAGACACACTAGAGGCTCAAAAGATTAAATAATTTTTCAAAAATTATACAACAATGTATTAAGTAAGATATTTATGGATGTCGGATATTCTAGACCAAATTTCCTATACTAGTAAGCCTATATAAACATTAATGAATTGATATAAATTCATCTTATGTATTAAATAACATATATTTATGAATATTCCACATTATGTGTTTAATTATTGAAAATATAATGTTCTTTAATGGATAAGGATACCTAAGAAACTCTTTAAGAACTCCAATTTTTTAATCCCAATAAAGAAAACGACCACCAACATTGATCTCTATTTTTATTTCCAATATAAATTGTATCCAGATTAGTAAATTAGATCTTATTTTTGCATAGAGTAAATTAATAAATGAGATAAAATAATTATTCACATTAAATTGTGGATTAATGGAATTGATCTTGTTTTCCACTGATGTATTGAATCCAAATGTGTTGAATTAAAAATTGACTGAAGAGGGAAATGAATAAATTCATGATGAAATAAATATTATAGAATAATATATAATTTAATATGTAATTAATTGATCAAATTAATATTCTCAATGGTCAAAATTATATAGAAAAAATAAATTTTTCAAAGTAATGGTATTTCATCAAGATTAGTAACTAAATAGTTTCTCATGTAATTTAAATGGATGTGACCAAGAAGTTTTATTTCCCAATGAATCATTGGTGTCAAATAAAAAAAATAAAAACGCCATTTTAATATCCTAATTAAATGTTTTCATAATAAATAATTAATTTATTTTTTTATTGTATAAATATTTAATGGGATCACAAAAGCCACATATAAAAAATCATTTGAAAATATTGGTTTTTAAACTAAAATTAGAAATGAAAGACTATTTATCTATATATTTAATGAATTATAATATATGAGAAATCTGATATGTATTAAATAATAACTGGTCTATAATAAAATGAAAAAGTAAAATGATTTTATAATAATATTATTATCTTTAGGAAAAAGTAATTTAATTTCTAGTGAATAAAAAATATAATATTATTAAAATAATAATTTTAATTAGATTAATTAATTTATTACATAAATAATAGTCATTATTATTTAATAATAAATAATAAAAATTTCATTGAACTGGGGTTTAGAATATTAATAGGAAAATATGGGGTACATTTTAATAGATTATTAATTTTAAAACCCCATATATAATATGTCATCAACATTGATCAATTAGTTTAAGACCACTTAGTAACCATTGCGATTATTGTAGATAATTGGTAATTTTATATATATTATTCAATCAAGATCTATAGAGAATGAGTTAAATTATTAAAAGGATAATATAAGAAAATTATTATATTGTATGTTCCTCATGTTTATCTAATGAGTGTAATGGAATGAATCATTAACGGGGGAGAATAAATTTATATAAATATTATCGGTAACTCGAATAATCCCACAAACAATTACTAATGTTTTTATCATATTTATAAGGGAACAAAAAAATAATAAAACTTATGTGATTTATAGTGGTTTGGGGAAGAAGAATTACCATATACACACAAACAATTCTATTTATAAATTAATGATGAATTTCCATAGGTATATCATATTTTTATAGACGTTTAAAATTATGTGAAAGGCACACCAACCTGTTATAAATTGTTTCAAAGATATTTTATTAGGCTCTCATATTTTACCATAATGATCCACAATATTTACACACTTATAAAATTGAGTAATATTTTAAAAGAATGTTGTAAATTAAAGATACACATTCAGATAAAATTTTCAATATTAAAAATAATGAGTGGTTATTGTAGGAAAATAGTTTAAATTCAACATATATCCACATAAGAACATCTAACTCCATTTTATTTATACATTAAATAAGGGAAAACTTGTGTCTATATTCTTGGAAGATAACATAGAACAACTATTATATATTCTAGTGAAAATTATTTTTCATTATTTATATGTAAATATATTTTTCAAGTGTACTTATTTACTATATTATATTATATTGAATTTTAGACTCTATATATAATCCAAATGACATGATTATATAGAATACTAAAAAAAGGGAAGATTATTATATTTGAATGTGACCTTTGTTTCTAAAAATATAATTTATAGAGATCCCTATGGATTATAACCTAAATATTCATTACATCTAAATGAATTTATGTGTATATGTGTTTTATTAATTTCATAATACATTTTCTAAAAATCAAAATTTTCAATAAAATTTTGTTGGTGAGGAAATTCTTTATTTAACTATTTTGGAAATAAATTCCTTGAATGAGTGAGTTAATGCCAGTAATATAACTAAATTGAATTTCTAAAACATTGAAGCTAGTTTTATTCACTTCTGTTAATTTCTGAAATAATAAAATTTGAAATTATTTCAAAATGACAAAATTTAAACATTAAATAATATTTTCAATTTTCAAGGAATTTATGTACATTATAATAGAATATATTTTATATTATATTTTATATCTTATTATGATAATCCAAAAACTCTATCTTAAATCAATTATAGATATCATATTAAAAATCATTTCTTCATATGATAATTATATTTTTATAGGATACATGAACTTAAAAAAATTAAACCATAATATATTCATCATTCATATATGAAAATACTCACCTATAAGATATTTTTGGATAATTTACATCATTGGATATAAAAAATAAATTGGGAAATTGTTTTTCAAATCAAAATTTCATTTATTATTATAGAAAATAGAATTCAAGACGGTGTAATGAAATAAAAAAACATATAATAAATTAAAATATCATATGAAACTTTACCCAATAAAATGATATTTTCAATAGTGTATTTCCATGAATAATGAAACATAAAATTAATTAATATTCTAAATAATTAAATAATACATAATAAAATTCATCATTTCCTAAAAACAATTAAGAAATGTTTTCTGGTAATAAAATAGAATTTTGTAAAATAAAAAAAATAAAATGATAATATATAATGGACCAATAGTATTATGACCTAAAACATCCCCCTTTTGATAAAAGACAATCCCATTATAATTTAAACGGAAAAATATACAAATTATTTCCTTGAAAAAATATAATATCAGATATGATTTTGTTTTGTAAAATAATGATTAAGATGTTATTTTTTGGTCCATTATATTATCTATAAAGACCATTAAATTTCAAGGAAATTTATTTCTTAATTTCATTGAGATTTTACAAAGTACGCAATTTCTAACGACACCTGATTCCGAGTCCCGGTGTGCCCGAAATAAGTTTCCGATGTTTTTCTCGGGTAAGTTCAGGGAATAGACGAGCGGGTTTTTCTAGCAATTGATCATGTGCTCATAATTGAAATCTGAGGGAAATGATGGAACCGCAGCACCAGTAATTGCTTAATAGGACCTTTTTTGGAGATGTGTTTGCTTGGGAGGAGTTGATAAAAGTTGAGGATTAAATGTGAAGAAAATAAAATTCTGGTGCAATTTTATATTCTATATCTAAGTGGTTATATCCTAAGTGTGAGAGTTGGGGTGGGACCCACTAGTTCCTAACTACTCTTGTTAGGATATTTGTGTGGTGGCGCCCACATAAGCCCCACCCTTCACGTTCCCCATAACCCCTTAAACTCCCCATTAATCCTCCTTTGTATTTAAGTGTGTAACTTCTCTTTTTCCCACTTCCCCTCATTAAACCATGCCAACAATTATTCAATTAATTGAATTAAGTATTTTATTTCTGTAATTTGAACCCATGACCTGTTATAATAAAATAAGAGGAGCTTATTTTATTTTTTGGGGGTTAGTTTTGTTGTGTTGATAAAAGGGAGGAGAGAGCTCTGGCTTTGGAAGAACTTCATCTTTCCAGAAGAACGTCTCCACTTCGACGAAGAACGTTGACTCGGCGGTTCCAATTTTCTCCATCCTCTTCTTCTTTCGCAAAAAGGAAGGAGATACAGAAGATTATGTAAACAATGCCAACTTCTATGATGCTTGACAACTGCAAAACTTCTTTGAGGTAGGGGTTAGTTACATTCATGATTAATTTAACGTTCTTCGTTAATTAAATTGGCCGCTTATTATTGACATAACGGGAGGAGACCGGACCGCACAAACACGGCCGATCCTCCTCCCCTTTTTATTGTTTATCTTCATTGATGATTTTGGTGAAGGTGGCGCGATGTCGTAGCACCGTGCCTGATCGAAGAGAACCACGGCCGGAGCGGGCCGCGGCTGAGGAGCGGGCCCAGAACCCCTATATTCGGACCGTTTTCGCATAAACGACCATAACATGAGTTTTGGACATCCGATCAACACACTGTCAGTTGCGTAGGATTACTTGGATCGATATGGTAGTTTTGGTATATTACACTCACGGTTTCAGAAAACATTGGGTATGTCTGGGTTGGTCTGAACACGAAACCAACAGGGCCCTCGGAGCAGAAACACTTATAACTTGAGTTCCGGACGTCCGATTGATGTGTTGTTGACATTGTTGGATTCCTCTTGATGAGACGCAAATTTTGGCAAACTTCACCTAAGGTTTGGATGCAGTTGGAGTTTGGCCGTGTTGGATTGTACCCAAAACCCATCCTGGCCCCTGGAATGGAAAAGCCAATAACTTTCAGACCGGACGTCCGTTTGATGAACCGTCAGCGGCACTGGTAATCACGTTGAGAAATGGTCTCTATGAGTATACCCTATGAGTGTTCGGGTTATAATCGAGATACAGTTGGGTTGGATTTTACACAAAACCAACCGGGCCCCCAGGACAAAAAAGCTAATAACACACAGACTGGGCGTCTGATTGACACGCAGTCTGTTGTGTTGATATTCCTATGACGTGGTAGACCATTGGGATACTTCTTCATGGGACTTTGTGATACATGTAGTATCGACCAGTAGCTCATGGAGCGGACCCTCCTGATGACGAGCGATCAAAATTGAGATACCTAGTAGCTAGATAAGCCTTGACGATTGATGATCGATCGACTCAGAGTGTTTCGGATAGCCCAGTGGGGAGCGCTTGGTTGTAGCGGTAGACCCATGGTGGAGGAGAGCTTGGTTGTAGAGGTAGACCTGTGGTACTCCACAGAAGGAGTTCCTCTGTCAGCTATGAGGGGGTGCGATTGGTTGTAGTGGCAATTCCATGGTGGGAAGCACTTAGTGGTAGCAGCAGGCCCAAAGTACTCAACAGGTGGAGTACTTTAGCAGTCCAAGGTTTGTGGGAAGCGCTTGGTTGTAGCGGCAGACCCACTGTACTCGATAGGTGGAGTACATCACATTTCTACTCTATAACAATAACATATAACATCATCATGTCCGAGGATAAATTCATTAGATCATTATAAGAAACAGTTGATTATTTTTCAAATGGTGGTGATATTGGTCTATATAGAATTGTATTTATAAACTCAAATTATTATATTATAACTTCTTAAGATAATAAATGTCTATAATTATAAACTTGACTTCTTATAAAACCAATTTAGGGATTCTTGATTGATCAGTTGTAAAATTATTCATTATATATGAGTGATGCTTTCACAAATAATTATTAAATAAATATAACATTTTATAGAATTAATATAATGATCAACTATATAAAAAAATACATCCTTGTAATAATCAATAATAGATAATAATACTTTATTAAAAATAATATACACAATACCTTTATATAAGACAAGAGGATATGGTTCCTATAGATAGTGTATACTTATAGATTTCATAATCATGAAAGGTTTCTCAACATATTTTTAGTCATCAAGACCAACATGGACAAATATTTTAAGACATCCTCCCTTTTCATCTTTAACAAATTTTAGATATTAATATAATAGTAATTATTGATGATATTCTAGTCGCTACAAATTAAGATGGTAAATATTTTTGTTCACATCAGCTTCGGATGGAAGAGTCTTTAACTTAACAACATGAATAGATATTAGTCTTATAATATACGAAATAAGATATACATTATCTTAGATGATTTATAGATCTTCTGCAATACTCAAATCATAATTAAAATTATATTGTGTGGTAAAAAATAGAATAATACATTATTGATTCTTATCTTGAGAAATAAAAGCTCATATTTTATATTCACCCATAGTTTCCTCAAGAAATCATTCCTAAAAAAATATTTACATTAAATTATTACTAGATAAATAATAGGATGTTAAATATCTTTATAATCAATTTATCTTGCTCATATTCTCACTGGCAGAGGATCAGTATCCATAGATTCCTCTATTTTATGCAGATCAAATTCATCATCAGCAGGTGTCTCTCCCTAAACAATACAATGGATTTCCTCAATTTCTTCAACAAAAGGGTAAATAATTTCTATAATATTGAAAAAAAGTTTTCCACTATTTGATAATAAAATCTCAAAGAGTGTTCAATCATTGGAAAATAGTTTCCATGACCCCATTGAGCACTATTCTAGTATTCTCAAATTTAATAGTGACATTTCTACAATAAGAATCCAAAATCCAATTTCTTCGGTAGGAATAAAACATATATCTATGTATATACATTGATTGATTAACATTTTTCTAATATATAAATATATAGAGAGGAGGAATATAGAAACATAGAACTTTTTAAAATTCATCAATTCTCATAATAATCTTAGTTTTGATAAACTTATACTAAACCTTTCATTGATCCACTTAATATTATACACTTATTTTATATTATATGGTATATCCAAAAAATAAGTACATGTATCATCCATATTGACATTATGAATTATAATTATTAATGAGTTAAAATCAACTCTTTATTCATGTGAGAAACAATGTACCTTAGAAAACTACACATAGGATATAAAATATATCTTCCAATTTTATTTTGATATATATATATCCATATATTCCTTTAATTTGATTTAAGTATTATCATATAAATATATAATTTAATTAGAATCAAAGGAATTAGTTATAATTTTTTTAAAAAGATACTCACATCATTTGAAGGTAACCACATTTTTTATTAATAAAACTATTTAGTAATGCAATGAAATATTTATAGCTTATTCCCCATAAACATTCAAAAATCATTTCTCTACTTTATACATTTAAATATTATATCATATATTATTTATAAAATTTCCATTTACATAAATAATGAGGTTGAATGAGTTTTTCAGTACATTATTTGGACAAAAAGGGTTTGGATTTTGGTGAAATGATGATCAATGTTTTCTAACAGTTCAGAATATTCATGTCACTAAGAATTTTCAATAGAATATATAGAATTTTTTTAAAGGATACATGATATAAAATAAAATATATTTGAAAAAAATAAATTTTCTTGTCTTACATTTTTTCTCAATACCTTAAATAGAAACACTAATAATAAATATGGACATTGACGAATTATAGAGAATGTAAATAAAATTAATAATTAATCAAATATATAAAACTGAAACTAAAATGAAATTATTTAAAATTAATAATTCCTAATTATATATTAATAAAAACAAAATAATTGGAAGGACATATTATGTTAAATATCTTTACTAAATAATTTTTATTAAAAACATATTAAAGGGAAATATCAATATTTTAACAAGTGCTCTAAAGAAATGATGTATCATATCTATATAATTAGTAACCAAATAATTAATAATATTTTTTTATACTATTAAAACTGTAGTTATCATATCTTATTATGAAATAATTATAATAAAATCTATATTCCAATATGTATTTTATCAATAAACCCAAAGGAAAAACCTACTATTAACAAATGGTTAGCTTCACCTATTGATAATTTTAAACAAATGTATTTTTAATTAACCAAGAAGAAATTTTTTTTCGTATGTATTAAAGTATCTAGATGATTTTTTCTAACTAGTATAAAAATTCAAGAATCATCATCATAATATAACGCTAAATCAATATCAACTATTTAAAAAAATTAATGATATATAATCTTTTCCTGTAAAATACATTAAAATTGTTTCAGATGTTTTTAAATGAAAATTCATATGGGTAGATTGAAGCCATGAAATCAAAAAATATAAATATATAATATCTAGCTTATATTCATTTAGAAAAATTAATCATACAATTATTCCTCTATAATGTTTGTATCTTTTTTGTTTTCAAACTTTATCCAATTTTTTATAAACATTGGACTTCATAGGAGTTAATTATTTATTACTAGTTTCAAGTGCAATTTTGTTTTAATAAATCACATATTTATTAAACTTGGATTATTTTAATCAAATAATATTTTTGAAAAATCTAGGAAGTATGGGTAATGTTCAACAAACCTATAATGTGCCTTTAAAAAATTATAAATTATTTTTAAAAAATAATTAAAATGCGTTTTATTTTTTAAGAAAAAAATAAAACATAATCCAAATATATTACAATAATTACTCTATATTGTATATAATTTTTATTAAATAAATTTATTTCAGAAGAAAGACACAATAAACCCATCTGATATAATAAAAGAACATAGTTTTTGATATAAAGATTTAGGTGCTTTTTTGATACCACACAAATCCTTGTTTTTTTAAAAACTAAAATTTAAAAATAATGGTCTTTAGAACCAATATGTTGTTAAAAATACACTACAAAAATAAAAATTTCATTTTTAAATGAAAATTTTTCATCCATATAATAATACAATAAATCTATATATGATACATATTTTAAGGTATTTTAATTTATTATAATCTACAAACAGGTGGAAGAAATTTTTCATAATATATTTCTTCATCATGATTATATCCGTTGGAATTAAATATTGTATTATTCATAGTGATCACAGAATGATAATCATTAAAATTTATAAATAGAAACTTATATCCATTAATTTGACAGTTATAGGGTATAAATACCAATTAACCCAACTTTTTTATTTTGAGGTGGTTTAATTTTTTTTACATATAATGTTACTAATTAATAAAACAAAACAATTAATATATATATTTAAAATTTATTTCAGAAAAATGAAAAAAAAAACTTATCATTATTTCATAATAATATTTAATTAATAACCCCTTCATATTTGATTTATATTACAATAACAAATTTATTGAATATATGGGACCTGGTATCTATTTATACCACAATTTCTAGTTCATAGTTTCATCTCTTTTACGAATTTAATTTCCGAGATCTTATAACATATCATCATATATTTGTTTGATAGAAATTTTTAAGTCTAAAGTTACATATTGAATCTATAATGTAATGAAAATTATTATTTTTATCAAAATGACATGTTTTATGAAATTCAACATGAGTATAACATTAAAAATACATTAATTTTTTGAAAAAACTATAGTACATTGATTAAGAAGGAAAACATTGAATGATTCCTTCATCAGGTTATTGATTAATCATTATAATTTTTTATCTTATTTAAATATGTAAACATTTCATCTGAAATCATAATTTATAATACCTTTGGTTTTAATTTATTCTGTAATTTATTTTTTTTGTTATGATATTCTTTATAAGATATTTTTCGATAACAAATAGTGTATGTTTTACAACTTAAGACCAAAATTGAGTGGAAAAGAATATTCTCAAAACACAATTATTTGAATTACAAAAAGAAAATACTACTTACTTCAATAAAACAATTGTGTTGATGTATTTTCTGTGTCCAGATGTTAGGATCAATGCCATCATTTTAGTACGAGGAACTGGATTCATTTTTCTAAAATTTTCCCCATTATAACTTATCAAAGATTAAATATTAATGAGATTATCATTATGATGAATATTTCAAAAATAAATAAGATTTTAATAGGTTAATAATATCTTTCTCAGGAAAGGAAGACAAATAATTCATGAAAAAAAATAATAATAAAAAATATATGTTTCCCTAATCATTTCTATTATATAATTTCAAATTGGATAACCTTAAAGAAGATAGGGTGGTTTGGAAGAAGGTCCTTATATTGTTTGTTTAAAATATTATTTATGTTTCATTAACATTTTTCAACCATAACATTGTATATTCGTATATAATTTTTATAGGAAATAAGAACATGTATAATCAGATATAATTACATTAGTGAATCAATTTTACAATATCAGGGAATACTATTTAAAATATGAGGTTTAAAACATTAAACATCGAAATTGTTCGAATTTTTTACACATCAAATGATGACCTGTTGTTAAAAAAATTTGTTTCTTAGTACACAAAATTTAATATTTTTATTTAAAAAAACATTAAAAAAATTACATGACGAATAAATAAAAATTCCATCATAAAAAAGATGATAAATACATATTAATATGATCTTCAACCCATCAATATAATGTAATTTATTTCGTAGAATTTATTGATGATATGAAAGAGTTAAAATGGGAATAATTTTTCCTTTGGCATTGTGACAAAATGATATATTTTCCTCTATCAATATTATATAGTGAGAGAAAATTAAAAAAAATATCCACTCAAAAGTCATCAAATTCCAATATACCAAGTCAATTTTTTACTTATATTTTTCAAAAGATTATTATTAAAAAAATTAATTAAGAAGATTTTATGGTACCCAAATTCTCTTATATCATAAAATGTTTTCTGAAAAAGATTTCAATACCCAAAAGTATGTATAATTTTTTTAGAAATAAAATTAGATAAATTTATAGAAATAGTTACCTCTATTATCCCATATTTAGGAAGATATAATATAAAACATATTTTTTTAAATTGAAAATTTTTTCTATAGTGAAAAATATATATTAGAAATATTTATATTTTATGATTTAACCACAAAATAGTTTTTGTGAATCATAGGTTTTAACCATTAATTGTTTTTAAAAATATATCATTATGTTTTTTTATTACATAGGATTTGAGATATAAATATTCATACCTTACTAAAAACAATAACAATAAAATTTTTATTTTTAAACATGACAATTATTTATTTTGTTTTAATATCCCAGAAAAAACAAATGAATGTTGACACATATTTTTTAATATTTTTTTAGAAATATATTTATATAAAAACTATATATTATTCATGAAAAATTATATGACTTCTTAAGAGTATTTTTAATTTCTTTCTTGGAACAATAGATTTCATTTAACATAGAATAATACTCATTTAATTATTTTATATTATTAATATTATATTTAGATTCAGAAAAATTATCTTAAAAAGAATGAACCACCCCATCTCATTACTTGAAGAACATACATTCCTTTGTATATGATACATATATTTTAGAATTCAAACCTTAGTGATTACTATATTTCTCTGAGGCACTCCATGTAACATTCAATTCAATATACTACTTCTAATATTTTAATTTCTATGTTTTTACATAGTTCAATACTATTTATTTTCATTTTGTTGGTTTAAATAATGATTGATATAGCTAATATTCATAAAAAAATGGTGTTATTCCTATTTTATTTACATTGAAGATTTTATAATTGATAAATGATCTAATGACTCGGTTTATCTAACTATAATTTTTTTGAACAACGCGGAATATTTTTAAAACAAAACAACTGGATCTAAATGTATTGATTTCACTTTATTAGATGAAAATATATGTGATAAAACATTGTTTTCATAACATATTTTTATCTATATTCTACTAATGTTTTTTTCATTTTTTAAATGTTATAATTCACTATCTCATCATCAATCTCATGATCATGAATCATGAGTTAGATTAAGATATATTTTATATTAAAAATTGTTATAACTATATAACACCTAATAATAGGAATGTTTCTACCCAATTTTGGTGATAGAAAATTGATAACAATAATATCTTGATCATTTATTGAAAATGATATCCTAATGAATCCACATTTATATAATTTATTCTACCTTCTATTCAACTGATAAATTCTATCAAAATCAATCATTTTGAATATATCAATCGTCAATTGGATAATATTGTATATTTTTTACCTTAAATTATAAATGACATCATAAACTAAAAATAATGTTTTCAGTATTTAATATCATTTTTAAAATTAAAAAAATAGTGAAACTACTCTAGACAAAATCAATATAAAATATCATTTATAGTGTTAGAGTTTAATACAAATTATTCTATCTATGGTATAATCCTATTTCATTGGTTCAACATTATAAAATACATTATGACTGATTAATTTATGATAAATATTTACTCTAATATATTTTATATAGATAATAATTTATGCCTTTTAATATCCATAGATTTTTCCATTGAAATATGTAGCCTTGGAAATATAAAAATCATCTTAATTATTAACTATTATATACATTTTAAGATCATATTCATGAATTAATTTTTTTAGTGTACAGAAATAAATATTCTATAACACTTATATCAACTATTTAGCGATAGGGAATTAAAAAATGTTCATAGAGGGGGGATTATTGTCTTTAAAACACAATCCCACCCAAAACATACCCCTAAACAATTATTAACAATTTTATCAAAAATATTTTCGAAAATTAAATATAAATAAAAAACATAGAGAATTTATAGTTTTTTAGGCCACAAAAATTCCCTAGTTAACTCCTACAATTCACTCCTTTTAAATATATTTAATTTCACTATGAATGTCCTTTTCATATGGACCTTCATAGTTGAGTGCATGAAACCAAATCCTGTAACATAAAGGTGAATAGATATATAAAAGGGTTACCCATTATTATATGACCTATCATTGTCCTCGATAATCTCAGTATAATGAGAGGTAAGATAATATAAAAAAATACAATAGAGATACAGATTCAAATGATAGTAGAAATATTGGATTAGAAAAAAAATGTGATGATATTACCATATAAAATAATTATAATTAATCAAATAGATTTATAATATCTATCAACTGTTATTTAAGTGTACTACAATGAAGATGTGTAATTAATATTTATTCTTTATTGAAAATAAAAAATACCTTTTATGTTGAGGATTGTATAGTATCACTTTCGTTTCATATAAAACACAATTTTTCAAGTGTTCCTTATTTCTCAATTTTTATTTGGAATTTCAATATTTGTATATACTATAATATTAAGGGGAATATATAAAAATCTACAAAGGTAACATTTGTTTTTGAATGTGTCCTTTTATTATAAAATGGATATCAAAGTTGTTGTTACTAAATATAATATTTTCTTCATTGGAACTGTAAAAACACAAGGAAATAGACGTATTATATTTGAATCCCTTCAATTTATGAAAACCAACATTTATTAAAACAATAAATATAGGCATGAATTTCACTTCATTTATAATAATGGTAAAAAATACATCAAAAGAGTGAATAATTACTGTTAAAATACGTACATGAAATGACTATATCATTAAGCGTAAATTTATCCATAGTATTTAAATTTTTTCATCAATATGATGTAATATGTAGTGTGATGCAACACATTAGACATAAAAGAATGTGTTTACATTGATTTAAATCATTAATTTTTTATAATAATATGACAATTTTGACATTTCCCCCCTTTATAGGACAAGATTATCACTATAAGAAAAATGAAATCAAATTACTATAGTATAAATGGATCTTGAAATGATAATTTGATCATTTATAATAAATGACGAGTCCCAAAACACTAATGAGAAGAATATATTTTACCATGTATGTTAATTATCCTATGAATTATATTGATATAATAATTTATATATCCTTGAATCCAAAATATAGAATGATGATATCAATTTTACCAAATGATTATATCATTGACCTAAATAAAATTCTTTATTGAATTTGAAAATCAATGGGTCTTATGATTAATTAATATATCATATCGTATTTTTAGAGCTTATATTATTTTTAGTACAAATATTATTAATACATGAAAAAAACCATAATATTCCAAATATATAATATTACATTAGAAAATAAATAATTTATGGAAAACCATTATGATTTTATTTTCTTAAAAAATGTGTATAATTTTTGGAGAACAATAACATCTGAAATGAGATGATATATTTGGAAAATGATAATTATTTTGAACACTTCCTGACATCACACAATAGATCATTACCAAATCCTAGAATCAATGGTTTATGTGAGGATATCAATATAAAATTTAAGTTCAAATCCTTTAGTGGAAATTAAAATTACATCAAGCGAGCCCTGAGTCCCAAGACAATTATAAGATGTAATTTTTTTAATATTTACATTTAATAAAAAAATTAGGACATATATCCTACTCTTTGATTCCAAAAATCTATGATTTTGTTAATTGAAAAATACAGATCTCTTTTCACACCACTTTTGATACACACAGATCATCTATTTTAATACATATCCGACTGAAAGTAATACATTGATTAAAAAAAGGGAAATTTTATATTTGATCATAAATAATGAACTGAAAATTAACATGTAATAAGAAATAATCATATTATAAAATGGTATGTGTTTAAGAAATACTCATGAATGTTATAAGCTACATTTTATGTTTAAACCACTATCATTTTTCTAAGGAGTATAAATGGTAGAGCTCAGTTAGGAGAAATATTAAATGAAGTAAAAGAAATGGTTTATGAATAAACAGAACTAAATAAAATGATAGGTACCATATTATCGTGTATGGATTATGAAATCTTTAAATATTAATGGGGATAAAATAATTGATATTTTAATCACACGTCTCTAGTAGGTTAATATGAAAGATACACACACCCTCAATGTTTATGTTTAATGAGAATAACACTAGTAACTACAATGTAGAATAAAAACTCAATTGTAATAGAGGTGATTTGGATTAATACATTTTTTTGAAACAATAATTTTTGATTATATATTATATGAAATTAATTTTATGTTAGCCTCTTTTAGGGAAACAAATATTTTAGTGTTTTATTCTCAAATAATTTAATGGATAAATTAAATCCATGCATGGAGTTTACTTCAACCAATAGACTGCAAGTTTCGTATCAGTTCAGGATAGTAGTACAACAAAAATAGAAAATATAATGACACATGTAATGTGTGTTTTATATAATATTGTGTAAATAATTGTATTCTATATTTAATAGTAGATATATATAAATTAATACACTCCTCATTTAGTTTATTTCTCCATTTCAATTGTAAAAACTGGGCTATGATGAAAACACAGACACCACACCTTAATATGGTCATCTGGTCCCAACTCTCTAGGTACCACAAGTTTACTTAATGATATATTGTCAAATCCATGGGGCCCACACATAGGCTTAAAAATAATTGTAAATATGGTCAGCATGAGTCATATCATTTAGTTGTTCGACCCTTCATCATTACAATGTGTAATATAAATATTACAAGATGTAGATATTAATAATTGAGGATAATTTAATTGTAATATTGTCAAAAATACCTAACTATATATTGAGTTAACATCGAAATATATATTTTAGGTTTATCAATATTTTAATAATCTACATTTTTAGAAGGTGTTATATTAGATTTCAATGTACATTTTAATAGATATATAGAAAAATAGACTAATCATTTTTTAAATGTGGACATGTTGAGAATATTTATTGTGAATTTATAATGAAATAGCCCAGATACCAAGGTACACTAATACCTAAGATTACACTGACATCACTTAATTGGTGTTCTAGATCCCCACAAGTTGGAGAGTAGAACCTTACATTCTAAAAGATAAAGAAGGAAATGATTTGTCCACAATAACGAAGATGAAATAGAAACAAGTAATTATGAAAAAATGTAGTCTTCTAGAAGATAAAATACCAGAAGTAAAATGGTAATAACAAAACTCAAACATTAATTCAAAAATTACTCTAAGGTTAATGTAAATATCATATGTCCTAATATAAAAACAACTCTACGACTAGAAGATCAGTTACAACTGCAACCAGGGTAGTGTAAAATTCCCCTTCCTCAAAATTGGAATGGGAAAATCTATAACTTTACAAGGGAAAAGGTAGATTGTATGATAAATTCTCAGTAGTGTTTCACCATGTCTTCCTTAATTAGATACCATAACAAATAAACTAAAACACTATTTCAGTTTAAAAAAAACAGGTATGGAAATAAATTTTCATACTCAAAACCAAAAATTATTTTCAATTAAAATGATAGAAAATATTCTAAATATATTTGAAATGGATATTATAATAAAATACTTTATATAAATCATTAGGAATGAAAAAATTTATTTACAAAAAAAATTCATATATTTTATTAAAAAATCACAAAAATGAAATTGCTTATCTTTCAAGAGGTATGATAGTTCCTAGTTATGATATAATCATACACTTATATCTATGATCAAAACAATTTTCACACATGTACCTCTTTCTTAGGTCTTATGAATTTCTATGATTAATTCCACGACTCATGTTTATGATATATTATATGTAGGTTTTGGATTTAATTTTTTTTCTTAACGTAATCATATCATTATTCAAATGTTATGTCAAAATATCATTTTCTTTCCCTTATTGAAAATCACAAAAAATAATTTACTATCCTTGATTTATGTAGGTTATGATGTTACAAATAATGTATGAAATTTACAAGAAGGTTTGAAGTTATGTTGAACATATTGGGAGATGATATAGTTCACTTATAGAGAAGTTATTTATGAATCCATGTTTGCAAGCCCAATAGAATTCATGGATTCTGGAATAGATAATTATTTTTATAATGAATTTTATTCTATTATTATGTAATATTTTGGTTTTATAAGATCGGGTCATTATAGTACATATGAGAGAATGTAATTTTTTATTCTTCAGAAACTATTATGAGAAAAAGTAGTGATGATCCCAAAAGACAAATATATATATATATTATAAAATCCAAATGTTTTTTATGGATGATATTATATGGATTTAGTATAAATGAATACCTATATGGATACTAATAGTTTATGTGTTTTTTTACATATGCATTTAGTGTATAATACCCTAAAAAAGTTGGTTAGGTATATCCCATCTATGATTCTATTGAAAAATCAATATTCCCATACTGAACATTAATTTTTACTCAATTAAAGAATATTATTTGTTTAATCATCATTTCATTATGAATCTTAATGAAGTATTTGAATTGATTATAATCTAATATGACCCAAGTTAAACCTATGGTTTAATCAACCAAGAAGATGTTGTCACGAATTAATCATCCTAGAAATTATTTGTCATAATTATTTGGTTTCCTACTATGAATAGTTTTTGTTACCCAATTCATTTTAGTTTTATTGAATGGTATGAAAAATTAGGAATTGAGTTGACATTGATTTTGATATATAGTGTGTTTGTGTGACACCCCAACCCTAGAAGCCTAGAGTTAGTGCATTCTTTTAAATCATTTGGATGATTACAAGTAATCCAATCACAAATGACCAATTAGTTCAAAATTATTGAAATATACATTATATACGTGAACCATACATAATAATTCAAAACATAATATGTAAAATATATAATTAATTGATAATTCCATTATTATAATAGCTTGACATTACATATAAATAAAATAACACTTCTTATTATTCTCAAACGTGTTTCATGTCGCTTATTCATCAATTTAATGGTATTTTAGTTCCCCACTTATATTTTGGTATGTCATTATGTGATTAATTGTATTACAGAGACCATAAGGGCCACATAGAATATAGATAAGGAGTTAAATAAATGGTCATGTTATATTATGTAAACTTTATGTTTAGTACTAATTTTCCAAAGACACTAAACGTTTATATTATGGGATCAGAAAACATTTATGATGATTATCATTAAAATTATTTTATAGTAATAGAAGAAAATGTTGGGTCTGTATTGTATGTTTCATTGCATGGTTTCATTAATTTTGGAATTAGGATTAGAGAACATTAGTAAAAACCCATATTATAAGACTACACATATGTAAACAGCAAATAATATTTGTTTTATAAAATTTCAAAACATTGGGGTTCCATATGTTATCTCTTTAGAGTTAATTTCACAATGGAAGAATTTATTTTTTCATGACTTGTTGCTAATGTATTTGTCAAACATTTTCTATTTTTTCAATTGGTGGGAGCCTAAAGAAACCATGCCAAAAACATGTGTGAGGGATAATGACATTATTTCCCAAAGGACATCCCCAATTACATTAGAGTGGGAGCTCAAAATTTTATGGTTTTTGTTACCTAGCTATCCTAGGATTTAAAAAATTAACTAAATAATGTGGAACATAATACATCACTTATGTGGGAGAAATTTGATTTCAATTATTCTATGTGGAAACAACCACTGATGTTTATTGGAACACCTGATCTAATTATCATAGAATAATGGGTCAGTTCAATAGATAATATCCTTTCATTGATTCATTGTTCTGAGATAAAATAGTTGACTCAGACTGTTTATCATCTATATGGAGAGGATGATCAATGATGGGAATTGATTATGAACACTAAGATTAAGGAACAAATTTAAGATATGGATTGAGAAGACATGATGATAATGTTTCCTAAAAAACAAACTCCCTAAAACTCTTCTAACAATATGGATATTGAATTCATAGAGCATAAGAAAAAGGTTGGTGAATCTATAATGGGATACGTTGAATATTACCATAACCAGACAAGGTACCATTCAAGTTCTATTATTAAATATAATAGAAAAATAGATAGATTCAATAGTGGTTTGAGACGACACCTTTTCAAGGATCCAACAATTCAAGACTTCGGTAGTTATGTATATGTCGAGTTATGTTCTTTCAAAGTGGATATGGAGTTTATTGAATAGTCCCATCACTATATAAATATGAAATAAAACATGGTGTTTTAATAGTGGCGTTCTAGTGAAGAATGTGAAAAGAAATATCAATAATCACCTGTCATAAATTTTTAAAAAATCATCATTATATGATTTTAAAGGGGACAATGAAATGATTCAAGTGTGGTAGAGAAAGAAAATAAGCTCATGAATGTCGAAGAGACTGGAGGAATCTAGAAAATTTGATGGATGAAAGGAAAAAACAACCTATGTTTTAGTGCGTTAACTATAACTAAAATTGAACTCCGCAAGACATTGGAGTAAACCAAGAGTCCTTGTGGGTAATTATTGTCAGTAGCATCAAAATACAATGGATCATGCAGAAGAATATTCCATCACTACTATATAGATAGTTCTTGATAATGATGTGGTTATAGGTATTATGGTTATTCATTAATGAATCGTAAACATACTATTTGACTCTAGTTTTATGTATTCATTCTAATCATGCATGATTAGTAGATAAATTCATACACCACCATAAAATTTGGAGGTTAACAGATTTGTGAGAACAATAAATGGGGAAATTATTTCATCCGATTTATATAAATCCCCCCGTTAATTTTTTTGGAATGAAACTCTCATAAAATCTCATCTTACTTACATTGGTGGTGTTTGATGATATATTAAGAATGTATTGGATATCTTTATACAAATATAAAATAACCTATTGGGAACGAGAGATCACTCTTCACCTCCCGAGGCATCCTCTAATTCTGTACTAGTTTGAGGATGAGGTTGAATATATTCCATATCCATTTTCTCACATGTTGATATTATTGCCTTTTGAGAAATCAAAACTAACTCAAATAATTGAGACAATTGGGATAATCATGCCAGAAGAAATGACCTTTTTGAGGGAATACACTGATGTGTTCGATAATGAATTTCATGGTCTTTTTCTAGACTGAGAGGATGAGTTTTCAATTGAATATTCTATTAGATATATATCTATACCAGACACCCCTTATAGTGGTTTCACCATTAACTTGGAGGAACTGAAAAATTATTTATAAGAGAACATGGAAATTGGTTTTATACACCCAAGTGATTCACCATGGGGTTCACCATTCCTCTTCATCAAATAGAAGGATATTCCAATGTGTATCTACACTAAATATCATGAGATCAATAATATAATAATAAAGAACATGTCCCCTACCATGGATAGAATAATTTTTCAATCAACTACATGGGATTAATTATTTCACTATGGTGGACCTACAATTATTATATCACCAAATAATGTCTAGATTGAAAGATATTCCCATGACTTCCTTTTGAACAAGGTATTGAAACTATGTGTTAATATTGATTCCCTTAATACTGACTAATTTTCCAAAAATATTCATGGATCTAATGAAAATAGTCTTTAGAGATTACATTGACTAATATTTGATAGTCATTATTGGTTATATAAATATATAAATCAAGTTAATGTAGGAACATGAAGAGAGTTTTAATAATATGCTAAAAACCTTTAGAAATGATAAGATATATAAAAATTGGGGTAAATGTGAGTTCATGATTGAAGAAATATCATTCTTGGGGAACATAGTCTCATTAATAGGAATATATGTGGACCCATCCAAGAGAGATGAAGTTTAATAGTGGATGAGGACAATATCAGTATTATATAAATATAGACAACTCTTTTTGGGATACAATGATACTTGAAATAAGGTCTTAGGATGTGTACTAGTGAAAAATGATAATGTTAAAGGCTATGAATCATGGATGTTGAGAATTCCTAAAAAAAATATCACCCACATGTTATGGAGTGGAATTTTGTGATCATAATATTGAAAATCTTATGAAATTAACTCTATGGGGAGAAGTGACAAATATATACTAATCATAAGAATATAAAATATATATTCAATCATAAGAAGAGTAATAATAACAAGAAAATATTTTTATATGTCGTCAAGTATTATTAATTCTCAATCCAAAACTATCGGGATGAGGCAAATTTAGTGGTGGATGATCTAAGTTCAATGTATCCTATAACATTATCAATGGTTTGAATTGATAAGGATATCATATTTTTATATTGTCGAAGTATAGACATGGGAATCATTAAGGATTGAGCATCATGACTCATTTCTCAAATTATTTCTCAACCATACATAAAAAAAATTATTCTCAATTAAATTATGTGGAAATTTATAAGAATGTGGAATCTATGAGAATGTGCAAAACCTGGAGTTTAGGTTTAATGAGTTATGAATTGTAATATATCGGATTGGACTATACCTACCATTTAATCAAAAGATAAAAAATTTTCTTTTAAATAACTCACAAAAATCAACATTCTCCCATCATTGAGGAAGCATAATGTTTTCTTGATATCTCTAAGATTACAATTTGTGGGAAAATATAAATATATAGATCTATAAATATAGATCAATGTCTCTACAATTTCATCAAGTGAATGATGGATGGAAAATTCAAAAGGGGATGATGAAAATATTACCAATAACTAAATGTCAATGGGAAAATATCACTATGGGCTTTTTTCACCAGAATTTTGAGGAAATACGAATGAAACAATACTATATGGGATGTTGTGGATCGCCTTACACAATTATCTCACATTATCTAAATTTTAGAATAATTATTACTGAATTAAAATTCATTTATATACAACCTAGAATTGTAATGTCTAGTAGGATTAACACTATTGATTATACCCAAACATGATCCAAGATTCACCTCTATGTTTTGGAAAAGTTCCAAAATGATATAAACAAATTGATGAACATTAGTATGAATATCCATTCTCAAACGGATGGAAAAAATGAGTGGACTATTCAGACACTGGATGAAATGATGAGGGAATATTCTATGGACTTCGTATGATGATGGGACCAACATATTCCTCTATATGAGTTCCCTTAAACTGAAATATTCTACTCAAGTATCCAACATCCTCCACATGATGACCTATGTGGGAAAAGATTGATAACCCCACCATGTTGGTACGAGGTTAACTAACATAACCTGGTAGGATATTAAATAGTCGATTAAATGGTGGAAATTTTGAAACCATTCAACAAAACATCAAGACATAACGAATTTTATAAAATAACTATTCCAAAAATCGTTTATGGGAACTATATTTTAATATTAGATACATTGTATTTCTCATATTATTATGGAAGTGTATCATGATATTTGGGAATAATGGAATGCTGAATCCCAGGTACATTATCCCCTTTGAGATTAATGATCATGGATGATATGTGGCCTACTGACTAGTAGTGACACAGACCATGTCTCAAGTACATAATGTTCTCCATTTTTCCCTATTAATAAATTAAATGTTGGATCCATCAGATGTACTGAATCTAGAGGTGGTACATTTGGAAAATAATCTCACTTATGTGGATATTCTATTGATGTTATTGGACTATGTAGATAAATTTATATGTGAGAACAGAATACACCTGGTCAATTTATTATGGAGAAAACATATATATGAAGTGGATGTATGGGGACCAAAGGAAAGGATGAAGGATAATTTCCCTCACATGTCTTCTACATAGTGCTTAAATTGAGATTTCAACGGTGAAATTTCATAAGGGGTAAGATTGTAATGAAGAAAATTTTGATCAATGGATGTTATGTTCTTATAATAATGACATGTAATATAAATAAAATAAAATAAAATAAAATATGGTGAGAAATATAAACATTATAAATTAAGAATGAAAGGAAAAAGTGGTATTTCTAGAAGATAAGGATCACTTTCCATTGGAATACTTACATGGAATTCGGAATAATAATGTAAACATTATGAATTTTAAATAATTAAATCAAATAGTGACCTCATCTATGAATGTGTAATAAAATTTAGGCATATTAAAAATGATATTATTATATTATTATTCCATTATACATAAAAATAATTATTTTAAATATTATTAATTAGGTGTTGGAATTTTTATAATACATAAATTTTTATTTATAATTTTAAAACTAATATCATTATATCTAATGATAAATTATTTTCATAAAAATTATTCATAAATTATGTTTTTACTTTTGATTAAAATATAAATTTATGATACCTTAATTAATTTCTCAACATGTTATAAAATCAATTAAAATATTAAAATCTGGATTTTTCAAGTAAATGGGAATTTAAAATATCATCTAAATTTTTATTGTATAGATAATTATTTTCACATAATTTATTCCATTTTTATATCTACTCATAAAAAATTGTTTTGGGTTAATTATTCAACTTTTTAAAAATAATTTATTTTTTTAGAATAGAAATTTTTTGTAATTTATGGTATATATACATTGTATGTTAAATAAAAATTCCCATGTGTAATTGCTGAAATAATGAAATAACCCATACCATCTTTTCATGTATGTTTTTCCTTTTTCTGGAGTTTTTGAGAAAGGAGGGTTTTCTGAAAATTTTTAAAGTACACATCGTGTACTTTCTGAGTACACACCATGTACTTCGTTGTCGCCCGAGGTTTTGTTTTGGTCGTGTCATGGCCACACATACATCCATGTATAGGTGATGTGGAGGCCACCTAAAGTGGAGTGCGGAAAAGCCTAGTACACGCCATGTACTACAAAAGTATATGTCGTGTGCTTTCATTTTTTCATTAAACGGACCAGGGTCACGTCTTAACCCAAGAAATATCTTCTTCTCTAGTTTCTTCTACCAAGAGTGCTCCATATGGCCGTAGATCTTCGACAAACCCCTGAGCCTCCATCCATTTTCAGAATCGACCATCGTCAATTGCGTTTGAACCGCATCGGGAAGCTCTTCTTTCTCCTCGGGCTTTGTTTTCCAATTCCTCATATTTTGAAAATTATCATGGGTTGAACGTTATATGGTTTTTCTAAGATCTAAGACATTCCAAGGAGATTCAAGCCTCAATGTTCGAGTATATCGATCTCCTAACATTGAGGTAGGTGGTTTTTTACTTTTTGTAGAAAGTATTTGAATATTTTTTGCATATTCAACCAATACCCTTGAACGTGGTATTGTGTGTTTTCTGTTTTTTCCTTGTTGTTTTCTTTCTTTTATAATATGCTTGAGTAGAGGTTATTGTTTGTGAATAGGGTAATTTACTATGCTTTGGATGCTTTTCCCATGCATTTTTTGCATGTTTATGACCGTTTAGTCTAGTTTTTCCTATTATGCTATTGCCAGTTCCATGCCTTGTTGTTGGATGGTATGACTATTCTTCCATGATGAGTTACTATAGATGCTATCCAAGTAGTTCTTGAGGATACTTTGTCCGTTACGTGATTTGATACTTGCTGACTTTACACAGGGCTGTGGGAACCCAGTGTCGTAATCCATAGGGAGCATGGACGTAAGGGCTTCTCCATAGTGTCTTTAATTTACGATGAGAGACCACAGGTGGAATTAACGTTGAGTTTTTCCTTAGATTGTCTATAGTTCATCGACATGGGTGACATGGGTAATGAGACATTGAGTGCTTCCCCAGATCGCCTTTAGTATGATATGAGACTATAGGGGGAATCGACAGTGTGTGCTTCCCCAGAGAGTCTATTCTTTAGATGAACAAGAGTGGTGAGACTGTGTGTGCCACCAGGAGGGTTGGTAGTTTTTTTAGGTTGAACCATAGGGGTTAGGCTGTGGAAACTACCCATAGATTACATATCTTTTCTACTTGCTTGAGTGGTTGTTTCCTTGTTTGTAGGTTATATGCTAGAAACAGTTGATTATTTGTTGTCTAGTACTTCCCAGTTTAATGATTTCTATACTTTAACATGCCATATATTCACTAACTGTTAGGAAAAATCGTTGGGTGGTTACCTACTGGGAATTTGTCTCACAGCATGTTTGGGTCATTCTTTTGGCACCAAATAGATTATGTTGTTGTAGGTATAGATAAGGGCAGGCTCCCTTCTACTTTTGGTTCTTGAGTTCACTGGAGATGGAGAGCATGGGACCATTCCAAGGCATGCGATGCAGCTAGAGTTTCTGTTTACTTTTTCTACATTGTTTCTGAGTTGTATTTCAGCACGTTGTTGTGTTTTCTTCTTTCCTTAGATAATTGTACCAGCTGCATCACTATCATGATTACTATATATTCATTGCCTCCACTATTTAGTTGCGGTTATCATATGTTTTTTACTACTTCTGTAATGGACTGTTATTTCCTTTTTCTAGTATACCTTACCAAATGAGGGAATAGTTTTTCCAATGACACACCAAGGCCCTCAATTCTAGTCGGAAGCCTTTGGCATTTGAGGAAATGTGCTTGAGATCATATGGTGAACCCGGTACAGGGCACCAGTTGAGTGGCTTTGGATTCAGGATGCTAAAAAGTGGTATCAGAGGGTCTCTTTTTTCTTGACTTATTATATGGAGACTGTATCCAGGGATAGGATGGAATATGTACTTGGTAATGAGTTGTGCCCATGAGTAGCTAACCCGTGTATAGGGAAAATCCATACTACAGTGTTTATTACAATTTTACTGGTTTGCAATTTTACAGTTGATTTGGTTTAACCGTTGGGTGATTCACAAGCTATGTGTTGTTACCGTTGTTTTTATTGCGGCTCTATTTCTGTCGCAACCCGATGTGATGAGGGTATTCCATCTCGTGCATCATATAGGCACTTGTTAGAAATCACATGTCGTGCATTCTTGCCATTCCATCTAGGATGAATTAGCTATTGCATGTTGTTGTTATAGATGTTAAGTAGATTATGCAAGCTATTGTGATAGATGATTTGATAGAATATCTACTGTTTGATAGAGGATTTGTTTGTATAGTAATTTTCTTAAATGGACTCCAAGATTTGGTTCTTGAGGTGTGATGGGTCCTCGTTGACTGGAATTTGGTGGATTACTAACCTATTTACCATGTTTGTGACTTGTATAAGATGCCAAACATTGATTCACGGTGAGTATCGGCCCCCATGTATCAGAATTTGGCACCTTAGGATGTTTTTTTGTGTTTTCTGGGATTTAGAGTAGTTCTGATCTTAAATCCTAGAAAACCCAAGATTACATGATGTGTACTTCATGAATACATGTTGTATAGTTTTTAATCATGTCACTGACTGTGTTGGTAGGGATATGGGGTTATGAAAAATCATGTTAGAACACGTCGTGTACTAGTTTATCAAGCCATGTAGTATGAAATAGGAAACACATCCATGTCACGAACAACATGTCTCATGTTATCTTTTCACATACACGTTTTTTATTAATCTTACACACCGTGTAGTCTAATCTAGGTACCCGGCCATGTCACGAACATCACGGGTCGGTGTTAACCTTTCTCATACATGTCGTGTTTATTTTGATCATGTCGTGTAGTGTCATCCATGTGTCAGGTCGTTCCATAAACAACATGGGCCAGGTATTTTATGTCTTGTACATTCCATTTCTTCCATTAACACACCATGTAGTGTTTTCTTAGAGGAGTTTTGTGGCTTAACCGTGTAGAAGTACTCGGGCAAAGAATAGGATTCAAGTACACGCCATGTGTTGGGACAACACGTCGTTTATATGGGGTGTAACACGACCAGTTTAGGTAGAAGTACATGCCCATGTGAATGACTTAATGGAATATGCCGTGTAGGGAATGTACGCACCATGTAGTCATGTTTTGCATAACATGAATGCATTCTTTTCCCTGTTCCTTCATGTGCCTTCAGTTTTTCAATTCTCAAAAAATTTTATCTACAGTTTACGTTTTACCTTTCATAGTCATGGAACCATGACGTCCTCCGGTTTTACGCTAGTTTTCAGGAGGTGATCAGACATTGGATATGGCTGATCAGGGACTCCTTGCAGATCCTCCTGTTATGCCAGCTTTGGCACCAGTAGTGATACCAGTTACAACTGCCGATGCATAGTTTAGGGAATGATTTCTACGGATGATGCAGACCTTACAGGGATCTCCGCCTCCTGTCTTGACTATGGCAGACATGATGCTGGTTTTCCAGTAGGAGCATCCCCCCACCTTCTCAGGGGAAGGAGGACCTAAGGATATAGAGTCATGGTTAGAATCCATGATGACGATCATTGAGAATCTGGATACAACTACAGAAATTCGGGTCAAGATTGCTTCCATAATGCTATGTGACTCCACCAAGAGGAGGTGGGATGTGATCTCACAGGCGGTTCATCAGCATGTTATGGTGTGGGAGGATTTTCAGGGTGTCTTTTATAAATATTTCTATCCGGAGACCCTGAGGGCCAATCGAACTCGGGAGTTCTTGATCCTGGAGTAGGGTACTCTTTCTGTCATTGAGTATTCCTCTCGTTTAACCGAGCATCATAATTTCACACCACTCCATAGAACAGATGGGTTTTTCATGGCAGGGAACTTTGAGGATGGCCTCAGAAGGGAGATCCACTCATTGGTGAATATCTTCTGGCGGACTTCCATTACTTCTATCGTCAACCAGAAACTGATTGGATAGCGCAATCTGAAAGACTCGGGAGTTGATATCCAAGGTAATTCTAATTATAGGGTTAGTTCTTCACCATCTGACAGCAGAAGCACTATAGGGAGTCTACGTGCGGTGATCAGAGGTGGATAAATGGGTCACCTTCAGAGCTTCTGTCATGTTTTCTCATCGGCAGCTAGTGATGGGGGTTCATCCATGAATCCTCAATCATGAGTAGAGCCACTGGTTTCTCACCATCATGGGAACTGGAGTTCTTCCAGAAGTTCAGGCCAAGGTGGAGGTCATGGCTGGAGTGGTTAGTCTCCAGTCTATCAGCTACAGAAGGGTGGATCATCTCCGAGCAGTCAGGCAGGGCTATAGGGCCATGGTGTAGGTCAGGATTTTGTAGTGGAGCAGACCCAGCCGAAGTAGGATCTCGGACCCTCTACAGTTCGAGGTACGATCTCAGTAGCCTCCTTTTTATATTCTACCCTTTTTGATACATGGGACTCCCATAGATTTATCTTTGTTGCTGTTGTGGAGAGCATTAATCTCTTCATCATTTCCTCTATCAATACGTTTACTATAGACACACCATTGAGGACTTGAACGGTTAGTGTATCTCATTGTAGAGAGTGTCCTCTTGAGGTTGTGGGGTGTCACTTCTTATGGGACCTCTATGTCCTAAGATTGACAGGGTATGATTTCATTCTCAGAATGGACTAGATAGTTCCCTTCCAGGTAGTCTTCAAGTTTTATCATCATAGGGTGAGCTTCATATCACCTAAGGGTGAATCATTTCATCATAGAGGCGAGTGGGTTTTCCAGGCGAGTAGAGTAGGACACAAGCATCAAGGGCACAGAGGAGTTACAACCCAGATTTCCAGTTTATATCTAGATGACGAGGGGACATCAGAGTTAGACTTTCCTCCAGTGGTGGATAGTTGCAGGTATGTCTTTGTAGAGGAATATTCAGGTTTGTGTAACACCCCAAGCTTCCACGGTACACTTCTCTTTGAATAATACAATAGCGTGTGTTGTACGCAACTTCGAGTTCTATCACACACCACAACCAATCAAAGTAGCCGTCATGAATAGTAATACCTACTTTTTTAAATTTTTTAAATTTTATCTTTCAAAATGGAAATCATTTTTGGATTCGGAATATTGAAATTAGACTATGTTGAATTTTTTGTATTTTTCTGAGAATATCCAATTTTTTTATGAATGGTGAAAAATACTTAAAAACAACATTTTTAATCAAAATAATTTATAGTGATAAATTATACAATTGAGTGGTTTTATAATATAATTAGAATACATTTTTACCATTTTATCCAATGGTGGTCATTATAATTAATTTCACTTTAAAATTGAACATAATCAATTGTCAATATTTTGATATATATTGTTTCTTAAAAACACGATATTTGTTGTGACAATGAGAATTAATTATAAAATTAATTAATTAAACTTATATGTTTGGAATTTTTTAAAATAGACATCATTTTTGATTTCGTAATATCAATTATATCTTAGGGTGAAATTTTGGCATTATTCTGAAAACGTCAATTTTTGATGAATAGTGAAACCACTAAGTGGTAGTTAAAAAACTGATTTTTCGTTTAAATGAAAATTTACCACCTTTGTGATTTTAATTTCAAAAATACGACATAAATGGTTGTCATTAAGAAGTAAAATGTAGTTCAATAGGATTAAAATAATTTTTTGGCGAATAGTATCTTTTAAGTTTAATTAATCGCGATTAAAGGAAATTAGTGAAATTTTAGGTAAAAATTATATTATAAAAATATGAAAATACCTTTACACTTGTACTAACCTTATTGGATGAGTAATGGCTGACCATGAAAATCCATGGGTCATCTTGGGGACCCCATGGAGCCAGATGGGTACGAAAATGACATTAATAACTTTATATTTAAAGTAAAAATAAAATTGGCACAAACATGTGTTGTTTTACTAAAACAATTATTACATGGGGTTATATAATTTAACTTCTTGAATATAAACACTAATTGGAAATCTAAAATTATTTCCTACAACATGATATTTTCTTTATATTTTTATACATTAAATAAATTAAATTCTTTATGACACCATGACGATGCAGCGATTACCTCATTAATTAATGATTTTAATAAAATGGAAGGGTAATGTAAAATATAAGACTTAAACATGTCCAAAGCCTATTATATGGGTGGATTTCAAACCCTTACCACCTTATACTTGAAATATATCATTGTGGGACCTTTGGAATTCTAAAATCATTTCATAATAAAGTATCATTTTAATCCATTCAAGAGTGCTCCTCCTCTCCTCTTATAAAAGGCCCCCACCACTACCACCTTATTAGAACCTTCCAAGCCATTTGTCTTCGACAAACTATACCCAAATACTCTTAAAACATCCCTCTCTTACTCCTAGAAGCCTCACGTTGGACATAAGTCTTCCCAAGGAAGCCTTTGGCTCAGATCAAAAAGAGTTATTCGATTTTAAGGTAATGTCTTCTCTTGTGTTCTTTTGTTTTATTTTGCTTCCAAAACCCCATAAAATCTTTTTATTACATTATTTTGTAACAAAAACAGTATCCAAAGTATACATGGATGTTTTTATGAGAATTATTTTATTTACACTTACACACTCCTTCGTCTAATGGTTAAAGAACATACATTTTTTATGGGTGGCGAATTACAGCCTCACGAAACGATGATTGTTAAATCTTCTCTTAACACCTATAATGGTGGCCATTTTGATGAGAATATTTTAATATATGATATATATGTTTATGTTTGCCTTATGTGTCTTTATTTCTCATTTATGGCATACCTTTATGATATCCATTATCGGTAAACGCGATAATTTCATTTTAGGAAGTGGCGACTACAGCCCCCTCAAAGTGATTTGAATCGTTAATGCCATATGTGGGACATAAAAAGGATGGATTAACTGATATTATATATGATATTATACTGGAATTATAATACTCCTTTATATCATTATGATTTCATTCCATTAAATTCGAAATATAAATGAATGTAGCGTTCATGTGTACGTATGGCTTATCGTCTCCATGAATGGTGCATTTCATTTCATACCTCTAAATGTTACGTAATATTATGAATGAATGTATATACTAGATATATATGATATATGTGATATATACATCATGAATATAATTCTGGAGATAATGGATATTCTACCACATAAACAACTTGTAATTATAAGAAGTTTATTTTTGACTAAAGTACCAAAGATCGACAAAATGACCGTTATTAACTTAAATAATTACATAATGTTCATAAAATGATAATAAGTGACATAAAAGGAATAATGAAAATGAAAATTTTTCTTAAGAAAATATAAATTAACTCTAGTTTATTATTCAGGAGATTAAAGAATGATCGAGTCAAGTCGTACATGAGGTAAGGGAACTTCTTAACCCGATTTCCGTTCTTTGGGTTAATCTCCTACTTTCAAATTATGCCATGATATTATTATGTCGTATCTTGTATTTGTACATTATTTATGTGTACTTATAGTGAATACACATAATAGATCTATTTTATTTAAAAAAGTGATCTTTTTAAGGGACTTCGTCTCAATCTCCTTTCATTGAGGCATATTTTGTTTTATACACAACATTCTTTTATACAGTGTATAAACCCCATTGACTTTTACGTTTATTCAAAATGAATCTTTTTTAGACGAATAATTTTACTAAAATAAAAAAGGGAATGTTTTTTTGTCGTAAGTATGCGGCGACAATGACTTCTCCACCGCCGTGACCATTATTTGAGTTTCGGCTTCCTCTACAAGCCATAACTTTTTTTTAAAATGAAAAATAATTACGAAGTTTTAATTTTCTTTTATATTGGTATTGAAAATGGTTTTTAAAATGTTGTTATCATATAAATATGTTGTATTGATATCTTGTGATTGAAATGTGAAAATTTTATGTTTCCTTCATGCATTTTTTATGTGATACGATTATGTCATGGTTTTTGATATGTTTAAAACTGTTCATATGAGAAATGCATTGGACTTAATAAGTGACAGGTGGAGCCCGCTATATCTCCTCGATGGATCGGCAGGTCTCATGAGACAAATTAGTGTCTTGGCATGAGGCCTTGACAAAATATTATTTTTAGTCTTGGCACGAGGCCTTGGCTACGTGGTTATGATAGTCTGGCATTATGCATTCCATCATTATGGAAGTGGTTATTGATATTGCATGTGATTATTCAACTAGTATAATATCCATGTGACTAAGTAAATGGAATTATCTCATTTTAATTTTTCCATATTATGTTGATGTTCATGTTTAAAAGGCTTTTGTTTAAGTCATACATTTCCTTAAATGTTTATATTTATTTATGAAAGCTTCCACTATATTGTTATCCTTACTGAGCATCTGAGCTCACCCCTATCAATTTTTTATTTTTCCCAGGATGTGAAGAAATATTTTATGAATGACCTATAGGGATATTTTTAAGGGGATATAAGTGTGTAATATGGAGACTATGTTATTGTGATTTTTCACTTTATGATTTAATGTAACATTTTTGATTGTATCTAATGTTTCCAAGGCTACTAAACTAATCGGTCTTTCAAGACATGATCCTTTGTGATCATGCCAATGTTATAAAATAATGCACCGACTCTAGGTAACTGGGTTAGGGGCATTACAGTTGGTATTAGAGGCAGTTTAGTACTATCCTTTGAAGCTAGATTTAGATAAACTCTGATTAGAGCACATAACCCAAAGATAGACTTTGAGGATTAGTATAGAATTACATCCTAGAATTTTGGTATTTTAGATATTTTGTCAGTTTTTTGAGAAATAAATCCCTGTCTAGATACAAATAGGTAGAGGCGGCTTTGGAACAGATGTACCTAGGGTTAAAACCCTAAAACACAGCTTTGAGCTAGACACGAACGGGAACTGGTGCACAACAACGGGCCTTGCTTAACTCTTGGTTACGACACTCCCGGGGGATATGCTTAGGATAATTATCATTTTCATTACAAACCATTATGAAGGGATTACGAGTATATACTTCCTCAAAGAAAACATTTTTATGATTATGGATTATATACATAAATAGTTCAATTTTTGTTATGTGTTTTACAAGTATGGAATTATGTATTTTAATTCATAATCTAATTTAGTTTATGCCATTGTTTAGAAATGGTGCCTAGTGGGGGGAATGGAAACTGTATCACTGCACACACTCCTTGTAGGGATTTTCCTCCTGCTCAAGATAATTATTGTGGAGCTGGAGATACAACTAGTGCTGATCAACTTATCACCATTCTGGAATAACTCACTCAGGTTATGAATAATAACCTTACTCGTATGGAGCACCCTGATCTGCAATGTGGAGTATCAATGTCAGACCACTTCATGAGGCAACAACCACCAAAATTTAATGGGGGTACAAATACATTAGCGGTTGAGGAATCGATAAAATCCTTAGAGAAAATATTCCACACCTTGGGGAGTAGTGAAACGAAGAATGTTGTCATGTCAGTTTACCGCCTCACTAGAGATGTCGATCAATGGTTGTTGCTAATTACAAACACAAAGGAAGATGAAGAAGTATCAAGTATGTAATGGAGGGAGTTTAAGGAAATTTTCATAGAAAAATCTTTTCCACATGACCATCGAGCTGATATGGGATGGAACTTTTGAGTCTGAGACAAATGGAGGATGAGAATGTCACAAAGTATGAGGCCAACATTACAAGGTTAGAAAGGCATGAAGCAGATTATATACATAACCCAAGAAGTAAGATTGATCTTTTCTTTGATGGGTTAAAACCATTTCCCCGTCGAGCATTAGTCTCACAAACCTTCTCGTCATACAAAGATATTGTCTCGTGTGCTATCAACACATAAAAGGAATTCTCTAAATCCTATGACAATAATGTAATGCAAGAGAAGAAGAGAACGGTGGAACAAGAGACAAATAAAAGGAAAAAGGAAAGGAAGGATTTTCCATTATGCGATAATTGTGGGAATAATCACCCCAATACTTGCCTATAATGAATGGGAGTTTGTTATAAATGTGGAGAAAAAGGTCACCAGGCTCGCGATTGCAAGGGAAAGAAAGATGATATCAATGTTGAATGATACAATTGTAGTAAAATGGGGCATTATTCAAATGAATGTCCTAAGAATCAGGAAAACATACCTCAGAAAAGGACAAAGGGTCAAGGACAATCTTATGTTGTTACTATAGTTGAAGTGGAATAATTAATGTATTGGTGCTTTTGGACTCACGAATTATATTCTGGTTTTAAGAATAATGTGATATATATAAGGATTTTACTGAAGTACTTATTGTCTTCATTAAGGTTTTAATATGATGAAGGTAATAATATTTTTTTATGTGACAATAAGAGAAACTTTACTTTGTTTAAGGAATCTGATTATACAATTGATTTTGGAATTTAGATTCCTTTTAGAGAAAGTCTGGACAGAGGTATTTTGGATAACTATAATGGTTGGAAAGGATTAAGTTGAACTTTGGATAGTATTGTTTAAGGTTAAAAAATTTCTGAAGTTTATTTGTGGAATATTATAATACTATTTTTTTAGTAAAAGGACAACCTACAGGTCGGGGGATAAACTATCACGTCAGACAAAGCTGTAGAAATCGAACCCACAACCATAGTGTGACAGGCCTCTATTACCTACCACTAGCCTATAGTAATCCCCTGGTTATTACAAAATAGTTTTCCTAATCTAAATTGTATGTGTTAACATTTTGAACCTTGTACAATTAGGATATATATATATATATAATATTTTTGAGTTCTATTATCTTTTTGAGTGAAAGATGAGTTTGTGGTAAAAATTAGTTGAAGGTTGAAACTTTACATGTCAAGCATAAATATATATACCTATATCTTATTCTATGAATAAATTAATTCTTAAACTTTATTAAAGAGATATTAAAACAAAAAATGTGTTATCCTAATACCTTTTGTCTTGTTGAACTGATAATATTTTAAATCAACATAGATTGAAGGATTTAAGGCCCTCAATTTTACACTTGTTTGTGATTGATGACCTCAATTACTCCCTACAAATATTTACATTTTTCCTCCAATTATCTGTCTCTAATTTCCAACAATTTTCTACTTATCGAGATTATAATTTGGTGGTGACTTTTTTATTTTCCTTTCCTTATTATTAAGGCTAAATTTCATTAACCTTATTTCCGATATGGGTTTTCCAGAAAGGCATTTTCTATTTTCAACATTTTATTTTCAAAGAAAATTATCAAATTTTGAGGATGCTATTTATTGAATGAGGGGATAATTTAACACCACAATCCTTCACGATACACTTCCCATTGAATAATACTGTAGTGTGTGTGGTATGCAACTTCGAGTTCTAACACACACCACAACCAATCAAAGTAGCCATCATTAATATTAATACCTACTTTTTGAAATTTTATAAATTTTATCTTTCAAAATGGACTTTATTTTTGGATTCGGAATATCGAAATTAGCCTATGTAGAATTTTTGGTATTTTTCTGAGAAGTTCCAATTTTTTTATGAATAGTGAAAAATACTTAAAAACAACTTTTTTAATAAAAACAATTTATAGTGATAAATTATACTATTTAGAGGTTTTAAAGTATAATTAGAATATATTTTTACCATTTTATCCAATGGTGGTCATTAGAATTAATTTCACTTTAAAATTGGACATAAACAATTGTCAATCTTTTGATATATATTGTTTCTTAAAAACACGCTATTTGTTTTGACAGCGGGAATTAATTATAAAATTAATTAATGAAACCTATATTTTTTTAATTTTGTAAAATAGAAATCATTTTTGAATTCTGAATATCAATTATATCTTAGGGTGAAATTTTGGAATTGTTCTGAAAAACTTCAACTTTTGATAAATAGTGAAACCACTAAGTGGTAGTTAAAAAACTGATTTTTCGTTTAAATGAAATTTTACCACCTCTGTGATTTGAATTTAAAAAATTCGACATACATGGTTTTCATTAGGATATAAAATTTGGTTCAATGGGATTAATATAATTCTCTGATGAATAGTAACTTTTATGTTTAATTAATTGCGATTAAAGGTAATTACTGAAATTTAAGGTAAAAATGATATTATAAAAATATGAAAATACCTTTACACTTTTCCTACCCTTATTTGATGAGTCATGGCCGACCAGGAAAATCAATGGGTCAACTTGGGGACCCCATGGAGCCACTTGGGTAAACAAATGACATTAATAACTTTTTATTTAAAGTAAAAATAAAATTGGCACAAACATGTGTTGTTTTAGTAAAACAATTACAACATGGGGTTATATAAGTTACTTTTTTGATTATAAATACTCATTGGATATAAAAAAAGATTTCATACATCATGATATTTTTTTATTGTTTTTAGACATTAAATAAATTAAATTCATTATGATACCATGGTGATGCAGCGATCACCTCATTAATTAACGATTTTAATTAAATGAAAGGATAATGCAAAATATAAGACATAAACTTTTCCAAATCCAATTTTATCGGTGTATTTAGAACCCTAATCACCTTATCCTAGAAATATATCATTTTGGGACATTTGGAATTCAAAAATCATTTCATAATAAAGTATCATTCCAATCCTTCCAAAAGTGCCCCTCCTCTCCTCTTATAAAAGGCCCCCACCACTACCACCTTATTAACACCTTCCAATCCATTTTCCTCGTCCTAAATCTTACCAAATACTCTCCCAACATCCCTATATTACTCCTAGAAGCCTCACTTTGGACATAATTCTTCCTATGGAAGCCTTTGGCTCAAATCAAAAAGTGTTATTTGATTTAAAGGTAATGTCTTCTCTTGTGTTCTTTTGTTTTATTTTGCTTCTCTAACCCCCTAAAATATTGTTATTACTTTATTTTGTAACAACAACATTATCCTAAATATACTTGGATGTTTTTATGAGATTTATTTTATTTACACTTACCCACACCTTTGTCTAATGGTTAAAGAACATACTGTTTCTATGGGTGGCGAATTACTACCTCACGAAACGATGATTGTTCAATCTTCTTGTAACACCTCTAATGGTGGCAATTTTGATGACAATATTTTCATATATGATATATATATTATTTTTATGTTTTCCTTATGATTCATTATATCTCATTTATGGCATAACATTATGATTTCCATTATGGGTAAACGCGATAATTTCATTTTAGGAAGTGCAGACTACCACCCCCTCAAAGTGATTTGAATTGTTAATTCCATATGTGGGACATAAAAAGGATGGAGTAAATGATATAATATCTGATATTATACTGGAATTATAATACACCTTTATATTATTATGATTTCATTAAATTAAATATGAAATAGAAATGAAAGTAGCGTTCATGCGTACGTACGGCTTACCGTCTCCATGAACGGTGCATTTCATTTCTTACCACTAAACGTTACATAATATTATGAGTGAATGTATATACTACATATATATGATATATATGATATCTACATCATGAATATAATTCTGGATATAATGGATATTCAACCACACAAACAACTTGTAATTATAAGAAGTTTATTTTTGACTCGAGTACCAAAGATCGATAAAATGACCGTTATTAACTTAAATAATTACATAATGTTTATAACATCGTAATAAGTGATATAAAAGGAATAATGAACATGAAAAAGGTTCTTAAAAAAATATAAATTAACTATAGTTTATTATTCATGAGATTAAAGAATGATCAAGTCAACTCGGACACGAGGTAAGGGAACTTCTTAACCCGATTTCTATTTTTTGGGTTAATCTCATACTTTCAAATTATGCCATGATATTATTATGTACTATCTTGTATTTGTCAATTATTTATGTTTACTGATAGTGAATACATATAATATATCAATTTTATTAAAAAAAGTGATCTTTGTAAGGGACATTGTCTCAATCTCCTTTCATTGTGGCATATTTTGTTTTTTACACAACTTTATTTTATATGGTGTATAAACCCCTTTGACTTTTACATTTATTCAAAAGGAATATTTTTTATACGAAGAATTTTACAAAATGTAAAAAGGGAATGTTTTTTTTGTCGTACGTATGTGGTGACAATGACTTCTCTAACGTCGTGACCAATATTTGAGTTTTGGCTTCCTCTACATGCCATAACTTTTTATTAAATGAAAAATAATTACAAAGTTTTAATTTACTTTTATTTTGGTATTGAAAATGGTTTTTAAAATGTTTTTATTATATCAATTTTTTTGTATTGATATCTTGTGATTGAAATGTGGAAATGTTATGTTTCCTTTATGCATGTTTTATGTGATACGATTATGTAATGGTTTATGATATGTTTAAACCTGCTCATATGAGAAATGCATTGGACTTAATAAGTGACAGGTGGAGCCCGCTATAGCTCCTCGATGCATCAGAAGGTATCATGAGACAAACTAGTGTCTTGACACGAGGCCTTGACAAAATATTATTTGTATTCTTGGCACGAGGCCTTGGATACATGCTTATGATAGTCTGGAATTATGCATTCCATCATTATGAAATTTGTTATTGATATTGCTTGTGATTATTCAACCTGTAGAATATCATTGTGAATAAGTAAATGGAATAACTCATTTTACTTTTTCCATACTATGTTGAAGTTTAAGTGTAAAAGGCTTTTGTTTTAGTCATACATTGCCTTAAATGTTTATATTTATTTATGAAAGCATCCGCTATATTCTTATCCTTACTGAGTATCTGACCTCACCCCTTTCAATGTTTTATTTTTCCCTGGATGTGAAGAAATATTTTATGACTGATCTACATGGATAGTCTGAAAGGGATAGAAGTGTGGACTATGGAGACTATGTTATTGTGATTTTTCACTTTATGATGTAATGTAACATTTATGATTGTATCTAGTGTTTCCAAGGCTACTAAACTAATCGGTCATTTGAGACTTGATCTTTTGTGATCATGACAATGTTACGCAATAATTCACTGACTATAGGTAACTTGGGTCGGGGCGTTATAGTTTGCCTCCGGATATTGAGGTAGGATTTTTTATTGTGCTCATTCCAGGAGCGGAACCTGTGTCCATTTCTCTTTATAGGATGGATAAACCTGAGTTCCATGAGCTCAAGAAGCATTTGGAGGAGTCCCAGGCGAAGGGTTTCATCAGGCCCAGTACTTCTCTATGGGGTTCACCTGGCCTATTTGTGAAGAAGGAAGATGGCACCCTTAGGCTTTGTGTGGACTAACATAAGTTGAACCAGTTGACGGTAAAGAACCAATATCCCTTGACGCTGATTGATGACCTATTTAATCAGCTTCGAGGAGCCCGGGTGTTCTCAATGATCAATTTGAGGTCCAGTCATCATCAGTTGCTCGTTAGACCATCAGATATACCTCTTACAGCCTTCAGGAGAAGGTATGGTCTATACAGGTATATTGTTATGCTGTTCGGACTCACGAACATGCCTGATGTTTTCATGGCACTGATGAACCTAGTGTTCCATTCATTCATAGACTCTTTTTTGGTTGTCTTTGTGGAGGATATCTTGGTGTACTCTCACACTCGACATGACCATGTTACCCATCTTGAGATCATTTTGAGTACACAGAGAGAGAATCAATTATATTATATGAACTTGAAATGCCACTTTAGGATGGATTAGATTCACTTTTTTGGTCACGTTATCTCAGAGACAAGAGTATCATTGGACCCAGAGAAAGTGAGAACAATAGTTTCCTAGGATCAGCCACAAAACTTGTTTTAGGTGCGGAGTTTTCTGGGGCTGGCTGGATACTAGAGATGCTTCATACGGGACTTTTCACGCTCTGCATCACTGTTGACAGGTCTTCCCACGAAAGTGGAGAAGTTTTTATGGTCAGATTCTTATGAGTCAGCCTTTCAAGAGCTGAAAGAGATGTTGACTTTAGCACTGATATTAGTCTTACTAGTGTCGGGAAAGAGCTACACTATATACTCTGATGCTTCCTGTAGCGGGCTGGGAGATTTAGTATGCAGGGAGATGGAGTCATTTTATATGAATCTCGGCAGTTGATACCACATGAGAGGAACAACACAATGCACGATCTCGAGCTGGCATCAGTTGTTCATGCCTTACACTGTTGGAGGCATTATCTTCTAGGAGAGATCTGTGTGGTTTTCACCGATTAGACGATTCTCAAGTACATCTTCACCCATCATGATCTTAATTTGAGACAACATTGGTCAGTTGAGTATCATTAGTCTTTTGACATTGAGATTTCCTATACGGCGGGAAAGGGAAACAATGTGGCAGATGCATTGAGCAGGAGGACTCAGATGCTGGCAGTTCAGCAGGACAGTAGTGAGTGGTATCATATGGCCCTGTTCTCCAAGATACATTTAGAAGTGCACGACATACAAGGGTAGAAATTTCTATCTTCTGTAGCTGTTACATCTACCCTTATAGATTGATTACGGATGAGGCAGCTATCAGACTCAGAAGGCCTAGTCCTACTGGAAAACGTGTCAGGAGAAGACCATCTTCTTGGATGGACAGTAGGAGAGGATGAGATCTTGCGTTTCTAGGGATGTGTATGGGTTCCAACAGACATACACAATGAGCAGATATGGGATTTTTATTCCTCAATTTGGGAAGTTCATCCTGCCATCACCATGATGTATCGTGATTTACACTGCCAGTATTGGTGGCCAGGTATTAAGAGAGATGTTGCTCGTTTTTTCATGAGGTTTTCCACTTGTTAGCAGGTGAAGGCATAACATTAGCTACCAGCATGTCTTTTAAAGTAGTTCCCATTCCCATGTGGAAGTCTAATTACATCACTATGGACTTCGTGATCAGTTTTCGTAGATCACCTCAAGGGAATGACACAGTATGGGTTTTCATTGAAAGGCTCACGAAGGTTGCTTACTTTATTCCATTCAAGGAGACTGTTAGTGTTGTTGAGCTAGGACGGTTTTACATCCAAGAGATAGTACGTCTTCATGGAGTTCCGCACTCCATCTTTTGAGAAAGGGTTGCGTGTTTTACTTCTCGAATCTGGTAGGGGATTTAGAATTCATATGGAACACATGTACTTTTGAGTACAACATACCACCCCCAGACTAATGGCCAGTCCGAGCGTACGATTCAGGTTCTTGAGAATATGCTATGAGCTTTCATTTTAGACCTTGTAGGTTCTTCGTAGAAGAATATACCCCTTCTATAGTTCTCCCACAACAACAATTTTCAGGCGACTCATCAGATGGCACCTTATGAGGCTTTGTATGGTAGGGCATTCTGATCACCCTTATTTTGGCTGGAGGTTGGAGAAGCAACTTTGCTGAGAACTCGTCTTGTTCAGGAGACCTCAATGAAGATAGAGTTGATTCGGAAGAGGATGGATACTGAACAGTCTTTACATAAGTCTTATGATGATCAGCAGAGATGACCTCTGGAGTTTGAGGTCAGGGGTCGTGTTTTATTGCGTGTCACACCGAGGTTGGGACACAAGAGGATTCAGAGATAGGGTTAGCTTTCACCAATATACTTCAGGCCTTTTGAGGTTCTGGAGAGATTTGGGAGGGTTGAATTTCAGCTATAGGTACCTCATAGGTACCAGGATATGCATGACGTCTTCCACATTTCTCAACTCCGAAGTTACTTTTCAAACCTGTCTCATATCATTCAACCTAAGGAGGATGAGCTCGAATCAGATGCATCGTTTGAGGAGCAACCTATCCGGATTGTCGATCATAGTAAAAAGGTTCTCAAAGGCCTGTATGTTCCTCCAGTATGGGTGTTATGGTAGCATAGATGAGTACAGGACGAGACATGGGAGAGGGAGGCTGATGTGAGATCGTAGTGGATGGAGCTGTTCGGGGCTTCTTCTTCTACACCTCGCTAGAGAAATTCAAGGAAAAATTTCTTTAAGTAGGGATGTTTTTACGAACTCGGACTTATTTTCAGATTTTTTTTTCCTTTTTCTAGAGATTTGGATAAAGGAGGAGTTTCTAAAAATTTATAATCTACACGCCATGTACATTATGAGTACATGGTATGTACTTCGTGGCCGCTCGAGGCCGTGTGATGGCCATGTCATGGACACACACACAGCCATGTAGGGTGATGTGGAGGAATCCTAAAGGGTGTACCTAAAATCCATACATTCCATGTACTCCAAAAGTACACACCGTGTACATTCTTTTTTTCAATAAATGGACCGCAGTCGCATCTTAACCCTAGAAACGTCTTCTTCTCTGGTTTCATCGACCGAGAGCACTCCGTACGGCCGCAGATCTTCGACGAACCCCCGAACCTCCTTCCGTTCACCTAATCAACCACCGTCAATCACATTAGAACCACAGTGGTAAGATCTTCCTTCTCCTAGAGCATTGTTTTCCAATTCCTCCTCTTTTTCATGTTATTGTGGGTTGAAAGATTTATGTGTTATCTTAGATCTAGGACGTTCCAAGGAGATTTGATCTTCGAGGTTCAAGTATATCGATCTTTTAATTTTGAGGTATGTGGTTTGTGTCATTCTATATAATTTCTTTGAATATTTTGTGAAAATTCTACCAATACCCATGACTGGGGTATCGCGGGTTTCTGGTTTTTCACTTGTTTTTTCCTTGTTTGCCTATATGCTTGAGTATAGGTTATTGATTGTGAAGGGGTCATTTAATATGCTTTAGATAATTTTCCCATGCATGTTTTTCTTGTTTATGACCGTTTAGTCTAGTTTTTCATGTTAGGCTTTTGCCAATTTCATGCCTAGTTGTAGGATGGTATGATTGTTCTTAAATGCTGAGGTACTATTGATGCTAGCCATGTAGTTCTTGAGGATACATTTGACATTATGCGATGTGATAATTGTTAACATTACACTGGGCTGTGGGAACCTAGTGTAGTAGACCATAGGGAGAATGGATGTAAGGGCTTTTCCAGAGTGTCTTTATTTTACTATGTGAGACCACAGGGGGAATTGATGTTGAGTTCTTCCTCAGAGTGTCTGTAGTTTCCTGACGCGGGCCAAAAGGGGAATGAGACGTTGAGTGATTCCCTAGAGTGACGTTAGTACGATATGAGGCTATATGTGGTATTGATTATGAGTGCTTCCCTAGATAGTCTATTGTTTAGATGAACCAGAGGGGTGAGAGTGTGTGTACCTCCTAGATAGTTGCTAGTTTTAGTAAGTTAAACCACAGGGTGAGGCTGTGAAAACTACCCAATGGTTACTTGTTTGTTCTACTTTCTAGAGAGGTTGTTTCGTTGTTTGTAGATTATATGCTAGAAACTGTGGATTGTTTGATGTCTAGTACTTACCTGTTTACTACATTCTATACTTTTACCTACCATATATTCACTGACTGTTAGGCACATATCTTCGGGTGGATACCTACTAGGACATTTTCTCACACCCTCTTTGGGTCATGCTTTTGGGCACAAACAGATTATGTTGTTGTAGGTATTAATAAGGGCAGGGGGCCTTCTACATCAGTTTCTTGATTTCACTAGAGCTGGAGAGCATGGGACCAAGCCGAGGAATGAGATTCTTCTTGAGTTACTATTTACTTTTCATTCTTTTTTCTCAGTTGTATTTTAGCACGTTGTTGTGTTTGCTACTTTCCTTAGATACTTGTACCTGTTACATCACTATCAAGATTACTATATATTCATTGCTTTCGTTGTTTATTTTCAGTTATTGTATGTTGTTTACTGGTTCTTCTATGGAATGTTATTTCCTTTTTCTTTTATACCCTACCAAATGAGGGCATAGTTTCCTGAGTGAATCACCAAGGCCCTCACTACTAGCTGGAAGCCTCTAGCAATTGGGGAACTGTGCTTGAGGTCATGTGGTGAACCGGGTACGGGGTAGCAGTTGAGTGGCTCAAGATTCAAGATGTTATATATAATAACCATAATATCAAACACTTCATCACTATTTTTGAATATTTGAAGACAAGGTTAAAACTATTCATAGCTCTCATAAGGGAATAATAATATAATGAGTAAAATAATGAGAAAATCAGTCCTCTCATCCTCTATAAATACCACCCTTCACCATGTCTTCTACTCACAAATTCCAAGAAATGAATCTTGTCAAATGTCTTCCCAATTCTATACCCTATCTTCCACATATTGGACCTCTTGGTATAATCAAAAGAAAAAATCCTTTACCCATTGGAGGTTCCCAAGGGGGAGAAATTCCAGAGGTGAAATCATTTTCCTTTTTCATTTAATTTCCCTTATTTTTTATTTATTTTATTATTCTCTCACATACACCATTATCCATATTGTATAAAAAATATGGTGTATTATATATACTATAAATTTATTATATTAATGTAATAATCAATCATTATACCTCTTATCCTCTCACTTTTTCTCTAAAAATTGGATATATTGTCCCTAAGGTGTTGTTTTATCACCATCAAGGATGCCACGTTTTAATTTTATATTACATCATTCATGGATGGTCTTAAAACCAATTTATTTATTGTAAAATATATTAAAATGTATTTTATATAATTATTAATGTTTTGTGACAAACACATATACAAAATACTAAATGATAAAACAAAAAGATTTTGTTGTGATTGAAACCCACCAAAATTAAGCTAAATGGTAATCGTTAACATTTAATCAAATAATTAAACCTCATACCATAAAATAAAAAGATTTATAATATATTTTAATATATTTTACAATAATTCATAACATATATATAAAATTATAGATAAGTATTAACATTTTACATGAACATCCATATTCATATATAAGCACACTGATTTTGAAAACCAAGAAAACAAACACTCTTGAATTATGAAATTAAACACTATAAGTCATCAAATATAAAATAAATTAACTAAATAAAACTATAATGAATAAAATTAATGTAAACAAGGTTAAATTATTTTTAATTAAGGACACAAATTTTATTATCAAGGATAAAAAATTGATGAATTCATTGAGACATATGGTAAGAGGATTATCGAACCCAACTCCATTTAAATAGGTTTTCCAACATTCAATGCATTTTCAACATGTTTATTCCTTTAATTATACATAAATTTATATTATTTTTGATTCCATTTAATTTTTGTGGGATATACATGTTTCCAATCTGATTTAATTCCAAGTGAGAATAATTTTCCAATGATCACTTCATTATAAAAAATACAACTTTTACTTCCTGTGAGATTGTTACATCATTATGATACATGTATAAAGTATGTTATTAAATCTTTTTTATTAGAAGACAAATTTTTATTCATTTATAAATTCTTTATACAATGGAACCCATTCATTTTCATGGGTTATTTTATGTTTATTTTTTATATATATTCTATGTGGGATTCATGATTATGTAAATGTTATGATGTGATAGGTGAACCTAGAATTATATAGTTTCGTATAAATGTTATGATGTGATGGGAATTATCAATGTTATATAAAGATCCAATTAATTGGGTAATTGTCTATATATAATGAGGTAATGTGAAATATGTGTTAACATGATGTTATCTTTGTTCACAACTATGTGTGATATTTAACCAATAAGACATGGTGTTTCATTTTTATGCACCGACTCATTCCTGGACTTTATGTAATGCTTTCTCTAATTATTATGATTATGATCCTTTGATTACATTATGATTATGATTATAATTCTAAACCATTATTCATGCCTCTTATTCATCATCTTAATGGTCTTTTACCTCACCTTTTCTTTTTATGTTAATATTATGGTGAATACTTATTCTAAGGAGAACCCAAACTCCACTACGAATATATAGAATAAGAAATTAAATAAATTCTCATGTCTTTTTGTATAAATGTTATGTTCAGTAATAATTTCCCCAAAATACTAATCCTTTGGATCCTAGGTTTTTAATGACGTTATCTAGTTTATACTTATATTGATTTAACACTAATGAAAAAAACTATAGGTTATGTATTAAATCTCTATTATATAATGATTTACCAGTACATCAACAATAATTTCTTTAAAAATGGTTTTATATTGATCCAATATAGTGATCCTATTGATCATAATCCATATCAAATTCGTCATTCAATGGGTTTGTGAAAATTGAAACATAATGCCCGTAGAAATGTCATCTGTGTTCCCTGTTGGAACTGAATGTGGATGAAGAAAACATGAAGTTATCTGGTGCTGAGCTGTGACCAGTTGGCATGTATATAAATGTGATAAAAATATCACAAATTCCACTGATCATATCTACCCACATGTATCATCAGCCAGATCATTGAAATGTTTCATGGCTCATGGGTGCAAAACCCATTTGGAATTATATAAGTCTCGATCATACTATTTTTTACTTGAAATGGTATGACATACAAGTTCCAAAAAATGGAATTCACTCTGTTGAGAAAAAACACTCAGTAATGGTCTACACACAATAATGAGTACATATAAAGCTATATAACCATCATTAAGTGATTTTTTGGAAGATTAATATCGAGAATATAATAGGTCAACTGAAAAGTAGCAAAGAAACATCAAACCCCAATTATCTTACCCCAATAGGAAAGTGTTCAATGATATCAATAATGTTACACTCTTTTTATTATTATTTAACCTATGGGGTTGGATGTTTCTTGTTCAAGGAATTTGTGATGACATTTCCATTCATTAGGGTATAGTCAATGTCAATGTCAAAATATTACAGGTATTTCACCCAATTACATTGATGAAGATGAAATTATATTTTATAGTTAGACATAAATCAATAATTTTTCGTCATAAAACAATGAAAAACATTCTATACAAATATAATACTATGAAATCATATATTCATTCTTTTCAACACTACATGTTAAGGGTCATGTGTCAAATATTTTTTCACATGTGTCCTATGATGTCGAGTGCCATTGGAAAAAATCATTATCTCCTTTCATATGAACAAATCCACCAACTGAACATGGTGTCTTATAGAACACCACATAGCTATTCCCAGACTTTGAAAGAGTCAACACGACCATAAAAGCCAAAATATATTTTAACGCAAGAAAATAATAATAAACATTATCATTCTGAAAATCACCAATCCCTTCAGAGTATGAGGGGTCATTCTCTAATCCCATTTCAGGAAATTATTAATTAATACATGATGATACCCATACAAACCCATGAAGATCCAAATTATGAAAACATTTCATTATTGTTTTAATCTCATGAAATGGGGTCCATATAAATCATTCCTCAATCACATGTGTCACATCGCCCTATGTTTTCCACTATGGTTTTTAGAGGATGTCAAATAGAAACTAGAGTGTGAAGGTTGTATGGTTGGGAGACTATTGAAAATTTTTGTGAAGTACAATGTATAAAACAATAAATATGCTACATTAGAATATGGATATCTGAATATATGAAATAAATATACAAGATGTGGAAGAGTAAATAACTATACAATCGGGGGATAATACAAAATATTTCATGGATGTGTAAATACAATGATTTATGGCATGTAGATATATAAAAAATAGAATAAGGGAACATGCATGAAATCATGATATATAATATTTTAAAAAAAACAATCTACTCAACTTGGGTTTTAATATCATGGTTAATTCTACACACTTATTCTTTAACTATCGATAAAAATATCAACAACCTATAACTAGGACCTTACCCTTATTAATACCCACAAATATATAATCTTCTCATGTACTATAGTTAGAATGAGTAGGGTGTGGGTAAAAAATATAATTAGGCCCCCACCAATGTTTTCTAGATGTAATCTAAGATGTCTTCTTATCTGGAAAATGTTTCGGTATTATTAATTAACCAAAAAGTTGAATAAATATATGACCACCCCACATAGGTTCTTAAAGGACACTGGGTGAGTTAACCTACTTCAACTTGTTTTTTATAGGAATTATTGAATAGTATATATATATTTATTATAATGACACATAAATATAGTATGATTATATATTCCATCCATATATATAATCCAAAAACATGTGGTCTTAATTTTTTATGTACCTAGAATACTAGTTGTTGGCTAGATAGGGGTGTATCCCAGACATCCACAACTTGTCTAAACAAGCCTCTATTCCCATGATATATGGTAAATTAGTCACATCTCATTATCTGGGGAAGATATCAATATCATCACTCTATATAGTGTGTATTCCATCATTTCAACACTCTAAATATGGGATGTGGCTCGTAAAGGCTAATGACCAACTAGTGTTGGTAGGTTTTTATGTCTTACTCTACAACCATTTTAAGGGAGCATGATTCTAATTACTCAACTAAAACATTCCTATCATATAAAAATATATATATTGTAATAATAGATATATATTTGTCTTGATGAACCTAACTCACATTTATCTCATTTATCAATCTCATGATAAACATAGCTATTCAATTCATAATGTGCATTTAATAAGGCATATCAATTTCATTGCATTACCACCGTTAATAAACTATTTTACTTAATATGTACATTTGATTATAGATAATCAAAACTGACATGCATATTCTATTCAATCAATACTAATTAATTACATTAACAAATACAACCATCAGGCATAAACCATATCATATAATAAAATTCATTTAATTCCCTTAACATTCCATTTAAAATTATAGTGATCAAAGATAAAATTTAAAGGCTACATGTTTAGTAAGGAAATTTAAGCCAGGAGAAATTCCAATTATAGGTTTATCCAAACACCTATATGGTACTTTGGCCTTTATAATCATTCATTCATTAGAGGAAATCCTATTTTAAATCCAAAATAAAGGCTAAATGGTGTTTTGGTAAATAAATAAATATTCAAAAAAGGAATATTTCAATTTTCTACACACAAGGGGTGTCCATAAGTGTGGTATCCGTCCTCAATTCTGCTAAAAATGTTTAAAGGATGTGTATCAGGGTATAATGATATATTTTATATGAAGAACTCAATTAAATGTGGAATCCAGGAAAATTAAGCATTTGGAACAATGTAATAACAATGAGGCATAAAAACTCATATGGAAAATTCACATTACAACCAACATAGAGGATGCATATGACTCCTCACTCAATATCGTCCCCATATTTAAAGCTTGTTAGAAGTGATATGACAGCCATCCTAGTGACATCAAAATATGGAAAATGAACTTTCACCTAAATAAAATGATTAATCCAAAGAATAACGCAGATGGATGAAAAGATACTAGAGTAAAATACGGAGATGAATCCAATGCTTCAAATGGACTATTAATTAGACTTGATATGGAAGAGTAATCTTCACATACATATCAATGGAGTATTTCAGATACACGAGGGGGAAGAGGAACTGTATTCTATAATTTGGATAGGAAAATAGATAAAATTATATATAAGGTTTAAAGGGGAATATTTTAATTTCTCCTAAAAAATATGGGTGAATGGTTTAGGTTCATGTTTTTCCAAACTATAAGGAAACTGTGTGCAAGGAACTACTTTAGGAGAAACCCCACATAGTTAGGCACAAAGAATGACATAAAATTAACAAAACATTCAAAAAATACTCTATCCTAGAATTAACCAGTACTGTACAACAATACGAATAAGATCCCAAGGTTTCACATAAACCATGTGGCCTATATTTCTCCACTATTGGAAACTTTATGGTTTTCTCTAACTATGAAGCCCATATTTCTCTTCACTTTTCGCATCACTGGGTTCCAAAGGAGTCCCATCCTGACATGTGACCTCCTTTATTTAATTAGTTATCATTATCAGGTCCATTTAAATAAATTTTAATCACAGAAAAATAATTTTTAACTTCATGAAATGATGGGGTATTACACCCCCACCCACAATAAAACTCGTCCCTATGTTGTAATTTTGAGGCTAAATAGGTTTCCCCAAAGAATATTTCCTACCACTAGGATCGTATATCATCTTCATACTCCATAGACTCATCTAGGACTCATCTATGCTTTTATAGATCCCAAACCAATAAAACCCAACTTCCTTGGAGTGTATTCACACACTGATCCACAATATATACAAAGTAATCCTCAAATAAAGCATCCTCCTCCAGCTCAGTCCCATAATGCATAATTATTTCTGAGGGGTTTTATATTATCATTGAATATGAGATTCGTTAATTAAATAATTCATGGATGACTATCTCTTTTGAATCTATAACTAGTAATCCATTGTTATTATCCATTTCACATCTTCAAAGGGTCCAATAAACCTCGATGAGAGCATACTCTTATCCAGGATATGTTTTTTACCAACCATAGTGACACTCATATGAAAACTTGGTTGTTGTCAAAAAACATGGGAGATTATTGGTAACTTTTGGCATATGACTACTATCTAGAGTGAGCTATCATCATGAACTTTCTGATCAACTAGATCTATTATATAGTCTATTACATGATATTTGGTCCATGCAATGATTCCACTACCTATATCCATCATAGAGATGAGAAAAAATGCCTTACATAGAAGGCTCTATAGGGATCCATCTCAATTGTATCATGAAATCATTTATCATATAAAATTCAACAAGAGGTACGTATTTCTCCAAATATCATCTAAAGTATTAGAAAAATTTGTGACGAACATCCTCTTCTAGATGAATAATATTCTTGATCTTTCCATTGGTCTGCAGGTGATATGGCATACTGTAAATCCCCAATATCCCAATGGCCTCTAGAATTCATGATAGAATTGTGACATTAAATGATTAAATCTACCAAAACATAGAATGGGGGTTCCATAAAGATGTACATCATCTATGATGTAAAACCATCCTATATCATCTATTGTGTAGGCCTCTCACACTGATAACAAATGTGATACCATCAATACATGATCAATGAAAACACACACTATATCATTTCCACAAGGAGATCTGGGTAAATCAATCATGAAATACAACAAAACATCATCTCATCTTTATTCATGAATAGGAAATAGTTACAGAATCCGAACCATTTTTTGATGGTTTTACTTCACAAATTGATAGGTGAATCACCGAGTGATGAATATTGAAATTTTTCATTTTATTCCAAGTCTTAAATACTTGCATCATATATCTTGATAAATTTGGTGAAACCAAGGTGATCTGCCCACGATGATGCATGGAATTTTTACATCATATCCTCTATAAAGTCAACCAAGATCTATACACATCCGTTGAATAGTATGATGTCATCCTAATCCATGGTGAAACCTGAATATGTATCATTAACCAATACACCTTATCTATAGGAAAGGACTTGGGAATCATATACATATCTCATTTTTACTTATTTCAGAAGAGTAGAATTCACAACAATTTATAGAAGGATAGTTTGTAAATTGTCCACTTCAACCTAAATATCCATATCTGAGAATAAGGATATAAGAATACCTTAACAAATATAACCTAGAACTATTGTATCTGAGTCTTTTGACTTAGAGCATCAACAACATAATATCCATTAACATTGATGTAAGAAATCTTGAAATAAAACAATGAATGAGAATCAACAGACCTAATTTGTCTACAATTCATATCAGGTTGTAGAAATATGTACTTGAGGATTTTATGACCTATGTAGACCGAAAAACACTCTCTAATTAGATAAAATATCCAATAGTGTAAGGCATGCACTATATTAGTGAACTTAAGGTCATATTTTGGGTAATTCTTCTCGTGATGGCTCCACTAGAGAGACCCATATGAAATGGCTCACTTATCATGCATCAGAACATCTCCAATCCTGATACATGATGTTTTATATTACACAATATAAATCCTTGATGAATATGGTACAATATATATCAGTGATAATGTAAAATGATCCATCAACTCCTGAAAGGATGATTCAAAATATGTTTACAATATGAATATCACACTCTTCATTGTCAATACTATAACTAAAACTAAAAGGAATGAAAAATTCAGGACGAGGAATCTAAAATATCCGACTATCCCCAAGAATCAACGAAGGTAAGATATATACATGGGATGTTCATTGGAAACAGTAGCTCCTATATTCTTTAGTTCTAAAAAAACTATTGAATCCAAGATAATGTGACCCCATATGTAAACTATATTGATCCAAATGTGGATTTTACTAATATTAGCATAGATATTGTGTTCCCCATGTGTACTTAGAATGATCTAAATATGGGTTGCATAGTCTTGTATGAGGTGTTAGTACACCAATGTTTCATTAAAAATACTATAAAGAATGAATCTAGATACGATTGTAGGACCCGATTTGTAAGAGCCATGAAGACATCATGTGAATTTGGGAGATTGAATGACATGACCTATTACTCAAACGATAGTAATCTATACAGAGCCTAAGGGTATCATATTCTATATTGGAGAAAATGACTGGTGAAACACTATGATAAGTGATGGGGTTCATGAAGAGTCCATCCTAAATATCTCAATATTTTTCTTGAGTTATAGATGCTCCTTAGGTTCCATACAATAGGAGGAGTGGTCAATGTTATTTCTCCTAGCATAACCTCAATAGTAAAATCTATATATCGCACTACTGGCAGAACAATGTAGTAGTCCAAACAATTTTTCTTGAAATAATCCACTAAAGGAGGAATAAAAGTTTAATGTAACACACTTTCATTAATGAAAAGTATTGAAATTAGATTATCACATTACCCAATATCTGTTTCTCGGCTCAGCTTGTGGCACACTAACATCCCATTCCCTATTACGCATGTACCTAACATCCTCTAGTAATATAAAAAATCATTCCTTAACAATAAGAATCAATATGATATCTATAAGGATCTAACCAGACTATTTTCATGATTATGTCAATGACTGTAATGTGAGGTACATAAATATAAAATTGGAAAAGACGATATCCTTTATCAAAGGGATTTTCCTTACAAATATGAACTCTCACTACACAAATAAATAATCGGTTGTAATGCTTCATAACTCCATGAACGTTCATGATCTCGAGGAATCAACGTTTATAATAGTCTCATATATAAATTGGTTATATGTACCTACGTTAAATAATGTATAAACTTTGGTGGAGAAATTATAATACTACCTCATATAGTTGAAGGTCTAGTTATCTGATTCATTAGTGTAGGTTGGACTGCATGTTACTGGCATGTACCGTGTCCCTGAGTCAATTTTTAAATACCCTATGAAATACAAAAATGTTATGACTATCAATCATAAATCTGTCTTCAAATTCCAAAACAACCACCCCATCCCAATCATATTTTGTTATTCTAGATTCTTACCTATGATGATACGGCTGGTCCCACTCTTAATCATGGAGTAGTAGTTTACCCCCTCACATGGAACTTATGGGATCATTTTGAAGAATAATTGGATATGACACATCCTTTTTCATCCTGTGCAATACAATGGATCACATAGTTAGTATGGTTTTTTATTCCTGAACATCCAAAAAAAGTGAAAGATCAAGAAATTGGGTTCATGTGGGATATCACTACTTCAACCTCCACGAGTATCCAAAAAATGTCACTTTTTTCTCGAAGAAGGAAAACTAGATCTAGATGATGAACTAAAATGACCCTAACAATCTTCATCCCTCAAATTCGTGCATGTCATATGGACCTAGTTAAAATGTTCATAAATGGTATTCAACGTGAACATATTGACTGTCAATCATATTGAGTATACTACCCAATCCTTGAATCCCCAAGAGGCTATAAGGTTATTCGCCACTAGAGTTAGAGGGGACCCCTACATGTTAGTGAAATTGGAAAGTTATTATATAAAATACATACTCCAATGATTTATGATCATTAATTATCTAGACCTATCATCCAATAGAGTCTGGGGAAAGAATTAATCCTATAATATGGTATGAAAATATTCCCAGACAACATCCCAATTTCAATCATACTATAAGAGAATTCCTTACCACCAAATTTAAAAATCATGTGTCATATATTCTAAAAGTTGACCCTCTACTCTGGAGGTGTCTATACATGATCAAATATAGAAGTAATTTCTTGGAGCTATGTCTCTACATCATGCGGTCTCCCATCCCATGAAAAGGTGGTAGGGATGCCACGACTAAAATTATTGAGTCAACTATTCCATAATTGAAGAAGGTAGAATGATACCATGAATAGATTAATATATACATAGAAAACCAACATGGAATAGGGCATCAATGCCCATATCAGGAACAAGAAGAGGTTTTATAGGTGGAATTTTAGGAGAAATCACTGGCGTCTCAGGCCCCACCACCTCATGGGCATGTTCATCGCCTCCTTCAAGGCATGCAAATAGAGGATGTCATGGTAGAATAATGTTAAAATTCCAACCACTTTACATATAATATATTTAATCAATTTAGGAAACTTCAGTTAAAATAAATGAAAATTTTAAATCTTTCCAATAGAAACAATCACACCACTCTTCCTTCTAAACAGTCTAGATAATGCTAGTAAACAAGATGATAGAAGGCTATATGAAGGTAATAGAAACAAATTTAAACACTTCTATGGCACGATCAACGTAATTAGTCTCAGTTTCACATGTATAAGAAAACTAATTTGATATTATGAGTCATTGTATTTTTTTAATATGTTCATAGTCAATAATATAAATCAATTCAAATGGATAAATTAGGTGGACTTCCATTTTATCACCTTAATTTATCATCCTCCTTATGAACTAAAATATATCATCTACTAAACCCCTATCATAACATGATCCAGCCCATATGTCCAATGATCCATTGATCAACATTCCATAATTGACTGGTTAATTTGTCTTCACTAAACTATTTAGGAAAAAAATATTTGTTTTTGGATTTTACATTAAGTAGAAATTATTTTTTCCAATCCGTACAAGATGTTTCAGTAAAATTCATAAAATATTCAAGAGACTATCAATATGGAACACGAAAATGCACGATGAAAATAAACATAGAATGGAAACAAATTATTGAATATTAGTAATTTTGTGCCTATAATGATTAATGTAATAAAATCACATCATTTCATTGAACCTGGGTAAAATAAGCACCATTTAAATATAAACAATTAAAATAACACCATAACATAAGTGGGTCACCCTATGTTAATGTTGTATAAATTATGAATGGACAAATCATTAAATGAAATTTTTCTAACATAGGTTATTTTTTCTACCCCTATACATGTGTTAGATTTGTCTAGGCACATGGTCAATCCGAAGTCCAATGAACTCCTATGATCATATATTACTACCACATAGTATGAAAAAGGGATGAAATCCCCTATGTTCCCAATTTTTAACAACCCGAACCATGGTCTACCTGAACTATACCATGATATGGTGGATCATATAACCTCAAGGGTGCTTCCTCATTGGCTAGAGGATCCTAACTAGAAGCGATGGTGAGGATTTAGTATTGTAGGGATACTTTTACCTATTATAATTGTTGGATAATAGATATAAAAACAAACATACAACAATAGAAGAAGGATATCTGGAAAGAGAAAACAAATAGACATGCAACACAAGAGTTAATTACTAAAAAACCATTACAACAATAAAAATACAAATATGGAAGTTTCAATACATAGATACATGGCATGTAGATATGAAAATTGGAATATAGGAACATGAATAAATTAATGTTGTACCAAAAGTACCCAAAGAAATAAATATTCTCCCCTAAAATATCAAATTCATGCTCAGTCCCCTACTTCAAAGCTCCATCTATAGGTAGGAATATCAACAACCTATAATTGGACCTTTCCCTTATTAGTAAAACCATCTAGATAATAATTTTGGTTACCAAAGTTAGCCCAAATATTTTATGAGATAAAAATCATTTTATGGAAACAGTAATGTTGTCTACACATAATCCAAGAAGTTCGCCTAGATAAATTGTGTACAAGGAATATCAATTAATGAGAAGGATGTATAGATAAATAACTAGACTACTTAGGTCCCTAATGGACACATGGAGGGTCAACCTACTTTGAATCATTTTTGAGAATAAATATTGAACAATATATATATATATATATATATATATTAAAAATATATATAATGTATAATTATATATTTCATCCACCTATATGGACCAAATACGTGTGGTCGTATGTGGACATATTCAAAGAATACAAATTTTTGGTTAGACCAGGGTGTAACTCAAAAATCCATAACTAGTATAAACTAACATATAAGATTCTGATATAGGGTACATTCCCCACATCTTGTAATGAGTGGGTAATGCTAGGACTGTCACTTTTGAGGGTTAGTGGCCTATCATGTCAACACTCTAAACATGGGATGTGGAATGTAATGTCCAATGCTGAAAAAGTCTTAGCGGTGAGAGATGTCATACTCAACACCCAATGTAAGAGAGAATTATTCTGTCACGCTCAACCAAATCCTTATTATCATAAAATAGCCTATATCAAGGTTTATAGGATATTTACATTTATAATGATCCATTTACCCCCCCAATCATATATTTTATCTTTCTTAATATAAATAAAACTATTCATCTGATAATGTTTATTTAATATGGCATAATCAATGGTGTTTCCTTACCAACCATCATAATCCATTTCCTTGATTAAATATATTTAATTATAGGAAAGTAAATTAGACATGAATAGTTCATTCCTTTTTTACCAACTAATTCATTTAAGGAAAGACAACCACCATTCATAAACCATTCCATATATTAAAATCCATTTAATTACTTTGAAATTTGATTTCAATTTAATTATAACAAACATAAAATTATAATGATACATTATCATCAATGAAATTTCCCACCTCATTATTTACAATTTAAAGGTTTATCCAAAATCCTTTGAGGTGACATCGGTTTTATAATCACTCATTCATTGAGTAAAAACTATTTTAAGTCCAAGATGAGATCTAAATGGTTTTTAGGGAAATTTTTTAGTTAGATATAAGTGAAAATTTCAATGTTTCACATCCAAGGGGTATTTATAAGTGTGGTATCCATACCCTAAAATACTAAACAAGGTTCAAATGTCCTGTATCGTGGTGTTATGATAAATATTTTAATGAATAACTAAATTAAAAGGGGATTCATTGAAAAATAAGGTGTGTTGAATAACATAATATCTAAGAGGCATAAAAAATCATTGGTAAATCAATGTTACCACCTACCTCAATACCATTTATGACTCCCTTCTTGATATCAATCTCAGAAACAATGTTTTTTTAAAGATATATGATAAACATTCCAATCCATGAATGTAGTGTAAGTTGGAATAAACCTAAATAGAAATATGGGCCTAACGAATAACTTATATATGATTTAATATACTAAAATGTATTACCAAGATAGATCTAATGCTTTATAAAGATAATGAATCAGACTTCATATAGAATATTTATATTCAAGCCTATATTGATAGAGGATTTAAACTATGGGAGGGAAAAGAGGTTATACATAGTAGAATGGGGAAATGAACAATAGAAAAATAATTTTTCTTTTCATGTGGGAAAATTTGAATTTCAATCACAAAACATAAGGGATCAAGGGTTTGGATGATTTTTTCCAATCCATGTGAAATCTATGTGGAAACAGTGCACAGATAGTGTGCAAGTCACTGATATAATGGGTACCTCCCACTATTAGGTACTCAATTTTACTAATCAGGAATAGATCATGCCAAATGATTGTTTATGTTATCACAGAATACTGACATGGTCATTCCCCTAGGGCATATCATTTTTGAGAAACCATTCAGTCTACATATCCCCCACTATCTTTAACTGCATGATTTCAAAGAAATTGTGTTGGTTGGGATGCATGGTTTTCTATAAACATACAGTATAGTCTTTTTATCAAATTTGAGGGATCCATGCTCGAAATGATCTTTGGATTAAAAAATTTCCTCAATTATTGATTATGTATCATTATCTAGTCTATAAAATCCAATCTGAGCCAAAAAAAATAACCAAAACCTTCTTGAAAAGATACAGCATTTAAGCTTCTCTAATGAGATAATAGTGTTCTTTTTATCAATGTAAACTGAGATACCATTTTATGGTCCCACAGTTATGAAGATGTACTCTTCCCAAATCTATAAATTTCATTTCAATATGTTGGAATAATGTTACTAATTTCTCAACATTTCTATAACATCCCTTATATAATATCTATGATCCTCATAGATTTAAGAGTAAACAATGATGTCATATGAAATAACTACCAAGAAAATATCAAGATAACAATGTATTATTATGTTCATCAAATACATAATGACTTCATGAGTATTTAACAAAAATTAGGGATAGATAATCAAAATTTGTAGACCTGCATTGAATTTGTTTTCTTACTATAAGATTATATTATTTTAAACAGATGATAACAATGTCAAAGATAACTCCTTACGAACTAATTTTCCCCATATAAATGGTCAAATATAAAATTAATCTACTTAAATAGATAAAATATTATTTTCCACCACTCTATTGAGTTTTCAATCATCTACGCAATTTTGAGATAACCCCTCAACATTCTTTTTTAGGAGAACATGCACCTCCCAAGGTGACACAATGAGGTGTATAAATCCATTCACTAAAAGTTAATCCTGATGAGTGTTACACTCATTAATTTTAGATGGTTCTATATGATATGAAGAAAAATCTATTGGTTTAGTACCACAAACTAAATAAATGGAGAACTCTACCTCACTTATGGGTGTAAAATAAGACATGTATAAATAAAAAATGTTGGAAAACATTATTATAACTAGAAGGGGATAATGGAAAAAAGAATACCACTAAAAATAAAAAATAACATTAATATCACATTTCCAAACCTTGGATTAGATGTACGGGTTGTACTCAACCATGATTTACATTCACTTGGGAAGTTACTATAAATCCCATCGGGTGCTATGAAGAATATATGTCGATGATATCAATCACATCAAAATTTGTTATAAATGATCTAATCCATCGCAAAACTGATGTCATGGTGCTTCATGTAAAGAACTAGAAAACCACAATTAAGAGAAATATTTTATTAGGAAATCATACAAGAGGGGAAATGAAGACTATTCCCTCCCTTCGTTCTAATGGGTGTAGTAATATCTATCACAATAGATAAAATATACATAGGATTAAGTTTTATATTAATAATATGAGTGGATATAAAAGAATTAGATTCACCAGTATCAAATAAGATAGTCACTATTGTCGATTCTAGAGTGATGATACCTCTCAGAGTCACTAGAACCGTATCTTTCACCTCTAGAGACTCTTCCATTGTGTGAATAATATTAATTCCAAATATTTCTAGATGAAACCCCCTATAACAATATTAATTTGATTTCACCACAATATTTTTTTGATAATGATATTGTTCCACTGTATAATGATTAATAGACATGAAATACATTCTAAAAGTGAATTAAGTGTGTGGTATTACCATATATCTTAGGGGCCTCATTGAATACACATTTCATGTTCCCAGTCTTTCCACTCTCGTAGAAGGTAAAATAGAATCATCAGGTAACTAATGTAGGTATAGATAAAACATGACATCAAGAACCAACATGAGACTCACCAATATTTATCCTCCATTTATCGAAAGTCACAAAAATTCCACTATAAGAAAAGGTAACTTTTATCAACACTTAATTACTAGCCAGGTCAATCTAAACCATCAACTCCCTATCCATTACATCATCATATGAAAATAGATTCAAAATTAAATCTTGAGAATGAATTGCATATTGATGTCCCATATCAATCTCTAAATTCATCATCTTCTTATACGATACAATATTAGGAGAAAAATATACATTAATAGAAAAGTAATTTTTTTATTCATTCAAGATCCTATAAGCTATATTGTGTATGAAAAAGTACTTAGCCATGGACAATACCATAGACTCTAGATAGAATGTTTAATGAAAATAAAATTTATTTCATTCCACATTAAGGTTTCATGATTCCTCATCGTCACCTTTTTTTCCCATTATATTCTACTACATCCCTCAAAATGAAGGTTGAAATACATATTCTTAATAGATTCTGGTTGTTCTATGAATTTAGAGAAGATAAATATTTCTTAACTAATCCTAAACCTCTAGAGGATCATTAGAGAAACGAGAAATAGGTAGATTTTAATAAAGGAAATCATGAAATTTATTTTAATATTCATCCCTCTATGGTTCAACTGTTAGATCCTGGTTGGGATTGCATGCAATTTCTTATCCCAGAGCATGTACGAAACACAAGATATCCGCATCATGATTTTGGTTCATTGGAGGAAGTGATCACTATGGTTCATCAGCAATGTCCTCATAGATCATATTTAAATGGATTCATAGAGGCATGATTATACACAACATCATAAAAAATGATTGATTCTTTTATATCATTACAAATATCAACACACATAAAAGAGAAAATTTTAAATGTATCCATACAGGTAGATAATCCATATTTTTATTTCAATATATAAACATTAAAAAGGAGGTAAAAGTATAAAATTAATCCTAAATATGACGTTATCATACCAACTATAGTGACTTAAGGAGAATCATTGTGATATATGGACAGGAACTCACTTGCAAGTACCTCCTATGTCCTAATACTAATACAAAAATACATACTAAAATGAAAGAAATATTCCTAACATTCACCATTGATACCATATTATGAGGAACCGGCTTGGATACCATGGTAAACTGATACCCGAGCTCGGATTGACAGTACCCAAAAGCAATTATTGATACCAACATGTTGATGATTTGTCATTAGCATAATATAAGAGAAAAGAGGAATTAGGTTTTTCCTAATAATAATGGATGAAAAAAATAATTAATTATTATAAATAAAATATATTAAAGTATATAGTACTAGAAATCAAATGGGAATAAAAAAATATTGAATCACAACGTATTAGAAATATATTATTTGAATCCATAGTCCCAATAGAAAAAACCCTCTAATATTAGATGATCAACAACATGTTCCACCTGAAAGTGTCATTTTCTCACCTTTCAATCCTGTAAAAAGGGAACCTACAAATTACTGAATAAAAAGGTAGTGTGTGATCTGAAAATCAAGTAGGATTTTAGTACAGATTCCAAAATAATATTCATTGATAAATTCAAAATTAACACATTCAATTAAAAATTAAAATTGATATGGAATTGGAGTTTATTATTTAAAACAAAACATGTTTACCATGTAAAATTATGGAAACATTTACACACATGGTTTAATTATATACTTTATATGACATATATTTCATAAATAATTAGGAATGGGAAAAATTATTTTCATTAAAAATGGTATATATGCTATAAAACAATAACAAAAAACATCATGGTAATCATCCATGAATTATGATGAATTCAAATTATTATATCCTAATACACTTATATATGTGATCAAAATAATGTGTACACAAATCCATAGGGATCATGTATTATATGACCCCTCAATATCCCACTAGGTGTTTTATCTATTAAACATTGTTTTTATTAAAATTTTAATGTTTTATTCTATTACTAGGGAATCATCATCATATAGTGTTTTTAGGAAATAACAATCTACTATGGGACATAGGTGCTCCATTAATTAATCGATAATTGGAAAATCATTTCATTGAGGTTACAAATCAGATTACAACATTTAAAATATAAATACACCATTTTTAAAATAAAATAATATGTAGGATTCTTGTTCACTAATTCATGAATGTAAAAGTAAAACCAACAATTGTTTTTATCATTAATTTCTATATTTTCAAATATAATGGGTCTGTTAAAATAATTTGACAATTCCTAACAATATAAACATAAGTCAAAACTTTCAAATTGTATTATAATTAAAGGGATTCTCAAAAAAAAACCATTCCATGAAAATGAAATTTACAATTTGAATCATGTATGTTTTAAAAATAAAATTATAATTCAATTTAAATAATAATAAAATAATGGTTCAGTCAAATGGACAACATAAAAGGAACCACACATATTTTTCAAGGAATAACAACTCCTACAATGGGGCTCACCAACAAGAAAGAGGGAACATAATATATTTGAAATAGACCTAGAGATAAGATTAAATAAGTAGTATTTTATATCATTTAATCCCAAGATGATCTATCAATCTCCCAGGACAGAAAGTTAATGATACATATAGATAATGTAATTTTTTAACTAGATATGTAACACCCAAAGCTTCCACGGTACGTTTCTCTTTCAATAATGCAATAGCTTGCATTGTACGCATGTTCGAGATTCTAACACACCGCGACCAATCAAAGTAGCTATTATGAATAGTAATACCCACATTTTGAAATTATATAAATTTTATATTTCAAAGTGGACTTAATTTTAGTATTCGGAATATCAAAATTATCCTAAGTTGAATTTGTTGAAATTTTCTGAGAACTTCCAATTTTTTATGAATTGAAAAAATACTTAAAAACAAATTTTTAAATAAAAATAATTTATAGTGATAAATTATAATATTTAGTGGTTTTAAATTATAATTAGAATATATTTTTACCATTTTATCCAATGGTTGTCATTATAATTAATTTCAATTTGAAATTGGATACAAACAATTGTTAATCTTTTGATTGATATTGTTTCTTAAAAACATTCTATTTGTTTTGATAGTGGAAATTAATTATAAAATTAATTAATGCAACTTATATGTTTGGAATTTTGTAAAATATACATCAATTTGGAATTCGGAGTATCAATTATAGCTTAGGGTGAATTTTTTGTATTGTTCAGAAAAACTTCAATTTTTGATGAATAGTGAAACCAATTAGTGGTAGTTGAAAAAATAATTTTTCATTCAAATAAAAAATTACCACTTCTGTGAATTGAATTTTAAAAATCCAAAATACATGGTTGTCATTAGTAATTAAAATGTTTTTCAATGGGATGAAAATAATTTTTGGTGATTAGTAACTTTTAAGTTTTATTAACCGCGATTAAAGATAATTAGTGTAATTTAAGGTAAATATAATGTTATAATAATCTAAAATTACCTATAAAATTTTCCTAAACATATTGGATCAGTCATGGCCGACCAATAAAATCCATGGGTCATCTTGGGAACCCCATGGAGCCACTTGGGTAAGAAAATGACATTAATTACTTTTTATTTAAAGTAAAAATAAAATCATCACAAACATGTCTTGTTTTACTAAAGAAATTATTACATGGGGTTATATAAGATAACATTTGGACTATAAATATTCATTGGAAATATAAAAATATTTCCTACATAATGGTATTTTTTTTATAATTTTTAGGCATTATATAATTATATATATTTTTGACACCATGATGATGCAGCGATTACCTCATTAATGGACAATTTAAATAAAATGAAAAGATAAGGTAGTATCTAAGACTTACACTTGTCTAAAACCTATTGGATGTATATATTTAGAACCTTTATCACCTTAACCTCTAAATATATCATTTTGGGACCTTTGAAATCCGAAAATAATTTCATAATAAAGCAACATTTCATGAAATTTTAAGAGTGCCCCTCCTCTCCCCTTATAAAAGGCCCCCACCTCTACCACCATATTCACACCATAATCCTTTTTTCTCAGACAATATCTACCCAAAAACTCTCAAAACATCCATATATTACTCCTAGAATCCTCACATTGTGAAGAAGTCTTCCCAAGGAAGCCTTTGGCTCGAATCAAAAAGAGTTACCCAATTTTAAGGTAATATATTCTCTTAAGTTCTTTTGTTTTATATTGCTTCTCCAACCCCTTAAAATCTTTTAATTCCTTTATTTTGTAACAAAGCCAGTATCATAAATACACTAGTATGTTTTTAAGAGAATTATTTTATTTACATATACACACACTTTAGTCTAATGGTTAAAGAACATACTATTTCTGTGGGTGGAGAATTACTGCCTCACGAAACGATGATTGTTCAATATTCATTTAACACCTCTCACGGTGGCCATTATGGTGAAACTATTTTTATATATGATATATATTATGTTTAAGTTTTCCTTATTCTTTTTTATTTTTCATTTATGGTATAACATTATGATTTCCATTATTGGTAAACGCGATAAGTTTTTTTTTAGGAAGTGCGGACTACCGCCCCTTCAAAGTGATTTGAATCGTTAATGTCATATGTGGAACGTATCAAGGATGGAGTAAATGATATTATATATGCTATTATGCTGGAATTATAATATACCTTTATATAATTATTATTTCATCAATTAAATATGTAATTGAAATGAAAGTAGCTTTCATGCGTACATACGGTTTACCATCTCCATAAACAGTGCATTTAATTTCTTACCTCTAAATGATATGTAATATTATAAATGAATTTATATACTGGATATGTATGATATATATGATATCTAAATAATGAATATAATTATTGATATAATGGATCTTTTACTACATGATCAACTTGTAATTATAAGAATTTTATTTTTGACTCAAGTACCACAGATTGAAAAAAATACCGTTATTAACTTAAATAATTACATAGTGTTCATAACATGGTAATAAGTTATATTAAAAGAATAATGAACATTAAAAAGGTTCTTAAGTAATTATTGATTAACTATAGTTTATTATTTAGGAGATTAAATAACGATCGATTCAAGTCAGACACGAGGTAAGGGAACTTCTTAACCCAATTTCTGTTCTTTGCGTTAATCTCCTACGTTCAAATTTATTTATGAAATTATTATGTCCTATCTTTTATTTTTTACTTTATTTATGTGTACTTATAGTGAATACACATAATAGATCTATTTTATTTAAAAAATTATCTTTGTAAGGGACTTCGTCTAAATCTCCTTTCATTGAGGCATATTTTGTTTTACACACAAGTTTATTTTATACGGTGTATAAACCTCTTTGAATTTTACTTGTATTCAAAAGGAATCTTTTTATTCGAAGAATTTTTACTAAACGACAAAAGGAATGTTTTGTCTTACGTATGCGGCGACAACAAATTCTCCACCGCCATGACCATTATTTGAGTTTTAGATTCCTCTACAAGCCATAAATTTTTTTAAATGAAAAAAAAATACCATGTTTTGCTTTTATTTTATTTTGGTATTGAAAATGGTTTTTATAATGTTTTGATTATAGAAATGTGGTTTTGATATCTTGTGTTTAAAATTGGAAATGTTATGTTTTTTATGCATGTTTTATGTGATACTATTATGTTATGGTTTATGATATGTTTAAAACATTTCATAGAAGGAATGAATTGGACTTAATAAGTGACGGTTGGAGCCCGCTATAGCTCCTAGATGCATCGGTAGGTCTCATGAGACAAAATACTATCTTGGAAGGAGGCCTTGACAAAATATTATTTGTAGTCTTAGCACGAGGCCTTGGATATGTGGTTATGATAGTCTGTCAATATGTATTCCATCATTATTAAACTGTTTATTGATATTGCATGTGATTATTCTACAAGTAGAATATCCATGTGAGTAAGTAAATGGAATTATTTAATTTTATTTTTTCCATATTATTCTGAATTCAAGTTTAAAATGACATTGTATTAGTTATACATTGCCTTAAATTTTTATATTTATTTATGAATGTATCCACTGTATTGTTATCCTTACTGAGCATATGAGCTCACCCCTTTCTATGTTTTATTTTCCCAGGATGTGAGGAAATATTTTATGACTGACCTATAGGGAAAGTCTAAAGGGGATAAGAGTGTGGACTATGGAGACTATGTTTTTGTGATTTTCCACTTTATGATGTAATGTAACATTTATGAATGTATCTATTGTTTCCAAGGCTACTAAACTAATTTGTATTTCATGACTTGATCTTCTATGATCATGCCAATGTTACGTAATAATGCACCGACTCTGGGTAACTGGGGTCGGCGCGTTACAAGAGAGATGTTCTACAACTAACACAATGAAAAGTCATTGAAAAAAACGATACAAAATGTTTTTATAGATCCAAAATCAACATGCATTTCTATAAAATCATACTAAGAAACCCAATTGGAAGGGGAATTAATATTTTTATCCTTCAACCTATTTAAAAATTACACTCAATATATTACACAATGTGTAACCCATTTAAAAATCATGTATCTTTCAAGTCGTAGATAAACAGAAAAACACATAACTTTTTAATTAAATTTTTTTTATTTATAAATGTTGATTAAACAATAAATGATATATGTATTCTAATGTTTTTGAATAGTTTTATAGAATATGTTAGATGATGATTACAGATCAAATAAACCCATTCAATGGTATGTAAATCCCTAGATTATTGTAGAACCAAGTTATTTTTTGTAAAATTTGAAAAAAATTGATAACATCACCATTAAATGTATCCCCAATATTAATTATGATACTTACATTGTCATTGAAAATGGAAAACCAATAAAAGGATTAAAATGTTCCTAATAGAAAGGTGATGGGTTTTTTCAGAAGTAATATGAGTATTGTCACGACCTGCCTTCACCAAGATGAGGGAAAGGACAGCAGATTGCCAGACCCTTCCTTCTTCAAGTTGAAGGAGAGATAATGACCCCCCGAGACCCGCCTTCAATAGGTCACAGAGTGGGAACTAGCACCAAGGGTATAATATCACATACTAAATGGAAGGTATTACCCTTTTTCTTTTAATTGGATCAGGAGATAAGATGATGGAACCCAACAACACCAAACTGGAAGTGCAATAAAATCCAAAACAACCATTCCCATATGCATGTTCCAAAGTTAAATACCACAAAGTACAAGGTGACTACAAAGGTAAATTACCAAAGAATGAAAAAACAGCAACTGCAACTGTCCCAATGGTCATGTGTTAGTATGGTCCCTCGCGATCCCCTAAGTCCTCCTGGAAATCTAAAAATAGTTCTTTATACATAGGGTGAGCATACAAGTATACACAGTAGGGAAAAACCTAAAGCTCTCATGCACAAGTGGGGAGGCATGCTAAAGCCCCGCGGAAAAGAGAAAACCAAGCACCTGGCAAGGAAAATAACCACCCAATCCTCACCAAGGAACACTCCCCAAATAACCTTTGTCATATAAAGTATAGTAATAGCACATCGATGTTTGGGACCCCACGCCACTTTCCCACTGTTTATTGAAGTAATCATATGCATCGAACCAATCTCTCCATTCTCATCATAGTCCCACTACCACACCCCGCCCGCACACACCTGGGCCATAACATCACGCAGTCCCACTGACAAACCCCGCCCGCACACACCTGGGCCACAACTGTCATACGTATCCATGCCTGCAAACACCTAGGCCAGAACAACCACCATCACACACAGAAAAACATGGGCTAGAAGATCCACTGCCACGCTCGAAGACACCTGGGCCTCATCCCGAAGACACTTGGGAAACCACCTGCCCGCATACACCTAGTCTATAACAACCACAATACCCCGCCCGAAGGTCCTTGGTCTAATAATGGACCTCAGGCCATCACAGTCTGCCCTAAGATACCTGGGATATCCAGGAAAGGGAGAAGAAAGGAGCTAATAAACAGCCACTAATAGAAGTGTTGGGAAAAAACACCCTCCCCCATGAAATGGCGGTGTTCACCACTTAGTTCTCAACATGGGTGGGGCGCGAATAAGAAACACGAAACTACAAGTATATGCATAGATAACAAGAACTCACCCAATGTTTAGTTTTTTCTTCATCCTGCCTAAAGAACACAATCAGCACCCACGTCCAAGTCAGAACCCACACCAAACCAAAACCATATGTCTCATCTTTGTTTTCATGTTTAGTAATGATGTTAGATGAGTCTTCTGCAGATACATGGGAAACTAGAAAGTATAATCACAAGCCAAGATACTACCCCATGTTCCCAAAACCCAAGATCCAACGGCTTCTCAACATAAGAGGATCCCACCCAAATTCGTGATATGAGCATGGTAACAACACGACCTCAAATTCAGAACCATCAAAACCGTAGCAACATGAGATCCCATACCCTCCCACATCACCCAGAAATAAGTCCATGAAAGAAAAACAATCAAACCAATACCACAAAGTAAAGCAAGCCCTTGCCGGTATTTTCAGATTTAAACAATTTAACACACTCCATGATTCCAATTCCGCTGTACTTTTACCGGGGTTATCACAAAAAAAAAGTGGTGATCCTGGTGCTTTAAATTTATCTAGCCGGATATTCATATTTAACCAAATTTTATTACAGGGAAGGGTTCAGAAACACAATACAATCCATTTAAACATCACTAGAGGTATGGGTTCATTAGTGTACAGAGAAAGACCACCAACGACCATGATTTTCAGTAGGCGTAATCCGACACAATTTAGAAAACAAGATTATGAAACAAAGCATCATCATCGATCACAGCCCCCACCCCCTTCATTTTTAGTGCCCGATCATTATCTTTATTATGGTTCGGGTTCATCCAATTATACAGAACAAAAATCATGCCCACCCCGCATGATACACAAAAGGAAAGACGATAGAGAAATTCCCTACCTGATTGATCATCGATCGAAGTTTATCCTCAACGCCATGAACACGATTCGTGATTTGTAGGGGTGGGGCCTCGGGAACACAAGGAAAAGAAGACGAATCAATGGGGTTGATCGGGACAAAGAAACCCGGGGTGAACCCTTTAGTTTATAAGTGTTGGGGATGGTTGAGATATGAACGTTAAACCGCGTAAGGAGCGTGGTTCGTGGGTTGACCACGAGGCCCCACACATTATTAAAGAGGTCCTCGCCTTTAGGGGCGGTTTAAACTGATGCACCCATGGCTTATAACTTAATCAAACGCCATTAATTGGTGTTAATGGGCCTTAAAACATGCTTAAAAGGGTAAAAACAGGGAATTGCATCAAATGAGGTGCTATTGAAAAACCCACGGGGTAGGCTAGAGCTACCGGTGGCTAACAGCAACCGGTAGCCGAGATATTGGTAGGGTGCAGCCAGTGGTAGTCGAGAGGTACCGGTGGCTGAGAGCCACTGGTAACCAAGCTACCAATAGGATGCAGCCACCTGCAATCGAGAGCTACCGGTGGCTGAAAACTACCAGTAACTGAACTACCGGTAGACCGACCTACCGGTAGACTGCAGCTACTGGTAGACCGAGCTACAGGTAGGCCGAGATACCGGTAGGCTGCGGCTACCGGTAGACTGAGCTACCGGTAGGCCTACTACCTGTAGGCTAAGGCTACCGGTAGGCCTACCGTGGGTCAAACTTCACCGAGAAGTTGGGATGGCCTCCCAGACCACCCAGAACACCTCATGCATCAGATTTTTACAAAGAAATGGATCTCCAACAACCCGGACCATTACATCATATACCTATCAAACTATTCTCACCCTCTAGAATCAAAACAACCAATAAGGAAAGAGAGGGTCCGAACAAAAACTTCGAAAGATACCTCTCAGGAGCGAACTCCATTGTTAACTAAAAATACCATTCCCTTAAGAACCAAGGAACATACCATGTCAGACTGCCCAGTCTGTGGGTTGGGGAGTCTCATCCCCCATGTCAAGATACAATCCGCATTGGGTGGCACTAACTCACCTAAACATGTTTAATCGCATCCACCTTAATGCGTCTTGATTAGGGGTCTGATCCTCCCCTCCCCATAGCCAATACTTTTCACACACATTCATAGAGGAAGAAAAATCACACATTTCATATCCAACAATGTAAAACACTCCACCACAACAAGTATAAACAAAACATCACAGAACTCAAAACAACTCTGGGTACTGGGCACACATCTATGCTTCCTTCTCCCATGTACTCTCCTCAATCCCACCATGTCTCCATAACACATGATGCATGAGAATAGTTCACCCACGAAGCACCTTCTCCTCAAGATCCTCGATCATCCCTGGTCTTTCCACAAAGGTCACGTTGTCCTCGATGTCTAGATCTCCCCAGTCGAGGACATGTGAATCGTCATGCAGATAATGACAGAGCTGGGACACATGGAAGACGTCAAGTATCTTCATTAGTTGCGGGGGTAAAGCTAGCGGATAAGCCACTTCGCCGACCCACCATAACACTTCGAAGGGTCTGATGAACGTGGGAGAAAGCTTACTCTTCTTGTCTAACCTATATTGTCCACGCCAATGGGAGACCTTCAAGAACATGTGGTCTCCAACCTCAAACTCCAAGGGCCTTCTCCTACTATCTACATATGACTTATGTCGGTCCTAGGAAACCTTCATCCATTATCGTATAAGTTGAACCTTCTCCGTCATGCTCTACACCACCTCGGGGCCAAGGATTCCCGCCTCTCCGACTTTGGTCCAACACACAGGTGAGCATCCTGGCATCCCATACAAGGCTTCAAACGAGTCCATACCAATGGTAGAGTGATAGATATTATTATATATGAACTCTACTAGAGGAAAGTGTCACACCCATAATCCTCCTGAGTCCAGAACGCATGCCCGCTGCATATCCTCCATGGTCTGTATGGTGCGCTCTATCTACCCATCTGTCTGGGGATGGAAAGCAGTGCTACGAAGTAGCTGGGTGCCAAAAGCATGATGTAATCCCCTCCATACTAATGAGGTAAACCGTGCATCCATATCTGAGACTATGTACCTTGGAACTCCATGCAACCGCACCAACTCATCCACGTACCTTTGAGCCAAAGAATCCACTTCACTTGACTCCTTAATCTCCAGAAATTGAGCCGATTTCGTCAACCAGTCCACTACTACCCAGATGGTATCGTACCCCCCTTGATCCTTGGGTATTACCGTCAAGAAATCCATCGATATGTCCTCCCACTTCCACTAGGGGACATCTAGATATTGCAGTAGGCCACCTGGAACCCTATGTTTATCCTTCACCTGCTGACACACTATGCACTTGGCCACAAACTCTGCCACTGCTCGCTTTACTCCGGGCCATCAAAACTGTCTTTTCAGACCCTGGTACATCATATAAACTCATGGGTGTACCGCGAGGGGTGACATGTGGAACTCACTGAGAACCATTCCACGCATCACCTCTGGCACAAACCGCTTAACCTGAAAAAACATCCGGTTTTGACCATCCTCCATCCATCCTTCTAGTGCATTGATCTGGTCAACTCGGTCACGCATTACTTCTCACTCTTGGTCTCCCAACTAAGACTCCTCCATGTGCTGAAATTGAGATGACTAAACTACCATCTGATATAGGAAACCTCTATCTCCATCCATCCTCTCATCTAGGTGTAAGGCATCCAACTCCTCCATTTCCTTCCAGGTGTCTGCTGACTCTTGGACTGCATCCTTCAGTGACCTCCTTCTCAAGGCATCATCCACTACATTCCCCTTCCCTAAAGTGTAGGAAATCGCGAAGTCGTAATCGTAGAGGAACTCTATCCACCTCCGTTGCCGCAAGTTTAGGTCCAGCTGGGAGAAGAAATACCTTAAAATTTTGTGATCTGTGAAGACCACAAAGTGTTCCCCGATGAGGTAATTTCACCACAACATTAGCGTAAAAACGACCGCTACAAGATCCAGGTCGTGGGTGAAATAATTACTCTCATGAAGGTGTAGCTGCCTATACCCCTAAGAGATCACTCCTTGCTACTACATCAACACACATCTGAGGCCTTTCCCTGAAGCATCACCGAACACCTCATATGACACCCCTTATTCTGGTAATCATACAATTGGAGAACTAACCAACTTCTCCTTTAGATAGCTAAAGGCTGCCTCACACTACTCACTCCACACAAAAACCTGGTCCTCCTTGGTCAGGACTGTCAAAGGGGTTGTAACTTTGGAGATTTTGGGTACGAACCTCCGATATTAACCCACCATCCTGAGGAAAATGTGAACCTATGCCACATTCTTGGTTGCTTCCCATGAAACAACAACCTCAAACTTTGATGGGTCCACCGCTACCCCCTATTTTGGGACTACGTGCCAAAGGAAGTGTACTTATTGCATCCAGAACCTACATTTTGACAACTTACCATAGAGTTAGTGCTGTCGGAGGGCCTCCAAAACCATCCTCAGGTGCTTCGCGTGATCCTCCTCTAATCATGAATAGATCAGGATATCGTCGATGAAAACAACTACGAATCGATCTAGGTACTCCTGGATGATGGAGTTCATAAGCCCCGTGAACACAGCTACGGAGTTCATAACACCTAAAGGCATGACTACGAACATGAAGTGTCCATATCTACACCTGATGGCCATCTTTGGAATGTCGCCCTCCTTCACCCTCAACTGGTGATACCCAGACCGTAGGTAGATCTTTAAGAAGCACCCTTCCCCATTCAGCTGGTTGAGAAGATTTTCTATCCTCGGAAAGGGGATATCAATTTTTGATCGTTACCTAATTCAGCCTCCTGTAGTCTATTCACACCCCGAGACCACCATCTGCCTTCTTTGTGAACAATACTGGAGCACCCCACAGTGATGCACTTGGTCGAACATAACCCTTCTTTATTAGACCGTCAATCTGAATCCGCAGCTCCTGTAGCTTCGAAGGTGATATCCGGTAAAGATTCATCGAAATCGAATGAGAACCGGGCTGCATGTCTATCCCAAACTTGATATCACGTCAAGGGGGTAGAGTCATTACTTACTCAGGAAAGACATCTATAAACTTTCTGATGATACCTGGAACCTCTACCATCTCAGCATCTACTGGATCTACTGACCGCTCGGATAACAAGGAGAGGAGTGGTTCCTCTCACCTGCCACCCTTATGACTACTCCGCTCGCTGGTGAAAGTATCACGTCAACCACCGAAGTCTGAGAACACAACCCTTCCTCAGAAGCAGTCGATGATGGTACACATAGAGAACAGCCAGTCGACTCCTAGGATGACATCATATGGTTATATCTGTAGCAGTTGTAGATCCCTTACCGACTGATGTGGTCCTATCAATAGTCTGCATCCTCGAAAAACATATAACAAGTCGGTCTGACCTCTAACTGGTGTGATTAGCACCGGGGGCACTGTAACTCTCTCGACATCTAGACCCAAGTAACATGATATACTGGGAGAAACAAAGAATTGAAAAGATCAGGTATCGAAAAAGGCATAAGCAAGAGTTCTAAACAAACTGATCGTACCTCAAAAGACCTCTTGCCCTACTGGAACTGCTGCCTCCGCGGCATGCAACTTCCCACGCCCAGATCCTCTGCCTCTCGGTTGTTGGATGCCTCCCCGACCATGGCCTGGTAAAGGTCCCTAAGGAGCGCCCTGAGGTCAGCCCCCCCCTACAATGTCGGCCCTCGGAGGAGCGGGAGCTCACTGTCCCTACTGCTGCTGCTGGAAAGGCCTAGCTGGAAGATGCTGCTGGGGCGGGTGCTGGGGCTTTCCACCACCATCGTACTGTACTCGGTCTGGGCACAAACTCGGGAGATTTATATGGCTCCCACTGAGAAAACACCTCGGTCTTGGGCCCAAAAATAATGGTCCTGGACCGAGGGACCAGAACTGGAACTGCTGCGGCCTGCTCCCTACTGGTCAGAATATGGAGGGTCCCGATGCTAGAGGCCTCGTGCTAACGGCCTTCCCCTTAGATGATCCGAGATGGATCCCCTATCATTCCACACCTCCTAGAGCATGCATCCTCTACACTACTTCGGCCTTCTTCTGGACCTCCAAGTACGTCTGCAGGGTGAAAGGGGTAACATTATACTGAAGGGAGGGTCAGAGCACCTCCTCTAAACGTCTTGACCTAGAATCTTCATCTGGAAAGTGGTCCGGAGAAAAATGTACGAGGTCCTTGAACTTGATTCCCAGCTCCCTTACTGACATACTCCCCTGCTACAGGGAGAGTATCTCTTGCCTCTTCTCTTCCTTCATCGTAGAAGAGAGGAATTCCTCCCAGAACTCTTTCTCGAAATTAGCCAATGCCACCTCAGCCTCTCTCCTCTCCCCCAGGTAGAGTGTCCACCACTGACGCGCTGCTCCACGCATCTGGATGACGGCGAGAGATACATAATACTCGGTCGGGGCCCAAATCAGGCCAAAATATATCACCAGATCCTCTAACCAACCCACCATCTTCATGTTAGAGGTGCTTCCCTTGTATTTCTCAAGGGTTTGTCGCTGGAAGGCTCAAAGTGTCCTCTGCCACTGATCATCTTCCTCCTCTCGGTCAAAACTCTTTCGATCGGCCATGTCAGCCTCCTGGGCCTCGATCGCCCATATAACTCGCAGTCATCTTCCGAGTTTTATAACTACAAGGTAAACAAGGAATGCCTAAGCCCATGTAGTGAAGAGTATTGTTCTAAAAAAATCTTAAACTTTTTATTTATTCTTAATTCCCAAAACACCCCAGAAACACAAGAACACAAATCATTATGATACATGTTCCTTCCCTAGGGTCTCTACCCTGCAATCATCATGGAATCACTTGGACATTTTTTAGGTCCATAGTCCTTGCATCAGATCACAGGGGGCCCTAAAATCCTGTGTCCTAGCCGGTCTTCACTGGCCTAATTCACGCACCAAGGTCACCCAACACCATTGAACTACCATCCCATGAAATCCTCGTTGTTCCAAACTATAGACTCCATCCTATCTCTCAACCCCCCCTTGATACCATTTTGTCACGACCCATATTCACCAAGATGAGGGAAAGGACAACAGATTGCTAGACCCATCCTTCTTTATGTTGAAGGATATTTAATGACCCCCCCGAGACCTTCCTTCAATAGGTCTCGGAGTGGCGACTATCACCAAGGGTATAATATCACACACTAAATGGAAGGCATTGCCCTTTTTCTTTTAATATGATCAGGAGATAAGATGATGGAACCCGACAACACCAAATTGAATGTGCAATAAATGCCAAATCAACCATTCCCATATGCATGTTTCAAAGGTTAATACCACAATGTACAATGTGACTACAAAGGTAAAGTACCAAAGATTGAAAAAAACAGCAACTGCAACTGTCCCAAAGGTCCTGCGATAGTATGGTCTCACATGATCCCCAAAGTCCTCCTGGAAACCTGAAAACAATTGTATATACGTAGGGTGATCATACAAGTATACTCAGTAGGGAAAAACCTAAATCTCTCATGCACAACTAGGGAGGCATTCTAATGCCCCATGGAAAAGAGAAAACCAAGCACCTATCAAGGAAAATAACCACCCAAGCCTCACTAAGGCACACTCCCCAAATAACGCAAGTCAAGTAAAGTATAGTAATAGAACATTGATGTTTAGGTACCCCACTCCACTTTCCCACTGGTTATTGATGACATCATACGCATTGAACCAATCCATCCATTCTCACCGTAGTCCCACTGCCACACCCCGCCAAAACAAACCTGGGACATAACCTCACACGGTCCCACTACCAAACCACACTCGCACAGACCTAGGCCAACACTGTCATACATAACCATGCATGCAAACACCTAGGCCAGAACAACCACTGTCATGCCCGATGACACCTAGAATAGAAGATCCACTACCACACCCGAAGACACCTAGGCCTCATCCCGAAGACACTTGGGAAACCACCTGCCCACATAAACCTAGGCCATAACCACCGCACTACCCTGCCCATATGTCCTTGGAATAATAATGGACCTCAGGACATCACAGCCTGCCCGAAGATAGTTGGGATATCTAGGAAAGGTAGAATAAAAGAGCTAATGACCAGCCACTAATAGAAGTGTTGGGAAAAACACCCTCCCCCATGAAATGGGGGTGTTCGGCACAAAGTGATCAACATTAGGGGGTGTGAATAAGAAACAAAAAACTACAATATATTTATAGATAACAAGCACTCAACGAAATTTTAGGTTTTTCTTCAGCCTGCTTAAAGAACACATTCAACACCCACGTCCAAGTCACAGCCCACACCAAACCAAAACCATCTGTCTCGTCTTTGTTTTCATGTTTAGTAATAATGTTAGATAAGTCTTCTGCACAAACTTGGGAAACTGGAAAGCATAAGCACATGCCAAGATACTACCCCATGTTCCCAAAACCCAACAGCCAACGACTTCTCAACAACAGAGGATCTCGCCCAAATTCGTGATATGAGCAAGGTAACCATGCAGCCTCAAATTCACAACCAGCGAAACCATAGCAACAAGGGATCCCATCCCCTCCCACATCACCCAGCAATCAGCCTGTGAAAGAATAACAATCAAACCACTACCACCAAGAAATGTATCCCCATGCCGGTATTTTAATATTTAAACGATTTAACACACTCCATGATTCCAATTCCACTGTACTTTAAACGGGGTTATAAAAAAAAGGGTGATCTTGGTGCTTTAAATTTATCTAGCTAGATATACATAATTAACCAAATTTCATTATAGGAGAGAGTTCACAAACACATTACAATCCATTTAAACACCAACAGAGGTAAGGGTTCACTAGTGCACAGAGAAAGACCACCAACAACCATGATTTTCAGTAGGCGTAAGCCGACACAATTCAGAAAACAGGATCATGAAACAAAGTAGCATCATCGATCACAGCCCCCCCTTCATTCATTAGAGCCTGTTCATTTTCTTCATTAAGGTTTAGGTTCATCCAATTATACAAAATCAAAAGCATACCCAACCCGCATGATACACAAAAGTAGAGACGAAGGATAAATTCCCTACCTGATTGATAAAGGATCGAAGTTTATCCTCAACGCCAGGAACAAGATGTGCGATTTTTAGGGGTGGGGCCTTGGGAATGAAAGGAAGAGAAGACGAATCGATGGGGGTGATCGGGAAAAAGAAACCCAGGGAGAACCCTTTAGTTTATAAGGGTCGGGGACAGTTGAGATAAGAACGTGAAACTGCGTATGGAGAAGGGGTCATGGGATGACCACGCAACCCCACACGTTATTAAAGAGGTCCTCACCTTTAACAATGGTTTAAACCGACGCACCCAGCGTATCTCACATAATCAAATGCCATTAAATTGCGTTAATGTGCCTTAAAATAGGATTAAAGGGGTTTAAATGTGGAATTGTGTCAAAGGAGGCACTACTGAAAAACCTGTAGGGTAGGCTAGAGCTACTGCTAAGGTGCAACCACCGGTAGTCGAGAGCTACCGGTGGCTGACAGTGACCGGAAGCCAAGCTACCAGTAGGGTGCAGCTACAGGTAGTCGAGAGCTACCGGTGGCTGACAGCTACCGGTAGCCGAGCTACTAGAAGGGTGCAGCTACCGGCAGTCGAGAGCTACTGGTGACTGGAAGCTACTAGTAACCGAGCTACCGGTAGGGAGCAGCTACCGGTATACCAAGCTATTGGTAGACTGGAGCTACCTGTAGACCAAGCTACCAGTAGGCCGAGCTACCGGTAGGATGCTGCTACTGTTAGACCGAGCTACCGGTTGGCCTGCTACCGGTAGGCTAAGGCTACCGGTAGGCCTACCATTGGTCAAACTTCACCGAGAAGTTGGGATGGCCTCCTAGACCACCCAGAACACCTCAAGCATCATATTTTTACAATGTGATGGACCTCCAACAACCTGGGCCATTACAATTATCTATGAATTTAATGGTCAATTGATAATAATGATTGAATTTTATAAGTTTTATGAAGATAATTATTGAAAATTTATATTTTATATTATCTTATTTGATATTTTATTTTCCCAATGTTATCAGTTTTACAGATGTTTGAAACATATAAAAATAAAGGAAAATCTATATTTATTATATATAACATATGAATTTATCAAGGATTTACATGAGATATATATTTACAAAAAAATAATTTATAAAAAATGTGGATATTTTCATGATGATAACAATAAGAACAGCGAAATAAAATATGTATAAAATAAATTAATTTAATGATTTATTATTATACATAACTTATAAACATTATACATAATCTATTTATCATGATATAAAACTATGTATGTTCCAAATTAGATAATACTATTTGTCTCAATTACATAGAGTCATCATAGAAAATAAGTAATTACATATTATTCTAAAGAATGTGTTATGAAATATCTATTAGGTTTTGGGTTTTGTAATGATTTTAACATTTTCATTCCAATAATTTTTTTGGGAATCATCATTCATATAATTATTTTCAATTATTGATAATAACTATTCCATAGAATTTTAAAGTGTTATATATCATCCATAAAATTATGCATATGTGATGCGCATTGGTTTCCAAGTATACTGGAAAAAGGTCCTACCTGAGGTGCATGGAATACTATGGGAAATATCATTAATAATTAATGATCTGTTATTTTATATCTATGTAATATATCAATTAATCAAATGTTTAATAAGATGAAATATTTGGTAAATCATTTATCTATTGGATGAATAAACATGTCAATTCATTATCTTAAGGATTTTAATACATGATCTAATTCATTTAACCCCAAAGTGTGTCAGTGATATTTATAAACCATCATAATGTGAAGGAATTGGCAGTTTGATACATTCAGATAATTAAATAAAACTATGTTTACCAAAATATTAGTTATTGTTCATTTTTAGAACATCGAGTTGCTAACACAAAATGGGAAGAGGATAATACTTCTCATATGGGGAGATATACATCTTATAATATGGATATATTTAGTTACTAAAGGAATTCATCTACTGCATTTTTCATGACCATCAATCATTTGCTATAATTTTTTTCAAAGTGGAATCAATTTTCTCTGGGAAAAGTTTTCATTAAAAAAATTCATAAATTAAATATTTTCATACGTTTTCAAATTTACTATATCAAACTCTTAAATTTATTATTTCATTTTCTAATATTTCATTAATTATATATAAATATTCTCAAAACTCAATTTTTTTACCAATATATTCCATGTTATAGTTTGTGAAATCACATTGGAGAAAATTATTAATATGTAAACTAGAGAAACACATTGGATACTAAAATGGCATGTCATGTTGACCACCAATCCATTTGAAAGACCAAATTGGTTTATTTGTTTAGGGTTTATGTATGAAAAATTCCTAGTTTCTTTTCACCAAGGATTGGTGAGGGGAATATTTTAGTTCACAAGGTAAATGTTAACACATTCAAGATATCCAACAAAAATTACTAGGGCATGATGTGTATTCCATTTTACAAAGGTGAATAAATCCTATAGTAAGTCTTAATAATGTTTACCATAACCAAGTGTAAGACATGGTGGCTCCTAAAAGAAATTATAATTTTTCCATGGTATAAGAAATAGTGGTTATGGGATAAAACTTTTTTTCTAATATTTTTATGTTTTAATTATGTTATTAATTCAATAATGGTTTATAAATTATTTTAAAAAAGAAATTTTGAGAATATAAAAAATTAACATTTTTTTATATAGTTATCTATTATTTATTTAAATTAAATAAATATTTTTATAATTATATTATTAAATGTTCATTAAATATTATAGGCTTTTGATTATAATAATTTAATAACAATTATCTGTAATTTATTTTGATTATAAATGATTTAGGTTGTTTTATAATATTATATTGTAAGTTATATATGATATTATAATTTACAAAAATGTGGGTGAAATACCTAACTCTTTTCGTTTTAAATTATGAATTGTTTACAATTAATTATATATATTTATTAATTAATAAGACCTTATTCATGTATACCACGGATATTTATATTTTTTAAAATATTTAATTATTATAAATTTAGTTATAATATTTTTCATATTACTGGATGATATCATCTATTAATAACAAGATTACATATAAAATTAAATATGAAATGGTCATATTGCATTTAATTTATGGTTAATATTTATAATTATGGCTGTTCATAATGTGATTTTGAAATGAACAAAAGGTTTATAATTATATTTTTTTTCATAATTTTTTATACGATTATCTTATTTTTAAATATTTGAGTTTTTATTTTTTTAGTGTTTTTCATAATATGGTTCATAATGATAAATAATTTATATTATAAATGGGTTTTTATTTTATTTAAATGGTAAGAATATTTTAAGAGAGAGAGATCCTTATATTATATAATGTAAATGACTTCATAATGAATTTACATTTTCATCTACTATGTCCAAGGATTGTATTTAACGATATATGATTTTTTTATTAAGTATTTATTTTTTACATTTTGTATTTTATAGTTACTATGAGTAGAAATATATCTTGAGTAATGAATCCCCCATTATTGGGACATGGTGAAAAACTACATATCGTACTTGAGGCATTTTCTTTTTCAATAATGGTTTATGTGGTTGGTAGTTTGTTGCTTCCAGCATACCCATTGGATGATTATTAAAACAATATTACTCTATACATTGATATGAATAGTTAATATACCTTATCCATGTTATGAATTTTTATATTTATTAATATAAATGAAATATATTTTTATGGGGGTGACAAAAAATTTAGGCTGTGTAAATGGTTAAACCAATAATGATTGCTCATATTAGGTTTTAGAGGGAATAAGATTCCAAACCAAACCAATAGATGTGTGAATACATAAATTAATAAAATGAGATAATATCTTGATAATAAATAAATATATTATTTTTTAAATTCCTTTGAACACTATAGTGTTTAATACCTCATTCATCCAACTATGCATAGCTAGGATTTGAAATAGTATCCCATGATTATTTTTTTATTTAAGAATGTTGTAAGAAAATGAGGATTATATTTTCTAATATTTTAAACAATAACACGAGTAACCATTTACTATTCACTTATCTAGTTTTGATGATTTTTTTATTTAGGATACACAATTTAGGTATCCCTAATGGTTTGGATATTAGTTGAATGATGTTGACTCATTTATCCATGGTTCGTTGATGTTATTATTGCGATGATTCACTACCTAAATAAAAATTTATTTAATATTTGATGAAAACATATTTTTTGGGTGATATATAAAAATTTTCATATTAATAATAATTTTTTAAAATTGTATAAAATAATATTAGGATCATTTTAAAGATGAATACTTTTTATTTAGTTCTGAAAACAAAAACAATCATCAAAAATATTATTTTATTGATAAATAGATTTATCATTAAATATAACTATGAGTTGAATCCTTAAAAAAATCTAATTCATGTAAATCTACATAAAATTTATCAAAATTATTTAAAATTTGTTTTATAAGGATTATTTAATGTGTTAAATGTCTTCTTCAAAATAATATAGCTAGTAAAGTTGTTTAGAAACAGATTTTGAAAACTACGATAATCATTTTATATATTCATAGGAAGACTCTACATTTATTCTTGTTACTAATGATTCGAATTTATAAAAAACATAATACAATAGATTTGTATTTAAATGTAGATAACCATAAAATCTAGAATTAAGAGTATGATAACCATGCACATTAATAAGGGTCTAAATCATGTTTTTTGTGAAATATGATAGAAATAACTTCAGTCTCAAATCATATAATCAATATTATTGCGTACATAAATGACTTAGAGAGATAAGGTTCATCAATCGTGATTAAATTGTCTAATTATTTCAATTTTCAATTATATATTGGAATATTTACATAATTATTCTTCCAATTACAAAAATATGATGTTAGTATACCATTATTAGATTATCTAATAATAAAGAGGATTAATGATCATGACATGTTGAGTATATGATCATGTTCAATATTGTTTTAATAGAATGATAAATACAATTGTGTTTCAATAAAATAAAAAAATTATGTAATGTGGAGTCCATGTCGCTAATTTAATTAAAAAATTATAAATTGTCACAATAATTTTTATGGAGGAAAAGATAGTTAATGGGGGGAATATTGGATGAATTTATTAAATGTTTATATGATTATTTATTGATATTCTACAAAATATATTAATATTTTTTATGAATTTATAATTTTTATATATTATAGATATTTAATGTGTTATTTATAAATCTTATTAATATATATGTGGTTAGAAGGTAAGAAATAAGTGATATTTGAATTTTTAATTATGAATTCATATTATGGAGTAAAGGAGTAGTTGGATTTATTACTTGGACACATCAGTCATTGATGGACTTGTAATATATTTTTTATTATCTCATTTTTAACCTGAGAAGTGTATGTATAAAATATATGGTTTTCAATTTTTGATGATTTATTTTGATACCCAATTTTTTTAATCTATAGAAATAATTGAGAGAGATTAAAAAAGATTTTTATCATTACATTACTATTTACAATACCATTAATAAAAATCTTCTTTTTGGTGAATAAATTAATGAAAAAAATTCTTAACATTATCAAATTGTTATCAATAAATTTAATTATAATCTATTGTCTTGTAACAAATCTATTATAGAAAAAGTGGGTAAATAATCAAACCAGAAGAATAATTTTATTTAAGAAAAACCCCAAATGTTTCTTTAAGAAGTAAATAATGGTCATTGAAATAAAATGATGTTTAATATGAGATGTATTAATTCCATATGACCGATTAATAATGATAATTAGAGTTTTGGATTGACTATGTACTGACCATTCCATATATATTATGTATAGAAATAAATTCACTAATTTTCTGAAGTATATAAAACCTAATTTATATTATATAGATAGTTTAAATATTCAAGAGTTAAAAATAAAAGGTTAATTGATTTATATTATAGCATAAATATATATTATGATTTAATGAGTTTTGAATTTAAATATTAGTGTAATAGAATATATCAAGATCGAAGGAATAAAAATTAATTTTTTTATTGATATCTCATTACTTTATATTATAATATATGGGGTTTAATAATAAATAGATATTTTGAACCAAAAATTATGATTATAGTTTATATATGTGTTTTCTGTTCTGTGAAATTCCATGAAAAACATTATATGAGAGTAATGAAAAAATGAATTTCCAATTTTTTTTTAAAAAATATGAGGACTTTTATTCTATAATACATTAATAAAATATATCCCAAAAATAAATTTCATATATAATTTTTTTCCAAAAAATGAATAAAATATATTATTTGGATAATATAGTTTAATTTAAAATAATTTCAACTAAAAATAAATATAATTAAGTTTCTAATATATGATATTAATGTTACATATAAATTACTATGAATACAGTGGGAGAACGTATGGGTTTTATTTTTTAAAAATTTAGAAATAAAGGATTTAAATTATCAAATTCTAATGTGTTTTTTAATAAACATCCTGAAGGAATTTCAGGATATGTAATGGTAAAAAAATGTATCGAGTGACATTTTTTTATCATGAATAATTAAAAATAAATATATGATTATTTTAGTTATATTATAAAGGTAATAACTATTATTGGTTAATCAAAATATAACTATTTAGTTACTATAACATAGTAACAATAAAATTTAAAAAATTGTATATGATTAGATGGTAAATTAATAATGTAAATGATATATTAATTGAGAATTAGAGGAAATATCTTCATTGAAATAGTTACAAAGATGATTATATTGTATGGATATATATTTATAAGTAGACAATACATGTATACAATATAAAATTTTATGTTAATAAGTTGAAAAGTTTTACTTTGTTTAAAGAGATTAGTTTTTTTGAACATTATTCCAAAATCTCACTTAAAAATTACATCACTTCATTGATATTTCATAATACAACGTTTATTTAGTGGTTTTAAATAGATATTCACATATATATTTGTGATGGAAATATCATATTATCTAATAAATTATCAAATCTCATAATCTATAATAAAAATAACAGTTATCAATTTCTTTTTCCCTTTTTGATATAATAAATGAGTGCCTATGTTTTATTTTTTAAATTAAATTAAAAGAGTTTAAAATTATATAGTGCCCTCAAAATAATATGAAAACACTAAAAAACATTTTTACATTCTATACATTGATATATATATATTTACATTCAGTGAATAATAATATTTATTGACCACCCAATGTGAGGATATGAGTTTACCCCTCACCATGTTTCTTCCAAAAGTATTGTAGGTTATGAAGAAATATTTTAGAATCCACTTATATGATTCTTGTAAAGATATATAGTATATTTTAATGATGAAAAAAAAATTCATAATATTATTTGTGAGTATTGAATGACCCACTCTGAATAAAAAATGTAGTTTCTTAATGATTTATTTATTATAATAGGGTTTCATAGATCATATATCAGTCCCAAAAAACTAATGATACATAGATAAAATGAATTCAAACATGAAATATTTGATAAAATAATAATTTAAGTCTATATGTTTTTTTATATAATATAATGGTGGTTGGGTATGTTTCTACACAGATCAATTTTTAGAGCCTCAGCAATTTGGGATTTATTCTCTCTAATGGTTAGCATGACATCGAAGACCAATATTTAGAAAAAATATGTTGTGTGTAGTTAAAAATTGAATGAAAATATGATATCTACAACAATTTTATAATTGAAATGTTATCTAATCAACCATAATAATAATAGAATATGATATCTTCATCATCTTGATAGTTCACAACATTTATAATTGACAATCAAGGGGATGAATATTGAATATTGATATATTTCCTTTCCCATGATCTTATAATGTATTAGATGAAAATTATATTTTTGTTGAATGATGAGGAAAATAATTACTTACATATCCAAGTATTGAGGGGGTATTATGTGGTAGAGGATAAGGGAATATATATTTATAACGAGATTTCAGTCATTTGGGATGGATCATGTAAAAAAATAAATAACGGTGCCCTCGTCAAGACCACCCTTGTTGTCCAATGAATCTAAAGAATAGTTACCTTCACTCAATTTGTGACTAAAATTAATACCTTGGGTGATGAACATTTAACACATACTGATATGGAACACTAAATCTCATGATTAAATAGATTTAACTTGGAGACTACCAATCAACACTTATAGAATAATATGAAAACTATGTAATATTAATGTTGCCATGATGAGTCACAGAAATACCACTAATTATATACATTTCTTCATCTCCTACCGATTTTCCCACAACATAATATGTTTTGGATATATATATATATATATAAATGATCCTCTTCCATCTTGCATCCGTCCACCTACTCTTAAACCTACATACATACAGGATGCATCAATATTGGGATTTAGGCCCATAATTATAAGTCTTATTCTGACCAGTGTACCCACTCTATTCCTACCACTACCTTCTGAAATGAGAAGTATATTGGGATAATATTTTGTATAGTGGATTAGTTTGACACACTTATAATGCAGTTCACTAGTTTTTTTCCTAGTTATCTCACGTTCATCTTCATAATAAATGATGAATAAATATTTCGGTCACTATTTTTTTTGACACCTCACACATAATCTATAATTTCATAGCAATAACTATGTTATATTCCTTTATAATATTTATATTATGATCAAACCCGTGAAATCAAGATTCAAAGAACTATTTATTGTTATCCCTACTGCTATAGAATATAGTTATTTTTCAAGAAGAATCCAAATACCACATGCCGAGCCACATTTGTAAAATAGATTCCCAGTTTTATCATTATTTAGTGAAGAGAAAAACCAACAATAGAAATAAAGAGACATTCCATTATTCTAAAAATTATTGTTACTATGTAAGGCTTGGTTTATATGTTTACATACCATAATCTTACTTTTTTAAGGGTGGTATTTTGACCATAGTTTCAATTCCTCTTCTTTAGAACCATAACTATCATAAAACACCTCATGATAGACCCCACTACATATTTTTCTATATGATGATATTTTAGAGGAATATATTCTTATCCCATCTATTAGAGTAATATTCTATAAGATATTTTTTGGTGATTTAGGATTGAGTTGATATAGGAAAAATTAGACATTCATAATATCTTTATAGATTGATTATTATTGATGTTTTACTAGAGGCCTCTCTTTGTCTATATATACAGTTCATGTTTTTAAATTTTTAATAAATTATATAAATGTATGTGGGTTTATAATTTGGGTCTACCTGAATAGGGATTGTTTTTTAATTTTAATTTTTTATTAAAATATTTTTTAGAGTCTATCCACCATGTTTTCTTTGGTATTGACATAGAAATATTCATGATATTTAAAATGTGATGTTAATGATATCAATCCTAAAGTGTTTCAAAAAATAAACAATAGTATTTTTGGATTTGATTTCAATAGTTATGGTATCCAATAAAAAGTAATGTGAAATAACACCAGATTTGAGAGGATTTATTGAAACATTGATATTGAAGAAGATATTTATATATTACTTAATGAAATGTGAGTGCTATGAACATGGGTTTTCATATACAATTGTCATATTGTCTTCATTAGATTCAGGTTCCACGATAGGGATTGTTAGTGATAGTTATTGGTAAATTTATTAATCATCACGTAATCCATAAACTAATTTATTAGTTTATAATATTCAAGCATTGGGAAATAATTCATGCATGTGTTGCATGAATTTAAGATTTAATTAACAAAGTTCTTTTAAAGATTGAGTTAATGAATGAATTAATATCTAATGATTATAGTTTATATAAACTAAAATATTGTGATATTTTTGTGTTTGTGGTATATATTGATACCATACCTATACTCTATATACCCAACTCTACCTTCTTCTTTATCTATTAAAAAATCAGGGTGTTGTCAGATCATTGATTTTTTAGAGTCCCACTTATTGGAAAATAGATTTATCATCAATTTCTAAAAATGTCAATGGAGGGAGAAATTTTTATGACACTACATGGGAGACCGTTAGATGGATTGGACAATAAAAAAGGGTTGTGAAATATATTTGGTGAATGGTATGCATTTAAAATAGTAACAAAATTTATTTTGATGTAATCATAAATTTCATCCATATAAATATTTAATTGGTTCATTCCTTCACTTCTACAACATTCACTGAATATTAATATAGCATATGGGACCCCCATAGTTATTACAAAGGAGTATGTGATATATAGGACATTAAGACCTAATAAGAGTGTAGTATTTTTCATTTAATATATATACTATTGAAAGGAAAATGTTAATTGAAATCATTGAATCACATTTTATATAAGAAATAAGAATTGATCATTCTTTAAAAAAATTTATGGTTTTATAAAGAATAAAAAAAGATAAATGTGATAATTGAAAACATTCAATCATTTAGCTAATTTCTTTGTACCTCATTTTTATTATTATTCTAAAATTTGTTTTTATTTAAAACCATTAAAATGAAGAAATTTGATTGTAGTAATTATGAATCAACTTTGTTGTCTATAAAGACATTAAAATCATTGTTTACATAGGAATCATGTGGAAAATATAACTATATATTGTTGTAAAACCCATTAATATTCTTTTAGATACATTGATATATAAAAAGAGTTTATGATATTTTAAAATATTTGGAAGCATAACTAGATGCTTATATATCAAGGAGAAATTTTCTAGAATGATTGAATAAATACATTATTTTCATATCAAATGTCCAAAAAATATGATATATTTATGGAAAAAATTATTCAATAGTATATAATGCGATGATGTGAGAAATCATTCAAGATAATATTTCTCATCTTCTTATATCTTTTTATATCATTTCTACATTATATAAAAATTATCATTATTGAGATTTAATTATTTAGAAATGTGATTATTCAATAGTGATTTGATATATTGACTTTGTGTTGTTTTTATCTATCTTCCTTAATTATTTTATTGCATGTCCAGAAGTTATCAATACATTGGCTGGAATTTTTAACTAATGAGTGTTGTTTATCTACATGAACTGGGAAAATAGGTAGTATAAATTTATGTATTGTAGTTACTAATTTTGCAGTCAAAACATTTTTGTAAACTAATAATTTTATTAAACACTACTCTCATTTCACACCCATATCCCAATATGGTCATGTAGTATTACTTATTATTAAATAAGTTACTTTTTAAAATATATTTTTTGTGTATCATTGTTGAATATTTTTTCGATAATTTTATTAATCTGGTATATGAAAATATAATTAAATCCATGAATTCCCCCTCATCATTAATATTTTTTTTAATTATATTAGATTCTATTTTTACTTACAAATAATTTTAGATAATTAAATGAACACACATATCATAAAATAAAATTTATTCATTATTTCATATGTGAATATATTTAATAAATAACACTATTGTTGAGGAAGATGACTTTTTATATAGTAAAAACACCAAAACCCAATCACTAATATTGTAGTATGTAGAATACACTGATAAGACTTCATTTTCAAGAACTTATTTCATAACACCATATTAGATATTGTCTAATAAAAAATATTATTAATATAATTTTATTATTGGTAGTACTTTACCATAAGCATGTGTTAACGATGGTAAACCTGAAAATCAAACAGTGATTTATATATTTTCTACGCATAAAATGATGTAATGTGATATACGTTATTTCATGAGAATATACACATGACTTCAAAATATACTATTTTTAGTTATATGAAAATTTATGATCTGATTTTCATTCAAATGAATTTGGTTGATATGATTTTTAATGATAATATAGACCACATTTCAATCCAAAAATATTAGTTTTGATGTTTATATCCCTTTAAATGATTTATTCTATGATAGGATATTTTTTAGATTGATCCCAATGGTTCAACCAAATCAGGATACTATCATAGATGACATATTAGAATAATGTAAAAAAGATAACATCCCAGTTTTAGGGATTATATTTGACATTTTCTACCTAATCATGTGTATATTGTTCTAAAAGTTAAAGTATCATTAAATTATTGGATTCATGATTATATATTGAGACATTTTATAGAATAGTTTAATCATTATGAAAATGGGTTATTATTTAAAAGATTCCTACATTTGAAAAAGTTCAAACTCAGTGTAATATAAAACTCCCTCGTAAAATTAGATCAGTGGGTCATTCAAAAAATTGGTGAAATTTTTATTGATGATCTATATAAATTAATGGTATATATATTAATTATATTATGAAATAGATGGTATATAATATCATTCTTTATTTTTATATACTGTGATAATTTAAAAATATTATATTTTTTTATTTAATGAGTTCAATTTATTAATAATGGTGAAGCTTCATGAAAAAATTGAAACTCCCCAATAATTTTTCTATTGGATGTATATATTTTAAAGAAAAATTAATTTTTCCATATATAGAAATGGGGATACCATATTCTTGACAAAAAATCTCAGTAAAAAATGACTCAAATAAACTGTTAGGTTATAGTTTTATCATTTTTGAATGTAAAGAAATTTATCATAATTAGATTTCTAGAAGATTATTCTTTCTATACAGTATTTTATATTTACAATATATATATTTTTAAAATTATAAAATCTTTTTTAGGGAAAAAATTTAATATTAAACAAAAAATATTGGTTTATGAATAAACATATCATTAATTTACATATAAATATTGAGGGATATGATGGTAGGAATATTTTTTGTTTCTGAAAAAATCATTAAGAATATATTGATTGATTTTAGATGGAATATTACAAGTAATTGGTAGACCAAATATATTTAATACGAAATTCATTTATAACTATTTACCAAAGAATAATGTTATAGAAATATACATATTAAATATTTTATATATTTTTCTATTTTATAATATTTTATGTGATAAAAAATATAAATATGGATGGATTTAGATAATCTGGTTAGTGTAGTGAGGCAATCTCTAAGAAATATTATATTGACTCTATGAAAGGTTATTATATATATATATATATTTGTGTTGTGTGATATATTTTTTTTGTTAACATGACTAATAATTATGCTTATTATACATAAGTTAAAAATAACTTTTATTATGTAGGGGATATTATCCAAAAATGATGTTAAATATACTTTATCCAAAAATTACTATAACAGCGGCGACACTGTCGCAACGACAAGCACTGTAGTGGTGGCAGAGAACTGTAGTGGTGCCGGTACTGTGTGGTATTATACTATGTGGGTACTGTAGGAGTACCATTCATAGAATGGTCCTTGGGGAAAAATATTGGTCCTATGGGCAATGTAATGGGCTAAATACACATTGGGCCTTCGAGCTATGTAATGGGTCTCCTTTTTAGGATCAAAATAATGATGTATATGCTCAATATACAAGAGGGTGGGGGGTGAATTGTACACTTTAAAATTTTCCTTTAACAAAGGAAAGTGATAAGTTTAACAAAGTTAAACTAAGAAAATTCACAACACCTCTAACACAAATTGAAAAATCGGAATAAGTAATGAAGTTATAAACTTCATGTTCTATGTTCTTGCTTAAAACTAGAAATAAATTCCTAAAGTAATTTCTGGAAATATGGATCCGTAAATTAAAACATAACTAAAGATTACAATATGAGATTCTATATTAAAGGGTATAGAATCTAAACTTATCAAAGTAAAACTAAGGAAGTATAAGAAAGTTATAATTACCTTAAAATACAATATGCAGTGGAAACAAACAAGTATTAAAACTACAAGTTACAAGATATAAGTATTTTAACCCAAAGAGAAGGGTATCCATCAACCTTGGATGATTGTCCCTTGATTTATACTTTCAAGCAAGTCTCTCTTACACACACCAGGGTAAGCCCTCAATATGAATATCGGAATCTCTGTCTTGCTATCCCTGCAAGCCCTCAACTTCAAGGTATTTGGAACCTCTATCTTCCTCAGCAAGGAAGCTGTCGAACTTCAAGGTAGTCGGCACCTCTGTCTCTCTATCGCCAGAAGTCCTCGATCTTTATGGTAGTCGGCCCCTATGTCTTCCTATCCTCGGATGTCCTCGAATGTAATCACCAACATTCGGAGTCGCACGAATATTTGAGAATGAATAAGAGCGTATCTCTCTAGAAATCACTTCAACCACATGTGTGAACAATGTTGAAGAAGTTGTATTGAGCTCTTTCAAAAGACCTCCTATTTATAGGCAAGGTCGGCCTCCTTTCCAATGGTCATATTTTCCTTTAAAATTGGAGGGACCTGTACACGTGTAACCTAACCAAGGGTTAGTTTATAACAGAATAAATGACATATTTTTATAACAAAACAAGTGTAACAGAATGTACAACATCGTTTTAAGTCTAATCTAAAATTTTAGAGTGAAGGTTCGGAGTGTAAAAAAAATGTCAAAGAGTAGACAAATTATAAAAGTGTAAGAAAAATGAATGTTCGGAGTCTAACCAAAAATAATATTCAGAGTCTTAATAAATTCGGAGTCTAAATAAATTCAGAGTGTATAGAGCAAAGATGATCAGATTCTGTTTAATAGGTTAATTCAGAATGAGAATTCAGAATGACAATTCGTCATCAGAATTCATAATGAGAATTCGTAATCAGGATTTTTCATCAGATTTCATTGTCGAACTTCCTGAGAGTTCGTATCCAGAATTCGGAGTAGAACCTTATTAGAGTTCGTATCTAGAATTTTGAGTGGAACTTAATTACAGTTCTCATCTAGAATTTGGAGCATAAAACAGAATGCTTCATATCAATGTTTTAAATGATTCTAAGAATTTAGAAATGAATCTGATTCCTATACATATGAAAAATATGGATAAAGATAATTAAAATATTATATGAAAAATTTTCCTTATAAAAGCGATTTTCATTATAATAGCGACTTTCCTTATAAAAGCAGTTTTCCTTATAAAATAAATTTTCCTTATAATAAAGTCATTCCTTATAAAAGAAATTTTCCTTATAAAAGAGATTTTCTTTAAAGATAAGGTGTTTGTGATTTTCAAAACAACAAAGAATGGAAAAGTCATAAGGAAGACCTTATTGACTAAACAATCTCACCCTTTTTGGAAAGCAAAAACATCCTTACGAAAAAGAAAGACTAAGGAGAAAAAAAACATTAAGGCTTACCTTCCTTTGTTATTAGATGTTGATGAATATGAATAACTCCCCTTTAGGCTTTGAAACTCAAAGGATCGTATTCCAGATTTCTGGAATGATATTTCATTAAGAATAAGAATGTCTTCTTTAATGAAAAAATACCCCTTAGATAAATTCTATTAGAGTTCTTTTCTTTCTCACCCTTTTTAAGGTTCTTTTTCCTTTTCCCCCTTTGTTAGGGTTCTTTTTCCTTCTCCCCCTTTGTGATTTTCAAAAAGAATTCAAGGGAATGGAAAATATAACAAAGTACCTGAAAAATTAGTTACAACAAAAAAAGAGACAAGAAAGCAAGATTTTCCTTAAGTTTGAATGATTAAAATCAAAGAAAGCTAAGATTCAACAAAATATCGGATTTGTCTATTTTAGATCTTTTTCCTTTGACATATGAACCTTAAGAATAGACTTTATCTTCTTCAATTCCTTATGGTCTTCCTCGGCTTTCTTCTCAAACAAAACTATTCTTTCACTTTGAGCTTCAATCTTTTCATCCTCAGCTACTAGATTTTCTTTCTGAGCTTTAAAAACTTGTTATTTCTTTAACAACTTCTCTTCATTATCAATCCAACGATCCCTTTCATTCCTCCAGTTTTGAGCAACATAATTATATTTCCCATTCAAATCTCTATCTTCTTGAATCCGGGAATTCGTTTCAGCTGTCAGATTTTCTTCAAAGGAAGAAGTATGTTCATTTAGCTTCCTGACTTCTGTCTCAAAAGCATCCTTAACATTATCTTGGAATTCATCAAAGAGCCTCATCTCATCTACAGTTTTCCTTGACCAACTAGTTATTCTATTACATGACCTTTTGTTGGATTCATAGACGACAAAAAAAGTTTTGAAATGAGCCTCCATCTCAACAAATTTGTCCATAACCATGGATACAGAGTCTGTTTTCTGATTCAAAGAATGTTGAAGCATCTGGCATCTTGAATCAATACTTGAGAAGGTCGAAATAGAACCCACCAACTTCTTTAATGATTGAACAACAAATTCATTCCCCAACGAAGATGATTCCGAATCTGAGACTTTGCTTGGAGAATTTTCTTCTTCAAAATGCTCATCCTTCATCATAGAAGAATCAACAACTTCTCTTATCTTTACAGCTAATGAGCTCGGCGTATCGAGAACAAGTTGCTTTCGCTTGTCCTTTTTCGGAATGAATTATTGTTCTGGAGTTTTCTGATCACTACCAGACACTTGAATAATATTGTCTTCATCATCAATAACTTTTTGATCACGTTCCTCTACATTCAACATTTGAGCAATATCATGGAGAATTTGTTCTTCCTCTACATGATAATATATATCTTGTTCTGCTTTCACCTCATCCTTTCCTGGAGTGAATAACTTATAGGACGAAACTTCTGATGTTCGGAGCGACAAATGTTCTGATGGTGTCCCCATATAATCATCTACTTGCTTCAAAAGATCTCCGGTCTCGCCACTACCTTCAACAATAGTTTCTTCCTCTTTCACTTCCTCAAACTGCTCAACTTCTTCAACAGGCTTATTAAATTCCTCTTCCTAAGTGACATAGTTTCTTCCTGGAGTCTCAGGTAGATATTTCAATGAGAAATACCTCTGAACTTGAATGTTTTCGGAGGCCATCTAATTAAACATCAATAAAGTCTGAACAACCTCAGCTTCAGAAATCTTTTTCTTATGCTTCTTTTCTTTCATTTGTTTTTCTAATTCATCTGCTGTCTTTTCCTTCAACGCCTTAGCCTCCGCAAGATCCAAGCCAAACTGAGGCTCCTCGTGCACTCTCTTCTCTTTGATTTCCCTCCACTTAGAAACTACCTCATCAGGATAAGCTTTCTTCTTCTTCAGTTTTGGAGGTGCGGAATGAACATCCTTAGATTTGGGATTCCCTGCTTCAACTTCAACTTCTTTCAACTTTCTCTTCTTCACTGGCTTAGAAGATTCAGGTTCAGCAACATTTGGAATCAGTTCTTCTTGAACTGGTAAATCAAAGAACTCAACAGTCTTATTGTCGAAGGCAACATTCATCCTTTTGTGGGTACCATCACTCACCATCATAATTTTATAAACTATTGGCATAGACTTGCAAGACTCCTCGAAAGACTCAAAGCACCGAACTATTAACTTTGATATGATTTCTGGATACATTATGATCTGAGTTCTCATATTCCCTTTCTTAACATTCTCAATGGTAATAAGAATGTGTTTCATCAGATTAAACTTCCTTATATTTATCAGAAAATCTAGAATATAGATCTCACTCTTCTTCAAACTGTCTTTGTCACCATTTCTCGGTAAAATAAAGCATTGTACCCAAAATTCTAGAATCCGAAAATTCATAGACAGAGTAGCAATCTTCGGAGCCTTGTCATCTACCAGTCCGAGAGTCTCCAAATCCTTTTTCTTGTTGAAACTACCTTTTGAATCCGGCAAAACATGAGTGATGAACTCGACTTCTCCTTCATAGGTCATCCCTACCAAGCTGGCTGCCTTGACATAAGAAAGATTATAAGTCTTTCCATAAGAATTAAACGAAAATTTTTCCCTATCATTTTCCTTAAACAAGGAAACTGTCTCATTGAACTCTAAAAGCATCTCCAAATATACTTCATCTTGATTCCCGGGATTAGACACAACAACATCTTCCCATTTGTTATGATTTATGTTCTTAGAAATAAGAGAATCATAATTGTTGAAGAAATCAGGATGAACCAAACTTTCTCTATATACTAACCACTTGGAAATCGTCTTAGAGGTTGACATGTCTTGAGAAGCAGCTTCCACAGACATTTGGATCTGAAGACTTCTGAGAAGTTTGGAACGGAGATTTCTGAATATCGGAATGGCCTTAAAATGGAGAGATAGAGCTTCGGGATGCTGGAGCTTGAAAAACCTATGTGGGATGACCATTTGGTGTCCCCTTTAATAGTCAATGATATTACAGTTCATCTTCCTCGGTTGATGGAACGGTTGTAAGAACTGAGATTAGATCTGACCGTTGAAAAGCAATTCTCCAGAAAACATGAATCTGATCTTTTGAGGTTTTTATAGAAACAATGATTTAAGAAAACTATAATCCGAAAACAAAATATAAGAAAACACTAGCAAGTAAAGTATTATTATGAAAACATGAGTAAAGAAATCATACATTTTGGATTGGCTAAGGAGGATAATTCGTAATGGGTAATCCTTTTCATGAAGAAAAAAATTGACTACAATAAATCTTTACTATGAAAAGATATAGTTCGCAAAAATCACTAAGAAAAACTCAACAACGAAAATGAAAAAAAAACATTACAAGATTTTCATCATGAAAATTTCATTACAAAAGTTTGAATACGAAAATCTCATTATGAAAGTCTCGGTACGAAAATCTCGTTACGGAAACACCAGTACAAAATTTTCCATTCTGAAAGTTTTCAATAGAAAAATTTCCATTCCAGAAGTTTTCTATACGAAAATATCCATTATGGAAAATTTTAGATCTGGAAATTCCCATTCTGGAAATGTTAGTTCCGAAAATATTGAAAAACTAACTTAGAAAAATTTAGTTACTCTAACAATCAAATGTACTCCCCCTATGAAAATAAGTTTACTATTGTAAGGATAATTTTTCAACAGAAAGTTAATTAAGAATGATTACCTTATTTTTATCATTCTTAACCTCTATTTAATGTATTCAGATCTATCAGAAGGAAATGATTTTGTGAAAATATCAGCAAGTTGATCTTGCGTTCCGATAAACTGAAGAATAATATCTCCTTTTAGTGTGTGATCCCTGAGAAAGTGATTCCTAATATCTATGTGTTTTTCATGTGAGTGATGTGGAGGGTTCATACTTAGGGCAATGGAACTTGTGTTATCAGAGAAAATTTGAGTTTTAGTAAAACTCAAGCCATAATCTGTGAGTGTGTCTTGTATCCAAAACACTTGAGCACAGCTACTTCCAGCTGCTACATATTTAGCGTCAGCAGTAGAAAGTGCTACATAATGTTGCTTCTTGCAAGACCAAGAAACTAGTGAATCTCCTAAGAAATAAAAAGTTCCGGATCTACTTTTTCAATCCATTCTACATCCTCCAAAGTCAGCATCAGAAAAGTTTTTTAGAAAAAAATCATTTCAGGAAGTATAAATTAATCCTAGACCCATGGTTCCCTTAAGGTAGCCAAAAATTCTTTTTATTGCCTTTAAGTTGGATTCCATAGGGTTGGATTGATATCTTGCACATAAGCATACTGAGAACATTAAGTTTGGATGACTATCTGTTATGTAAAGTAAACTTCCTATCATACCTCTAAAAGTTGTTTGATTTACTGGTTTCCCAGCTTCATCAAGATCTAAAGAGTTTGAGGTACCAATGGGAGTACTTATACTCTTAGTGTTGTCATAACCATACTTTTTGAGAAGATCGTTAATATACTTATGTTGAGATATATATATTCCTTCTAGTTTTTGAGAAATTTGAAAACCATGGAAAAAAGTTAACTCACCCATCATACTCATTTCAAACACAGATTTCATTAGACTTGCAGAAGAGTCAGTTAAGGATTGTTGAGTTGAACCAAATATAATGTCATCAACATAATTTTGAACAATGAAAACATTTTTCTTATCTTTCATTATAAAAAGGGTTGGATATGCATTTCCCATAACATAGTTGTTTTGAAGCAAAAATCCAGTGAGTCTATCATACCAGGCTCGTGGGTCTTGTTTAAGACCATACAGAGCATTGCTATGTCTAAAAACATGATCAGGATGTTTTGTATCTTCAAAGCCAGGAGGTTGTTCAACAAAAAATTCTTCTTGTACAAAATCGTTATGAAAAAAAAATTCACATCTAGTTGAAAAAGTTTAAAATTAATGAATGCTGCAAAGGCAAGTAGAATACGGATAGATTCATGTCTAGCTACTGGAGCATTGGTTTCGTCATAGTTTATTCCCTCTTGCTGATTATAGCCTTTAGCAACAAGTCTAGCTTTATTTCTTACTATGACTCCATTTTCATCACATTTTTTCCTGATGACCCACATTACTCCAATAACAGAAGTTTCCTTAGGTATTTCAACCATGATCTAGACTTTGTTCCTTTCAAATTCATTTAGTTCATCTTTCATAGCTTTAATCCAATCAACATCACTTAAAGCTTCATCAGTGCTTTTTGGTTCTATTTGGGAATGAAATTCTAGATGTTCTATTTCATTTCATCAGGAACTTCTAGTTCTTATAGGTTGATTTACATCACCAATGATACTATCACTGGGATGATTCTTAAGAAACACCTGATTTGGGTTTTGAAAATCCTGTTCATCAACATAGGGTAGAAAGTCTTCTGGGGTAAATGAATCAGAAGTATCTTCTTGAACATTTTATTATCAGAAGGATCTTCTATCAATGGTTGACAATCAGTTTTTGAAAACACATCTGAGGATATAGGTTGGGATAATCTAAAAGCAAAAGGATCAGACTCATCAAATTTTACATGTACTGTTTCTTCAACAGTACAAGTATTTTTATTGAAAAATCTATAAGCCTTAGAAGTTGTGGAATAACCTAATAAAATTCCTTCACCGGATTTTGGTGTGAATTTATGTAAGTCATCTTTAGTATTAAAAATGAATACTTTCAAACCAAAAACCATGAATTAGGATAGTCTTGGTTTTCTACCATTCCATAAATCATAAAGAGTTTTATTATGAAAAGGTCTAATCAAAACTTTATTTATAATATAACAAGCAGTACTTACAGCTTCAGCCTAGAAATGTCTTGCTATAGAATATTCCCTCAACATGGTTCTAGTTATCTCTTGAAGAATTCTATTTCTTCTTTCAACTACACCATTATGTTGAAGAGTTCTAGGTGGTGAAAAATTGTAAGTAATACCTTTTCTACTACAAAAAGTTTCAAAATCAGAATTTTGAAATTCTCCTCCATGATCACTATGAATAGCTTTCAATTGAAGGTTTTTCTCATTTTTAACTTGAGCTCTAAAACATCTGAAATAATAAAAATCATCAGACTTCTTTTCTAAAAAATAAACCCAAGTAAATCTTGTTTAATCATCAACTAGAACAAACACATAGTATTTTCCTCCAATACTTCCAGTTTGTGTTGGACCAAAAAGATCCATGTGCATTAACTGTAATGAATCAATTTTTGAGACTTCGCAGATTGATTTAAAACTAGATTTATGTTTCTTGACATATTGACAAGGAAAACAAACTTTGGAAGAATCAAATCTACGCTCCAAAATATCCTTAAATGGTTTCTTCTTAGAGAGTTTTGATAAGTTTATAAGGTTACAGTGAACTAGTCTTATATGCCATAACCAGGAATGATCTTCCATTCCACATAGGCATGGTAAATCTTGGCTCCTGAGGTCTTCTAAATTTAAGGTGTAAACATTCTCCTTCCTATTGGCTGAGAGAATAAATTCTTCCTTGGAATTGTGAACTAAGCGCTTATCATTCATAAAATTCATAAGGTAACCTTCATCACATAACTGACTTATGCTAATGAGGTTGTGCTTAAGACCCTTATGAAAAAGAACTTTTTAAATCAATGTTTTACCTAGAAGAATAATATTTCCAATACCAACTATCTCTACCTTAGCATTATCTCCGAAAGTTACTTTTCCTCCTTTTGTTTTGATAATCTTTTCAAAATAGATTTTGTCACCAGTCATGTGCCGGGAACATCCACAATCCATGTACCATGTGTTGCTGCTGGTACTCTCTTTATTTTACTAAAATCAAGAAGAGAATTAGACTTTCAGAATCCAAACTTGATTGGATCCGAGATTTCCAGATTACAAAATTTTAGGTACCCACATCTTCTTAGAGAAATAAGCTTTGTGAAATCCTAGAAATTGGGTTTTGTTTAAGGAACAATTCTTTGCCCAGTGACCACCACATTGACACTTGGTACAAAATGGGGCACTTTGAGGAACAAAATAATTATTACTAAAAATTGGTTTTGCATGGGTATAGCCAAATCTGGATTTATTTCATAAAGGTCGTATTTGGGAATACATTTTATCAAAATTTTCCTTACCATGGGTAATGTTTGATAAACACTTATTTAAGGAAAAAATTTCTGATGTGAGTTTTATAACCAAGTTTTTATCCTCAAAATCATTAGTTTTATAACTATTTCTAGGCTCGAAAACATTTTTCTTAGAAATTACTTTTTCTAACTCTTTAGAATGTATGTTCTTCTCAGAACTTACATCCTCAAGAATTTTTGAAATACTTTCAAAATCATTAATTTTTCTGTCAATATCTTTAGAAAGATCTGACATTTCTTTTGTAAGAATATAATTCTAGAGTTTTCCTTATCAAGTCTTTTATTGAGTTTGGAATTCTCAATTTCAAGATGTTCAGCAAACCTAGAATCTTTTTCATTTCTAGGTAAAGTATTTTCTTCATCAGAAGAGGATTATTCATCAGAAGAGTTATAATATTTACTTTCATTAGAATTTAAAGAATCATTGGTCAATGATTCAACATTTCGTACCTTAGCCATAAAACAATGATTTTTAATAGGTAGTTTGGCTACAAGAACACGATTCTTCTATCTTGAAGATTCATAATCAGATGATTCATCTGAAGAGTCACCACCACTGGCACTCCAAGTGTCATTTTCTTTCAAGAATTTCTTAGCTTTGGCTTTATAATACTTCTTTTTGTTCCTATGTGAATGCCTTTCTTTCCTTTCTTTCTTTTTTAGAAAAGGGCAATCTGGTCTAATATGTCCAGCTCTCTTGCATTCATAACACATGACTTCTCCATCTTTCTTATCTTTCCTTTCCTTTTTCTTATAGTTGGATTGGAAATTTAATAGTCCCACTATCTTGTTCATCCTTCGAGCAAGATTTGCTAACTCATTTTCATAGACTTCACTCTCACTACATTCGGATTGGAAAATGACATTCTTAGACTTGGATCTGGTTACCCTCTCTGGAGTCTTAGCATTCATTTGATTTGATGTTGTTGTAAAATCAACAGTACCATTTCCATTTTTCTTCTTGATATTGTCAGCATCTCTCTTCATTCTGGTTTCATGGTGGAGAAGAGTGCCGAAAATCTCATCAAGATAAATTTGAGAGACCTTCATGTTCTCATCTATAGCAGTTATTTTTGATTCCCACTCATTTGGCATAATATCAATTATTTTATCCACAAGTGCTTCATCATCTAACCATTTCTCTCCCATAGACTGTAAACTATTGACTATAGTCATAAATCTCTGTTGAACTTTACAAATTGGTTCACCATAAAGAAAATTGAATCCATGGTATTCAGCTCTAAGAATAGCTCTCATAGTCTCAATCACTTTAGAAGTTCCAAAGTTTGTAACTTCTAACATCTTCAAGATACAATTAGCTGCTTCACAATAAGAAATTTGGCTATATATATTTCTAGTCATTGAACAATGTAAGGTATTGCATACCTTATAATTGAGTTGATACTCTTTCTTTTCATGGTTAGTGAAAGTTCTAACATCCTTATCAGGAATTTTATAATCTCTAGTAAGCATAAATGAGTTGTATACTCCAGTATTGATCACAAAAGTCTTCATTCGATCTCTCCAGTACTCATAGTCATTTCCATCTAAGATTTGTGGTCTTGTAGGATATAGATTATCAATGGAACCAACATTAACTCCTGACATACTTAAAATAACCTTCGGCACACAAACTTGTTAGTAGAAAAAGTTCGTAATAACAATGTTCGGAATGACAAAGTTTTGGAATGACAATGTTTCGGAATGACAAAGATTGGGAATTACAAAGAACATTCCAAGAAATTATGAAGAATAAAGGAAAATGAAAAAGAAAAACTTAAACGTGGGTATAACTATTTCAGAGACCTCCTATGATACAAATTGTAGGATCGAAATAATGATGTAGATGCTCAATATACAGGAGGGGGGTGAATTGTACACTTTAAAAATTTCCTTTAATAAAGGAAAGAGATAAGTTTAACAATGTTAAACTAAGCAAATTCAAAACACCTCTAACACCAATTGAAAAATCGGAATAAGGAATGAAGTTATAAACTTCAAGTTCTATGTACTTTCTTAAAACTAGAAAGAAATTCTGAAATTATGTTCCAGAAATATGGATCCATAAATTAAAACTTAACTAATGATTACAATATGAGATTCTACCTTAAAGCATATAGAATCTAAACTTATCAAATTACAAGAAAGGAAGTATAAGAAAGTTATACTTTCCTTACAATAAAATATGCATCGGAAACAAACAAGTAGTAAAACTATATGTAACAAGATATAAGTATTTTAACCTAAATAGAAGGGTATCCAACAACCTTGGATAAAGGTCCCTTGATTTAAACTTTCAATCAAATCTGTCTTACCCACACCAGGGTAAGCCCTCGATATGTATATCGTAATCTCTGTCTTGCTATCCCCGAAATCCCTCAACTTCAAGGTAGATGGAACCTCTGTCTTCCTCAGCAAGGAAGCCCTCGAACTTCAAGGTAGTTGGCACCTCTGTCTTTCTATCCCCAGAAGTCCTAGAACTTTGAGGTAGTCGGCACCTCTTTCTTCCTATCCTCAGAAGTCCTCGAATGTAATCACCATCATTCGGATTCGCACGAAGCTTTGAGAGTTAATAAGATCCTCTCTCTCTAGAAATCTCTTTAACATCATGTGTGAACAATATAGAAGAAGTTGTATTGAGCTCTTTCAAACGAGCTTCTATTTATAGGCAAGGTCGGCCTCCTTTCCAACGGTCATATTTTCCTTAAAAATCAGAGGGACCTGTACAGGTGTAACATAACCAACGGTTAGTTTATAATAGAATAGATGACATCATTTTATAACAAAACAATTGTAAAAGAATGTACGACATCGTTTTATGTCTAATACAAAAGTTTGGAGTGAAGGTTTGGAGTGTAAACAAAATTTCAAAGAGTATACATATTATAAAAGTGTAATAAAAATGAAATTTCAAAGTCTAACCAAAAATAATATTTGGAGTCTAAATAAATTCAGAGTCTAAATAAATTCGGAGTGTATAACTCAAAGATGATCAGATTCTGTTTAATAGGTGAATTCGGAATGAGAATTCGGAATGAAAATTCGTCATGAGAATTCATAATGAGAATTAGTAATCAGGATTTGTCATCAGATTTCGGTGTCGAACTTCATGAGAGTTCGTATCCAGAATTCGGAGTAGATCTTTATTAGAGTTTTTATCCAGAATTCTGAGTGGAACTTCATTACAGTTCTCATCCAGAATTCAGAGCCTAAAATAGAATGCTTTATATCAATGTTTTAAATGATTCCGAGAATATAGAAATGAATCTGATTCCTATACTTAAGAAAAATATGGATATAGATATTGAAAATATGATAAGAAGAAATTTCCTTATAAAAGTGATTTTCCTTATAAAAACGATGTTCCTTATAAAAGAAATTTTTCTTATAAAAGAAATTTTCCTTATAAAAGCGACTTTCCTTATAAAACCAATTTTCCTTATAAAAGCGATTTTCCTTAAAGATAAGGTGTTTGTGATTTTCAAAACTAGAAGGAATGGAAAAGTCATAAGGAAGACCATATTGAGTCAACATCCCTCTACCCAGTTAAAGAGGTATTTTCGTATATTTAATAATAAATGAGGCTTTCTCCCCAAACATTAAAAAATGAATAATAGATAATACATGTCATTAAAAGAATGAATTTAAGACTTTGAGAGGAAAAAATTAATAATTAAATTATTTTCATGTTGTTTTATTAGAAAATCATGTTCCATGATATTGTTAGTCCATTCATCCTTGGGAAAAGTATCCCCTATTTAATATGCTATCAAAGTCTATTTTTATTTAATTTACTGTACAATATTATAGGGATTAAGTATAATTTTATGAATATTTTTTATACATTTCAATAGAAAAATATAATTAAAAATAAATTTTATATTTAATGTTATAAAAAAAGATGAACATATTTATTTAATACATTTATTTACGATCGTTATGTGGGTTTATTCATAGTGGGATTGAAAAATTAATAATTAAATAAGAAAATGTATGATATTGAAAACAAATATACAATAATGGGTTAGAAATTCCATTTTTCACTTTTTTTTAATAAGAAAACCACATTAATATCTATAATAGTGATTATTTTCACAAAAAATTAAATTATCACAACCAATGTAAATTTTTTGTCCTTATTTTACATAATGTAGAATATAATATTAAAATATGTAAATTGTTGGTTTTTTTATTTTTAAATATTAATTCCTATGAAATATTCATCACAAATAGATTAATTGATTGAAAATTTATTTAGATTTTTTTAAAATGGACATGTGAATGTTATATCCATGGTAAATGTATTTTAAAATAAATATCACTGAAGTAAAATATTTAGAGTCAAGGAATGATATTGTTTCTAGAAAATCTTCATACATGCACCTATAGTTTATTTTTTAAATTTAATTTTTTATCTTTTGTGATATAATTGAAAATATGCCTTGTATGTTTTATATCCATGTAACTAGATAAAAAGCTACCAAAAAATCATAATATGTAACTACTTTATTAGTTTAGATATTTCAAACACAATCAGAATCTATATTTCAATGCACTGTATATAAAAAAATTATTTCTATCTATATTAAAACACATATAATGAAACATTTTTATATAATACATTGTCAATTAAATAAAATATAATCCGGGATATTTGGATTTATAATGATATTTATAAATGTTTAAAAAAAATATCAAATAAAATTCCTTCGATAAATTTGTAATCGCTCAGACAGTGACACATTAAAGTGTTTGCCAAAAACTTGGTTCCATTAAACGGTTCCATCAAAATGGTTGCACCATGATAGTGGCACCGCTGAAGGTTTTCCACAGAACCAGTGGCACCATTATAGTGGCACCATGATAGTGGAACCATGATTGAGGCACCGTGACAGTGGCACCATAGTGGTCGCACCAACACTATCGCACACTGAAATAGTGGCACCACATACAATATTCCAATGAACCAGTGGCACCGGGATGGTGGAACCACTTATGGTGTCCCACTGAACCAGTGCACCCTGACGGTGGAACCATATCGGTCGCACCGTCACGGTCACACAATGAAATGGTGCCACCGCTTACTATGGCACCGTGACTATGGAACCATTATGGTTTCTCACCGAACGGTGTCCCACCCATGATATTTGTTTTCCAAATTTGTATTTTTTCACTCCCAAAAAATATATTTTTACGTAAAAGTGTTTTAATAACCATTTTAATGCCATTTAAAGCCCATTAATAATATATAAAATCCCCTAAGAGCTGGGAACCCATTTACTTACCAAAACGTGTGGCTTTTCCTCAGTGTCACACCCTTTTCCGTAATTTCCAGTCCCACCACTATTACACATTTTCCACTGATTAAAGGAAACCCTTTATCTAACAGAAATTATGACCACCTCTCCAATGAGAATAATTAGATGACAATTAATTCCATTGTGTGTACCCACCCAACTACATGTAGAAACCACGATCTATTTGTAACGTCATACAAGATTTCATATACTGTAACTCTAGGATCTCATGTTTTATCACACAAAATTATCTCTTCTTCTTGTCTTTTGTTTTTTCTTTTCCTTGGTATGTCTGGAGTCCCCCTTCCCAAGGCTAGTGGTGTGCCAGTACTGGAGCCTCTCCGACTCACTCTTGGAGGCCTCATAGTTCCTCCCCTCCAAGTCATGCATCCCCGCTTATTGGCGTGTGGAGAAAAATCATTGATCATTGATCATCTAGGTAGGGTTTTTTCCTTTCACTCTCTTTACTGTGTATCATGCTGGGTGTCTACAATGAAGTTTCATTAGATATGGATGAATCCAAAATAGAAAAAAGATATTATATGGTTTCAATGAATTAGGGACTGTGTTTTCCTAGCATATATGTTTTGAATTTTATGGGTTTATTTCCACTAAAAATTATGGCCATGGGTGGTCCTTTATTGTGCACTAATGAACCACTATTTGTCTAGATAATTCTATTATTGAATGGTTGTAACAGTGGAAGCTGGTTAATCATGTAAACTCAGCTGATTAAATTGATAAAAAATGAATATGAATCCATTTACGGTCAACCAGGTTTACCAAATTTAAGGACGAAAGTATATGAATGTTGTGTTTAAAATCCAATAATTCCCTAGGTCTGTTTGGGTGGTGCGTATGGTTTTTATTCTTGATTGTTTTTAGGTGACATGGATGGGTATGGGATCCCATGTTGTGCAGTTGTTAGTTTTTTTATTTTGGTTTTGTGTGAGGATTTATGTTGGGGCTTGGTTTGTTCCAGTACTTCGAGAGATCTCACAGATCCCTTTTGTTATTTTGACTTTACAAGAGAACCAGGTGTGAATTCTTATTTTGTTGCATGGATTTTTTCCTTCCCTGGATTGTGGAAATGGATTTTAGTTTCCCAATAGTGAAGAATTATTTAAATTGAATTAATTGAATATAAAAATATGAATGGGTTATACGGGGAATTGTTTTTCTTGAATGAGTTGTGCCATAGTTGGGGTTATACGGCTTTTATTGAATGAATAGTAACAAGGGTGTTTGTGTATGGGATAGTTATGGAACCCCTTTGTTGGGTTGAGTGCTTATCTACCAATATGTATAATTTAGTTATTTTTTTCATATTCACAACACACCAATGTTGAGAACTTCTTTTTGAAAACACCCATTTAATGTTTGAGGGTGTTTTCCCAACACTCATATGAGTGGATGGTTATTAGCTCTCTTTCTGCTCCTTTTCCCAAGTAGACCAAGACTCTTCAGGTATTTTTTGATGGCCTAAGGTCCGTTATAGAACATGATTCTTCAGGAATGGTAGTTTTTGTGGTTTTACCAACTGTGTGTTGGCAGGTTGTTGCTCAAGTGTCTTCTGGATGAGGAACAAGTGTCTTCTGGCATGGTAGCAGATGTTCTAGTCCAGGTGTCTTTGGGAATGGTGGGTGTTATTATGGACCAGGTGTCTGGGGGCGTGGTTATGTGTGGTGGTTTTGGAATAGGTATTTGTGGGTGCAATGTGTGGTTGTGGCATCCCTGGTGTGTGCGAGAAGGATATGGAAGTGGGACTGTGTTGAGAATGGCGGGGGATGTATGACATGTAGGATGTCTTCAATATGTAGTTGGAAAGTAGTCTGAGGTACCCAATTATTGAAGTATTATTACTATTATTTTTACCTGACTTGCATTATTTGGGGAGTGTGCATTAGTGAGGTTTGGTGGATAGTTTCGTTGCTAGGTGCTTTGGTTATCTCCTTTTCTCACGGGGCATTATAAATCCTCCCTACTTATGCACTAGAGCTTTCGGTTTTCCCTACTCAGTATACTGGTATACTCACCCTACGTATATAAAACCGATTTTAGGTTTCCAGTTAGACATCAAGGACCATGACACATCCTATTAGCACGAACACCAGGACTATTGACGTTGCTTTTATTTCTTTTGTTACTCCTCTATGGAGTTATCTGTATTTTGGAAGCACTTATTATAGGAACATGCATATCTGAATTGATTGTTGTGGCATTAATTTTACTCATTTTTTGGTGTTCTTTGGGATTTACAATCATCTATATTGATCCAACTAAATAAAAATGGTAATTCTTTCATATTATGTGTGATTCTATACACTTGGTTCTAGTGTCCACTCTGGGGCCTATTGAAGGAGGGGCTCAGGGGTCATTATATCTCCCTCAACATGAGGAAGGAAGGGTTTGAAAATTTGTTGTCCCTTCCCTCATCTTGGTGAAGGCAGGTCATTACAGAATGGTACAAAAGGGAGGTTGAGTTATAGGATGGACTCTAGGGTTTGGTACATCATGGATTACATGGGATGGTAGTGGAAAAGTGTTAGGAAATCATGGCATGTGAAATAGGCCAAGGAAGACCAGCTATGACAAAATATTTTAGGGCCCCCTATGATCTGATTCAAGGACTCCGGAACTACCAAATGACCAAGTGAGGCTATGATAATTATAGGATAGATACCCTAGATAAATGTATATGCATCAGAGTAACTTGTGATCTATTGTGTCATGGGTACTTTGGGAATCTAAAATAAATAAAATGTTTAAGAAATATTTAAAAGAAGTCTTTTACACTACTCAGGCTTAGGTATTCCATGTTTACCTTGTAGCTATTGAACTCGAACGGAGACCCCACGTAGTGTGGTCAATCAAGGCCTAGGGGGATGATATGGATGATTAGGAGAGTGATGATCGAGAGGAGGAGGATGACCAATGGAAGAGGGATCTTTGGGCCTTTCTGTAGAAGACCCTCAAAAAGTACACGGGTTGTGTCTCAGACATGGATACAAAGAGCTGGCACAAGGAGCTTAAGATAGATTTCTACTTGATCTGGGATCTGAAAGAGTACTGGGTTTTTCTGACTTAATGTTAGAGGCAGGGAGTGGTGCATCAGTGATGGATTCTCTATCTTGGGGAGAAGGCGGACGGTAATGATTCATGGATCAACTTCGAGGGTGAATTTTTGGGTAGAATTCATCTCTTCCATGATATAGGGGGAGAGAAGGTAGTACCTATTATCCCTACCTCAGGGGATCATGTTAGTATGGGAGTTGGGAATCAATTTCAAGGAACTCCAATTCATTTTTCGGACCTCTTTTTAGAAGAGGACTCTTGGGTGAGATGTCTAGAGGAGGCACTCTGATCTTCTCTTTGGTATTCTGTTACTCCCTTCACACTACCGACATACATGAAGGTCCAAAAAAATGAAGTGGTCAAGAGGATGCACACATTGGGATGTTTTAACTAAGAGGGGATCTAGTTGGGATCATCAAAGGGGAAGAGTTCAGTAGAAGGCCTCCAGCATCAGGGCCTTCTTGGTTTTGGCCAATGGGGAGCATGCCCTAACAGTTCCAGTTTCAATTTCCTAGTCCTCACCCCTTCCTTGCAGGACCATGACTGAGATTATTCATCATTGGAAGTCATGGTCCCCTTCAGAATCAGTACCCAGACCGAGTGATGTATATTAGGGGTGGGTAGGTTCACCACCCACCTCAATAGCAGTAGTTTCCATCCAATCCCTTTCAGTAGAAATAATAAGGACAACGAGCTCCCACTACTCCGAGTGAATATGTTGTAGGAGGAGTTCAACCTAATTGTGATCCTTAGGGACCTCTACCAGGTCATGTTCGGGGAGGCGGTCGACAACCGAGTGGTAGATGAGATAGGTGTGGGCAGTTACATGCTGCAGAGGGAGCAGTTCCACCAAGGAAGGAAGTCGATCGAGGTACAATCAGCTTGTTTATAACTCATTCATGTGCACTATTTTATTTAGGAGGTTCTCACTCCTTGGTTACACCAATTATATCCCATTATTTGGTTATCGATGCAAAGATACTTATCGTACCCTAGGTTTTGAGTACACCGGATGAAGGTCAGACTAGCTTTTCTAATGTTTCCCATGGATGTACATTAATGTTGAGACCACATTAGTCAAGTGGGGACCTTCTTTTCCTACAGATGCAGCTGTATTATGTCATTCTGGGCATTGAATGGTAGTTCTCTATGGGTTCTATCATTGACTTCTTCTGAATAAGTGTTTTGTTTTCATATCTGGGAGGCCAAACTGTCGCTTTTATCGGTGAGCGGGGTTTCCAGGAGGGAAGCCAGTGAGTGGTGCCTCTTCATTCCATGAAAGTTGAGTTGTTAGTGGAGCTATCAAACATAGAAATGGTGGATGTTTTTGGAATTTTAGATGATTTCATGGATGTCTTCCTTGAAGAGGTCATGAATCAACCCCCTCGATGTGATGTTGAGATCTGGATATACATGCATCCTGGTGCCCATCCGATTTCATGGCTCTCTATCAGATGATTCCATCTGAGTTATAGAAGTTATGGATTCAGATTGATGATCTAACAAGGAAGGGTTTTGTTTAACCATGTTTTCCACCATGGGGTAATCTGGTATTGTTCGTGAAGAAGGAAGATGGTGGTCTCATGTTATATATAGATTATCGGAGGCTAAACTAGGTGACAGTCAAGAACAGTAACCCCTCCCGAAGATCAATGAGCTTTTTGATCTATGGAAGGTGGTAGGATGGTTTTCCAAGATCGACATGTGGTCAGGATATCAATAATTGATAGTTAATGAGGGAGACATCTCGAATACTTCTTTCATTTATATATATGGGAACATTGAGTTCATTGTCATTTCGTTCGGTGTTATGAACGCACCATCCATGTTCATGGGGATCATGGAATTCATCTTCCAAGAATATCAATACTGGTTCGTAGGTCTATTTACTAATGATGTCCTAATATAATCAATATCAGAGGAGGATCACACAGATCATCAGAGAATGGTTTTAGGGGTCCTTCGACAGCACCATCTCTAGAGAAATTTGTCCATGTGAATGTTTTGAACACGAGAGGTGCACATTCATGTACACATGGTGTCCGAATAGATAATAGTGTTTGATCCATCAAAGGTTGAAGCTGTTGTTTTGTAGGAAGATCCTTGAAATGTTATAGAGGTTTGTAGTTTCCTGGGTCTATAATTCTATTATAGTAGGTTCATTCACGACTTCTCTTGATTAGAATCTTCTTTGACTAATTTGACCAAAAAGGAAAATATATTCTTGTGAAGTGAGAAGTTTTAGGAATCCTTCATTTATCCAAAGGGGAAGTTGGTTAGTGCCCCATTGATGAGGTTTCAAGAGAAGGGTTGAGGTTTGAGGTGTTATTTAATCCTTTAGTCTATGTCTTGTGGTGTGTGTTGATGATACAATAGGGGTGATCTCTTATATGTCTATAAATTTACGTCCCCATTTTCATAACAATGCCACCCACGATCTGGATCTTGCAGTGTTCATCATCACATTATAGTTTTGGCAACATTACCTCATTGTGGATCCTATTGTGGTCTTCACGGGTCACAAGATAATGAGGTATATCTTCTCTCAGTGAGACCTGAACATGCGGTAGTTGATGTGGTTGGAGTTTCTTTAGGACTATGTCTCTAAAATTTCCTACACCTCTGGAAAGAGGAACATGGAGGTTGATTCCTTGAGAATGAATTCATAGAAGAATTTCGTTTGAGAATCAACAGATGCTTGGAAGGCAATAGAGGAGTTGGCTTCCCTACACCTAGATACAAGGGTGGAAGATGGAAGAGGTTGTTTGTTCCATATGATATTGCAGGTCTCTCTGCTGGGGAAGGTGATGGAGTCTCAGTGGGGGGACATAGAGGCTGATGTGATTCACCATCGTGTTAGCCAGGGTGATGCTTCATGTGTATGGTTAGAATATGGGAAGAATTAGATGATGTTTCATGTAAAGTTGTTCGTCCCCATGGGAATGCACAAGAGTGTTCTTGTTGAGTTCCACAACTGACCCCTGGCATTACACCAAGGCGTTTTTAAAATGTAATCGGGCTTAATGGGTTAGTTTTGGCTGCCTGAGGTGAAGTGTGTAGTGGCGGAGTTTGTTGCAAAGTTCCTCAAGTGTCAACAGGTGAAGGCTGAACACAATGTCTATGGTGGCCTGTTACAACCATTAGTTGTTCACAATTTTAAGTGGGATGACATCTCAACGGATATCATCAAAGGACTACCTAGGGTTCAGGGATGCTATGAATCTATATAGGTATCAGTATACCGACTTAAAAAATAATATCACGTCCCTGAAATAAAGGAGTCGAGTGCGGTTGATTCCTTAGCCTAGAGATAAGTGGTTGAGGTGGTGTGGTTAGATGGATTTCTATGGTCCATATTTTTATATAGGGATGCATGGTTAACCTCACGAATCTAGAGGGGATTGAAACATTCTTTTGGCACCCAACTACGCCTTAGTTTTTCTTTAAAACCCCATTCAGATGGGTAGATAGAGCAGACCATTCAGACGATGTAGGATATTCTATGATCATTTGTTTTGGATTTCAGGGGATCTTGGATATGACACATGCCTCTGGTAGAGATTGAATTCAACAATATCTATCACTATACTATTGGAATTTCTACATTATAATACTTGAATGAGAGGTCGTTTTGCTCACTCGTGTGTTATACATAGGTTGGGAAAGTAGGTGTTCTTGGCTTGGAGGTGGTGTAAAGCATGACGAAGAAGGTTTAATTTATATGGGAAAGGATGAAGGTGGCTCAGGACTAACAGAAGCCTTATCTCGATCATAGGAGTGGACACTTCGAGTTCAAGGTATGGGAACACGTGTTCTTGAAGGTCTACCCTCGGTGTGGAAAATCGTGATTCGGTAGGTGGATTAAGCTTTATCCTAGGTTCATTGGACCCTACAAGGTGTTGTCGCGGGTCGGTGAAGTAGCTTATTAGCTTGTGCTACCACCACCACTACTGAGGATGCACGACATCTTCCACGTGTCTCAACTCTGTCGGTATCTACATGATGATTCACACGTCCTTGACTGGGGAAGTTGGATATCGAGGACGAAATGACATTCATAGAGCAACAAGTGAGGTTCCAGATCGTGAGAAGAAGGTGATTCGTGGACAAACCATTCCCTTGGTTCATGTTTTTGGGTGGTATGGTGGCCTCGAGGAGTGTACCTGGGAATGGAAGGCATAGATGAATGCCCAGTACTCAGAGCTATTTTCAGATTTCATCAGTTCTTTTTTTTACATGTTTGTGATGTAGTGTTTGATCCTATTAACTATGAAATATATTATTTTCCTTGTACTCTAGATGTGTAATGAGTCATGACTGTGGGGGAGGGGATGACCTGATCCCTAATCAAGATTCATTAAAGTGGATGTAGTTAAACCCATCCGGGTGAGTCAGTGCCAGCCATAGGAAATACTATCTTGTCATGTAGGAAGGGACTCCGTAAAAAATATGATTGAGAGGTATAAACTATACATGTTTGTGTTAATACTTTAGATAGAGGAGAAATAGTGTATCCATGGTGGTTCAGAAGATATACGAGGGATATGTGTTCCTAGATGTCGAGGCGGTTTACTTCATAGAGGTATCTTTCGAGCTACTTGTTCGGATCCCTCTTTTTTCATCTGGTCTAGTTTCAATTCTCACGGGCGATAATAGTTTGAGAGTTATCTGATGATATTTCCCAGATAGTCACTCATTGAATCATTTTCCAAAAACGTGGTTCCATCAAACAGATCCATAGAAATGGTGGCACTGGTCACAATGGCACCGTGATGGTGGCACTAGTCACGGTCACACACCGAAACAGTGGGACCATGACGGTGCCACCATAGCAGTCGCACTGTTATAGTCACACACCGAAATAGTGGCACCGCTGATGGTGTTCCACTGAACCAGTAGCACCGTGATGATGGAATTGATTACAGTGTCCCCTTGAACCGGTGTCACGGTGATAATGGAACCACAACGGTCGCACTTTCATAGTCGCACACCAAAACGGTGACACCACATATGATGGAACCATGGAGATGGCACCATTATAGTGTAATAACAAATAGTGTCCCACCCTAGTTCTTTTTTCCAGTTTCCAGGTTTTTATGAACCTACAATGTATCTTTTGATGTAAAAGTGTTTTCGTACCCATTTTAAATACATTTAAAGTCCATTAATGATATACAAAATCTCTAAAGAGCTGGGTAACCATTTAATTACCAAAACCTATGGTTTTTCTTTAGTGTCACACCATTTTCCTATAAATTCCTATTCTTCCCCTATTACGCATTTTCCTCTGATTAATGGAAACTGATTAACTCATAGCCATTATGGCCACCACTCCGATCAGAATTATTAAATGAAAATTAATTACATCATGTGTAACCCCCCAACCACATGGAGAAAGCATGATCCTCTATTAAATACGTTAAATATTTCATATCCCGTAACTCCATGATTTCACCATTTATCGCATGGGATTCATTCATATTCTTGGATAGTCTCCGTTGGTTTCCTTGGTGCATTTGGAGCCCCCTTTCTTGAGGCTAGTGGTGTAGCTATGCTGGATCCTTTCCTGATCACTCTTAGAGTCCTCAGAGTTCCTCCCCTACAAGTTTCACATCCCTGATTCATGGCACGAGGAGAAAATAATTCGATCATTGATTATCCAATTAGGTGTTTTTATTTTTATCTCTTTACTTTGTTTCATGTAGGGTGGGTTCGATGAAGTTACTTTGAGGATGGATGATATCAATCCATAACAAAGATAATAAATGTTTTATAAATAATTATGTGGTGTGTTTGATTATGATTCTGTACACTGTTATCCTTTCTTATATGTTGTGAATTGTATTGGATTATGTCCATTGAAATCCATGGACATTGGTGGTCCTTTCTTGCACACTAATGAACCTCTATTTTTCTGGATAATTCTATTATTGAATGGCGGAAACATTGAAACTGTTTAATCACAAAAAATCAGTTGATTAAATGGATTCCAAATGAATAAGAATCCTAGTATGGTCTCCATTTTGAACAAATGGAAAGACAGAACTAAAAGAATGGTGTGTTTAAATTTTGAAAACTCCCTTGCTCTATTATGGTGATGTGTATTATTGTTCTTCTTGATTCTTGTGAGGTAACATGGATGGGGATGAGATACCATGTTGTTAATTTGTTAATATATAGATTTGGGGTTTGTGTGATGTTGTATGTTGGGTCTTGGTTTGGTTCCAGTACTACAATGGATCTCACATATCCCTTTTGTTATTGTGACATTACGAGAGAACCAGGTGTGAATGCTTAATTTGCTGATTGGTTGTTTTCCTTCATTGGCTTGTGGCTATGCCTGTTAGTTGTCTAGTAGTAAAGAATTATTTAAATGGAACCACTTGAATATAATAAAAAAATAGTTTGAATGGGGAATTGTTTTCCAGGAATGAGTTGTTTCATAGATGTGGTTGTTGTTCTTTTAATAAATAAATAGTAACAATGGTGTTTGTGTGTGGGCTGGTTTTGGAACCCCTAGGTTGGGATGAGTTATTGTTTACCTATATGTATAATTTAGTTATTATGTTTCAAATTCACAACCAACACACATTATCACTTTTTGTTGAACACCCCTATTTAATTGGGGAGAGTGTTTTTCATAGCACTTCTATGTGTGGCTGGTTACTAGCTCATTTTTTCTCTCTTTCCCAAGTATCAAAAGACAATTTGGGTAGGCTGTCACAGCCTGAGGTCCATTATATCCCAATATTAATCATTCAGGGTAGTTTCAGTGGTTTTCCCATCTGTTCGTAGGCATGTTATTTCCCTAGTGTCTTCATGATGAGGTCAAGGTGTCATCGGGCGTGGTAGTAGTTTTTCTGGACCCGGTGTCTTTAGGCGCGGTGGTAATTGATCTTTCCTAGGTGTCTGCAGGCATGGTTACATGTGTTGTTGTTTCCTAGGTGTTTGCGGGTGGGATGTGTGATTGTGGTAGCTCAGGTTTGTGCTGGTGGGGCGTAGCAGTGGGACTGCGGTGAGAATGGTGGGGGAGGTCTGATGTGAAGGATGTATTCAATAACCAGTGGGAATGTGGTGCAGGGTACCCAAGCCTTGATGTGTCATTACTATTATTTTTACCTGACATGCGTTATTTGTGGAGTGTGCCTTGGTGAGGTTGGGTGGATAGTCTATTTGAAATGTTCTTTGGTTATCTCCTTTTCTCACCTCCCCACTTGTTCACCAGCACTTTTGGTTTTCACTACTAAATATACCCGTACACTCACCCAATGTATATAAAACTACATTTATGTTTCTAAGAGGTCTTATAGATCCATTATAGACCTTATTAGCTCAGATTCTAGGACCATTGACATTTATTTTCATTCTTTTTTTACTTCCCTTTGGAGTTTTCTATATTTTTATAGCACTTATTATTGGAACATGCATATGGGAATTGATTTTTTTGGATATAATTTTACTTCTAGTTTTGGTGTTGTTTGGGATTTACAATCTTATCTCCCAATCCTACTAAAACAATTGTAATGCCTTCCATAATATATGTGATTATATACCATTGGTACTAGTCGCCACTCCGGGGCCTATTGGAGGTGGGTCTCATGGGTCATTATCACTCCTTCAACTTGAGGAAGGAAGGGTTTGGCAATTTGCAATCTGTTCCCTCATATAGGTGAAGGTGGTTCATCAAAAAATTAATAAATATTTAATCAATATAACTATATTTGAATATCATATAATAGTTATATAAGATATGTAAATATAATCACTACATGATTATGAAATTTATAATTTCAATGGATTACCAAGTGTTAAATAAATCTGTTTCAACATTACAATTATAAAATTTCATATAATATTTTTGACCTAATAACACGTACAAAAATAAACTACCATATTAATTAATTATTTAATTATTTTGATTACCATTAAATTTTTTCTATTTTTAATAAAATTAATGTCAAATATTTTGTGAGATATTAAAAAATATTTCATTCAAACTAAATTATTTCATAAATGATTTAACTAACACTAAATTATCACATTATTAAAATAACTAAAGACATTTAAGTCCATAAAATAATAATATAACGACATTTAATAAAGGGAGAAATATTTTTTACAACAGACTATTTCTTATTAAAACATTAATAAATATAGTTCTATATGATAGAGTTGAGAGTTTATTAAATAAACATTATTTAATTTATCTTTATTATTAAACATCAGAGGTTTTTCAAACAATTTGTTTTGAACTCAGTATACATGAATATATTATGTACATTTATCTATTTCGAATGATGATCATAAAATTTTGTAAATAATATAAGTAAAAAAGTATTATAAAATGTTATAATATTTGACAAAAAACCATTTTAATAAAACCATGCCCACTATGTGAATTCACTTATAATGTGTTTGAAATGAAACATGAACTTGGTTTCCCAGACATAATATTTTTTTATTTTCTTATATAAATTAACATTCTTTTTTTATTTTTTGTTATCAATTCTCCAAGTCATAATCTACTATAATGATTTTAATTTATTATTCAGATAATGGAAAAAATATTCAATTCATTATTTATTTCCACTTTCAAAATTTTATTTTCATATCATTAATTATATAAAGTGAAAAATAAAATCCTCACATAGCCAAATTAATATAAATAAAATGTCATGGATATAGGATTAAAATAATTTCTCTTTCTGTAGTGGGTGGATAATCCCCACCTATATAAAAATATACACAATTTAATTCATATTAAAATAAATATAAATAATAAACATGTGATTGATTAATAGGTTGTTTTATCTTCAATTGAAACATAGTTTTTATATTTAATTATACATAAAAATATATTTTTCTCCATGTATTTATTCATCACCAGTAGGTTTTTCATTACGTACATTTGTCCCTTGAAAAAGTGATTTATCTACAATAATTTATTTTTAAAATTATAGTTTTCTTCATATTTAACCACCCTCAACACCATCTGGATGAAAAATAAAGTTTTACTTTTGAAAAAACATATATAGTAATACCACGAACACTCAATTGATCAGATGATAATGTAGTGGAGTTCCAAAATTATTTTGGGATCATGAAATTTATATAAATTGAAAAAATTAGCTTATTTTATATATTTATATTGTGGTATATTTGTTTGAATATTTTGATGACAATAAAGAGTACATAATATTAATAAATATTAATTGTAAAAATGAGTAATTGTGTTTCTCTTAAAATCTATGTGTCTATAGATTATATAGTAAAATTTATTTTTTCGTAATTCTGTCATATTTACATAATAAATTAAATTTATTTTATTGATATTCAAACCGTATTCTGTTCTTATTCATATTAATTTCATTCATTGATTCTTATAAACATAAATTTGTAGATTTTTAATAGTTTCAAAACCATCAATTTAATTTTTATGAATTTAAATCCAAACCATATTAGAGTAACCATTATTATATTTATTTAAATATTATATTATATCATTATAGTATGTTTTAAAGGCCCTCCAAATTTTTTTAGACATGCTAAATTAATTTATTTATTTTAAATTTAGATACACTAAACCCGAATAACCGTGGTTTACCAATGATGAATTTTTTACATAATTTATTTTTGAAAATTTATATATTTTTTAGAATAATTATTTATTTTCATTATTTCATAGCCTTCGAACACACATTACCATGTATTTTATTACATATCCCAATTTTGTAATTCCATAAGAAATATAAAATGGCTCATTGTTAGTATGATTTTCAATAATCACAACATGATGTATATTTTAATCAAATAATCCCTTAAATATGAAGGTTATAATAGTGATCCATAGAAAAATAAACGTTTTTTCTATGTGTAAATATAATTTTATTATGGAAGGAAAAAATATGGTTTCGATTTTAAATATATTAAAACTTCAAATCATGTTGTGTTTTAAAATTATTATCATAAAATTTTAACAAAAAATATCATTTACCATTAGATTGTAAATTTCATAAAATCAAATAATATAACACCAATCATTCATTAAGTTTCACAAAATAAAGAATCATTTTTTGGGGGAACTGAGATATTATTATCTTGAAATCTAAATTAATTCCTCATATATAGTTATACTAGAAATATTAATAATTACAACACAATAATAGAATATTGAAATAAGTATTGAATATATTGCATCATGCTAAAAATTTCCAACTAATTAATTAATTTTATATTAATTAAACTTATATTATGATTATTTTATTCGATTATATTTTATGTTAGCATTCCTTTATTTTTTCATAAAATTTCATACATTTTCAAACATCGGTTTCATTTCCATATCTATTTATACTATTCTCTCACACTAATAACCTTTCAATGACTATTGACATCATTTTTGGATTAAAAGTCATATAAAAATAATACATACTTGGATTCCTCAATTTCTAATATGATATTTCCATATATCATTGTATCATTTATAGTTTTATATTAGTTATTTGTAGAATTATATTGAATTATATAATAGTATTATTATATATTATTAACATTTTTATATATACTGGTTAAATCAATTGAACCCTTAGATATTTCAAGACAAAATTAAGGCATATCAACACTCAATTATTACTAATATCACCATGAAAAATTATCATCGGATGGTTCAGTATATAAGAAAATGAAAATATTAAATAGGTGGATTCTGTAATTGAAATATCATCTCACCTAGTATGAATTTTATTCATAATAACTTCTTTTCGAATAAAATGAAATTGAGTTATTAGAGTTGTAGTTTTGTTAATCTCATGAATTTGTTCATATGTTTTCAAAACTAGGATCTCATGTTTACCCCTATTAAAATCAAGAATATTGTTTCCCAATCAGGGATTTGTGTTAAAGTCTTGAATTAAGAATTTTGTAACACATGCATCCTATGAGATTTAAAATTTTCCATTGGAACCCAAATTAAGATTGAAAAAGAGGCTGTAAATGTTAGGTATACTCATTTTGATCAAATTTTGGTTGAGTTTGATATGTACGTGACACTTGCTGATACAATTTACATTATTACTATTGATTTTAATTCAATCATGATATTGAATTTGAACATGTTCTTGAATTCTAAATTATATTCTCAATAATTAGACATGTTATGTATAATTTTCATAGATTATTATGATGTTTTAATGTTAAGAGACATGGCAACCTAGTTAATATGTGTTATTTTTATGTGACATTTGTTTTTGATCCCTCTATGCCTATGAAAATGAGTAACTATGAAAAATTGAAGGGAATATTCTTATATAATGATTTTATGATAGATAATACGAATGATGGGTCACTGAATAAGGGACATCCATCTTTTGATGTTGTGGTGAATGGAAATAATCGTGATGGTATACTATGAGAAGTAGTCTATAGTTGGGAGGTGTTGAATATACACCTCCAACTTCTTGATACACCTAAGATACAGATGAAGAAAATTTTAAAATTGGGTGATGTTGTTAGTCATGATTGTTATCATAATGATCCATTAATCATTCATTAAGAACATTTAATGTCTAAATGAAAATCGGACCATGGTACGATTAAATGATTCTCAACTATTACGGGTAGACATTATACTATTGGGCCTACATAGAATGAATCTTATGGTTTTGTACATTTTGTTCCTTCTTAGCAGTATGTGGAAAATCTTAAACATTCCCTTGGTTCTGCTTCGGCTCCTCATGAGATTCTTCCTACCTCCATACGTGATCCTTCCAATGCACTGGTAGGTTTGGGTGAATCTTCCCCTGGGTTGTGGGATACATCTCTGGTTTCTATTTTCTAATAGTATGTTATGGATACTCTTATAGTTGTTTATGACTATAGTGTAAATGGGGAAATTAACAATGAATTATTATCTTTTGTATTCACTAATGCCATGGTGATTTCCACTAATGAGAAGCATGTGCTTATTGCACCTGATTCTCTCACTGATGATTTCGTGACTCCTTTTGATGATATGTCCTCTAGTATGCAAGCCCTATCCCCTCAGGAGCACATTCTGTCTATAAAGACAACATACAATGAACCATTAGTGCCAATTTAATCCCTTTAGCACACTAGTACACTAAATTACAGTGCTGTAAAGAATTTTGTTTCCATGCTCGAGTCTATCAATTCTCTAGACATGTATGAGTTACATATAGAGAGCACGAAAAGGAAGGGTAAAATATTTACCACCTCCAGTGTCAAATGACTCTAATTTAAAGAATGTTATCTCTAAATACTTGCATTTAAGGCTACCCTCAATAGAGGAAGTTCGTGATGTGGAGTTATTAGTTGAAGGTGTTAAAGAGGATGATGTTGAACTCAACCCTCTTGTGGATGAAACAATTGTTTATCAGAATACATATGTGGTTGTTGAACTCGGGGATGACGATGATCAACATGGTGTGTTAAAGACCCTAATAAACTAGTGAAGGGGAAGGAACTAAATATACTGAGGAAGATATTTTGGATGGGCTAGAACAAAAAAAGGACTAGTTATTAAAATGAATTTTGTTTTGGTGTGGGGTTTTCCATTTTTTACAATGAACTTATTTTAGGTGCCATTAATTTCTTTTACAATAAATTTCAGTGGCGATGGATAATCTCCATGGCCTGTAATATATTGGTATAGAATATCTCAACTGCTCTAATAAATTAATATAAGAGGGAATTTTGAGGCCAATGTTGTTAATAAGTGTAATAAAATTGAATATAGTCTAGAAATCGTATAGTTAATAAATGTTTTTAGAAAATATGGATTGTATTTGATAGATTTTAATCCATTCATGACGTATGATATAATATGGTAATATATGATCATTTAGTATCGTGACACTTATCAAACTTATATACCTCGATAACGGATAGATGGGGAAAATAATATTTGAGTCTATTAGATCAATTTTATCTATGAAATCTTGATGCATGTTAAATTAAATAGATTATAAAAATATAACCATTAATTTTGATAATAGAATTGACATGTATTAGTTAAATTTAGATAAACCATGTGTCGTAAATATTATTAATGAAATTGATCATTTCAATGTCCGATTCATGATATAAATATCATTGTATTAATTATTTCCTCATGTCCTTAAATCCTATATGGAATAATAAGAACACATATATATACTATTATTTTAATTCTGGTAATTTGAAAATAAATTTAACATGAAAAACCATTTTCCAATATCATTATAGAATAATAATTTAGGAAATATATAATATTTTTTAAACAATCACTAAATAAAAATAAAATGAATAAATAAAAAATTTATATAATATTATCTACTATATATAAAAAGAATATATTTTTTCAATGAGAGGAAACTAAAAAATATGTTGTTACTAATAATTAATCAAAATATATTTGATTATAGGTTATGGATGAAAGTAAAATTTAATAATGGAATAATATAATTTCATATTTTTAATATGACAATGAAATATATTCATGTCCAGGATACAAGAAAAATTCACTATTAATATGAAAGAATATTAAACAACAAAAACAATTATTACTAGTGAGAATACTCAAATTAGAAATCAAACCCTAATGAATTTATTTTTAAAAAAAAATTATAAAACCATAATGTAAGATATTTTCTTCTCATTCCCTTTTGATATCCTCCACATGAATCTCCCTGAATTGAAAACATTATATAAATAAAAACCATGGTCATCGAGAAGAAAATGTTGATCATATACCTTCAATGGAGGACATGTCATCCCAATGTTTTACACAATTAAAAATAAAATAAGGGAACCATATAAAATCAAAATTCATATAGTTTTTTTGTTTTTCATCATATTGATGAGATTTGGTATTGCAAGATAAATTTTATCCATAAGATTCAATAACTAGAGCTCTAAAAAATCATTACCAAAACTAGTAAATCTAAATTTATGTCTAATATAAACTCTTACTAGGTGTTATACATTCTATTATAAAATAACAAAATTTTTAAAATTTTATAAAATTACATATAATAAATTATAGAATTCATATAGGATGTTAGAAGACATTGAGAAACATTTTATCAGGTGAAATACACATGGTGTTTTGGAAAGACTATCATCCTTATGTAAATTGATCAAATGAAACTTAGATGGTAAATTTATAGTCATATAAGTTGAAAAATAATGTCCATAAAGAACATAAAGTGAAATTAAAAATTTGAATATATTAAATAAAAATCCATTAGGTTATATGGTAACAATGGATAAGGAATTTAGTCTAGCAGAGAACTTGGGAAATGGAAATTATATACCCATATTGTCCAACAATTATAAGGAAAAAAACATTATAATGTAATTAAATAAAAAATTTCAGTATAATTATAATGATAGAACATGAATTGTCCATGAATAAAAAAATGGTCAACTCAATAGAAAAGTATGATCTAAATTCCCCAAAGAATATATATAGTTTCCCACAAAACCTATTCAATATAAAAAACATAAACATACTACAAAAAATAATTGTATTCAATGATAAAAATAAAAAAAAAATGAAACCTTCTTTGATTTGTTTTAAAATATATGTGTTTTTAGATATAATTAAAATGTAACAGAACCACATAAAGGATGTTCCTAATACATTAAATTTTCATTATAATCGTTATGTATTTTCAGAATGAAAATATATATAATTTCATTTCATAAAATTATAAATGAAAATAAAAATTTATAAAATATTATTTAATGGAATTGAAATTTAATCCAAATAAAATATTTTTTTTAAAATATCATTACCATATATATTAAAATTCATCTTATAATATGTTATATGATGTTCATACTTGAAGAACATTTAATTGGGATAATGGTATATAATAATAAATAGTATATAAAAATAGATAATAAGAAACCCCATAGTTTTCCTTTTGGATTAATTATCTTCAATATGAATCAAATTAACCCAAAATATTACACACATAGTTCAATCTTTTATATAATGTGACAGAAATAAATAAATCATTTTCGAAATAAACACATATTCTAGAACATCAACTTTTTATTGAAGATATAATAATATATATAAACAATGATATGAATATATTATAATAATGAATAATTTTATTATAAATAACTATTTGGAAACTAATTAATATATGATTATTAGAGACTAAAGACTTTTACAGGGTGGTATATAATACATGATGACTATAAAATAATAATAAAAGATTGTTGACAATGTTTTAGAAAAACACATTCTATTTTATTGTGTTTTGTTAATAATTTTCATTAACATATAATATACAAAAATATTATTTGTATACTAAAAAATATTTTAAATATCTATACAAATAATGAAAAAATGTGAAATACGTGACAAATTAGCTATTTGATTTTAATTTTTTATTTTTTAGAAATTGTACTATATAATTCCCATAGTGGGTTATCTATATAAATAATATTTATCCACTAATAAAAATTCAATGATGACCAATTAATTTATTTTTTATCCTATTTACTAATCTTGTGTGGTCACTATATATAATACCATATGCTTCAAAAATTTATATCATCAATTGTCACATTAAGAACAATCAACCCATTAATGGGGGAATTATTCATAATTATTATATATATAATAGTGAATTTATAGTAAAATAAGGTAGAACTAATGGGTATCTCTTTCCGATATGTATACCCTAATAAATAATATTATAACTCAAGATACATAAAAATTTTAACTTTAAACTCAATATAATTTGATTTTAGGAAATAATCCTTCATATGAGACATGCATAATGGGAACCAATAGTCTAAAACCCACTAATATCTTATAGACATAATGAATACATAATGGACATATAAATTATTATGTCTATTTTCCAAAATAATAATAAAAATACAACTATGCATAAATTAATTATGTTTTGTAAACATGCCAAATTATAGAGAATATATTCTTAAATTGGTAACACTTTATAATCGTAAAATAATAACGGAATAACACCATTTTGAACAATAATATTTCATTTCACTAACCTTATTTACGTAATATAATACATAAATATCTTATCCATTTGATTTGATACAATTCATATATTTGAAAATCCATTTTAACATGGAATTATTTTCATTTTATAAGTGTATAAACTATTTAAAAAATACCATCATATAACAATAAATTTTGTATACTCCATATAAGGATATTATGTATGTATATAAATAGTTTTCATCCTCTACAACAATATCATCGGTGGTTATTCTTAATATAATTTTATTGTATTCATAAATTTGAAATTTTGAAAATGTTTCTTGATAAAATTTAAATGGTGTAAACCATATTTTATTTTATATAGTTATAACACATGAATGATTCATGTATTACATATTACTGTTATTTAAAATCATGATTATAGTGGTTTTATATGTCACACGACAGATTAATTTATCATATATGAGAAAATGATAAGGTTATGGTCCAAATAAAATGGTTCAAAAGGAATCTCAAATTAATAATGATAACTCTACTAATTTGTAAACAAAATGCTCATATTTTTTTCATAAATAAAAGGCTTAATTGAATTAGTAATATATGTTTCTCAATATAAATTTAATTAAAATATAATTAACAATAATTTTTAATTATATTTCTAAACACATAAATTTATAATATATAACTATATTACCTATTATATTGAAAATAAACATCATAATTAAATTTTAAACACAATAGAGAGACCAGAAAATCTATTCTTCATGTTGTCTTTTTGAAATAATGAATGCATAATGTTATTATGTATGTTTAAAATATTATATATCATGGTAAAATTATAAATTTCCCAGAAATAATGTCATATTAACTATCTTGTCTGCATTAAAAAATCATATAATTTTTTAGTGAATAAATAAAAAAATATTAATAATAGGAAAACATTATATAAAGAATCATTAATATTCTATTAATATCATATTAAATACCAATATAACAAATTATTAATTCAACCATTGAATTTAAATGAATATTTACTCAAGGAATGGATTCTCTTAATGATTCAAAACTATAAATATCCCATAAAAATTATAAAACAAATTAACAAAATATTATATAATGATTAAAATAACATTATTCTAAAAAAACAGAAATATTATGTTAACATAAAATAACTAACTACAAATGAGCACCAATTTTATTAATTGACATATCCTTTATATCTGATACACTCTTCTCAATATGAAAACCCTTATGAGACATTATAGAACAAAAATAATTTCATATTAAAAAAAAATTTAAAATAAATTTTTGATTAAAAAATAATATATTATCATTAATTGATTCTAGTATTGGATATAAAAATCAAAACCTCATCACTTTAGGATGCATTTCACAATAATTAATTTTTTTTATAAAAACCAGAATGAATTTTACATGAAATCCTTTTTTAGATGATAATGTTATCTTATATATAGAGAATGATTCCATAATGATTTTTTTTGAAATTAAATAATAAACAATATTAATACTATATAGGTTTACTATATTATCATTTATAGATTCCAAAAACCATGAATTCTATAAAAATAAATTCATTTTACTTTGTGAATCTTAAATACTATTTTTGGTACATCATGGATCAATTTGTGATACATAATGATAGAGTTAATGTAGTTATTATATCATTATAAGGAACATAATGAATCCCCATCTATTGAAAAATCATTGAAAAAGTAGTGTACTATTAGATAAAAGTGTTATATAGAATAAAAACTGAACTCAAAACATGATAAATTTAAAATAGAATGATTTTGGAAGACAAAAACCATTTCACATAGATCGAATTTTGGATCGTTTCACTAATAGTATGAAACAAAATATGGATTATAATCTAAGGAATATAAAAAAAATTCTCAAAGAGGACCGAAAAAAATCAGTTCGATGAAAACATGTGATTTGCTAAAAAAATCCTACATAATATCCATATTATAATATAATGTGTCAAATTTTATAATCTATATAATTATATATTTCAAATGATAAACCGAATTCCATATGAAAAAATATCCAATGACCTATAGAGCATAATCATGATGAAAGAACATGAAAACCCACGAAGAATGACTGTATGTGAGGTAGAAAATATATAAATTTAACTCTACTCATAAATGGGATGTCATAAAATATATTATTTTATAGTATCATATAAAATTATTTTAACCCACAAAAAATTTTACCTCAATATATTATATTTTCATGGTATTCAATGAAAATTTTTATATTGAATGTTTCATTAAATTTTATTATGAAATTTACATAAGGACATAGAAAACTACTGAAAAGGTAAAAATTAAGAAATTAAAATGAATCCAAATTAAAACCATGTTAAAAAATATAATTTATATATAAACAATACAACTAATTATTATTTAATTGAGTATCCTTTCAGTGAAATCAAAATAATATTTTACGTGATTAAATATTGATAAACCTCTCTCATGAATTAAATTGACTTTAGATTTTTTTTCAAAAATATTGGATATATCTAATGATATAATTTCACTAGACAGTTATTGAAACATATTTCATCAGTGAGATCAGATAGTGTTTATATTTAATATTTAATTTATATATATATAAAATCTCAACAAATGACAAGATTTGATACATTTCATGAACATTGATACATTTTAGAGAATATATTATATTTATCATATATATGAGATGAGATATATATCAAACACAATATCTTATTTTTTCAAAACAAAAAATTATATAGTGAACAATTGTATTAACAATGATATATATTTTAAAATATTTATCTTACTTATGAGATGATATAATTTTTATATAATGTTATGTATAAAAAATAAATTATTATTCTAATGTAATAAATGTAAAATTTTAATTTATAATGTCATATAAATTTTAAAATAAACTTATATCATAAATGATAATAAATAAATGTCATATACATTGTTATATTTTTTAAATAAATCTAAACTCACAAATATGATGATAAAAGTAATTTACAATAATACATATTTTCTAAAAATTTAATTTTCACACCTAGAAAATTAAAGTAAATTTATTTAAGAAGACACATATATTAAAAAATTAAAATTTTCTCATTTATTTTATGTTATTTAATTATTGAATATAGAATTTAAAAAATTTAATTTATTTTCATGTTTGAGATAATTTACCATTCATGTAGCATTAACATATTTAATTTAAATTTCGGTTCTAATAAAATGAATATCATATATATCGATACAAATTCAATGAAAAAATTTCTACATGATTAAAAAGTAAATAAAATTAGAAAACATTGTTACTTGTTTTTGTGTGGACAATTTATATGGTGTATAGTAGAAAAAAAATCTACACATTAAGATAAAAACATTAAATTTTTTTTTATGAGTTGATTTAAATTCATTATTCAATGATACATAATAAAAAATAGAAAACATATATACTATATGGAATTAGTCACATAAAATTATAAAAATCTATCATTACACATGTGAATTATTATATCTCAAGAAATATATACACATAATATTATAATAGGAATCAATTTTATTAAATTTAAGGAAATATATTTTGTGGGCTGGTTTTGAAAATAAAAATAACATGTGATTTTTTCTCATATTAACAATGAGATAAATAGTATATCACAAGGAGAAAATATATATAATTCGTAAATAAACATTTTTATTTTTTTATCAGATGATAATTCCAGTTTATTAAAATATTATTTATTCTATGATAATTTTTATTAAAATCATTAATTTCTATATTATATTTGTTTTACATTATAAAACATATACAATATATTTTTTAAATAAAATTTTTATTTTTTAATTGTAATAATATACTAGATAAATACTAATTTATAAATTTTTAAATATATTCAAAATTTATATATTTATTTAAATAAGAAAAATGTAACAAATAATGTATATAATTATCGGATTCACATGTGTTTTTAAATTAGATTATTATTTGTAATTAATTCTCAATGCATGAAAATTTTGATACTTTAAACATGAATCAAGAATTTTAAGGATAGAATGTAAATGTGTGGGTACTTTTGACGTGATTAGTGGAATGACGGTTGATTCTAGTTCATTGGTGAATGTTATATCATGGTTATTGTGACTCATTTTGTGTATTTTTTCACAAGATGACTAATTATGTGGGGACAAGGGGAAATAATTATTTGATGAGATCTATTTTTGGAGTCCCTCGATGAACTAGGAGGCAACAAAAAATGCGTGATTGAGGTTAAATAATTATTAAGGGGTTCCATGGTATGATGGAAGTGTGATATTGGTATGTAACACTATGAACAATGAGTATCACGGAATACTTTCTTTAGTATCTATTTTGGCTAAGGTAAATATATTATGTATGTATTTCATATTTTGGATGAGGGTTATTCTCTATGGGGAGTATTCTTATTTCATATGTTTAAAATCATTACATTTATTCATTTAAATATTTTCTAGATGTATGGAAATAAAATCATGACGTCAGGTCCATAAAAACATTTATAGTCTTATGGGAGGTTTCGTGGTATAAATCACAATGGTTATGGTTGTGTGTCGAATGCGAAAAAATTTAGAATAAGATCATATGATATGGATTTTGGGGCCTAATTTTTTAATTTTATTCAGAAGTGAATCATGATTTTACAAGAGAGTTCTATCCATGGTAGTATTTAGTCATGTATTTGTGCAATCAATTTGGGGATAGTCTCACAATGTCCCAAGGGATCATGTCATAACCATTTGACAACATAACTTAGGGGAAAAATTATTTAAACCTAGAATTACAACACTATTATTTTACCCTATGATTTTGTGTCACACCATATCCATAATGGAAATGAAATGAATCAGAATGTGGTTTGTTTTTTCTATGTGGTTTTGGATTTTTTTGTTTTCAAAATAGGAATCCATTTGAATTCAATAGATTTGATATGAGACTTAATCCTAGAACAAATCCAATATCAAAATCTATCCCATTAAAATACTATCAAACAATAATGTATGAGAATTATTCATTTAATGTTTTTGAGGTAGTATCTCTCCCCTCTTCATCTTTGTTCTTACCACGTTTTCATCTATGTTTGGTTGTAATACCCGAGACACTACAGTATGAGGTCAAAAATATTTTATGGACTATAAAAAAATACAAACTATTATTATAAGTTATTCATGAGTATATTTAAAATAATCATGTATATATTTTATTTATTTATTTTAACAAAATATACATCATTTTTACAATCATCATAAAGTTATTTTCCCAAGGGGACTTTTTCCACTGAAAACTCATTTCTCGGGGACGGTGGAAATAATATTTGTTTATAAACCTAGAATTTTATGAAATTAATAAGATATAATTATAATATAAAACAAATAAAAACCTATATTTATTAAATTCATGCATTGTATAAAACAATATACTTTTTAAATATAAATCTAAATTTATAAACCATAATTTGATATTTTAACACTAATTTTACACTTCTCAATAAAAATATTCTAATGTGTTATACTATTACCATATATTTAAATATATATTCATATTTAATATATTATAAATTTGTAATCATTATTTAAAACATATTTAAAAACTTCTATTTTAATGTTTCCTATAATAAGATATTTTGGAGAATAATTTTTTTTGATAATGAAAATACCATTTTGTAGAATGTATTGATTTATTATTTTTATATAATTTAATATAAATAAATAAATTTTAACTAAATAATTATTATTATATATTTTTAATACAAAATATAAATATATCAACTCTTATACATTTAGTAATATGTAGTTATTTTGATTAGGAACGCTTAATTTTCAAAAGAACATTTTAATATGTAAATGTTTTTCTAGATATTAATTATATTAATTTAATACTTACTTTTAACTTTTCTAGGTATTCAATTTTATTATATATATGATCAAATTTATACCCATTATAGCTATATTTTTTAATATAGGATACTTTGTAGTTATAATTTGAAATAAATTATATACCTAAAAACATGATACCAAGATAAAAACAAAAATAAAAAAAATATGAAAAACAAAACTAATTCATAAAACATGTATAGAAATTATTTATATAGAATTTATAAAACCCAAGAATAGAAAAACTAATTTATTTTTATATTTATTTTTCAGTAATAATTTAGTAGTTTATTAATATCATTGAAAATAATAGTAATCAAAATAATTCAATTTTGATTACATATAAGGGCACATGATTCTTCCATTACGCGCCAAACCTACCCTTTAAAATGTATTCTTTAAAATATATCATTTTTATCCTCTTTGAGGCCTATCTCATTTCTATAATCCCATATCCACTATAATTAATCAAAATATGAAATTTTTTAATGATAAATTAAATATAAAACTCAAGATCATGACATAAGTATTACATTCTTCTTAGTCTCTTTTTATTAATCAACCACAAGATATAATGTTATATACATATAAATATAAAAAAGTAAGAATTATTATTATAATTATATTTTAATATATGAATGTAATGATAATTATTTATTCCTCTATATCAATTAAGAGTAAAAAACAAGAAACCATAGTGTGTGTGTGTGGGAAACCACCTCAAAATATTAATATCTAATATTTTCTCATACTATCTATAATGTTTTTTTTAATTATAGGATTTTGAGTAAAATATTTATATTATATATATATATGTGATTATGAAATATTAAATTATCATATAACCAATTTCCATCTCAATCTTTATGAAAATAACATTAATTGTGCATTGTGGGAACTACACCCTTGGGGATGTAACATAGCCCATTTCACCCTAGTTTCATTTATATTTATTAAAAATTTATAATATGAATCACAATTTCATTAGAATTTAAATAATATTAAATTTATCCTATAATAATGATAATATATTAAAAAAAGTTATGATAATCATAATCACACATTAATTAGATAATAACCATGTTTAGGTTGGTTTTAACACTAACATGAAACTTTCAATGGAACAAAGTCATGGATGACTACAAGATTATTTGTAATAATTAAATTATAATATAATAAAAATATAATATATTATTAGTTATTTTTTAATGTATACCATGTTTATTTAACTTATTATTTAAATATCATATTTGATCCAAAAAGTTTATTAAAATAAGATGACATTGATTCCACTTTCAAGCCACTTAACTAAATGACTTATAGATTGATATAATGACATTATAAATAAGAAATATTTATTTATTCATGTTTCTAATTTTATTTATGAAGTATAACCATTTTCATAAGAACAAAAAATTATAAATTGTTTATGAAACAAGTATAAATAGTTAGACTGTGAAAAAGAACTGTGGAAAAATATATAAAACAAAAAAATTTCATATAGATAATGAATATAAATGAAGTTTATAATTGAAATTAGATATTATTATGGTTTTAAATTTTATTATTATCACAACTACATTTTTATGTATGATGTTATTGTATTTTTGTGGATGTAAGGACAATATTTGAGGGTATTCTAGGACATCATTCCCTCCTTTTGAAATATTTTTTATTATGAATTTTTTTTTTGATTTCGTGGTTTATAATATTTATATATGGGATTTTATATAATGAAAATAATTTTAATCAGTGTATATTAATATCATTTTAATTACCCTCTATCAAGAGGTTTTGATTGAATTTCTACCCAAGAAATGAGTATATTTTTCTATATTAATTTTAAATCCTTGGGACTGATGATATATTCAACACATAATTTATTATTTATATTTAATATATTTAAATTGAATATATTTAATTTATAACCATTTAATTTCAATGTATATATAAACTGATATTGTTTTCCCTCACCTATTTTTTCTTCAGTCAAGAGTTACCAAAACCATTCTAAAACCCAATCATTTCCATTCTGGGAAAACCGTCATAAGTTTTAATAATGTAAAATTGTGTGTAGTTTTCTAAAAAAACCATCCATATATGAATATTGGATGGGGATAATTTATTTGAATAGATTAAAATCGAGTTAATCTCTTTGAATGTAGTTATTATATCAATATACATATCATTAATCTGGTGAATGATGATTGAGTTAACGACTTCCCACATAGCTTGACACTCAATGGGGTTATGCTTTGGAATATTTAATTTATATTTGTGAATAATGATAATTTATTATTCAAACCATTGGATTGGACTCTTAATAATTCAAACTATTAGACCCATCTATTAACTTCCATTGATAATCAATCAAATTTAATATTATCTAACAGTTATGTTTCATTTATTTTTGTTCTTCCCGTGACACTGAATATACCCCAATGCTTCTATGATTATTAGGGGATGATTTCCTAGAAATCCAAATTATTCAATTTATGGGGATTTTTATTTTCAGAAATATTTTATTAAATTGTTAACCATGCTTATTTTTTCCAGGGGTTCATTTGGGAATGGTTTGAAAGTTTTTTTTTCCTTCTATATTAGACTTAATCTGGTTATGGGTGGATTATTGGATTATATGGCTACTAATTTAATCAACACATTTCCTAATACCAAAAATATTGGATTTTTATATATTATTTCCCCACACCACTATAGTGAGTTGACATAAGGTCGTGATTTCCTATCATAATTTATATTATTATGAATTCAAGAGTCCGAGATAAAGGAAAATTATTATCCTTGTTTTAATTTTTTGTAATTGATATATAATTCTTATAGGTTTAGGTGACTATGGTTTAATTTTTTAATATATTCGTCCAATATTACATCTTTTCTATTTATGTTATGAAAAATTATATTCTTTGATACTCCCCCATATAATTTTATATAATATTATTCCCTTCTCAAAGGAAATAATGATGAGTATGATGCACTATTTTCTATGATATTATGGAATGGAAAATACATATATATTGTATATAGTATTCCATGACTTCCAATATCTAATATTCATCACGAATTATTTTATTCAATAATGATAATTTAATATATCAACTAGATTCAATATTCTTTAGTATGAGAAATTTTATCAGTTTTCAAATTGATGTTTGGGGAGGTGAATTTTTTCTAAAATAGTGGAATAAACCCCCTTAGTGGGAATTTGAGTTAATTCTAGATGGGCATATTCAATGAAGGTGAATGAAATGTGTATTTTGTTATATCAGTTAAATATTTTTATTTATCTCACATAATCTGGGTAATGGATAGACTAGATTTTATTTCATACAAAATATGGTTTATAAATTAGTCCTTTTGTATTGAATAATATCTGATGTGTGTCAGGAGTAGATCACACTTATTTCACATGGTTTTTCTATTATGTGAAATTATTAGAGCTTATTGTTTTTTAAAATACAATAGTTAGTAATAATTATTAATTGATATTTATTTGGATTTTATGTCCTATGAATGAGGCTATAGAGTTGAAGAAAACCTAAAAAAGGAATATAATAGTGTGGAAAGTTTCAATAAGAAAATGTTTATGAGGCTAACTCAATATATGTAATCCTTTTTCCCAAAAAAATATTATAAAGGTGTATACAATAAATATTTTCATTTTATAATAAATCATCACCAATTTTATGTGATTTACCTTGAATTAAAGTTTATTTGTATGGAATAATTTTTTACTGTATAATCATGTGTCAATGGCTATGACTAGACCATTGATATTTGCATGAAAAAAAATTTATCGATGGATTCTAGTTAGCTTTGATTAATTTTTTTCAAATGGAATCCCAATAAGGATATAAATAAAAATATATAAATATAGTTGACATTATTCTAGTTTCTGATAGACCCCTTATGATAGGGGTGGGTGATAAATTGAAAATGGCTGTCTAGGTATTAATCTATATTGAGAATCATGATGAATATAAACATCTTTTATAGTGGAATATAGTGAGTCTATATTATCAATCCTTGAGAAAATTTTTTTTTATCTCACTAGGAATAATGTCTATTGAAATTTACATGTATTTGTATTTGATTAGAAAATATATATTTACATAGAATGGAGATGGGCTTTGTGAAATATATCTAAAATTATTGTCATGTTTTATTAAGAGTGTTTCGTAAAATAACAATATTTTTTCATGGTCATGTTGGAAGAAATTATTGCCCATGTGATGGATTTTGTCAATAGTATAGGGAACGTGATAGAGGAAATCATATGGGGTTTCATAACCCTAATATAAATTAGGGAACCCTTGGGCATTATTTTCTTGATGAAATCAGGGATACACCTAACACTGTATGTACATCACGTGGTGATAAGGACCAAATGGCCTTCTATTTACCTATAGGTTTAAAACAAAAAAAATCATCAAAAAACCAAAATTTGAAATTGATATGATTAATGGAACCAAATATAACATATAGGGTTTCAATAAAAAGATCATCATGACCCCAACATGTATTGGAGAGAATTGAACTCAGGTAAATAAAATAACCACAATGATTATAAAATTGAAATAATCATATATTGTTTTCAATGTAAAACATTACAAATCCTAATGGGTTGTGAATCTGATGTAGAATAAAAATAGTTTATATAAAAATCAAAAAAAAAACAAACAATAAAACTAATACCCCTTTATATTTGAAAAAAGGGTCCATATGTCCCAATGTCACCACTATCTACATGTTCTTAACAATCAATACTTTTTTTTTGCTCCATGTGGCTCTAATCCATTACCTTTTTAGCGAAGACATGATCTACACAATCCCAATATACATGTGTAGTCTATGACTATAATTAACCAATTAGGAAAATTCTATTTGTTTTTTAAGAATAAATTTTTAGAAAATTGAATCATTCCACAATTTTAATGAAATATAGGAATATATAATTTTTATAGTTTTATGTTATGTAAAATATTACTCGATCTAAAATGGTGTAGAATAAAAATAAGTTTCATATAAACCCATATTTTAAAACAAAAACCGTGGATAAATCCTAAGGTGGAAAATATCCTAGCAGTGTAATCTCAACCAAAATTCTCATGGCTAAAAAATAATATCTATCAATGAATAGGACACTATGAAGATAATTGTGTCAGCATAGTTTCATTGTTACATCCAATTGATGAAACAAAAACCAAATCATCAGCATCATGGTTATATTTAACTATAAATGGAAAAAAAGGTATGGTAGCGAATAAAAAAAAATAATGGTAGTAATAATTTTCCCCAGTCATTGAAACATTTTTCATATATTCTGTACCATTTTATGGAGACCTAAAATATTAGTATCAAAACCATTTTCTATAAAAATAATATTTTTTCAGACACAAAATTGGATGCTTTTAATTCAAAAAAAAAACAATTTATTTTAAATCACATCAATCAACTATATCAATAGACATAATATTGTATTTAGTATGTTATACATACATTAAACCTTAAAGATTATATAAATCGGAGAAACCATTTAATTCCCTTTTTAAATGAAAATGAGAATCTCAGGATTATGTAACAAAATAATCCCATGAACCCACCTACATTAAACTAATTAATCCATTAGTTGATGATGGGAGTTCACATAAGGGATAAGAGATAGTTAATTAAAATTAGTACAATTTTTAAATATTTTAAATTGATGTAAACCCTTTACCATGACATCAATATGTATGAATGAAACTCAACATGATGAATATACCATATCTAATATAACAAGGGAGATAAATTACTAGGAAATATATAATGAAATATAAACTATTTCCAAGTGGATGGGGTAGATAAACAAGGGGAGTTGCATTTTCTAAATAGAAGATTCATATTCAATTCTCTAAATATGATTTTAAAATTAATTTAAAAATAAATTTTAAATTTAATTTCAATAATTCATTAATATCTTGAGTATATTTTTTATAAACCATAGTAGTGTAAACTCTATTGATTTTTACTATAACTCCTACCATGAATAATGTAATCCCCTGTGGTTCACATTTAAGCACGACCCTCCATATTAAAGAATAACTATCCCACATAGTCAATTTGTAAATTGTACTGATATTCGGTGAAATCAGACAATAAGTATGTAGAACATAGTTATTTTTTTCATGTAAGTTCAATATTGGGTTATTCTTCAAAGAAAATGTAATCGGTTGAGAGATGTCTTATTTCTTGGTGAGAAAAATATCCGATAGTATTTTATTCATACTCCAAATACATATGCATGTAGGTAGTATGCATAAGAATTATTCATATATGATACACACACCAATACATATGTAAAATATAAGGAATACTTTTTTGTATTCATGAAACCCATGAAGACATTTCAATATTAATTTATTCTATTATCTACATTAACACGTGAAATTCAAAAAAAATCCCATTTGTAAATCTATATAACCCGTTATCTAATATCAAGTTCTATATTTTATGATATTTTAATTGATATAATATTAAAATATAAAATTATATTAAATAATAGTAGTATTGGTAAATTAGAAACATATCGTAAATTGAAATTACATTTTAGACAAACAATACAAAACATTTTTTCTTTCAGAACATCATTATTCCCTATAGTGTAAACCTATATAAAAACCATAATAAAATTTATAGAAATCATGGTAAAATAAAACATATGAATGTGGTGATATCAAATTTTCATTAATGATTATGTATAGAGGACGTTATCATAAATCAACGAGAATAATAAACTTGGAATGGTAGATAATAGAATAAAAATTCATTTTAAGCAATAAAATTAGAATGTAATCCATTTAATGAATTTTCCATAAGGAGAATCTAATAGAAAATAATAACCTAAAGTTGAATTAAGGAAAATTTTAATTATATTATGTTTTAGAAATCACACAAGAACAACACCCATGATGAAATTTTAGAATATTGTGTAATTAATATGAGTAAATCTTATTTAATACATTCTTAATGAATTTAACACATGAAACTACCGATGCATTGATTTTCTATCTATAAGTGTACCCAAACCTTGTCTTTATATCCAAGAAATTACTCATATATAGATTAAGAAAATCAATAATAAACAATATGTATTTTTTTCAAATATCTTTTTGGAGTAATTCATATATATTTCAAATAATTCCACCAATTTTAAAAGTAATCATTATATTTAAAATTGGTATATGACATTGATAATAATAATTTCCATGATACAAGAAATATGAATATATAAAATAAATTAAATAATCAATAAATTATTATCACAAATTAATCAAAGGGGAAATATATACTCTAAAAAAAGAAATTAGGTACATAATATTAAAATATTCATTAATGAAGTGAAAATTGAGACAACGTCCAATAAAAAGAACATATCATAAATCAATTTAATTGAATATGTGTATCCATAATTAATCAACCTAAAAATTGTGGAAAAAAACATATAATATAATCAAATTAAGTTCCACACATAACATTAACATGAAGCAATCCAGGATATTGATGTTTAACCAAATGAATAAAAATTGAGTTATCAAATCCCCTATCCCTTATAATGCATCAAATTCAATGCCCTATAAAAGAAAAACATTTGATAAAAAAATTAAACATCATAAATTAATAATATAAAACGTTAAATGGTAACTATATAGACTCTAAAAAATAAATATGTATTGATTAATTCATATTTTTCCCCAGAAATAAAAGTGAGATGAGAAACACTACCATTTCACTTTCCATTAGTTGATAATGAATTAATTTCACATATAATGGTTTTATTTATATTTTTTAATTTATAAAAGAACTATATTTATATATAGGATATCCTACATTATCCTCTAATATCATCTTAAAACTCAATTACAAATAATAATTCATTATTATCATGGTTTTGGTGTTAACTTGTTTACTTCCCTGTGCTTGTTTTTTTTGCTTAAATCCTAGTTATTATACATGGGATATAGTTTCAACATTTCCATAATGATATTAAGGTCATATATATTATTATTTTCTATTATAAAACTTTTTATAATTATTTTTGAAAAGTTAAAATAGAAAATTACTCACATCACATCATTTAGATGGTTGGTCGTATGTTTGCTTGAGCGAAGATATCATTTACTAATTTTTCAAATAGATAGTATGTGGATGGTATATTAATGTTTTAAAGAATCAATATAATGTAATAATTATCATACATATATATATATATATTATTTCTATAATTATACAAATACAGTCAATTCGGTGATGAAAAACCAATTACAGCAGTGCTTAGGTAGGATAAGACAAATATATGCAAACATGGTGCTTTAATTTTTTTAGTGTTAAGAGAGGAAAAATAGGGTTGTTTCATAATCGTAATAACATATCCAAATATATATTATAATATATATATTATTTTAGTATGCATAAAACACAGTAAAATGATGTATAACAAGAGATTAAGTTGAATGAGTTGGTTAAAATGATTACCAATTCTTCAGAGTAATATTTTAGATGTAACATTTATGTATATAGAGTTAGTAATTTTGGAATAACATGGGCTCAAAATAATGTATATGGATGTTTATAATATAAATGGGTAGGTTTTGGTTGATATATAAATTCAATGTTTTTGAATAAGTGACAAAGGAGGTTCCCTTATCTAATTTATTTGAGGGGATCTTTGGGAAACTCTTGAAATAGTAAATTAATATAAATTAATTTCAATATATAAATGGATACAAAATGAGTTATTTGTAGGATTACCTAAGGGTGGGTCAAAATCCAAGAATCAATAATGTTTAGACAAATTTAGGTCACATTATTACCCTTATCAATAGGTTTAATGAATTATTTATTCAGTTTTACATTTACTTAGACAATATGAATTTTACTATGTTTTGGTTAAGAAATTTATGAAAAAATAAAAAAAGACTCATCAATGGATCATTAATGAGATTCTACACATAATCATGATTAGATGGCTAAATATTAATAATTTTTATAATTTTATATCATTAAAAAAAATTATATTAAACATTCATTAATTTATTTTGAAACTATTAAATTAATTAACATTTAAAAATATTGATAAAAATTATTTCTTCGAAATTAACATTTAAAATAATACCAATACATTTTTTTATCATCTAGAAAATTCTTGAATGAAATTAATTGACTAATTTTAAATTTATTTTATTAATTGTATATCCTTTATATTAAATATTCATTAATAAAATACATAATGAATCAATGGTTAGAAATAATATTTTTTGAACAACCTTATATATGAAATGTTACTGTCATAAATACATGAATATGACATCCTTGAATTTTCATTAAATAAAAAATTATAAATTTCATAATCACGTCATTTTTGTGGCTAATGGTTATAATTTATATACTTGGATGATTTTGGCCAAAGATAACTGATCTAGTAAGATTGTATAAAGGATCTCTGTCATTTTTTAATTCTTTCCATATATATTTTTACCATTAATTTACTCATTTACCATTAACTATTGTAATGAAAAAAATATGTTTAATATTCATATTTCCAATGAATAGAAGTGAAATATTTTCTAAATTTTATCATTGTGATTAAAAATATAGAATTTTTTTATTCAAGAACTAAAATTTAGATATTGTTAATATTAATTTATAATTATTCCCTTAGTTGGGGTGCTAATAGAGGGTTTTAATTTGAAAATGTTCATACATTTACAACGTTTTTATAACAAAATTCATGGTAAAAATTCTTCCAACAACATAAATTGGAATAATATATATATAATTGATCAAATTTTACTTTGAAACCATATTAAAATATAATTTTTAATTAAATGATAATTTATTTCTCAATTAAAATGTAGTATTTATTCACTATATATTAAAAAATATATATTATATGAAAAAAATAAAAAAACTCACCCTAAAATAATTTTGACATTAAAAATTAAAAATTAAATTAAGTTTTCTCAAATATAATTTATAAAAAAATCAAAATTTACTATTTAAAAATATGTCTCATTAATTTTTACCAAAAAATCCATTTGGTAAATTATAGTTTTATATGTGAAATTGGATTTTATATTTTTTCCTTTATAGAAAACATAGATAATTAATGTTAAACCATAGATTGAATGTATTATATAATTATTCATTTATATATTTCAAAATTATTTATTTGTTTATTTTATTGGTACAAAAAACACATGTGAACATTTTATTAGTTTTCTAGAAAATGATTTCCCATTATTCTCAAAATGTATTTAAACTATTTTTTTAAATAAATGGTCAACATATAATTTTTTAAATAGAAATGGGTAAATAATATTTCATATGTTGGGTAATATTTCTCATACAAAATATTATAAAGGATATGTAATAAAAATAACCTAATAAAATTTCATGGTTCGTTTATGTTGTCTGGTACATGCAACACAAGCTATCGAAATGTTAAAATTTAAAAAGGGACATATTATAAAATATTTTTCTATTGAATTCCACCCTCCATAAAAAAACATTTTCATTCAAATTTGTAATTTAACATTTATTATCAAGGTTTAACACATAAAATTTTCTTTTATGGTGCACCAACCTCAAAAAAGGTTAAATATTGAATCCTTTTAATAAGAGGGAAAACATAATGTGAAACTATCCAAAAAACTATGATTTCAAATATAAAAACATTTACGGGGCGTGAAAATATGGATATGGAATATAAACATTGCTAACATTTTATTATGTATAGTTTTATAATAAAATTCATTATAATGTTTACCATCACAGAACTGTAAATCGTGGATGGGTTAAAAGGCCACTGATTACATAATACAAAAAATAAATAGATAATTTTTTTTCCAATATCTTTTTCAGAATCTTGTAGAAATCTATTAATCTCAAAAGTAAGATCAAAAAAATTAAAAATATCTTATTTTTTAATATTTTATTATCATAATTTAATCATTTTATTGTTATTTAATATATTTGGTATTTATCTCTAACTTCAATAAATTAATAACTAAAAATGAATTTTTATGAATACCCAAATCAATGAAAATCACTTTTAATATATCATAATATATAGAAATTAGGGACACCATTTTCGTTATGTCTGTAAATATTTTACAAATCCAATATAGTTAGAAAAATTAGTCTAATTTACAGAAATCAATCTGTACTGATGTATTTCAATAATCTCAAAAACATCATTCAAATGTTAACTTAAAAAACATCATAAATGGTTAAACATTATACCATTAAAAAATATTAAGATCCAATAATATATAAATAATCTAATTAAATTTCATGGATTATCATCTCATTAGTACCCAAACAAAAAAGAGGAATCTCTAAATCATCACATATGAATCATTTGAATATGTTTTTAGGTATTCTTCTAAAACAAGAGATAATATGTATTTCATTAAAAATTCATTAAAAAAATGCATGTATAAATATTAATTGAATAAAAAAAATATTTTTGGATTCATTACATAAATCAAAAGGTGTTCATAAATTTTTCAATTATTCTATAAACCACATAGTCATGAAATCAAATATTTATTCCCAGGTAGTCAATACAATCCAATTTACTTTATCTACATCAGTACTCCCATTTTCCTAACACAATTACGATAATATTAGGATCAAAATAATGTTTATATATCCCATAACCACATGTTATAAAAAAATCAACTTTCTTGGGACTCAATTTTCTCTTTACCATTGAAAATATTGTCTCAAATACATAATGAAGAAGTTCTAGAGTATAATCCTAATACATTCTATAACTATCTTAAATTGGATTTTATCTATAACATACTTTTCAATGTATTATAGGATCCTAATTATAGATAAATTTAATTATTCCACTTCATCTATACTAATAGTATATTCATGACAATAATTCATTATCATATTCTGATGTATATTCAAATGACACTTGGGGAATTTTATTTTGTTGTGTCACATATCCTTAATTTTACATGTGAACCTTATCTACGCACACATATAAAACATGTAATACCTTCAAGAACTTTTTTAGGATGATTCTTTCCTCAATTATCACATGTAGTAAAATCATTCCTTCCCCTCTTCTATTTATCCTAAATTTTTTATGCCCCCATCATATTTCATTTATTCTCATTAAATCCAAATGAAATAATTATTTTTTTGTCATGATATAAAATAAAGTTACGTCATAATAGGAATAATGTTGTTGAGACAGTAGTTCCCTTTAGATACATGGCTTTATACCTTCAATTAAAAGGTCAATCATTCACAATATTGTGTGTATATAATCAATATCTTACCTAGCTATACATGTAATGGTGTATTCAATCTATATGACACATTAATCTCTATTTTGATTGATTCTATGTAAAGAAACATTCATTTCATTATTTTTTATCATGAGGGAAATATTTATTTAATAATGTCTCCTAAAAATAATTCAATTCCTTGAGTTACATTTCTTCATCCCCCTTAATTATTTTGGATGAACTTCCCCCTTTGGTAAGTATTTAATTTTAGGAAATATATTTTATTTATGACCATTTTAATGGCACTACATCAAAAATCCATAAATATATTCTAAAAAGATATAATACATTTCTCAAATACATTTTTATTAGTAGTATAACTATAGGATGAGTGCTTTGGACACATTATGTGATACAAAAATGGAGAGTCTCATAGTGAAATAGGATTCTCGTTCCAGGATTGGTTATTTTTCATAACATTATTTAGACACCAAAAAATTTCCATGATTTTATATTTTCCAATATCAGATGTATTGTTCCTTTTAGTTCTCAAAATTCTATATTGTCCATGAGAATCGATGCAATTATTCATCCAAGATATATTTCTATATAATTTAATATACTAGACTAGAGAATCTTATTATAAACAAAAATGTATAATCCTAGAACTACTAAAATACATATGAGAAATCCAAATGATTAGGACTAGATAATCTCATAATCATAAATATTGTTTCTTTGGACAATTTTAATATAGTTATCCTCAAATTATATCATAGTGTTATGTTCCCTGGACATCATTTTAATAATTCTAGTTCCTAAATATTCATCTAGTCATAATTTAATACCAACTATAGTGAACCAAAATCCATTATCCCAGACTACTTCTATACATCATTAAATTGACATATATGTAAGATTAATGTCCAAATTACAACATAGTTTTATAGTCTTTTTAAAATAGATACACATCTAAAATTAAAATTAAAATTATCAAATTAAATAAAAAAAGTGTATTAATTGAGGGAACCAATATTCCACTTACTAAAAATTCTCAAATAAACCATAATAGACATATTTTCAACCAGGGGTAAAATAAAACATAAGAAATGGGTGAGATAAAATTCATAGTAAGTGTTATGTAAAACAAAAAATATCATGAGTCAACAAGGATAATCATTATAGGATGGAATATAACAGGACACTAATTCCATTTTAGAAAATCTGTAAGAATCACATAGTGTTAGTTATGAACAATCCACATAAGATCCTCATCAATTATGAAAATATCAAAACATGTGTATAGTCTATATATTGAAAATACATGTGGATAGAAATCCCATAGAGTGTGGTGTATAAATATTAAATTTAGGATCCCATGAAGAAATAATGGAAACAATAATAAAACATAGCTAAAATCATCATATATGAGTGATAATAAAAATATGAAATTAAAGAAAGATAAACTATATATGAATTATTTCTTGAATTTTCATAAACAAAGGGATGTCATAATCACCACACACCCATCCCAAAAATGGCTATAATTCATAGGAATGTAGATATTCCAAATTTAATAAGAATTATCCATAGAAAATAATGTTATTTACATAACAATATTTCATAATGTGATAGAATCAAATGAGTTATTGAGGAAACAAAATAGCCATCATGTCTGACCTGGCCATATATCATTATCTAGAACTATTAGAATTTATTAAGGGAACACCACTACTTGTGAAATTTGACATGTAATTTGGAAAATTATTGAACTGACTATCCCCTAATATTAATATATTGACCAATAAATACACTAATTTAACACACCTGGATTGGGGATATTTTTTTAAGTTTTATTTAATCCTTAACATCATATCACCTGAGTACGTTCAAATACACATCACCATGAAAACTATATTTGGGGACCCACACCTAAAAGAGGGGAGTGTATAGTTTAAGGGTATAAAAAACCAAATGGAAATATCCACATCCAAAATTTCACACTTAATGAATACAACCAATTAAGGGAAGATCTGAATTCCAATAGTTAGGATTCACTCAATGAGTTTGGTACAATAAGAACACAGTAGATAGGTTATCCCATATTATGCATGAGTCCAAGAGAAAATATCTACGGACATATTTTTGAATGAATGTCTACCTAATGAATACATAGAATATTAAGTGGAAATATTGGACCATTTCTACAATCAAATAATCACTCCAGGACTCTATTATTGGGTCTATATATCCATATCCAAAAACTAATTTTCTCAAATCCAAAAAAATATTTATGACTTAACAAAATACACAATATTTTAAAAAATGAAAAATACTTTTATAAAGTTTATTTACATAATCAATAAATATATTAGATGAAGAATATCTATTCCATTAAAACAGATATAGGAATCATTAAATGAAATTAACCACATCATATTCTGTAATCCATTATAATGTAACATTTATTGTTTATAAATACTCCAACATTATTTCATTATCATGAATTTATATATGGATATTAAATATTCCATAAAAGGAAGATGATATAATAAAAAATTGAACTGATAAAAAATAATATAAAAATAATAAATTAGGTGGAGTATTCATGCCACCATCTCTATTGAAACAACACCATTGTTCATATTATTTTTAAGAAAGTGATTTTTTTTATCTGTTCTATGAGATATCTCATAATAATAAGAACCTCTTTCATGGACTAGTTACATGACCCCATGTTTCTCCAATTTATCTATATATTTTTTCTCCTTCCATAATTTTGGTGTATCTACAACAACCATGCACCACCTATATCTTTGAATGAAAAACTTCTTTAACACTAGACATTTAGTTTCAATAAACATCACATGATAAAATTTCCATAATCACTACATGATCCTTCATCACCAAAATGTATGACTACCCCATTAACACCTACTATCTCAAAACATTCACTTTCTTGATCTCTTTTGATGGATGGTATACCATTCTGTATATGGTAAAAAGTGTGTCACACAAGTGAAGGGGGATAAAGGGAGAATAATAGTGGGTATGAGAGAGAGAGAGAGAGAATTAGAGAGAATATTATGGGGACACTTTTTCTTCATCAATCCACCTACATTATTTCACAATCACAAACAATAAATTTAGAGAAAAATAATCCTACCCAAGAGTTTCTATGAAAGTTTACTTCAGGGTCCTAGTGCGTGGATTAAATAATTAAAAATGGGAAATAAATAACAAATTTCATAATTTAATACCCCATGACCCAAAATAGGAATGAGAGTTTAAATCATAACATCCATAGGGGATTACAATATAATATATTAACTAAAACCATGATTGAATATAAGGTTTCACTAATCACTATTGTACATCCCTATCCTCTATATCAACCTAATCATTTTTTATAGAGAATATGATATGTCCACACACTCTCTATATCTAAGGTTTAGGATAATTAATATCTTATAACTGTAGGGAGGAAATATTTTTTAAATTAAATGGAAGAATATATAGGCTTCTATAAATATTTATAAACTAATTAAGTATGAGTAAATTTTTTAAATGAACCAACCATGATATCCCACCATATAATATATTTTGAAAACTAAGATTGTTGTGTTATGATATTATAAATCCCATCCAAGACCCATTTTTATAATTTGTGGCCACCACTCTATAATAATTATACCCCAAATTATCCAACGGGTAAACATTATAACCTGAATTCAACATTAACATAAGATAATTCAACCAAGATATTTTAACCTGATTAGATTTCAATTTTTATGATATAATGATTTGGGTAATTTAAAATTGAATCTTATGGAAATAATTTATATTGATAACCCATGGTGTCTCCATCGAACACATAATTTTTTAAATTAACTTAGGATGACATATAAACCAATAACGTACCCATCAGACACTTCTACTGATATCAATAAAGATGAAATATTTTATTATGAGTTTGAAATTATCCAAGTGAATCTATGACCATTAGGAAGATCTATCAGTTGGAATCTCTACTCTCTAATAAAAACAATAAATGGATAGTGATGAAGTTTTACATATTATTTATGGATACAATAAGCTATCACCAAACACTAATATAAAAGCTAAATATTACCCTTAATCATTCAAATGAGTTATTGTAGAACAGAAGAATTATTCCCACATTAAGTCAATGAATGGGGAAAGTAGTATATCTGACCATAAAACACATATGGATTATATATACAAATAGAATATCCAATTTATTTATTATTTTATAATTTAAAGAAATTTAAATGTGTATCCCAAAATACTTGAAAATATATAGCGTAGAAGAAATAATTTCCTATAAAATCCAGATTCCTCTAAAACACTCCCTATAATAATATTTTTGATAAGATATTCATAGAATCACTTTAGATTCCACCACTTGTTAAAAAAATTTCTGAATTGGGAGGATAATAATTAAACTCAACTACATGTCATAGAAGATAGAACTCCATGAAATCACAAAATATCTTGCATATAAAACTTTCTGGAATCCATGCCTAAATGATATCCTATAGTGGCATGGAATAGACTAATTTGTAGCATCTTTACCCTGGTTCCACACACTAGTGCACCGAACTGGCAGGTCCCATGACCTTAGTCATGCATCCCTATATGGAAGAGGGTATTGACTAGTAGCGAGGATCTAATATCAGTCATGAGAAGGCTATATCATCTTTTTTACAGATTACAATGCCATTATAAAAGTAATAATGAATAATAAAAAAAATTCAAATAATATAACATTGGTAGAAAATTATAAGTATCATGGGATGTCCTAAAACTGGAAATACAATATAAAAACTGAATTGTAAATATCTCATGTTAACGTAAAATATATGTTTATAAAATGAATTTCAAAATAAACACACTGAAGACTACCCCAAGAGGGCCCCAGATGTTGTATGTTGTCCACATACATGCTCCACCCTATACAAATGATCAAATAAAAGGACGTTTCCCTTAGCTTTTTCATGAAATAAAATTCTATTCAGGTAAAAATCTGGTATCTCGAGTAGGGTGTGAGTGAGACTTATTAGGACACCACCAACATCATCTAAAACAATATCCATTAAAATAAGATTCTATAAAGTCATAGAAATAAAAAATTACAATGCACATGTATACATTTCACACATTATTAATTAATAATTATTTGACCACATTGACCCTCAAGATCCGTTAAACACCCACACCTCAATACTTTCATTGGATCATACTGGATCCCAAATTACATCCAAGTGATTTAACATCATATAATTTAGTTTTTATAATTATTAAATTAAAAAATTTATTCCCATGATACAATTCACCCATTACAAAATACAATCACTATGACACCATTATTTAATTCATAAATGAACTACCATGTTACCATTCACAAATCAAACAATAAAAGGTCCATGTTCCAATTATTTTTCTCAATCAATATTTCTACATTTCCATTCATACCATACACACTGTAATGATAAATTTCCCATTATTTATTTCACAATTAAATGAACCTATTACCATTTATACCTTACACAATGGAATGAATGTCTTCCAATTATTTATTTCACAACAAAATGACCATGTTATCATTAATAGACATAATTAATTCTATAATTAATTATCCACATCATTTATATATCTTAATTGAGTATTAGTTTACCATATTAATCCCCATATATATTTCCCCAATTACATAAGCATGAAAATCCCATTAATTAAGTAATCTATTAATTAATAAATATCGATAAACACCAAATCCCATAATAAATCCTCCCCAATTAATTATCTAATCAATAAATCCTAATTTCTACTAATTAATTAAATAATTTATTATGTTTTCCAGAAATACCAATATATAATAATTAATTACCTAATAAATTATCCAAATTTATAATTTACAAAATCCGCAATTTCACATCTCTTTAAATAATAAATTCAAAAAATAAATTAATTATATTATGTACACAATTTATAAAGATATAAAAAAATTATAAAATTACTTAAATGTAATTTAATAATGACATTCATATTCGAATTATAGACTACCTACATCATGATTGATTAATAATGATATATAATGGAAATATTATAAAATTTACAAGGAAAATGATGTAGAACATGTTCAGGATATGAAAACTAAACCAGTATAAAAATAAATAATGAACTCTCTAATATATATCTAGATCTATAACCCAATATCTATGTCTATAATAAAAGATCCAGATCCATCCCAATACAAGAATAACTACCACAAAAATAATATGATAATGATGTAAGGATGAATAGAAAACCATGTGGGGTAGTATTCTCTTATCGATTGGGGTAAAGATCATCAATCCTGTCTTCAAATCACATTGAAAAAAGTTAGTGAAATCATTGAATCCGTCATAAGTGCTCGAAAATCATGAAAGTGTGGTTAGAGTCTATTTGGTCTAATTTTTATTCAAATGGGGGTTTAGGTAAATAAAATAACAATAATGTTTAAAAAAATATCATCTTTGGTATCTTGGGTAGGGGAACATGGTTTCCGTTTATGGTGAACCTAAACCATGAAAATATTTTACAGGGGTGCATAGTTACTCCTAATAGGTTCCATAGATATACATTCAAATCATGAATCGTGTGAGACCAAAAAATCTATGATTGCATAAAGTTGAAAGGATGGGGTGTATGTCTTACCTTAATCATATACCAAAAATGAAATACAACGTTTTCATCCATGTTTTTCAATTTTCACCAAAACCCAACATAAGGGAAACCCCAGAAAAGTAATAAAGACATGGAAAAGTGAACATGAAATCAAGAAAGAGTCATCTATAAAAAAAATTAGGATCATACAATCCCCCCACATTATAACAACTCATCATTGAGCCACACACTCAAAAATATCATTGATTCTGATTCAAAATGATCAGTCCACTATTCCTAAATGTATAAGTCCTTATTCCAGGTCTCCTCCTTCCCACCACCACGTTTCCACAATATCTAAAATATCTTCACAAAAATTCCCCAAAATAAATTCTCACTGAGATCCAATACACGTATTGGATTCTCTTAAAAGGCCGCATCTATATCAATCTCAACATCATCTACATCGATCACATGATATGGGAAAGGGAGATACTTCCATAGTTGTGACACTTTGAAGAAATCATGTATAGAATTTTATTTTAGAGGAAGTGAAAATTGGTATTCCACTGGCCTGATTTTCTCCACATACTCAAATGGTCGAAAAAACATAGGTGGAAACTTTACTAATATCATCATAATGTAGTGACCCAACCTAGTAAACACATGAACAAAAACATAATCACCCTCTATAAAATCCAGGGGCCATCAATGTCTATCAAGATACAATTTCGATATACTCCAACCCATATTCATACATTTCATAATTAGTTGAACCAGTTATGATGTATCAGGTATCAGACCCAATCCCTACAATTCTGAGTCACCTTCCTCCACTAAATATAGAATATATTTTCATGGACTACCATAATGTGACATACATTGTTCCATATATATCTTTTTCTGATCACTACTGTTATAGGAAAACATTTCAAAAGATCATTACATCTCCCAGGATTCTCCAATGTTAACAAAACAAGATCACATAATATCCTCATGAGCCAATATATAATGCTATAATATCTCATCTATAAATTGGTAGAAAATTGAACCCCAAAAAATCGTTGATCCAAGCACCTTATTTCACAATTTTCATAAGAATAAAATAAAGAGGGAATCACATCTGAAAGAATATTCCATGTAACTTCTTGTATGTGGACTACCTCCTGAAAATATAAATCTCATAGTTTACCCACTGATAAAGTGTCCCATATCATATGGAAATGAGTAAATTTTTCATTCTATACTCAATGACACAAATATCACCATTTATCTCTACTTACCCCGGGATACCGACCACAAAGTCATTAGTAATGTTATCCCACATTTATTTTGTAATGGGAATTGGCTGAAATAAACCACCAAGCCATTACCTCTTGTACTTCACCAGCTGACACGTGTAACATCATCAAACTAACCATACTATATTCCCTGTCATTCATGGTTACCAATAAATTTATTGTTGGTCATGGTACATTTGAGTTCCACTTAGATGTGCCACCCACTTCGAGTAATAAAACTCACTCATCAGCTCATCCCACATACCCATAGGAACAACAAACCTATAATTTAAAATGATGATCCCATCCTCATCTATTCTTTAGTCATAATTTGGTTCCCTAACATCATGGATTTCCCTCAAGGACAAATATTTTGGGTCCTCATACTGTTTGTCTAGGATTAGTCTCAAAAGTATAAACTCCCCTAAAACTGATATAAGAGTCTTCTGATGTGGACTCTCTTAAACCACAATGTTCATCCCAGTAAGCAATGACATTATCTTCAACTCAGTAATAGAATCAAACATTTATTGAGTCTATGTTTTCCTACTCAAAGAAACAACAAAAAATTTTCCCCTTATATGCATATATTCTATCTAAAAATTAAAACACTCTATATAAACAACCTATCTAAACTACTGAGGATTCATATCTCTCTATGATTAGATATACTTCTTGATCATGTATTATGTATACATAGTAAGAATTTCATTCAACCGATAATATAACCAACACCTTAGATCATAGTAAATCTTATCCAACATGAGTTCATGGGTAGGGTAGTTCTATTCATGAGGCCTCAACTTTCATAACCGGGATCCCAAAACACATTTTCCTTGCATCAACATGACTCCATGTTCAATTACCAGAGATTCACAATACACAATGTAGTCACCGTCTTGCTCGATTTGGATCAAGAATGGTGCTGATTTCAAATTATTATTCATCTTTTAAAAAGCATTCATGAAATCTCTTAACCATTAATAATTTATCCCCATTTTTGAAAGTCACAAAAGTTTTAATGTAATTTTCAAAAATTCTGGAGATAATTTCCAATAATAACCAACTTATTCTAGGAAGCTACAGATATCGAAATTTTCTGCAGAACCTCCAAAGATACAACTGCCTACATTTTCTCTAGGTCTAGTAAAATAGAATAATTCGAGATGAGGTGACCTTTTAAGTGTATGTGATCAATAAAAACTTGGATCATAGTTATTTTTCAGTAGAGTCGATGCTATCCTAGTGTTCTCATGAAAATTTCAAAATGTTTGGATTGATTTTCCTAAGTCTCGTAGTACACAAAGATATCTTCAAAAAAAAAACAGTATAATTTTTCTATATATGAGTTTTTGATCATATTAATAAATTTAGCAAACAGTATTTTTGTGTTCTTGAACTGAAATTGTATTATGATGAAAAAATGTTGGACATAACTTCTAAAGGATGTACTTATTATAACAGAAGTCCGATATATCAAATGATGATTCCATAATCTAAAATCTATCTTGGAAAAGACAAAAGCTCCTCTCAAATGGAAAAAAATATCATCAATAAGAGGAAAAGCATATCAGTTATTCACGGTAATCTAGTTTAACATAATATAATCATAACATAAGTTATAACTATAGTCAACCTTGTTTTAAAACAATACAAGTTAACCCCATGGCAACATACTTGATAGGATAAATCCATTATCCTCTAAATCATTGAACTGACCGATTGAGCTGATGAATTTCAATAAATTACTATATAAAATGTGGAATATAAATTGGCCCATCCGAGGGGAAGATCTCAATTGAAATATCTACATCCCTCTTATGGGGGATCCCTAATAGACCATTTGGAAACACATCATAAAATTCGTCAACTATATGTTGAATGGCTTCCAACATTACACCTCCGTAATCCAACAAAAACCTAGAAACCTAAGCCATGGAATCTTAGTGTAATTATATCTACCTGTCCTTCATAGATATTCCACTCACCTCACTGAATATAGTTGTCACCCTTCATAGATGTAATGGACTCTCTCCCATAGTAATGTTCAATATGGGATAATTATGATACTAACTAGTCTGTACGTAGAATAGGTTCAAAGCCTAAAATTTCATGAATATAGAGATTTAATAGAAATAAATACTCTCCATCCTTGAAGTAACTCCCCTTTAATAGGAAAATGTTTCTATACCGTACTCATATTGGTGTGTCTCTTATCAACACCCCACTCACTAAATCCACCCTAGGATCAAACCTTTCAAATAATGTGAATAAATAATTGATGGAGAAGAACCAATATGAAATAAGGCACTAGAAAATATTGATATAATAGGAATAATACCTCGTACTATTGATGGTAAATCCATTCTATCCATTGGTGTAGGTTATATAGCATGAATCAATCCAACCACTCTTCCCTATGATATAGACAGATTCCCCTGAGAAGTATAGTTACATTCCCACTTGAAAAGAAGATCCAAATTCATTATATCTACTGCATAAACTAGTATAACTCTAGATATCAGATTGATATGGTGCTTATAAACCCCTTATAGCACCATGGAATTGTCTATCTCATGTATCACTACCCATCTATCATTGGGTTTTAAATAAATTCATTAAATTTCACATTATTTTGCAAGACCATAAATATAGTGGTGGTCAAGGGAACTGTCTTTGGGGGTGATATGACCTACCACACTGATGGAATATGACTCGAGAATGATCATAAGAAATCAATCCCTCTATCCATGAAACATTCTTCCCATTTCCCTGCCTAATGATTTCACAGTGACACTTCCAACTCACAGAATTCAAGCTTTGAAATAATCTATCAATAATCATCAGTCAATAACTAAAATCCATTTTCAGGTTATCCTCCTTGATGAGAGCATCATTCACTACATCCTTAAAGTTATTTTCCCAAAAAAAGTAATCCTAAGACTAAATCCCACATTTAAACCCATCCTAAAAGGCTTTTTTATACCAGTATAATCTTTTTCTAATGATGTAGAAAATAATTTCATATCTATAAGTAATCCTACATTTTCAATCACGAGCACACTCTCCTAATTAATCCTCTTGATCTAAGATTCTCATTTCCACATCATCTTCTCTAGATAGAATTTCCTAAACATCCTCTCCAAAAGTCCTTTAGTAACATACCATCAACTAGTCTGGTCCAAGATACAATTTCCCACCAGCACTTTGATTATCCTTGTAGGATATATTCCACACACATGACCCTCCTCTTAGCATGATTCTCTAAATTGTGTAGTATTGTCTTGATGAACTCAATACAGAACTCATCACTCTATGGTACATCCTCCTCAGTAAAATATAGAGGATGCTTCAACTGAAACTCCATCATCAGATTAGATATATTCTAAACAACCTACCCTAGGTATCTTCTATTGAATTTAATCAACTGGGAAAATTTCTCTAAAAATGAGCTATTATCTCCTCACCCAACACTATCAGTGCCTCTTTCCCAACTACTATTAGAGGATCTCCATCTATAACCACCTATCAACCACTCAACATGTTTCGTCATGAATAAATATCTATAATATCCTTAACATGTACCTTAGGAAATAATTCACAACTTCAACATGTTTATATAAGAGGGAAAACACCACAATACACAACAAGTTATTTCCATAAACCCCACCACATTGTCAAAATTGAGGAACCATCACCACACTTATCCATCTTAAACCTAGGCCCCATTTACAATCGGTAAACATATTATCATTATTCATCTTTCTTATATAGACACCCATTTATCCATATATTTTATCATTTTACAATATTCTTCAATTACATGTTAGGAAACATTTTTATTTAAATTTCAAATGTAATGAAAAGTAGTTTATGTTAAACAAATTACCTTACATGTTTTATCATGTATTCCTAAAATGTTCCATGTCACAATAACCATTACTTCCTAGAATTATCCATGAAAACAAAACTCTAATCCCATGCCTGAACATGAATCAAATCTCAAAAAATATCAATATAAATTATCAAACAACACAAAATGTATGTTTCACAGGTTGAAATAATATTCAACTAAAAATGAAAAGATAAATAACAACAATCCCACAATTGGTCCTTGGGTTTTCCCCCGTACATTGGTTATTTACTCCAATTCCTGAGCTCATAACAATGGCCTGACACTTCCAAGTATCATTTCCAACATTCCTAAATTGAGAGAAAAAAGAATAAAAAAATAAAAATTGTCTCTAATACAACATTGTAACATTCCATCATGGATTCCACACACTGATTCCCCATACTTGTTGGTCATAGGACCTCAGGGATGCCTCCTCATTACCCAAAGGTTGTAGACTAGTAGTGAGGGTATAATATCTATCACATGAAGACAATACACTCTTTATAATAGGAAAAAACTAGCTAAAATTTAATAAAAAAATAATCAATAGAATAACCATATAGTATAACGTGGATAGAACCGTTTTGGTATCATTGGATGACCGAAAACAAGAAATACCATATCAAAACAGAACAAAAAATTTATTTTGCTGAAGTAAGGCCAATTGTATAAAATTAAATTAATAATAAATACCCCGAATAATCCCTCGAGAGGACCACAAATCATGTCTAGTTACCTTATAAATTCTACATCCTATATCAGCCATCCAACATAGGGCCTTTTCTCTTAACATGTTTAGGAAACACAATTATTTTCTACTATCTATCAGGCATATTGAGTATGATGTGAATACAACACACTAGGCCACCACTAACTGCGTATAAAAAAATATCGAGTAAAAAATAGAGTATTTAGTTGTATTAAAAATAATTTTAATGCATAAGTATGTAGTTATCATATTAATAATTAATCATTATCTATCTACAAAAACCCTATGGTTCCCATAAAAACCCACACCTTAGTACTTACTTTGGATCATGCCAAATCTAGAAGTACATCCAAGGGACAACATATCAAATAATTTCATTACTACCATTAGTCGATTTATATTTGTCATCCCATGGTACTATTCACACATTACACTACGTAATTAACATGTTCTAAATATTTAATTCACAAATAAATGACCATGTTATCATTTACACATTACATCGTAGAATGAATATCTTCATAATATTTATTGCACTACTAAATGACTATTTTACCCTTCAAATATTACACACTAAAATGAACATGTTACCATTATTTATTTTAAAACTAAATGGCCATGTTATCATTAATACCATTCACATTAGAATGACCATTTCCCCATTAATTATTTCAAAAATAAATGGCCATGTTACAAATCATACATATAATTAATTAAATACATAATTATCCAAATAATTTCCAATAAAAAATAATTACAATTTTTACCACATAGTTCCCCATAATTAATTCACCAAATAATTAAGAACATAAATCCCATTAATTAATTCATCGATTAACTAATATATATTCATAAGATCCACATCCCAAATTTAATTCTAGGTGTAATTATCTCATCCGAAAATCACAAAATCTCATAATTAATTCTATAATTAATTATCTCACCCTCAAATCCCAGTATCTCATAATTAATTGTAAAACTAATTATCTCAATATTTAATTCCAAAAAATCCCCAACATCACATTACATAAATTATTTAATTCACAAAATTAATTAATTATGTCAGCTGCTCATTTTCTAAATGTCTAATAAAATTTCTATAACTGTAGACATGTAATATAATAAAGGCTTTTGGATTTTAATTATATTCCATCTACATTATGTTTTTTAAGAGCACTCTCTAATGGAAACCCCCTAAAATTGAGATTCAAAAAGTCAAATAATAAGACCCGGATCTAAAACACAAATCAAGATCAAAGTAAATAAATATCTATCTAATCGAGATATACCACTATAATTCATGATCTAGATCCATGATAATAGATCTAGTTATTTCAAAAAATAGTATCCACAACTAGAAAAAGAATAGGGGAAGGAAGGAAAGATACATAGAAAACTAAGAAGGACCTGATTCTCTTACAAAGTGGTGTTTCTATCTTCAAAACAATCTTCAAAAGCAAAATAATGGAGCCCAGGAAGGCATGGAATCTATACAAAGGCCATAAAAGTAATTAAATTTTGCATATGGTCAATGGGGTTCAAATTCGTATTATAATGAGGGTTTTAGTAATAAAAAACTAATTCACTGGATATATTATTGTTGTACACAGTTTCCTGGGAAGGGGCATAAGATTACCCCTAACCGTGCACCAAGATCATGAACATTATTTATAGGGGTTCACAATTTCTCTTAATAGGGAACATCATTTTTCAAACCATGTTCCAACCTTGGAAAACCCCATTATTCCTAGTTTCGTGATTTTCAAGGCCGGGGAACATGGATTTCCTTAATAGTGCACAAATCGTGTGCTGCCCCTTTTTCATCCAATTTTCACAATTTTCACCCATAAAAACCCAAATGATAATACCAAAAAAAATTAGTCAACTCATGGATAAAGTGTATAAGAAATAAATCCGAATTTATCTTCATAAAAATTTGGGATCATATATTACTGAAAAATCCAATTCCTTATGATATTTATGTCATTCTCCCATGAGGGTTGTGAGGTAACCCAATAATGAAACTCATGAATATCTAATACCATATCCATATGGGTTGATGAAGATGCTGAGGCATCCCATATAAATATTGATTCTTTTCATTGACTTGATAGAAGGGCTATCATCATGTTACATAATATAATATGTAACAATTCATCCCATCAACTAATATAATATTTAATTTTCATATTACATCATGGGGCCTCCTAAATTGAAAACATATAATTATATATTTAGATATCACATCACAATATTCCTCATTAGAAGAGGAACCAGATAATTAAACCTAAAATAAATAACACACTAAGTTGATAGAAACCACCCAATAGTGTAATTAAATTGATTTCAAATCCTCTTGATACACTCCCATTATTCATCATTGGTTTCCCTATATTAATATTAGATAAATACAACTAATTAAATGAAATAATGATTTAATTTTTTTCCCATATCCTCTATCACCTATAATTGCATCTGAGAAAATATTATCACTAGGTTACATCACTCAAAATATTAATACAAAATTCAATAAGAATACATCATTCTATGTATATTTGGTACGAAATATCAATGTATTAGTGTCTAGGTGAGGATATAATCTGATTATACATGACTTTAAACCCATATTATGTTCCTAATATCCAAATTGATATGAAAAATATACTTATTTTAAGAACCCGTGTCTTCATTTCGGCTATAGATCTTTATTTTTGGTTGTTTTTTAGAAAAAATGATCAAATCGGTAATTTTCTAAGTACATACCATGTACTTATGTGTAAAATCCATGTACCTGAGTACTGTGTACTACTGCGTACTGGCAATGTAACAGAAAAGTACAGGGCCAGATATGTGGCCTAGCAGACCGCTTAAGTTGGGGGCCAATTAAGGCTACTACACGGAGTGTACATTTTTTAAAAACAACATGTAGTTTTATTTTTATTTGATAAGGTGGAGTGTGGTTGCATATCATATTTGGAAACATCATCTTATAAAATTACTTTGTATAGGAGTGTGATGAATGACCAAATAACTTCATACCCATCTTGATTCTCCATTTGACCATTGATTGAGATGCACTTGGGTGGTTTGGAATCCCACTGGTGAGTTCTTAATTCCCGTAGAACCTCCATTCATGATTCCTTCTCTCATTTGAGTTATTCAAGGAAGAACATTTTCCACCATTTTGTAGATCTACGATGGCCTAGAATGATTCATGGTACAACATTCAAGTGTATTGATCGTACTACATCATGGTATGTGTTTTGGGGATTTTATTGTTTGTCTTTGGATTATATATGCAAAAGGTTCCTGATACCCACGTTTGGTGTATTAAATAAATCGGATTTTTACCTTTTTAAAACCTTCTATAGTTTTATTGATTGAAAATGGGTTGTTTCTTGTGAGTAAGTTTTTATACAGTATTTTCCTTTCCTTAGTTGACTAGGATGGTGTTTAATGATTATATGTAATTCATGTGATATGATTTGTGAATTGTTAGTAATTTAGTAGTTATAAATTTCATATACTAATTCAAAAAAAATAACATTGTTTTTTCAATGCACTATGATAGCCTTAGACCAGGAAAACTATGTGGGTATCCATGTTTATTTAGACAGTACTGTGAGAACCATAGTGACGATATTGACCAAGGGGTATTGACCATGACAACTAACCATGTGGTCATTTATAATGATTTTATATTACGTTGACCAAGTGGTATTGACCATGAGAGCTACCCAGGAAGTTATTTATTTGTTATTTACTAATGTGTGGGACCGAAGGAGTTACACTATGAGAGCATTCCAAGATGTTCGCTCTTTAATATCATGGTTCTATGTTAAACCATTGATGTTAGAGTGTGAGTGAATTCCTTGAGAGTTATTTATAAATGATTGAATTATTGTGAAAATTTTTCCAATCCAAATCATAAGCTTGGACTTGGTCTTACTCAATTTTTTGGATATTCCTATGAGATATATTTTTATTACTATTACATAGGGGACACAGAATTTAGGCTATATCCTAAGGTTTTACTGATTCAATGAATTGAATAAAACATGAAAATGAATGTAATTGAACAACATAGGAATTTTTTCTTCTGATTACTTCCTAGATTATTAGTTCATTATTGCATATTACAAACTATATAAATTCACTAATAGTTAGGCTAATATATATTGTGGATTCCTACTAGGATTCGTCTCAATACATTTTTGGGTTATGTTTTTGGACCAAAAATGATTATATGGTTTCAGGTATAGAAAAGGTCAATCACCCTTCTTTCATTATTTACTTGATTGATGTTTGAGATGTAGAGCATGGGACCAAGATGAGGCTTGCGATGCTTTTGTAGTATCCTAATTTTTTTTACATTGGTTTCAGTTTTGTATTTGAATCATTGTGACGTTTTTGGATGACTTTCTAGACACATGTGACATGCAACATTTATATATGATCTAGTTTTTTATTACTATCTATCTTATAGTATTTACATATGCTTTATGGTATTACTGCATCCGCTTTTGTGTACTATTTTATTTATTATATATATACTCTGGCAATGATGTTTGTAGTTTCTCTATTATTACATTGTGGCCCTTTCTACTAGTTGGTAGCCTATGGAATTTGGGGAAATGTGATCGAGGTCATGTAACCAACAATGGTTGGGGAATTTTTGGGTGGCACCCGAAACTAGGATGTCACATAGTGGTATCAGAGGGTTTTATATTCTATTATTCCATAAAATTTCATCCAATAGGATGTGTTAGAAAGGAAATGGAGTTTGGTAATTATCTACTCTCAGGATTAGTTTACATGTTTATAGGGAAATGCCCAATTACCTAAAATATTTCCATTTTTCTAGTTTTTTCAATTGTTATTATTGATTATATTTCACTACTAGGTGATTCACATGTTTGTTGATGTTATGATTGAAATAATTGTGGTTCTATTTCTATTTAAACCCAATTATATGAGGTTATTCCATCTCATGCATCATATAGGCACATTCTAGATATCAGATATCATGAATTCTTGGCATGCCATTTAGAGAGAATTGCTGATTCCATGCTATTTTGATAGATGTTGTGCTAGATATTCATGTTGTTGGGATATATTCTTTGATTGATATAACAAATATTTTGATATGGTATTAGTATATGTAATTTTTCATTTGGATGGACACCATGAATTAGTCCTTGAGGTGTTTAGGGCCGGCGTGGATCAAAATTTGGTGGATAATTCTGGAATATTATTTGAATTCTATTATGATATGACAAGAATAAGGATGAAAAATATTGATTCATGGGGATTATGGGATATCATTGATCGGAACACGGCTTTATTGGACAAATTTTATGTTTTTAAGGCTTCAATAGAAGTTTTAGAGGCCTTATATCTAGAACTCAGACAACACAGTGTGTAATGTTATAAACACACACCATGTGTTATTTAGTTTTGGATGAAACAACTCTTCTTATGTACACACCATTTACAATATGTATATGTAATGTAGTCCTTGGTCGTGTGACTGACTATGTGAGTAGAGACATGGTATTGATAAATTTTTTGTAGAAGACGCCGTGTACACGACGTAAACATCGTGTTGTATAGACCATGTGTCTGGTTGTGTGACTAACAACATGGGTGGATAAAACATAGGTTGTACACACCGTGTCGTTCTTTTACATGATGTGTATTAATCAAACATGTATCCAGGCATCTGAAAAATGACATGGGTGAATGGAACATAAGTGGTAGATGATGTATCTAGGGTGAATACTCTCTGTAGTGTTACACTAGTAGAATAATATAGTTCTATCCCTAGAGAAGTACCTAGGGAGGAGGGAATATTCAAGTACACACTATGTCGCATGATAAAACATCCACGTGTATGGGGTGTTACATGATCAGGTTTGTAGTAGTACACATCCATGTCGAAAGCTTAAGGGAACACACCATGTAGTGGCTCTATATGTCATGTAACCCTCTTTTCAAAAACATGAATGTTTTCCTTCTCATGTTTCGTTCCTTCTATTCTATGATTCAGTATATGATAATGTTAAAATAATGTTTGTGCTTGAACGTGCAGATTCATGCCACCAATACATCCTACATTTGTACACCAGATAAAGGAAGATGATCAGATATAGGAAATGGTTAATCAAGGAATACCAGTACATCCTCCTGTTGTGCCCATCTTATCACAAGAAATTATATCAGATTCAGGTGCTAAATCATAGTTCCATGAAGGCTTTATGAGGATGATGTATAATTTTTAACGAGAACCACAACCTACACTGACCATGGAGGAGTTTACGCAGGTGTTCCAATAACATTATCCACACACATTTTCAATGGATGGAGGACCACAAGCTACAAATTCTTGGTTAGAGTCAATGATTCAAATCATTGTACATCTTGAGATGCCTTTGGAGAGTTGGGTTAATCTCGCAATGCACATGCTATGTGATTCCACCAAAATATGGTGGGATGTTATCCCATAGATGGGATTCCATAGGGATATGGATTAGAAAGTGTTTTAGAGGACCTTATATGATTACTTATATCCCTCAAGACGTTGAGGACTGACTAATCCCAAGAGTTCATGAACATGGAGTAGGGAACTCTTTCAGTGATGGATTATTTCACTTGATTTAAAGAGATTCAATAATTCAAACATGTTTCGCAAGGTAAAAAGATATCATTGTCTTGGTGATTTGAGGATGGTATCAGGTATGACATTCGATTACAGGTGACTGATGACAGGGTGACTTTGGTTACTACTATAGTTAAATAGGCACTAATTATCAAGAGAAATCTAATGGAGTTGCGAGCTGCGAGCCAGCGCAGTTCATCATCTTGGGCTGGTACTCCATTATTTGATATCCGGAAGCACCCTAGGGAGCCTTCACATAGTGATTCCAGTAGTAGGGATATATCATCAGTTATCCAGGTGAGGTGCTACCAGTATGAGACGAATGGCCACAAAAGACCTTAGTGTGGGAGAGACCTATTTGAGTGTCGATTTTACTGTTAGATAGGTCATCATCAGCATTTTTGCAGGTTTTTATCAATAGTAGCTGGTGAGAAGGTATATGTTATGACTCTACCTTCTGAAGAAGGACCACCAGTTTCTCATTAGAGAGGGAAATGGGGTTCGTCACGAATTTTAGGTTTAGGAGGTGGTCTTGACTGTGGTATCCAGTCATCATTTTTTTAGCGATAGTTGGGTGCATCTGCTCAGGGTAGTCCAACAGGGTCGTCGGTCCGTGGTACTGGTCAGAATTTTGTGATGGACAGACCTAGAAAGAGTAGGATCCCAGACCCTATACTGTTATAGGTACAATTCTTGTTGCCTCAATTTTAGCTTCTTCTCTTTTTTATACAGTGGATTCCCAATGTTTAATATCTGTTTCTGTTGCGGAGAGCCTTGGTATCTATATAATTACTCTTTAGAATATTATGATGTTAGAAACTCTGTTGGTGATTAGGAAGGCTAGTGTACATCAGTTCAAAGAGTTCCCTCTTGAGGTTTAAGGTTGTCACTTTTTATGGGACCTCTATGTCGTAAAGATGAAAGTCATCAACATCATTCTTAAAAGGACTGGTTTGTCTATTTCTAGTAATTTGTTTACTGCTATTGCCATGGGATGAGTTTCACATGACTAGAGGGTTGGAAATTTCTACACATTGGATAATGGAATGTCCAAGAGAGTAGAGTTGGACATGAGCATCATGGGTTGGATGGAACTATAGACCCAATATCTAGTTTATCTCTGGAAGACCAGGGTCCTTAACAGATGGACTTTCTTTAGTGGTATATCATTTCAGAGATGTATTCCTAGACCAATTTTTTAGGTTTACCTCTCGAGGGAGAGGTATATTTATCTGTTGAGTTTGTTCCAGGAGTAGAACCAGTCTTCAGTAATCTTTATATGATGGCTAAACCAGAGTTACAGGAGCTTAATATGTAGTTAGAATAGTTGCAGGCAAAGGGCCTCATCAGACCCAATAATTCTCCTTAGGGTCTGCCAGTCCTTTTTGAGAAGAAGGTTGAAGATACCCTCACACTTTTCATGGATTGTGAGATACTATACTAGTTCATGGTCCAGAAGTGATATATTTTATCGATGATTGATGATCTCTTTAATCATCTTTGAAGATCCCAAATTTTCTCTAATATTTAATTGAGATCCAATGATAATTAGTTTCTTATTAGACAATCATATATACATTTTACAGCCTTTCAAAGAATATATGGTCTATACAAGTATTTGGTTATTCTGTTTGATCTCACAAATGTGGCAGTAGTTTCCATGGCACTGATGAAATGAGTGTTCCAACCTTACTTATATTCTTCTGTGGTAGTCTTCATGGATGATATCTTGTAATACTCTCACACTCAACATGATCATGCCATAAATTTTTACATCAAATTTAATACACAGAGAGATCATCAGTTATATGATATGGTCTCAAAATTCCACTTTTGGATGTACCAGATTCACTTCTTGGGTCATTTAATCTCAATGACATGACTATTAGTATACACAAAGAAAGTGAGAGTGGTATTTTCCTTGGATATACTTAAGAACTTCTTTGAGGTATGGAGTTTTCTTGGGCTGGAAGGATATTAAGAGCACTTTGTTTATAACTTTTAAATATTATAATCACTACTGATGAGGCTGAATTTGAAAGGTGAAAAGAACTTGTGGATATAGTTTTATGATTCAGCTTGCAAAAGATGAATGGGAGGTTGAATTTAGCACTGATTGGGATTTTTTTGGAGCTAGGAAAGAGTTACACCATTTACTATGATGCATCTTGTATCGGGTTGGGATCATTTCTTCTGTATTGGGAAGTGGTATTTGAGGCCACATGAGAGGAATTACCCAGTGCATGATCACTAGTTAGCTGCAGTTGTGAATGCTTTGCACTATTAGAGACACTATATTTTGTGAGGGTTCTTTTTGGTATACACTAACCACAATATCCTCATGAATATATTTATTCTGCATGATCTTAATTTGAGATAGTGAATGTGGGTTGTGTTCCTATAATATTTTGACTTTGAGCTTGCCTGTACGTTTGGGAGAGACAATGTAGTGGCAGATGCATTGAGTATGAGGAGTCAGATACATGCAGTTTAAGAGGCCAGCTGTTAGTGGAAACATATGGCTCTATTCATTAAAATTAATTTAGAGGCTCATGATTGAAATGGGTAGATGATTATTTCTTCTAAATTTGTTTCCTGTAATCTACTAGGTAGAATGAGAATAAGGTAGATATCAGATTCTGAAGGCCATGTCTTACATGATAGTGTGTTTGTTGAGTCCCCTACTTCTTGGTGGTTCATATGTGATGATGAGGTCTTGCGTCTTCATGGATGTATATGGGTGTTAATAGACATACGTGAGGAGTTGATGTGAGATATTCATGCCTCAAAACGGGTAGTTCATCCTAGTGTCACCACGATGTACCAGGATCTATAGCGTCAGTATTGTTGGATAGGCATGAAGAAGGATTTATCTAGTTCTGTTATGAAATTTTCCACCTATCAACAGGTGAATGTGGAGCATCAATGACCAATAAGGATTTTGTAGTAGTTACTCATTCCCATGTGGAATTGGAATGACATCGTGATGGATATTTTTGTAGGTTTAACAAGTTTTCCTCATATGAATGATGTGGGATGGGTTTTTATCTATAGTCTCATGAAGATTGAATAATTCCTACCAGATTATGGAAACTTTTAGTGTAGATGATCTTGGAAGATTGTACATTCGAGAGATTGTATGTTTGTATGGGGTTCAACAATTTATCATTTCTGATTGGGATGCCTGGTCTACTTATCATGTTTGGTAGGGACTATAGAGGGCTTTGGGTTAATAGTTACTTCTGAGTACATCATACCATCCCCAGACAAACGAATATTCCGAGTGCATAATTCATGTTTCGGAGGACATCCTACGAGCATGCGTCCCTGAATTCGAGGGTGTCACAAAATGAATCCAGTCGCCCCCAAAACTAGAACCGCACCCTTCCCGTTACAAGTCCCGAAGGGCATTCCCCATCCCCATGGGATGGAAAAAGTGACCAGGTATCATAAAATGAGAATTGGGAATGATTTACCTGTGTTTATATACATAAAACAATAAAAGAATCCAATAAATCACATCTAGAATTTTCAAACCAAACAATCTTTTATAAAAATTCAGAACTGAAATACATATTTTCAAACAACTCAAAAAGACTATAACAAAGGTAAAAACCCAAAAGGAAACATCCCGAGAACCATAATGGCAAGGGGAAACACCCTCAAGCCATCTCCACAAGACTTCACCACCAAGGACCTACTATAAACCCGAAGCACAGGCACTGAAACTGTACCCAACGTGCGACAACAAAAGAAAACCAAGTCTACATACACAGAAGGGTGTAAGAAGGGTTCTAGAAAATTTATATTATGATACCACCACCAATAGATTCCAGATATTAACATTAAAAGATGAAAATATTTAATGTTTTCAAAAACATGTAATTTCTAGTTACAATTTCTAGAACAAGCAACTTAAAAAAGTTCGGTTTTCAAGTGGAATAATTTAAATAATCAACACATTTAAAATAACTGACAAATCTACTGAATTTTCTAACCTAATATAACATATGCCAATGATAATTATAAAGGATCTAATGAGCACATGCAATAGTTAATAACCCCTATGCACTAGCGCATTGTGGGTCCCAGGTACCTCGTATCTCTTTGAGAATAACCATCACAAATATCTGTTCTTGTGCACGAGCCACTCATATGGATAATACCCATAACCTAGTGGTCCCCAATCATCATCATCATAGTTTATTTAGGTTTTTTAGCATCAATATTTCCAAGTGAATGTTATGCCAAACCCCACAGATTCACTAGCATACTAGTACACGTCCACCCACCTAGATACCCGGGTTTTCCCGTGGTGCTCAAAAAATATAAACAAGTAAATAAATATAATTTTAACATGAAAATATCATTTCCATATACCATATTCACCAAACAGCCAACATGTATACCACACAAGTCACAAAATTCCACTTTTCATTCAAATTGATTTTGAAATCTAAGTCACACCAAAATAGCCCACAACAGTTTTCACATTTCTTTAACACTTCCACAAATCCTTTAAAAAAAATTTATAAGCCATTCCAAGACATTAAAACTAACATAACAGCCCACTCAGATATCATATAATACCACTTTCATCAACAAAATTCACTTCTCACAATACACTCACACAAAACAACTCACAACCATGTTTTGCAGCTCCCTTTCCATTTTCTAAAACATTTTATCACTTTATAAAACATTCTAAAAAAATATTTGAACTCATAAATAACCACCCAACCTATCAAAATGCCATATTAGGAAAACACACACCCACAAAAGTACATATAAAACCTTTTACCCACTATTTTTAACCAAACAAAACATTCATTGTTTTCATAAAACAAACACATGGGGTGTAACTATGTCTTTCACACAAAACCCATTTCAAAACCCCAATTTAAGACCAAAACCATACAAATTCCTATCCAAAATAGACTTGGAAGCCCTGGATACATTTATAAAACCACAATAATGTGTTATAAAATAACCTTGTATAATACCATAAAAGATACAAATAAAAACTCACATTTTCATAAAATGCTCTCAAGAAGTATAACAATGTTTTACACATCAAAACAATTAAAAACCCTTCTTTTTAGGACCACATGACACTAATAAATTACCAAACCAGAATTGGATGTCCAAAAAATATTTAGTAAACCAATTCCTTAAGTTATGAATTACACCCAAATAATACCCCATGAGTTACACATGAAAACACCCAATTTCAAGTAAAAATGAAACTATAAAATTTAACCCTTAACCAAATAAGTAATAAACTATATTTTCCCTACCCCAAACATATGATAAATATTAAAATTGTGTAAATACAGAAAGCTAACTCATCAATAATTGTTTACACATTGAACCACCTCCATTTTGAGTCAAAACCCTTGAATCATGGTGTGAAACCTCATCCGCACCACTGCCACACAACAATGAATTAAAAACTAACCCGAGACCCTAATATTTCACCCATTATACCCCAAATTAAACAATAGTTATTTAAGCTAATTTATAGACACTGAAAATTTATGAAAGAGGAAGGAATCCCTAAGGAGAAGGAAGGAATTGAAGAGAGAAACACTTACCCAAAACAAACTTGAATAAAATGACTCAAAATCCTCTAGAATCTGAATTTAGAAATAGCTAAAAATGTAAGAGAGTTTCGAACATGGATGAGGAGATCATGTAGGAACTGTAATGGGGGAAAAGAGTAAAAATATAAGGTGTTATGAAAGGATTAACTTACCGATTCAAATCTGGGTGATTTGTGAAATCAAGAAAAGTTTCTCCCAATTTCATGATTCTATTGAGCTTCATATTAGAGGAGAGAATGGAGGAACACCTTAGGTATGTGGGATTGGGTGGGAGTTGTAATCACCAAACAAAATCAAAAATAGAATGAGTTATTAAAGAATTAAAAATCATTTTTAATGTAGGAAATGGGTTTTTGGGAAGGCCCAATCCTTTAAATAAAAACTAAAATCCACCATGATTATTGATTTATAAATGGTCCAAATTAAATTTTTGGTGTTCATAGGTCAGGGTATGACAAGTAGGAATTGGAATTGATGAATAATTTTTTAAAATGAATGTGATATAAAGGAATCAGAATTTATTTCTAAATCTAGAATTGGGCTCACGGGTTGGCCTAATTCATAAAAACTCTCCAATTTCTCCATAACTGCTTGGGAAACCCCCAAAACATAGAATGAATAGAAATTAAATGAAATTTACCTTTATAAAATGTCCTGTATATGAAAATTATCACCACCAAAAAACATTCCATCCTTGTAATGCCAAAACAAGTCCAAAACAACAACCAAACCCTATTGAGAAACCAAGAGGTACTCCTTTGCCAGGTTTCACCCTCAAAGGCCAAAACACCACCAATGATCAGTTAAAGAAGGAATGATCTCATAAACAATACTTACACCACCTTAATGAAAGAATAAATAATACTCATATTTTATCCCAAAAGAAAACTCCTCAGACACTATCCAAACATGACTCCAGTAATTTACCCAAACAAACAACAACGACGAACAATGTTACACTTACCTTTCTTTAACAAGACTGTTGGGAATTCTCCACTCCCAACATTTACCCAAGAACGTTTTAGGTAGTTAGAAAGCTAAAAATAATAATACCTAGCGCAAATACAAGACCATGTACCAATCTGAGTTACTAGTATGGAGAGACACAAGTGGGCTCCACACCATAAGAGACAACTCAAAATTTCCGAGGCAGAATGAGGACACTAACAGGGGGAGGCCTGAACGGACTCCCTAGTAGAAAGTGTATAATTCCATTCAATGCTTAAGAAGGAGCATACATGAGAATAATAGTGGGTCTTCCCACACTAAGAAACAACCATATTAAGTGACCAGCATGGGCCGAAATAGAAATACCAACAAACTAAAAAATATGGGAAGGGCGTAGGGTTAGTCTGCAAAGTTTGGGATATCGTGCTCTAAATGTGAAGATCATTATTTCCAAATGTCATCCTGGCACACAGTCTATACTAATCATGCAAAAACCATGTTCTTATCCTGCCTATCCAAATATCCAACCATTATTTAAATACTCAATGGAAACCAAAGGGAGATGGAATGAAATTAGGTGATGACATGGGTACAAGGCCTTCCTTCTATTTCCATAGAATGGGATCAACGAAAGAATAATGATTACACCAGAGGTTTAAAAAATTCATACCTATCATAATAATGATTGGACATTGTAAAAGGGTTTAAATGACACTAGTATTTCCCCTGACTACGAGCTAGCTTCTCTCCATGACCTATGGCTGGATCTCTGATGCTTGAAGAATCTTCGACCTCACAGTTAGGCTTTGGTAACCCTCTAAATAATGATAATTATTTCGGTGCCACGAAAAACTACACTAAAATCCCCAATAATATTTCTATGAAAAAACACATTCCAAACTCACTTTAACCTAAACAAATGTTTCAGTAAAATAAGGGCATAGAAGATGAAAACACTTCACACCTTTTGTTCTTTGGGTGAGAAACAATAGAAGTAAAGAACACATATAATCACCTTCCTCTAAAATGGATGATTTTGATGTTTTTCCAAGGGATATAATTTCCCAACATAACGGAGACACTCAAAGTAATGTACAACTTTCCCCTTTATATTCAATCATGCACATGAAATCACAAGGCATCACCAAACATGAACATTACAGCTGATATAAACAATTCATGGAGAGGCACCTTATACAACATCCACAAACAACTAACAATTCCAGAATGTTCCCCCAATATCCTATTGTGACCATATTTCCCACACTGGTGGTTTAACATGAACTCATGCTTCAATGAAACTATGAAGAACCTATAATCCCTCTTAGAAACCATCAAGACACTCATCCACAATAAGAACCCCCGACCACTTACACCTTTGACGAATCAAGTATCATAATAAACTAAGGCCACCTTCAACCATCACGTGCACTCTTCTGCTATAAGAAGATTAGAAATACCAAGAAAGGAAATGGTGTAAAATAAATCTATAGAGATTGAGAAAAATTCTATATATTGATCAACTGGAGGATTTTCCAATGGAGAAACAATCCGGGTTGCACATCAGTCGTGAACTAACCCTTAATGGGGTGTACCTTATCCAATGATTGAACCTAAGGACCCATCCAAGATGGTCCATTGGTAAAGAAACATGACAAACCAGATCTAAACACATGAAGGGAACCAAAAAAAAGGCATCACAAAACATTTCTCAGAAGAGACCACTAACCGACCCTTCATCACAACTTACTCACTAAACACAATCCCAAAACACAGTTCAAACAAGAGGGGTTCTTGGATTTAAAACATACAACAATATCAACATTTTCAAAAGAAAAAAATACACACCAACCCAAACTAGTCATAAATAAATCATGTTTTCTTTAAAATCATCCTTTTAAAAACAAATGGTTCAACAGTTAGCATATCCACCAATGGTACTCCATGGGTATCACACAAGCATGTTACTATTCCACACCGGGCACCCTGCTCATATACATCCCAAAACACATCCATTCATTACATTAACCATCCATCATCCCATATAACCCCATGCATGGTTAGTCATGAAAATACCATTTTTTAATACAAAATAACATTTATCATTTCAAAACCAAAACAACCAACCAATACTTTCTTTTTCTCAATACTCCTAACCACGAAATGGAACCCAAATTACTGCATTAAAAAAAATTCATAAAGGCACAATAATTCCTATGAGAACACACTTTCAAGTTATTGTAATCAAATTAAAAACATCTTATTCCATTATAACACCATTCAATAGTTTATAAAACTCTATTAGAAACATTTTTTCAAGACCAACCTTAACATAGTTCATGCTTTCAAAAAAGGTGCAAAGACAACATTTTCTATTCCAATACAATTCTAAAAAAATATGTTCTCCATTTTAAAAAATCTATCAATTCCATATTTATTAGATAATCATTTCACAATAACATTACACTTCTTAAAACTAAGTCACATTAAAACCAAAGTTCCAATATTTCAAAACTAAAGAACACATGATAATGTGAGAGGAAAGTACTTTCGGTGGGTGACGTAGACAAATGGTTGGTGGCCATATTCCAATCACATCACCATCATATAGAGTGTTCTAGGGAAACATCCTTGGATCCACATGGCTTTCCAGACCTTGTGAGATCACTGAGACCATTAACCCAACTCCCTTTTCATTTCTACTAATCATCATCAAACAAAGAAAAACAAAATACTCATAAAAGTCTTCACTTCCCCTGGCGGCTTATATCTCGTCATGAGGTGTGGTGATCAGCCGCACTACTCTTAAACAGAATTCCATGTCCCGACTATCCAATCTCTAGAATATCTTGACTATTCCCAAAATAATATGACCCAAAGAGAGCGACCCTCCTTTGATCCCATTTTTTCACAAACTGAATATGGTCACTGCCAAAACCAGCACCAAACCCAGCCCATGACATGGGCCAAAGGGCATTCCTAATCCCCACTAGCTGGTACAAGTACCCGGGTATCATAAAATGAGAATAGGGAATGATTTCCCCAAGTTTATAAACATAAAATAACAAAATAATCCAATAAAAAAATCTGGATTTTTCAAACAAAACAATCTTTTACAAAAAATTCAGAACTGGATTACATGTTTTAAAATAACTCAACAAGAATATAAAAATATAAAAACCCAAATGGAAAAATCCCATGAACCCTCATGGAACGGTGCACCACCCCCAAGCCATCTCTACAAGAAATCACAACCAAGGACCTTCTAGAAACCCAAACCACTGGCACTAAAAATTGTACTCAACATGCGACAAAAAAGAAAACCAAGTATACTTACTCCCTAGGGTGTAATTTGGGTGTGATAAAATGCCCAGTAGGATACCACCACTATGAGATTCCATGGGATAAAAACTAAAAATAAAAAAATCATGCATGTTTTCAAAAACATGTAATTATGATTTACAATTTCTAAAATATGCGACATCAAAAAAATCAGTTTTCATGTGGGATAATTTAAAGAATCAAAAATTTTGAAATAAATTCTAAAGATACATAATTTTCCATCAAAATATTCTATATGATGACAGTAATTATAAAGGATCTAATGTGCATAATAAATTGGAAATAACCCCTAGTCACAGGCTCATAGTTCGTCCCACGAACCTCATATCTCGGTGAGAATAACAATCACAAATATATGTTCTCATGCACGAGCCACTGTTAGGGATCATACCCATAACCTAGTGGCCCATAGTCATCATAATCATAGTTTAGTTTTAGTTTTTAGCATCAATCTTGGCATGTGAAACTGAGGCCAAACCCCACAGATTCACTAGCATACTAGTACACGTCCACCCACCTAGATACTTGGGTTTTACCATTATGATCAATCAAGATCAACAAGTATAGAAATATAATTTTCACATGAAAATATCATTTCCATATCAAAAATTCACCAAACAGCCCACATTTATACCACACAAGACACAAAATTCAACTTTTCATTCAAATTGATTTTGAAATCCGACACACACCAAAATAGCCCACAACACTTTTCGCATTGCTTTAACACTTCCAAAAACCCTTTAAACAATTTTTGTAAACAATTAAAAGGCATTATAACTCAAATAAAATCCCACTCAAATATCATATAATAACTATTTTATCATCAAAATTCAATTTTCACAACACAATCACACAAAACATCCCACAACCATGTTTTGCAGGTCTCTTTCCATTTTCTAAAACATTTTATAACTTTATAAAACATTCTAAAAAATATTTGAGATCTTAAATAAAAAAAATACCTTTAAAAAACCCTTATTAGGTGAACACACCCCCCAAAAAGTACATATACACCCTATTACCCACTTTGTTTAACCAAACAAAACAATCACAATTTATATAAAAAAACTCAATGGGTGTAATTATGTCTTACACACAAAACAAATTTGAAAACCCCCATTTAAGATAAACACCATACCAATTACTATCCAAAATAAACTATTATGCCCAATATTATTTTTTAATACCAAACTAAAGTGTTATAAAATAACCTTGAATAATACCATAAAATATACAAATTAAAACACACATTCTTCTAAAATGATCTCAAGAAGTATACCAATGTTTTACACATCAAACCTATTCAAAAACCATCTTTTAAGGACCAAATGACACTAATAAATTACAAAACCAGAATTGGTAGGCCCAATATGATTTAGTAAACCAATTACACAAGTTATAAAATACACCTAAATAATACCCCATGAATTAAACATGAAAAAGCAAAATTTCTATTTAAAAAGAAGCTATAAAATTTAACACTTAACCAAATAAATCATAAATAGTTTTCGCACCACACCCAACATATGTGGAATATGAAAAATGTGTATATACATAATGATAACTCATAAATAATTTTTTACACATGGAACCACATACCTTTTGATTCAAAACACTTGAATCTTGGTGTGAAACCTCAACTGCACCTCCACCGCACCACAAGGAAGCAAAAACAATCCCTAAACTATAATATTTCACTAAAAATACACCAAATAAAACCCAGGGTATGAAACATAACTTCTGGACACTCTATAAATTTATAAAATAGGGATAAAACCCTGAGGTGAAGGAAGGAATTGAAAAAAGAACGAATTACTAAAAAATCATGAAGACAACGACCCAAAATCCACCAAAATCTGAATTTTAAAACAGCTAAACAGGTAAGGGAGTTTTGAACAAGGAAGAGGAAATAATGTAGAAACTAGAATGGTGGAAAATAGTAAAAATAGAAGGAGTTATGAAAGGATATATTTACCTCTTCAAATCTGGGAGATTTTTGAAATCCAGAGAAGTTTCTCCTAATTTTGAGATTCTATTGAGCTTAAAACTGGGAGAGGAGTGAATGGGGCCGCACAATAGGTTAGTGGGCTAAGGTGGAAGTTGAAATCACTGAACAAATGCAAACATATAATGAGTTATTAATGAAATAAAAATTATTTTTAATGCCAGAAATGAGCTTTCATGCAGGCCCAATCCCTTAAATAAAAACTAAAATCCACTATTATTATAGATTTATAAATGGACCGAATAAAATTTTTGGTGTTAATAGGACATGTAATGACACATAATATTGGAATGAATGAAATATTTTGATAAATTTATGATTTATAATGGAATGAAAATTTATTTTTATATTCGTAATTTGGCTCAAGTTTGGAAAAATTCATGAAAACTCAACAATTTCTCCATAAAATATTAGGAAACCCCCAAAAATTTGCGTGACTGGAAATTAAAAGAAATATTCCATTAAAATATATCATGTATTTGATAGAGGGATCTTGGGAGAGATACATACCCCTAGTGGTTGTTTTCTATAATAATAGATTTTGGGAAATGATTCATACGGCACCTTATGTGGATTTGTATGGTTGGCCATGTCAATCACCCTTATGTTGGATAGAGGTATGAGAGGTATGTATGGTGGGACCTCGTCTTGTTTAGGAGACCACTAAGAATGTGGATATGACATGGAAGAGTATAACTACTTCACAATCTCACCCAAAATCTTATGATGATCAAAGGAGAAGACTTATACAGTTCATGGTTGGATATGAGGTTTTCTACATGTCACCCTGAGGTTGGGACATAAGAAAATTAATATATAGAAGATGATTTCACAAAGATGCATCAAGCCATTTGGGGTTTTTGTGAGATTTGGGCTGGTTAACTTTTTTTTAGTTTCCTCTGATGTATATGGCTATGCATGTATTCTTTCTTGTTTACAATCTAAAATTTTACTTTTCAAATCCATATCATGTATTTCAACCAAAATAGTTTTAGTTGGAGGTGGATTCATCCTTCAAGGAGAACGCAATTTGTATTTTGGATCACAACATGAAGGTTTGTAGCAGTTCTCTTCCGCAGGTATGGGTGATATGGAAACACATGCAAGTATAAGATGAGACTTGGGAGAGGGAGGATGACGTACAATCACAATGTTCAGATGTTTTATCCTTCTTATTCACCACCATTGGAAGAGAAGTTCATGGAAAATTGCATTAAGGGGGAAGTTTTGTAAGAAACATGATCATCATTTCATGTATGATTCTTTATTTTGGTTTGTTTTTAGGAAAAATGATGAAATGGAAAATTTTCTACTTATATGTCATGTACATGTGAGTACACGATGTGTATCCAAGTACCATGTACAGACACATACTGGTCGTGTAACGGGTTATTAAATTGTAGTGTAGGTTAACTTCCAAACTACATAATGAGGGGTAAGGTTGAGGCTACTACACAACATGTATATTTAATGAAAATTCCATGTGGTTTTTTTTGATAAATCAGTGTTGTGTTGTGTCTCATCTTTAGAAATGTCTTCTTTTTTTCTTGGTTCATATAATAGAGTGATGAATGACTAGATAACATCAAACCCCATAGGATTCACTATTTGAATTCCGATTGAGATGTTTTCAGGAGCATTGGAATCCCACTGGCATGTTCTCAATTCTCCTAGAGTATCAATTCACAATTACTTATCTCATTTGAGTTATTAAAGTTTGATATTTTTCCACTTTTTTGTATATATATGCCAATCTTGGATGATTCAAGGGATGAATTTCATGAGTATTGATTTTATGACATCAAGGTATGTGGTTTGTGCCTTTTTTTGTTTTCCTTTGGATTATATGTGCTAAAAGTGCTTCATACCCACATTTGGTGAAATTCATGATTTATAATTTAACCAGGTTTAATACCTTCATTGGTTTTATTAATTAAAAATGGGTTTTTACATTGGTTTTTGGTTAAGTGCCTTGTTTTCCTTGCTATGGTTTATTATGATGGAGTTTTTTGATTATATATAATGCATGTGATATGTATTGTGAATGTTTAGCCATGTAGTAGTTATAGATTACATGTACTTCTTGATATGATTTGTGCATAATTTTTTCAATGGACTATGAGAGCCTTGGACCTAGAATCATTGGGGGATTCTATGTTTTTTTATATAGGACCGTGAGAGCCTTGGTGTAGATATTGTCCCCGAGTTATTGACCATGAGATCTACCTAGGTGGTTGTTTATAATTTTATTTATGTTATATTGAGCTAGGGGTATTGACTGTGAGAGCTACCCATGAGGTCATTTATAAGTTATTTACTACTATTTGAGACAGAAGGGGTCGTACAATGAGTGGATTCCCAGATGTTCAATCATTAATGTTTTGGTGCTATGTTAAACCATTGGGGTTAGCTTGTGAGAGCTTTAACAAAGGGTTTTTTATGAATGGTTGATTTATTGTGAAGAGCGTGACAAGATAAAGAACAAGTTTGGACTTGGACAAACTTTATTTGTTAGATGGTCTTTCGAGACATATTTTTTTTCTACTATTACACATGGGATACTGAGCTTTTGATAGATCCAAAGGTTTAAAAAATTCAATGAATTGAATATTAAATTAGAATGAATATAATTTAACATTATATGATTGTTTACTTTTGAGTACTTCTAAGATTTTTTCTTCCTTACAACAAGTCACTTTAAATGTATATTCATTGATAGTTAGGCACAAATATTGTGTTGGTTGCCTACTGGGATTCACATAACACCCTATTTGGGTCATGTTTTGGGACCCAAACTCATTATATGGTTAAAGGTATAGATATGGTTAACCACCCTTCTTCATCAGGTTCATGATTGTTGTTAGATCTGGAGATCTTGGGACCAAGCTGAGGATTGTGATATTGTTGTTGTTTATTACTTTTCTGTACATTATTTTCAGTATTGTATTTCCAGATTTGTGACTTGTTTGGATGCTTTTCTAGACAATGTGACCTAAATCAATTATTTATTATCTAGTTGTTTTATTACTATTAGACTTTCTCTATATACTTCTATTTTATGATATTTCTGCTTCAACTATTTTTACTATTTTCATTACACTACTTATACTCTATCAGGGATAGAATAGTTTCCCCATTATAACATTATGGCCCTCTGTTCAAATTGGAAGCCTCTGGCGTATAGGGATATGTTTTTGAGGTCATGTGACTAACCAAGCTCGGGCACCTTTGGGTGGAACATGGAACCAGGATATTACACTTATAATAAATTTAGTATCACAATTTAATGTGAATAAATCATTGAAGATAATTTTTTTCTCACACTTAATTATGTTTATAACTTTAATTAACATCCGTACATCTGATATTTTATTCCTTTAATGTGAATGAATCAAAATAAGTATATATCTACTCACATTGTCACCATGAAGAATATATAAATGAATACCCACACATGATTTATCACAATAAATAATATAATTAGGATACATTTAAATATTATAATGATTTGAGAAAATATAAATCACCATATCCAATCATTAAAAAAATATCATGTTTATATATTCATATAATATCACTATTTTTTGAGTAGGATATATTATAGGAGATGCATTTATAGAATACACTTAAAATTTTTTATAGTGTCCTGATAAAACCAATACGAATATTTTCGAAAATGAATTATTTTTCATATTCCACATTATTTTATTCCTCAAATTTTATAGATGAACTGAAACACACCATTGTCAAACAACATGTCCTTGGAAAAATAATTTTATGTTAAAAAATAACATGTAAAATACAAAAATTTATGATGGTCACATAAGGTCTCTAAAATAATCCATAGTACAATATAATGTGTCTCTTTAGTCATAGAATGATCAAATATGTTATCCATAAATACAAAGCCAAATGAATCAATTTAATGTTAAAAATGATTTGTAAATAATTTTTTAATAGGTAAGGGATATTTGTAAAAAAAATTAAATAACTCTATTTTCATAATTACTATACAAAACAATATAATGATTGGGGATTTAATGATCGCCTGTGTATAAATAATGACTCACTAACTGAAGGATAATCTATGAGACCAATCATTCGCCTTATAACTAAATAATAATTTCATTAATTTTATGAATTTTTTGTTTATTATTTATTTTCATCCTATTTGATTTAATTATAATATTCATAGGTGAAGATTTATATAGTCTTTCTAGTTAGAGACGAAATGATCATCCAAATGATGTTAAACTATGGAGAATAATGACATTAGCTTAAATGAATTACAATTTAATTTAAAATAAATTACATGATTTTGGGTAATTCAAAATGTTGATAATGATCATAGATGCACCTGGAGTACCATATCAATAATAATACCTACTTCATAGATCAAGGGAAAACCTGAGATTATTTTTTAAAAATTGTTAAAAATATCCTATACAACTAAATTAATCTCTCACCTATCCTTAAATTCTAATTAGTTATATTATATCAAAAACATAAGTATATGAAAATTTAGAAGTGGATTCCCAATGAATAAATTAAATGTATTCACCTATATTAAAAATTAGATCTTCCATTGGGGGAAATAAATAAAACTCATTATCAATAATAATATATATCAAATTTTTATTTTATCATCAAATATATGATGAAAATAATGTAAATGAGATAATTTTTTATAAAAATTATGTCTCATTTAAACTCAACATTAGATTTAGATACATTAAAATAAGCACATTAGATGACACAATCATTATTCTAATTATGTGTAGATATATCCAAAAAATATGACATGGAAACATAAAGAATATGTATTAATTCTATGATACATTTTGATATAAGTTAATTAATTCCTCTGGGATTGAGTAATAAAATAAGGACATATGAGGTTTTAAAAATAGTAGCTCACACAGTCCTTAGTTCAATATCTGAATAAGTGGGAACCTGATCCATTTTGTGAAGATAAAATTATACTTGAGATCTAATTGACTAATAATATTCTAGGGTTATGTACTCAATTTAATTGTACCATAAGATGAACAAACTACACCTATAGTTCAATGGGACACAATTTCTTATTTTTATAGAAACATTAGATGTAACATTATATCCCCAATGATTTAGAGAGGCCACACTACTTCTTTGTGATAGTTAATGTATAGAAAATCTATATATTTTCCCTAGGAACCACCACCCGTGACATAAATTATGGTTTTCATCACTATAATATCATGTATGTTGATCCTTTCAATATTAATTAGAAATCATGGTTAAAATAACTTTAAATATTGATGATAAAGATCTATACAAGTACCTAAAACCTCTTCCACTCTCTTATGTCGACTAATTCTTCACTTTATTATTTTTGAAGAAACCAAATTTACTTCTAATATTTATGGAATGTTAAAAGAACATATATAGAATCCCATCATGGAATATCTCCATCATAAAGTCCCAACCTACTACTACATTATATTCTTTGTGTTTCTAGTACAATAATATGGATCATATATTAGGTAGGTGGCCAATTTAAAAATTATACCATTCAATATTTTATAAAACACAATAAAGGGAATATAATAGATTGTTTTAGTTAATGGGATATATCATTTGATAATATAATAGATTACATACTAAATAAATAAAAACTCCAATGAAAATTCTATGTCCTAATACCAAGATTAACTTATCGATTGAATAAAATTTAAATTTACCCACATTAAATTATATTATGAATTTTATATTTGGGAAATGATTCATGCTAAATTATTTTGAGGACATCAGCAATTAAATCATCATAGATAACCATGGATAATTAAATAGCCTTATATATTAGAAAAATTATTATAATATTCTATTGATAGTATTCTACTTCTTTGATTCCATGTGGTTTCTTGAATGGATAATGGCCTATGTTTGAAAAAAATACTCGAGCAGGTCCTTATCATGACTCAAACCCATGCATTCTTTCATAAGATAGGAATTACCTAGGACTACACCCTAATTCAATCTTTGATTATTTACAACCATCACAATATGATTGTTTTAAATATAATAATATTCATATAATAATTTTTCCATAACCTCAAATGTAGTATTTGAAAGAGATATTTATCCATCCATGATACTACAGGAAGGAAAACAAATAAAAAAGAAAACCTTAAATGTATGAAAATTTAATATATTGAGATAAAAAATATTTTTTAATAATGTATTCATTATAAACCAAATAATAGAGAAGAATAATAAAATTATCCATGATTCCTTCCTTTGGTGTATGGTCTGCAACCCAGGAACTTGGTTATGCAATAAAGTTTTTGACACATAGTCATATTCCAAAAAACCCTCCACATATGAAACAACACCTATAAACTCTTGGTCTAGTATAATAATGATTTCTAGGAATTTTGTCATACATAACTCCTAATTTTTTAAAATAGTATTTTTTCAGTACTAGGAACAATCCATATCATAAATATAAAACCATGGATATAATACAATTTTTTTCATAATTCTTGCATGAACCAATTATTCAATTATATGATTAATTTTAAATATGTCAAATTTATTTTATATCTAAATTAAAACTCTTCATCAGGCTTTAAGTATGCATAAAATTATATTGAAACGTTTCAATATGATTGTTTACACTATGTAGATGTATTAGTGTGCATGAATAAGATTAACTTCATTTTGAAAAAAAAATGATTTTTATTTTTTAATTTTTTATTTATCCAATTAACACTTAAGAAATAATTAGTCATTTTAGAGTAAATTAAATTTATAATTTCATTAATTTTTTATTATACGATGTTTTTTATTTCATGGTATGCAAAAATAATACAATTGTTTTATTATGGGTTTCAAAATTTATTTTTATAAAAATCATAAAATATTTTAATCATTTTTTTCATGTTATCTTTTTTAGGATTTAAGAATTATTATAAAACAATTATGTTTTAGTGACTACTGAAGAATAATTATTATTATAAAACTATCATCTCTTTTCATTAAATCATGTAATTCAGAAGTACCAATCTTTTTTAATTTTATATTATATGGATAAAAAAGGCATTTTATTATAAACAATCTATTTAATTTCAATATTTTCATCATTTTACATGATTTTTAAAGAAGTCATTTTCTTTCTTAATGAATTATTTTTCTTGAAAAAATATTTTTTAATTTAGTTTTTTTATTATTAAATTAGTTTCTAATTCTTAAATGATATAAATTTGATAAAATTCATTACATATTTCTAAATAAGAGGTTTAATTTTTTAAAATTGTACCATTTTATTTTACAGTATTATGAATAGTACTTCCGGTAAAATTTCTCATTTCTTTAAGGGGAAAAACCATTATTTTTCAATAAATATAAAGTGATATGAAATTAAAAATAGAATCAACACTTTCCTTTATTTTTTTTTTATTTTTTTAACATCCCCACAACCATACTAAGACATAATATATGGATTTTTTTTCCTATTTTCCATTGATAATGATATTTCTTTTACTTTAGGTAAATAAATATTCAAAATGACACTCTATTTCCTATATATTTCCCATTTATATTGAAATATATATTAAAACATTTTTCAATGAATCTAAATGATAATTTCAGAATAATTATTTTTTATGAAAGTATATTTAAAAAATATATATTTATTATATAATTTCCTTAATGAATATACAACACTAACACATTTCATAAGCATGCATTGGAAAAATTAATTTAAATAATTTTTATGGAATTAATACTATTGTTTTTGATGGAATTACAGATCCAAAAGTATATTATAGAGATAAATAGTTTATTATTATTGTTCATAAAATTATTATATTTAAATACCTAATTTTTCATCTTGTCATTAAAAACAAATTCAATTTATAATATCAAAAATTCTAAAAATTATATATTAGAATATATAATATTATATATAAAAATTGAAATGGCATAAAATTATAGAAATTGAAAAATATATAGAATAATGGTCTAAAATTTCATCCAATTATCATTAAAGAGATTTTGAACTTATATGTTAATGTATTAAATAATAAAATTTTAAAAGGAGTAATTATAGTTATGGATATAATGGTTTAACAATAGTCTAAAAATGGATATGATTTAATATATCGCATAAAAAAGTCCCAATTTTATTATATAAATTTATTTTAACTATATCCTATATTATAATCTAAATTTTTATCCACATTGTTTCACATTAAGTAGGAAATTTATTTATTATGTTTAATTATTTTTATAAATTCCATTTGCTTCCATTCATTCATTATAAACGGCCACACCACACCTCTATTCTACACACATCCTATAGCCACATTATTCCAAAAATATATTTTCAAAATATATTTAAAAAATATTTATTATTGTTAAATATGTTATGGTATTTGAAAAAGACAATCCATGGGTCTGTTAATATGAGATATATTGGAAATCTTCTAAATTATTGGAATTTCTCTTAATAGAGCAGTAACATTTATCTTCATCATTAAACACCATAAATAATGTTCAAACCATTCCAATATATTAAAATAAAAATATTACATATACTAAGATGTTATTATATATATGTAATAATATTTATCCATCTCTTCACACATTAGTTGGGAAATAATATCATCGCACGTATGTAAAATAGACAACCACCTCACGAAGCAATGTAATTTGTCTTCAAATACAATCTCCAAAAAGAGATGTGATTTTTTTTCATGAAGAGATGTGATTATTGTTTCACATATATTCCAAATGGATGACAATAAATATTCAAATAATGAATATTTATTAAATATATATTATTATTAAAAATATGGAGCTGATATAATCATGGTAGTGATACAAAGACCATAACCTATGAAGGACAGAAACTATAAAAATGAAGCATTTAACACATGAAACAATGATAATAATAAATGATTATCAATAGATATGTGATAAAATGATATAAATGTATCATATATGATATCATTGACATTTATAGGAAACTTTTTTAAAATTATGAAAATTAGATATTTATTATATTTTATTTTAAAAAGGATTACTAGGTTAGTCAAAATTGAGGTAAGGGCTTTGGTCTCAAATTCTTATCAATTTAGAAATATTTGTTATTTTGAAAATATTTATTTTTCAAGTGTTGTATATATTTCCACTAATATTCATTGAAAAAAAAATAATGAGTAATTATTTATTATTAACATTTATATTTTTATTTACAATTTCAAGGGGTCACAATTGAAAAGTTACCAAATAGGTGATGTTTAATTTGAAAATATAAAAATTTTGAGATCAATATTTTTGTCATTGAAGGAATACTAAAATGTCCTTCATAAAATCCTTTTTTATAATTATCATCTTTATACTAAATGGGTTACCATATTCTATTATTTTATTTTTATTTTCAACCAATGTTGGATATGAAAATTTTAAATGAAAATATGATCATATATTTTTTTTATCTTGAATATTTTCCATCTATCCCCATAGTTTTCAAAAAAAAAATTACAAAAGAACTTAATATCCACCAAAATGATATCTAAATGAAATATTTTGTAATACTAGATATTTTTCCTGATTTTAATATAATATTCCTTATAACACATCAATGATTTACAAGTAAATTTATTATAAAATTCTTGAAACACTGAGCCTCTACAAAATAAAACTTTTTTAAAACCAAGGAAATAAACAAAATTTTGACACTTCTGGGATTTTAATTTCAATGTATGACATACATAATTGCGTTTAGGGTGATATTAGGAATCCGATAGAACCAATATAATTTTTCGTGAATTGTAATGTACACTTATGAATAGTATAATACAATTATGATTAGTAATATACCCTTATGAATAGTACCATTTCCCTTATGTATTGTAATATGTAAATTATGAATAGTAACCTCTCCCAGGGAAGTATAAATATAATTTAGGCACCTTATAATTGAAGTAGAATATTTTATAATTTAATAGTTAAGTATTCATTTTTTTGAGTGATAAATATTTAATTAAAATATTAAGTTAATAAATAAATTAGTTTCATAAAATTGGTTCCTAATGAAATGTTTTATTTTTATCTGTTTTTAGGATAATTTTATAAAAATGTAGTATATTTTTTAAAGTATTAAAAGAGGTTTTATATATAAAATCTGTATTTTTCAAGAAAATAATGATTTTATATAAAAATTTAACTTATCATATTAAGAAATATTTTGATAAAATAGAGTCCATTACTGGATTCTAACTATCAAAATTATTTTAGGGTGATTTTTTTTGGATTTTTATAAATTACATTAATTTATTATGAATAGTAAAATACGATAATTTACCATGAATGACAAATAAATGGTTCTTTGAGTCATAAGTGATGTAACAATGATGTAAGAAAACGTGGTTCAAGTCACATTAACTTATTTCTTTTTTATCACATTAATCAATTATATCCATAGTCTCGAGCAATAATATTAATCTAATTTTTAAAATAACGATAAACCCTTCCTCTCTTCACCTATAAATATCACCTCTCCTTACCTATTCTCTTGAATCTCTAAAAAAAATTTCCTTTTCTAAAGTCATCCCAGATATATTCCAAAGATCCTACACCATGTCTTGAAGCCCTTGGTCTCATAAAAAGACCAAATCATATCCCCTAAAGAGGCTCTCTAGGAAGATTAATTTAAGAGGTAACTTCCGCCTTCCAATTCTTTTACAATCTTTTCAAGTGCCTTTGTTTTCATTTCAATCCTCACTTCTCCTTATCCAAATGTTATTATAACTAAATTAACTTAAATCAACTATAATATTTTAATGATTATTAAATAAGTTATCATCATTTATCATTTCCATTCTTTTCGGCCAGTATTTAAAAACACCATCTAAGATGTGCTAATTGACAACATTCTAGGACGATGGGTTTTCAATTTCTATTACAATCTTCAGATTTAGTAATTACATAATTATTCTGGTTTAAACACACTTTAATATATTTATTATGTATCATATATGGTTATGGAATCTTTGTTACCCATGTTTTTGATTTATAATGAAAAATAGGTTTATTGTGTCCAAAACACGCTAATTAACCTAAACAGATATCATTAAATAATTTATATATTGATTCATATTCACTCCATGAAACAAACCAAAATTTACAACCATGTAATCTTATGGATGTTCAATAATAACATATAACTTCAATTCTGGATATCCATCCTCATTTTACCTGATTCTCTATTCATTTAAATAAGTATATTGAACATGACTTAAAAGACCTGAATAATGTAATTGTACTTATTAACCCAGAAAAAGGACATGAATTATCATAATAAGATAAAAATAAATTAATTTCATGATGATTATGTTCTTTAAATATTAATTAATTAATATAAATTTTATTATTGAGGTTATTATGTTCATGTGTGGAACGCCTTGGGACAAATGGTTGGGTTTCTTCATCCCACTTCCATTTTTGTGAGATATTCCATATTCACTACTACTACATGTTTATGGTGTATGTATACTTCCCATTGAGGATTAATGTCAATAATATATTTAATTTCATGGTATTAACTTTATCATTTTATTTTTATTAATTTTTTTCATATATTTCAATTGATTACAATGTTTTTAGTATTTTCTACCAGAACCACCATTTTGATTCATAATTCTCTTATTCTCTACTAAACTCAATGAAATTATTATTTATTCCTATTTAATTTTCATATATTCTGTGTCAAATCTCTATATATGTTTTCCAATATGAATATTTCTGTATTTTGTCAGAATATACATTTATTAAAAAAATGTTTCAAAAAAAATGTTTCGTCATGCAATCCCGATTCAACAAACATCTCTAATTCAAAAATATTATAAATTTCATTATATAATATATTTTAATCTCTATTTATCTTTATAAATTCTTGCATTTTAACATGAAAAATATATTTTGGTTAATTTCTGATTTTATGAAAGAAAACGCGCATTATTTCCTTTAAAATCCATAAATATTTTCCGTAAACCGTACTAAAATGTTTAATTTCTAAACCATCATTAAAAACTATTTTAATTGATTTTACCTCAAAAATAATTTATTGAAACCTCAAATAATTTAAATTATGATACATTTTACTTTCAGGGATATACATGCTTACAGTGTGATTTCATGACAAATACAAATTGTATTAAAAAAGAACTCTTTTTTCCAATGTAAGAAAAATATTTTTCACATCTCACATTAACATTTTTGAGATATATTACGTGTAAACAACTATTAACATTCACATGTTGTATGTAACACCCATTGGTATATTATTTCATGATTCTTATTTTTTCTCATGCCATTATAATGGATTATGATTTGAATGTTTCATGGTGTTACGAGACACTTTGTAATGTTTAAGGATTATTTCCTCAAGTATTTCGCAACAGTCTATTTTAAACGTATCTTAATCTATGTCAAAATAAATTTTTTAATATTACACATCATTGATATTGGTCTCCTAAGATATCATCCAACATGTTTTATTTAATGTTTTATGATTATTTTGACTATGGATGTGATATCTTGAAACCATTCACCATATTACTCTAAATGGTTAGTGTTCATGCTTAATGATTGGTGGAAGTTACTTAAATTTCATATGTTAGTTACAATATGAATATGTATGTTATTTATGTTGATACCCATTAATATGAGGATTACATTGGACACAGTATGTTTCGTGTGGGGCCCAAAATATCGCCTCTTGCATCGATAGGTCTCATGATAAAAAACTGTGGTTCTGCCAAAAGGCCTTGACAAAATGATTATTTATGGATATAGAATGAGGCATTGATGGTATGGTTAAGATATCCAAAATATTAATTTCCCTCATTATAATTTATGTAATTAAAATTTCATTTGGTTATTTGACTAGTAGAATATCGGTGATTATTTTTTATTACATCATTATTTATTTATCTTATATTCATGCTATAGTATATAGAAGTTTATTTTTAAGGGCTTCTGTTTTTCGTTATTCACCATGCCTAATGAATATTTTTATGATATCTTCTACTGTATAATTTATCTTTAATAAGAATCTGAGCTCACCCCTTTTATTATGTTTTATTTTCCCCCAAGAAGCGAACAAATATATTATTAATGATGTGCAGGGATAAACATAGTATTGTGGTTGTTCCTAATAAAAAATTGTATTATATATGTTTTCTTTTTATCTTTTATTAGATATATTCCATGTTCTCCACTTATTAGTTGTTTGTGGTTTATTTACTTCTCTTTGGTATATCATATAAAGTGTCTCCTAATTCTGATGATTTTCTATGGATTATGATTTTGTTGTGTCAAGGTGGTATGGGACACTTAGGAATGATTAAGGGTTAGTTACTCAAGTATTTTTCAATGCTCTCATTAAAAGGTATCTTTATCTATGTCAACATCCTTTGTTAAATATTTCACTTCATTGGGGTTTTTCTACTATGATGTCATCCAAAATGTTTTAATAAATTGTTTATTATTAGTTTGATATTTTATGTTTTATCTTAAAAAACAATCACCATATTACATCGACTGGTTAGTGTTTCTGTTTTATGACTGGAGAATGTTATTTACATTTCATATGTTAGTTTGAATATGAATGTGTATGTGTTTTATGTTTGTCCCAATGGTATTGTAACAAGTCCTTGACAAAATTATTTTTTATTGTCTTGTCCTGAGGCATTGATGGTATAATTTAGATGTTCGGAATATACATTTCACTCATTAGGAATCTAGTAATTGAAATTGTATATCCTTATTTGACTAGTATAATACCCATGATTGTGTTTTATTATGGAATTATATATTCATCTCTTATTCCTTCCATATTTTGAACAATTTTCTTTTTAGTGGAATGGGTTTTTAGTTATTTACCATAGCTAATTTTTATGTTTATGATATCTTCCATAGTATTGTTTACCCTTACTAAGAATCTGAGATCACCCCTTTTCTTATATTTTATTTTTCCCCAGAATGGGAAGAGGTGTATTATGAATGAAATGTAAGGATAAAATTAGTTTTGTGGATGTTCCTAATTAAACTTATATGTTTTTTATTTCATGTTCTAACGTTGAAATTATGTACGTGTCTTGTTTCTAATGATAATATACTACTTGATCATTAGGGATTCATATTCTTTGTTGATATCATATTTTAATAAAATAAGGCATTGTATCTGAGAGCCATGGTTCAGGTCCTTATAGTTGGTATAAATGGACGTTAAGAAGAAAACAGGGAAACCAGATTTATAAAATTTAGTCTAGGGAACAAACCCCTAATATAGTCTTTGAGGATAAACATAAAAGAACATCCTGGAATTTTGTAAAGAATAGATTATGTGGGTCTTTCTAAGAAATGTTTCCCTGTCTATATACTACAAGTGGTCGTGGTTCTAGAAATGTAGTAAGTAGGAGTAACAACATTGAAATTTAGTTTCGAGCGTAACCTGTGCTATCCTGGTACACGCCAATTGGCCATACTATGCACATGGATTAACACTCGTTGGGGATATTCTTTTAATAATTCACAGTTTTTCATGATCCATTATGATGTATTTGTTCTCATAATGTATACAATGTATATTTTTCTAGGATTTTTTATGAAAATATTTATCTCATATACTATATCATGTTTAGGGTTATATAAATTTAATAATTTTATGATATATTTTATTATATGGAATTGTTTTGAAATGAATCCTTTCATAAGTGATGATAACATCACCAATTAACGTGATACAAATAGTAATAATGATCATATCTCTTATAGTCTTACTCCATCGTTTGGAAGGAAGATAGTACCTAATATATCCTTATCATATGAGGAGATAATATTAATTTTTAACAATATATATAATTAGTTATTTGATACCTACAACTTTGAAGGTATGGAAGAGAATAAGAGGGTGGAAGAGGATAGAGTGGATAAAGGGAAGAATAAAATGGGTAGTTTTTTAACATGTGGTCCTTGTGGAAGGAAACATTCCAGAGCCTACATAAATAGAAAAGGTGTATGTTATATTTGTGGATAAAAGGGCCAAAAAGATCATGATTTCACGGGTAACAAATGTTTTATAATGTACAGTGCTTCAACTTCATAGAAACGGGACACTATGCGAATAAATTTTCCAATATTTAAGAAAATTTTCCCAAAATGATGTTATTAGATAATAATCATTTTATGATACTACCTATGAATAAGTGTAATGATTAATATTCTTAATCTCTAATCATGCCATTTGAATTTTTTATTAGCAATGTACAGGTTATAACAATTATGGAATATAGGAGGATTTACTATAGTAATATTTCATTATAAATTTGTGGTCATATAATGTATTGCACGAAGGATTAGTGATGTAGTATAAATTTAATATTTTATAAAAGTATATGTATGGTGGAAAAAAACCCCAAAATATATTCATGATGATTAATATGGTGGTGATAAAAAGATTAATTTTTTTAAGTACTCACTACCTCAAAACTGATTATTGACTTGTCTACAAGTGGTCAATGCTATCATTGATGGAGATTAAAATATTGATGGATATATGGAATATATACAATATCATGTGTAAGGATGAGTTCATCTTACCAATTCAATTTTATTGTAATTTTATTTATTTCTATATTTCAAGAGGAAACATGATGTATATATTCATATGTTTGGAATGGGAAAATTTAGGGCTTCGTCATGTTGATGAAAGTAGTATTTTGTAATAGATGCATTAAACAGAATAGATCATAGAGTTCTAAAGAAATTAGGACTAATAAGGACCACATGTACATTGATCTACAAAGGATGGATATGGCAATGATTTTAAAGTGTTGGATCATGATCTTTTGGTATGTTAAAGCATTTATGAAATTGTTTAATTTGATCATTGTGTGACAATTTTGAATTTATTTTCACCACATGATGATACCTTTGCTAAGAGATGATTTATAGATAGATTAAGGGAGAAAAAATGGATAAGTATATGTTTATGAAATTTAAATATATATTTATACTATTATATCATGGAATAATTTCTCAACTCATGGAAAAGGAAATTAAACAATTTTTCCTTTCGAATTATCAATTTTTTCATAACTCTAGTTATGGTATTGTGGTAAGGATAATTCATGTGAGCAAGTCCTCTATCAACATTACATCAGATCATGATATATTGATTATTCTTCAACGGCCATGTTATCCCATTAGAATGTGTAGTTTTATTGTAACTGATGCATTTCCCTTTCCCACTTATTAAGAGGATATTTTAACAATATTTTTAATGTAGGATTCCAATAAGGTAATTTTCATGTATAAACCATTATCTTTAGAAATACAATTTGAAAATTTCAAGGATGAAATTTTTTAAAGGGAGGACAACGTAACACTCCATGGATTTACAAATACTTTTAGTTTTGAATGCATGAAAAACTAAGGCTCTAGAAAACAACACTTTTTTCTAACAGAGCCACTATACATGTATTTATTTACCTCTATTATTTGAACTTCTAAAATGTTACATACAGAGTTGCATTCAGGGTCATTTTTGGAGTCTAACAGAACAAACATAATTGATTATGAATAGTTAACTACCATTGTGAATAGTAACCTTCCCTTCTGAATATTAATATATCCTTATGAATAATAATGTTACCCTAATGATTAGTAATATAACCGTAATGAATAGAAACCCCACCCATGAATGTGTAAATAATATTTAGGCTCCTTATAAATGATGTAGTATATTTTATAAATTTTTAATTATGTATTAATATTTTGGTGAGTGATAAATATTGAATTATATTTTTAAATTAATAAATTATTTAATTTTCAAAAAATGGGTTCTCAATTATATATTTTATGGTCTTATAAATGTAGGACCATTTTTAGACAATATTAATTTTTTTGAATGTTTTATAAAAGTAGTTTTAATTATAAAATCTATCTTTTTCAGGAATATAATTATTTTATTTAAAATTTAGATTTCACAAATTTTAAAAATTATTTTGAAAAAATGGAATACATTTTTTGGATTATACAACTCAAAAAATGGTTTGGGTTGTTTTTTGGGACTTTTATAAAAAAGATGATTTTTTTATTAAATTTAAAATATGATAACTTACTAGCAATGCTAAATACATGACTTATTAAGACTTGAGTGATGTAAGGATGATATGGGAGTACTTAGTTATGAATCGAATGCAAAAATTAATTTAATTTTCACATGAATCAAAACTATTCATTGTCCTGAGAAAAAGATATTAAACTAATGTTTAAAATAATGAGAAACCCTTCATATCCCTCACTAAGAATACAACCCATCTTTACCTCTTCTCTTAATTAATCTCAATCCTTGTGACATGTTTAAATTCTACCCAAATATCCTCCCAATACCCCCCCCCCACCTTCATCAGCCCATGGTATCATAAAAAGAAAAAATCATATCCCACAAAGAGGCTCTCAATATTGATTAATTGAAGAGGTAACTTCATCTTTTCAATTATTTTACATTCTTTTCATGTTCCTTTGTTTTCTTTTCTATCCTCATCTTCCCGAATCCAAATGTTTGGAAAATTCATGTACCTAAAATGTACTATAATTTTTTATGATTATAGAAATATTTATTATCATCTCTCTATTATCATTTGTTTATGATAGAAGTAAAAACACTTTCCGAGATGTGCTAATTTTCATCATTCAAGGACGATGGGTTTTCAATTTGTCATAACATATTCAATTTTAGACTTAAAACCATTATTATGGTTGAAGAAAACTAATATATATGTATTATGGATCATCTATTGTTATAGAATTTTTTTTCACATGTTTTTGATTTATAAACCTAAATGAGTTCGTTGTTTTCAAAGCATGCTAATGAATCCAAACAGTTATCATTAAATTATCTATATAATAATTCATCTTTACTCCAAGTAACCAACTGAAATTTAAAACCATTTAACCTTATGTATTTTCAATAATAACATATAACATCAATACTAAAATACCTTCCTCATTCTACATGAATATTCTTTCCTGTATATAAGCATACGAAACATGAAACAAAGAGACCCAAATTACTAAATTGCACATATTAAACCATAAAAAAGGGAATGAGTGATCTTAATAAGGTTATAATGAAATAATTACATGAACATTAGATTTTGGAAATATTAATTAAATAACATTAATTTTATTATTCATTTTATTATGTTAACATGGAGAACACCTTTGGACATAAGGTTTCTGTTTCTTTATCCCACATCCATTTTTTGAGATATTCTGTATTCACCAATACTACTTATGTAATGTGTATATATACTTAACATTGATATTTCATATCATTAATATCTTTATGTTTATTCTATTAAATTTATAAATTGATGTATATTTATTTTGGGTCATACGATTCAATTGATTACAATGTTTTTAGTATTTTCTACATGAACCTCCATATTCATTCAAGATGCACTTATTCTCTAATCACCACAAAAAAATTATTATTTATTCATATATACTATTCATAAATTCTTTTTCAATGATATATATATTTTTACCAATCATAATCTTTTTTAGTTTATGGGGAGTTAAATTTTTTAAATGGAATCTTTCAAAAAATTTGTATTGTATTGCAAGCCCGATTCAAGAAACCACTATAATTGGTAAATATTATGAATTTACATATACAATCTATTTACATCCATATTTATCATTATATAATTACCCATTTAAAAATAAAAAATATATTTTGGGTAATTTCTGATTTTATGAATGAAAAATGCCTTTGCGCATTAAAATCCTTTAAAATTATCCCTAAGCCACACTAAAATTATTTATTTCCAAAGATTCATTAAAAACTATATTAAATTATTTCACCTCAATAAGAATTTATTTAACCATAAAATAATTTCAAGGAATATACCTTTTATTTTAAAGGATATACATGTTTAAATCTGGTTTCATGAAAAATACAAATGGTATTCAAAAATAACAGTTATTTCCAAAGTAAAAAAATTTCTAACCGCACAATAACTTTTGTGAGATATATGCCTTGTCAAAAAATTATTCCAAAATTATCATGTATGTACATCCCTTTTCTATATCATATCAAGAGTCTCTTTATTCTAATTATATTCAAATATATTATGATTTTAATGATTCAAGGTTGTATGTGCCACTTTAGAATGTTTATGTATTATTTCCTCAAGTATTTTTCTATGGTCTCATTTAAAAGATTATTCATATATATAAAAATCTATTGTTGAATGTATAAATTCATTTAAGATTGTCTCAAATGATATCATCCAACATATTTTATTGAATGGTTTATTAATATCTTGACTATAGGTGTGTTATCTTGAAACCACTCTCTCTATTACTCTATATTACTCTTAATACTTAATTTAACGGTTTAATTATTTGGGAATGTTATTTAAATTTAATATTTTACTTTCTATAGGAATTTTTATAATGTTAATATTGACCCCCATTTATATGAGTAATACATTATAAATAGTAAGTTTCATTTTTGGCCCTTTATACCCCTCGATTCATCGATAGGCCTCTTGAGGAAAACCATGGTATTAACACAAGGCCTTGACAAAATGATTATTTGTTGTCCAAGAATGAGTCATTGATGGTATATTTAAGATGTATATAATATGAATGTATCTCATTAAAAATATATTAATTGAAATCTCATGTGATTATCCGACTAATAGAATACCCATTATTATTTTTTATTACGAAATTATTTATTCATCCCTTATTCCTACCATAGTATGTACATGTTTATTTTTATGGACACGTGTTTTTACTTATACAACATTCCTAATGTTTATAATTATGATACCATATGTAATATTTTTTTTAATTTATTGAGCATTTGAGATATCCCCTTTTCTTATGTTTTATTGTTTCCCCAGGATGTGAATATGTCTGTCAATAATGAACTACAGGGATAAACATAGTGGTGTGGATGTTCCCAATATAACTTATATATTGTTTTTCATTTTAATTTGTAATGTTAAACTTATGTATGTATCTTGTTTCCAAAGAAACTTAAATACTCGGTCCTTAGGCATGCATGTTCCTTATTTATAAACCATTGTAATAAAATAAAGAACTGGTTCTGGGAAACTGGGGTTGTGTCCTTACATGCATAATGTTTTACGAAAGGGGAATTTCTCCAACGCGATAAAAAATAAAAATGAATGTATCATTTTGACAAATACATCATTAAATGATTTTTCCACCAATAAAATATTTTTATTGTAATTAGATTGTTTTATAGGTTTTAAATTATTTTAATAAAAATATAAGAAAATAATATTATAATTATATTATTCAATTTTTTATCTAAAAGAAATTTTCTTATTTCCAAAACTATATCTAAAATGTATTCATGGTCATATTTTATCTATTATTAATTATTTTTATTATATTTCCCTAAAAATATTTTCTTTCTTTTGATCATCATTCATTGGAATTTTTATTTCTCATAAATATCAATATTTGTAGTATCTAATATAATAGAATTTCCAAATCGATATAAGATATATACATACTACATTTTATTAGGAATGTTATTTAATTGACTAAGGAGACCATAATATTATTCTTTTTTTTGATAAATATGGATATTTATTCTTAAAATATATAATTTATTACTTATATTTAACATCGTATATATTATGAAGGATTTATATATACTATGATAGGTGAGGCCCAGTCATAGATATCCCATCAACACATCAACATGTCTCACAAAGAAAACTAGTTAACCAAATATATAATGTTTTTTATACGTGAAAAATAATTAAATTTTCATCAAACAATGCCTAGTTGAAAAATATACCATGATGCTTGAAATCAAGAAATATTATATTAATTATTTATTTTTATTTTTAATTCTATTATTAATGTCAAAAATATATCTTCATTTATAATAAAAATTGATTCATTTAATGTTGATGTTACTGATTCCATGGAATGTATTTTTCTTAGTGTTTTATAAAATATTGATTAAAATTATTCATTTATGATAGTTTACATTATACATAACACATAATGATTATATGAGATCACCCATTATTTGTTTTCCATTTCATTAATATTAATATTTATATCCTAAATAATATCAAATTTGTGAATATTTTTCTTGTGATATGTTTTTTTGTAACATCGTAGGATATAATAGAATAATAATTTTTTAATATTTTTTAATATTTATAAATTTTATAGTTATAAAATCATAAAGGTTGTGCTATGTCTCATAGTGTACCTGATCCACATCAATATGTTTATATAAAATCATAAGGTCCACACAATACTAAGTTATATAAAAAAAGTATTTTTAATATTACTATTTTTAGTGGTATTTATCGCTTAGTCATTCTATCAGCAATGATGAATAGAACTAACTATATTATTTTAAAAAAACTACATTAATCCAATGAATTATATAGGCTTAAAATAAGAATAAATACACTATTAAGTATAAAAGACCTATAATATTTTTTAAAATGTAGTTTCACCGCATTTTGATGGAGAGTCCATTTTAAGACTATTTTTGGACTCATTAATAATATATATATCAGAAACTAAACTTTTTAATTAAAATAATAATATAAAAATATACTTTTAGGGAATTTTTGTGGTTTTTTGATAGATTTTATATTATTATGAATTGTGAATAATAAAACATATTAGTTCTAAACATCTTTTAAATCCAATTTATTAATATATTTAAAATATGTTTTAATTATTTTTAATTATTAATGAGATAATTCTTTTATCAATTAATCCAATTAAGTCAATGGAATCAGTTTTATATTGAAATTTGATATAATAACATTGTGAACATTTGAATGGTTTTACTTTCAAAACATGTTTTCTCATTCCATCCATGGGTTTAATTATTAAATAATTTCTTCCAATTATGTGTTTAGAATTTAGAAAAATGGATTCCATAATTAAAATAATATAATAAATATTACTTAAATAGGTCCCTTTTATTTTTGTACATTATAAATTAAAACTTTAGTAATATTTTTATTACCATGATAAATGATAAATATGGACATTAAAGGTCAGAATAATATAAAAATATTATAAAATTACCAAAAAACATGTTCAATTTTCATTATGGGGGTAATTTATGATCAAAATATCCCATGGAAAATTTTTATATCCACATAGATCCATTTCGAGGACTTTACTCTTATATAATATTTTATTCAAATATAAGAAAATTTTGTCACAAATTTTTTTAACTATATATATATATATTTAAAATGGTGTTATGTAAGGAATATTTTTGAATATAAATAGTCTACAGAAATTTAAAATATTTTTATATAGCATCATAATTTATTTATATTTATTAGTGATAAATTGGATAACTTAAATAGTGACACAATGATGATGAAATAATTGATTAATTATTGGATGTATGAAATATACGATATTAAAAATATTAGAATAAATTTTATTTGAATTAATTTACAATATCCAAAAAAATTATTGTCCAATATGACATATTAGGTGTGTATTAATATTTTTTTGTGAATTAATATTTCTGGATTTGTTTCCTTAAATTCAATATTATTAATGGTTTCAAAATTGACACTTATGATATTTTATGAAAATTCTATTTTTATATTATTAATAAATAATATTAATCTTAAGTAAAGATATGGGGATAAAATATGGTGGAAAATATATTAACCTCTTCATTAATTATCTAATTTACTCTTTATATGTAAAAATAACATTCTTGTAAAAGTTAAACAATGTTACCTTTGTTAAAAATAATATTTATTAATAAACGGTTAATAAAAATGATAACGTTTTAAATAATACCTAAAATATTTTTAAAATATTTTTCCTGATTATATTACAATCTTATATCATATTATTTTAGAATAATTTTTTTTTCAAATTTGGACTTATATTGAATTTCTTATAAATTAATATTTTTTAAAATTTGAAAGGTTCCCCTCAACTCTCTTATAAAAGGACAACTCTCCTCTTTTTCTCTTCACACATGAGAAAATATTTGGTTTGGCCCTAATCTGTCAATATATTATCCCAAATACCATTATTTCCTTCAATAAGACTTAGCTTTTGTTGTAATACAACTAAAAATCGTTTTTTCAAATAAAATTGAGGATACCTAAAGTAGAGGTAACGTTCATCAAAAAATATTATTGTTTTATTTCTTCTTCAAAACCCATTAATTTAATAATTTCATGATCTTAAAATAACTTCATTACCCTAAATATTTTGAGATTATGTTATATTAATGGTTATACCTACACTTAAACAAACATCCATTAAATGAGTTACTAATATTCTGTTCATGTAAGGCGAACTATCCCCCCACGAAACGATTTTGGATGTTTTTCTATTACCACCATTCATGGTTGAGAATTATATTAGAAAAATTATTGTATATTATATATAGATTTATATGAGATTAATTTATATATTAAAACTTCTTGAATTGTTATATAACATATATCCTTCTAGGATCTATTTGGTGTAAATAAAAATACATTGTTTCCGGATGTGTGGACTGCTGCCTTCTCAGAGCGATGTGATACATTCAAAAATTACATGGAATATATTAAGGTCAAGTTAATTATTAATATATTTTATAAAATAATTATATATTTTACTAATTAAATAATTAAAATAATATATATATAATCTATAATATACATTATTACAGTTTTCACAGACTATAAAGGTTATAACGTCATTCGCTGATGTGTGGATTACAGCCTCCTCAACACGATGTGAATCCTTTTACATCACAAGAATTATATATATCAATATATATGATTATAGAAAATATTATTTATGATATAATTACATTTATGAAAAAATAACATGACATTTAACTTCTTTCTATAATGATCATTAGAAAAATTGAAACATTAATCATATATATGTACATCCGACAGTTTCTAGGATTATAACATTGGTTCATTTTTCATAACCATAATTCTCAGCCAAATTAAAAATATTAATTTAGTTTTATAAAATAAAACAATTTCATGATAATTATTCTTTTTATTCATATATAATGACCTCTTTTACTATAGTTTACCATCTAAATATTTTTTATCACATGAACTGAATTTGGTCAAAACACTCGTTGTAAATATAATTGTTCATGTAGTTGTGTAAAAATATCAATAAATGAATTAAAATTAATCAAAAATTATAATTAGTCTATTTTATTTAAATAACTGATGTAATATTATTATCTATTAATATAAATATTGTACGCGATTCGTGAGACTAAATGTAAGAGATTTTATCCCAATTTTAATTCTTTGTAGTAATTCTTGATGTTATTCACCTTTATTCACTTATATGTTTTATATAAAACCTATTTTACATTATATATAATATATCTAACTATTATAATGATATTTAGTGTTTAATTTCATTCTATTAAGGGTTTTATGATTCAAGTGTATTCAATGTGGTAAGCAGATTCTCTTTGAAAAAATAATCGTTAAGTAGTTTTCCATCAAATTCGTTTTTTCTATATCATTTTTTTAATTATATTTTAAATATTTTATTAATGATGTTATTCTTCAAAATTATAAAGGTTTGGTGGCCTTGATAGAATCATGAAATCCCATTATATCTTAAATAACTGATGGACCTAGATAGCACTCTAATGCATTGGGTAAACAAATTTCCCCACAGAATTATGTAGGAAATTGTTCATATTTCAATTTTAATATGTCATGGTTATAGAATGGTTCTATCTGATGATTTCAAAAGTTATATACATGAATTTTATATTCAGACTAATTAATTTTATCGGAATCATTTATTTTATAAATTAAAAATATGTGAAATTATATATGGAATGGGAATTAACTTTATAGTTAAAACATTTTGTTTTCAAAAAAACTGATTTCCTTAGGTTTTAGTATTTTTCATAAAATAATGGTTTCTTTTAGCTTTATATAATTTATAGATAATTTTTTCTTATACAATGTGTTAAAATGATTTCAATTTTACATAAAATATAATATAGACCTGGATGAGTTCATTGGAAAATTTACAAAAAGTGATCCCAAAAAGAACTATGGTTTTATATTCAAATTTTTATATTTGGGATGAAATGGGTTACGTTTTAATAGTATCATTTTTGTATAAATCATGTATGTTATATAAAAAAACTTCTTAATTCTATGAAAAACTAATCAAAAAATGATAAACAAAGTGGAGAGAATGATTTTTTTATTAAAACTAAAGATTATTTCATGTTTAGGGATAAGGCTATAAAGATGGTTTCAATGGTTGGTATAGATGAATTTATTCGTTAGGGTAACAGTTATAATTTTCAACTGAAGTTATTTACTTAACAAAAGAGTTAATGTTTTATATAATTTTAATACTACCATGTTTCTTTATGTAAACTCTATATATTCAGAATGATTTTTCATAGAGGACCCCAGAAATATATATTAGGGAGGAGTTTAGAGAGAGATATCCATCCAAATATTCATCATGTGATTGTCAGAATCCGAATATATATATTTTTTTTGGTATAGATTCATTTGAAGACTCGGGTGATAAATAGTGGTGGTGTCCATATTATAGAGGAAACTTCTCTACCATGAAGGGACATGATGTTTGTGAATAATTTCATAATGAAAAATCCCTCATATCTCAGTGAATCATCTGAACTAATAGAAGAAAAAAAGATGAATAAATTCTATAGAAAAGATATTTGATGTAATGAGGTGTTCATAACATCAAAAGTTAACAATTTCCAAATTTTTTTAAGATAAATTAAATCGATTGTGGTCTTTGGATAAGAATATCATAGAGAAATATGATTATTTATCTTAAGATACGGAAATTCCCATTTTTTGCCTTTTTGAACCCCCCACATGAGGAAAATATCCTCCCCACAAAGGGTTCACTCAAAAAATGTGAATCCATATATTATATAAAGCCATTTTCTTAGAGAGATAGTAGAGATTCTTGGAGGGTAACATCTAGAGTAGTGATGGTTCCCAAGTAATATGTCATCACATGTAAGATGTACCTCATCTTTTCCACCCATCATGAAATTGGGTGACCCAACAAGATAGGTGGATCATGGGGGAGAGGCCTTCCCTAAAAATTAACTCCCACTATTTGAACCATTAACAACACAAATAATGAATAATTTAGGCCCCTCACCTTAAACAATGTGCTACTGCCATGGTGGTAGAGAGAAAAATGATCTTGTTACATGGAATGGGAAAATAACAGATATTTTCCTTGAGATATATTTCACTATTATTGTCCAACTATTAATGGAGAAATAGTTTCTTTAATTGAGGAATTAATATAATGATTATGCAGTATCATATAAAAAACATTATATGAATCAATGGGTATGTTCTAGATTTTGTTGGGGAAATTGATTAAAAAAACAATTAGTTTTACTCAGGATTGAATCGCGGTCTATGAATAGATTTGGATGCATAAAAATTTAATATATATGAGAAAGTTGTTCATTTTTTTCTGGAAGAGGTTAACATGAAACATTCTAACTCAAACATTTCTCATAATGACGAACATAATAAGTGGTCAGGATGGAAGGGGATTGGGAAACAGACATCAAATAAATATATAGGTAAAAAAAATTAAGTAACAATCATGTTGTAAGTGCGGAAAATATAACCATACAGAATTTTTTATAAAGATACTAAAGTGATAATTACATGGTAGTTTTATCCAAATGGACTTAAAATGACTTGAAAATTACTTCAAGGAACTAAATAAGGTGGGTAAATGATAGAATTCTTATGGTGATGAGGCTCACATGTAATGTGTTGGGTCATTATGATAATATGTAATCAATGTATGTTTCAAAGGATGAATGTTTACATAATAAAAAATAATAATTTTTATAATGGTGATTTTATACTACTATATTTGATGATGGGCCATTAGATGACTTAGTTACTTGTATATTACATATGTATTCAAATTATTCCAATACTATCTTTAGAATTTTCTAATTCTATTGTTCCTCGTAATGATTAAGGTATAAAGTGGTCGGGATGGAAGGATTCAAAGAAACATGCATCAAAGATTATGGAAGTATGAAATTGATGTTTCAATCTTGTGGTATGTGTGGAAAAAATCACCCTAGAATATTTCATATAAAGATACTGAAGTTTTACAGATTTATAATGTTTATCCATATAGCCCAAAATAGAAAGGAAAAAAATAGAAAGGAACCAAATAATGGGGTACCTAATATCAATCCTTTGGTAATATATCCTAGCTATAATGAATTAAGACATTATGGTAATCAGAGTCTAATGTTATATTCCTGGGATAAAACATTTCATGATTGAAAACCAGAAGCAATGCAAGGTCATTTTCTAGTATTAGAAATGATTTTGGGCCATCATAAAAAGTGTTGATATGTATATTACTTATGTATTCAAAATATAGCAATACACTCTTCAGATATTGATCCCGAAATTATTTTATTTCAATGATATTTTCATATAAATTTATAATATAATTTAATCATTGTATGATATATATTATGGTGAAAAATAGTGGAGGAAGTATTCAATTAAACATGATTTTTAAAAAATCGTTCTATTTTTATTAGCCATACATTATATCTGGAAAATATTGTTGAAATGGTTGTAGTGTTGTTTTATATCATCATTGTTATAGTTGTATGTCATGTTATAATGTTAAAATAGACTACAATACTATGAAGGTTATGTTCAATGGTTTTATACCATTGATAACATACCATGAAGATAGGAAATTGATCAAAAAATGGTAAAAATTTTTAATTAGTTCATAATGTTGAAAATAAATTTAATATTTAAATTATTGATGTGCCTATAGTAAATTAACACATGGATATTTCATTGTATGATTTTATATCTCTTTTTCTTTATTTAGAGGTTGATATAACTGTTGACTTAGTTCATGATGCTAATAAAATTTCAAAACACCCTTTTCAAATGAATCAAGTGGAATATTTAGAAACAAAAAAGAAACCATAGGAGTTATTAGATAAAGGTTTTATCTACATAGATCAACGACATGAGGTTCTCTTATCTTTTTTGTCAAAAATAATGACGGTTCAATACTAATTTGCATTGATTTTAGATCCTTGAATAAAATAAGTATTAAAAAAGTATATATTTTTTAGTATCAATGATTTTTATGACCACCTCTAGGGTGCTCAATATTTTTCGATGATGGATTTGAGGTCAGAGTACCATTAGATAAAGTTGAAATAATTTTAAATTCAAAAGATTTCATTTTAGAAGATATATTAAAATTATGAATTTATTTTTATTCTGTTTAGATTAGGTATTTCACCTGCTATATACATAGATCATATGAATATAATTTTTCATGAGTTATTACATAATATTGCGGTTGTGTAAACTAATTTCATTACGGTATAGTAAAAATGTAAAGAAGATCATTAATGAAATAAAAGGGGTTTTTTATTCAATAATAGAATATAATATATAAACGAAATTTAGAAAGAGTGAATTTTGGTAGCCACAAATTACATTCCTTTCCCAAATTATTCCAAATTATATAATGGCTAGTGATGTTGCCAAAAAATTTGAAGATGAATATACATGAACCAAAAATATATCGCTATTCAAATTTTTTTGGTTAATAGTATATTACGAGAGATTTGGTGAAATGTTTTCTTGGTTATCTATACCACTAACTATGTTAACTAAAAAATATTTTATGTTCATATAGATATTTGAATGTGATGATTGTTTTTAGCAATTGAAGAAGAAGATTGTTGGTTGCTCCTGTTCTAGCCCCACCATCCAGAAATACTGCATTTTTCATCTAAAGTGATGATTCCATGAAAGGAAATGGTTGTATCTTAATGAAGAATGATCAAGAAATTTTTCATGATTTCCATCAACAGATTCCATGTGAGTTAAAGTACCCTACACATGTTTGGTAATTAGCTAATATTGTTTTTGAGTTAAATTTTTTACGAATCACTTGTATAGAGAAAAGTGTGAAATATAAAATGATCAAAAAAGTTTCATGTATAATTTCAATTGGAATGAATAGAATATGAGATAGAGAATATGCGTGGAAGTAATCGAGTATAATTATTGAATGATTCATTACAATATTGGAAAAAAATAAAGTGTTATATGCATTGATTCAAAAGATAAGTGCAACATTATTATCATTACTTTTGGAACATTCTCCTTTAAAAAATGATTTTATCAACATTGTATTGGAATTTATTGGAGTATGAAATTACTCTATTTTGTTTAATGTGCCAGTAAAATTATATCAATCAAAATGAATTAAACAAGCATATAAGTAATATTATGAGTAGTAGAAAAAGGTTTGATTTAGTTAAAATTTTATGTTCCCAGCTTTTAACCTGGACGAATATCGTGTTTTGAGAATTAGTAAGAGATTATGTGTACATTGTAATTAATAGTTTATGAAATGGGTCTTATGTGATGATTATATTTATTGATTTTTATTTCACCCCAAAAGCACAAATATTCCCAGATACCGTTGAGAGCATTATTGGTGGTATAAAATAAAAAGATATATTGTTGACATTAAAGTGAGATGTTTCACTTATCAATGGGTTAAGGTAGAGAATGAATTGTTGAAGGGGATGATTTAATCTTTTCCTGCACTAAACTGGAAATGGGAACATATTTACCTTGATTTTTAGTGTAATTTAAATATAAACCCTGAGGTAATAGTTATATTTGGTTTATTATTGATTAAATTTATAAATATGCACATTTTCATCATATTTGAGACCCAGTTTCTCTAGAATAGATTTATTAGTGGTATATTAATGTAATATTCATGTTACAAGGAGCCCATCTCCCCATTGTATCAGTTTAATATCCCAATTTCACTTCTATCTTATGAAAATACCCTCATATGTCATTGGTAACATAAATAAATTTCAACATAGCCTTTCATCCACAGTATGACAGAAAGTGAGAATAAAAAATTATGACTTTAGAAGACATTATATGTGCTTGTTCAATGCATTATCCAGAAATATCGTACCAACATCATTTTTTGGATGATTTTAATTTTAATATGAGTTTTTATTCCAGTATACAGATTCCACCATTAGAGGAATTATATAGAAAGTGGTGTTGAACGTCATCTTTTTTTGGGATGATATTGGAGAAACGAAGATAACGAGACCATATCATGTTGGGGAAATGACTGAGAATGTTCATTTTATTCAGACTCTTGATCTCATCGTAGAATAGGAATAATAATAATGAATATATCCATAGGAAGTATATTTATTTCGAAGTTGGTGATCATGTATTTCTCAAAGTTTCTACGTGGAAATGAGTACTGTGTTTTGGAAAATTATAAATATTATTCCACGGTATATTGGACCAAATGAAATCCTAAAAAAATATGTATTTTGATTTCTAAGGATTGGAATTACCTCTGAGTTTGTCCCTAGTATATAATTTTTTTCATCTTTCAATGTTATGAATGTATATGCTGGATCGATCTCATGTTTTAATTCCATATGTATTTTAGTAAGAAGAAAATATTTCATTTCAGGAACAACTATTTCAGGTTATTGATCATTGAGAGAAGGTTTCTAAAAATATAGTGAATCATCATGTACGGTTTTATGGAAAAACCATATATTTGAAGAGGAATCATTGGAATCTAAAAATTCTATTAGGAAAAAGTTCCCCCTCACATTTGATAAGTGAACAAATTACAAGGATGTAATTTCCAAATGGTGGTAAGGGTTTAACATCCAATGTAATTATAAGATAATAACTTTTCATATTTATTAATATTTATGAATTAGATAGTAATTTTAACTTAAAGGGAGTTTTATGTCTGATAATGTACACAATACAGAATAATGGGGTTCTCTAAAATCATATATTGGATAGAATATTTAGTTATAAAATATAATATATTGTTAATATTATAATTTTATGTTGTAGTTATCATTTAAAAATTGTATTATTGAGTATGAACACAACTAACTATATCATGTTTACACATGATTATTAATTTTTTTACATTCATCCAATAAATTTTATAAGCATAAAATAAAATAAATCTAATTTTAAGCATAAAAAATATATAATATTTATAAAAGGTAGTTTTACCTCAATTTGATGTTAAATACATTTAAATTTTTTTACCCTTGTATAATTTATATATGGAAAATTAAAAATAATCTATCAAAGAGAAATATCAAAATTCACATTTGGTGTTTCATTATTTTTTATTAGAACATTCATATAATAATGAATTGTGAATAATAAAAAATATTATTAAAAAATAATTTTCCATGTAATTTATTTACATAGTTAAGTTATATATTTAATCAGTTTTAATGTGTAATGATATCTGGTTTTCAATAGTTAATCGAATTTTAGTCATTGAAATTAAATTCACATTGAAATTGTATATAAATACTTTGTGAACTTGTGAATGCATTTACTTTAAAAACTATTTATCTCATTTTGTCAAAGTGAATAATTTTAAATTATTTCTAACAATTATTTTTTCTCAATTTATAAAAATAGATTATTATTTTTGAATCATATTTTATAAATTATTTATAATTGGTAACTTTTATATTTGGACATTATGAATAGTAACATTAGTACTATTCTTATTACAATGGTTATGGGTAAATCGAGCAGTTAAATGTTAAAATAATATAATATATATAATAAAATTACCCTAAAAAATACCTCTTTCATTTTATGAGTTATTTTCAACCACAATATTCTTGGTTACTATTTTATATTTACATGGATCCACTTGAAAATATTTAATTTTTGAATATAATTTTATTCAAAGAAAAGGAAATTTTTTCACACTTTTCTATTTAACAAGAAAAATATTTTTAATATGGGACTATGTAAGAGAGATATTTGAAAATATCTAGTATTTAGAAATATAAGATTATTTATAAATCATTTTAATTTATTTAAGAAAATTAGTGTTAAAATAATAACCATAAATAGTTACATAATGATGATTAGTTAATTGATTAATTAATGTAATAAACAAATAAATGATTTTTAAAGTGGTACAATAAGTGTATTTTGAAATAATTGAGGTGAAATGTGAATTTTAAATGTAAATACTACATGATATGTGTATATTAATTATTTTAAGGGATTGTGGTATATTGATTTTCATAAATTCAATATTATGAATTGTGTCAAAATTGATTGTTATGATATTTTATGAAAATTATATTTTACTAAATAATTAAAAAATCATAAAAATAATATATAAATACAAGGTGATGATATATTTTCCAAAATAATTTAAATTTTACATTAAATATCCTTTTGAAACATTATATTTAAAATATATATCCTCTGAATATTAAAATCATTGTTACCTTTGTTAAAAATAAAAGGGATTATATAGGGGTTAATCTAAATGATAATTTTAAAATAATAATAATAATTTATAAAATAAATTTGTTTCTGATATTGTATCTTTATAAAATATTATCTTTAAATAATTTTTATTTTTTAGTTATTTTTATTTATATTGAATTTATTATTAATTATTCTTTTGAGAAATTCCAAAAGTAACACTCCCATATCTTATAAAATGAAACCTTCCCTCCCATCCATTGATAATTCATAAACTATTTAAATCAGCCAATATATGTAAAAATATTCTCTAAATCCCTATTATATAATCCTATAAACCTTATTTTGGAATAACAGAAAACCAATGAACTCCTTTGGTTCAAATCAAAATGAGATACCAAAAGAAGAGCTAAAAATCTGCATTAAATATTATTGTTTTATTTCTTATTGAAACCCCCTAAAATAAGTTTATTTCATTTTTTGAAACAAACTCAGTATCCTAAATATATAGATAAATTATTATATTAATTTTTATACCTTCACTTACATATGTTTTCGTATAATGGGAAACAAACATATCGGTCGTGTATGGTGAACTACCATCTCTCCCAATGATGTAGTTTGTTTTTTTCATTCACATACTTTCATGGATGGGAATTATGATTTAAAAATTATATTATCTGATATGTATTTATATATATTGTATTTATTTATGTCTTAATTATTATTTAATTTTTATATAACACATACCATTTTGTGTTCCATTTGGTGTAAATATAGTAACATTAATTGTGGACGTGTGGACTACCACCTCCTAAAAGAGATATGATACATTCAAACCTGATAGGGAATGTAATAAAGATGAGATTAATTAAAAATATATTTTATAAAATAAATATATTTGATATTGATAACATAAGTAATCTATTCTAAATATATGAAATCATTTAAATCGTTACCCTTTTCACACAGTAAAAAGGATATAATGTCATTTGTGGACGTGTGGACTACCTCCTCCACGATATAGTGTGAATCCTTTTATATCACTAGAAATATATATAGTAATATATATGATTATATAAAACAATATTTAGGATATAAGGATAATTCTTTAAGGATAAAATTATACTTATCTTTTATCCATAAAAATCATTCAACAAACGGAAACATGAGTCATGCGTATGCACAAACTATCATCTCCATCATGTAACGTAAGTTTTTTTCCTAACCATTGTTCATGATTGGTTGAAAATAATAAATTTATTTATTAATATTATAAGTATTTCATGATTATTGATATGTAATTTCTATATAATGACCACTTTTTCAACATTTTACCTCCGAAATTGGTTTTTATCAAATGAAATGATTATTGTCAAAACACCAGACATAAATTTAATTGTTTAAATAGGTGGGAATAAAATTATTATAATTTAATTAGAATTAATTAAAAAAAATTCAAAATCATGTTAATTATTAACATATGATTGTGATTATGAAATATAATAGTTTTATATGATATGTCAGACTCGAGTTAAAGGGTTTTGTCTCAATTTTCATTTATCGAGGAAAATATGGATGTTATGCACCTTTCTTATCTTATATGGTGTATATAGATCCAATTTTAAATTCTATATCATTAAAATAAAAATTATTATGATAGTTTATTTTTAATTTCATTCTCTTATGGGGTTTTTTATTCTAGTGTTTCCTCTTTGAAAAGGGAGTTCAATTTTAATAAAACACTTTTATGGTTTTCATTCAAAATATCTTTCTTCTATATCATTGTTTTTTAAATTATTTTTGAAATTTTTTATTCATGATGTGGTTCTTAGAAAATATAAATGATGGGTTTCTGTCTAATAGCATCCGGGAATCTCAATATAGATTATATGATGGATGCACCTATATAGTGTTCCAATGCATTGGTTAATTATTTAGTTCTCCTAAGAATTATATTAGAAGATGGCCATATGTTTATTGAAATATATAAGGGTTCTGTAGTGGTCTTATAAGGGTTATATTTTCTTATGTCTAAAGGTGCCTACATGAATTTTCTATGTGTTCTACAGTGTTTCAGGGAAATAATTTGTTTTTAAAAGGTAAAATAATTTACTTTTTTAAAAGAATATTAATTTTATTTATGGGTAAAATGTTTTGTTTTCAAGAAAAATATTTAACATGGGTTTTATTGTTTGTAATGAACAAAACGTTTACATTAAATTTATATACCATACTATGATTTTTTATCAAAAAAAAATTTAAAATATTTTTCATAGGACTTATGGGATAATAGAGACAAGTATGAGATCAAGGGGAATTTATTTATGAGTGATCCTGAAACCAAAAAACATTTTAATTTAAATTTTTTTAATATTTTTTGAAATGGATAATATTTTAATATTATATAAATTATATAAATATGGGATTATATGTATAAAATATTTCCCATTCTCTAAATCTCTAAACATAAAAAGATAAAAAATATGACAAAATATAAATTCTTGATTAAAACTAATTATTATGTGTTTCTTTAAGAAGTGCCTTATAATTTCCATTTTAATATGTTAATAATTAATGTATTTGGTCCTGAAAATCAAAAAAGTGATCTATAAATGGCGATGTGATCCCATGTATCATAATACAATATAATAATGTAGACTTAAATTTGGGGTTACTAGAGTGGGGGTTGTATCGGTTTTTATTAGATAAAGATTAATAGAATAATTTGAACCATGATTTAAAATTAACAATTATAACTATTAAATTATGATAAATTTTATCATTATTTGATAACATTTAACTGTATAGGGATTTACATTTTATGGTACAAAATTGAGGATGATTTTTAAATAACTCTTTGTGTGCCATTATTTAATAATGGATCCTTAATATGAGAAAGGGAATCAGTACTAGTAGTCAAATTATGGATTTACCTAATATGTAAGAAGATAAATATATTGATTAAACATAATAATCATGCAAGCATTGGGGAATATTACATAGGTTATGATGAATAACCATACTCGTATGAAGATAATCATTTTCCCATCATATGATTAAGCTAGGTTTTATTCCATCATGGGAATTAATCCAATAATTATTTATGGTACTACTAATCCATTAATATTTTTTATCAATAAAAATTTTTCATAAAAAAAATAATTAATATCTTTTGGATTTTATATCTGATGTTCTAAATAAACATATGACTATCTATCTATGTTAGGATGAACCAAAAATACTAGGTAGAATTATATCTGTCATATTGTTCTTATTACCTATTCATTAGATATATTTATCATATATGGTTTGAGATATTGAAGGAATTTTTGATAAGATATTAATATTAAATTTCATTGATGCATTTCATGAAGATACGCCTAGTCATACTAAAAATAATGGTTCTTATTTTAATTTTAATTCATATTTTGTTCTACAATTCTTTCAAAGAGTCTAGAGAGAATGTATGTAATTGAGTAATTGTAATTTATGAAGAAACTTCTTGAGAATATTTATATAGTATTAATATTTTTTATTACATCACCATTTGGTGAAATAGTCCTATTTTTTAAAATAATAACAGGGTGATAACTCCTTGATTTGATTATTATGGACTTAACAAATTCATTATTTTTAATATGTTTCTTATGCCACGTATAAATGATCAGATAAAAAAATGTGGTTCTCTTTTTTTACATGATTTATGTTCAATATATATGTAATAAAATATATTTCATGAAGTATATTATACCTAAGGTATATTTTTGTATGAGGTATATTCATTATAAATTAATAGAAAATCCATCTAGACTTCCCAACACTCCTACTATCTTCGTGGATTTAATGAAAATTGTCATTGTAATTTACATTTATCTATTTGTGGTTGTATTTTTTATATTATATTATTTTATGTTTCATGATAATTGAAGATAGTAAATAACATTTGAGGATTGTGTTTATGATGCTAAAGAAGGATAGTCTATAATCAAAGTTATACCAAATGTTAATTTTTCAAAAAAAAATTGTCATTATTAATTCATATAATATTGAGGGTATATCGCTGGATCATTCAAATGTGAATGTTATTATTCAATGACATAGAATAAAAATAGTATAAGAGAAATTTATTCATCAAGGAGTGACTAGATTCTTCGGACTCTTTTTGAAATATTTTCATAAAAAATTTTTTCAAGTCACTATGTTTAACTGGATGGGAGATATGTTATTGTATAATAATTAATTTTAGTATTATTTCAGATAAATGAAGAGAAAACATATTAGAATTCATGTGATTACACAACCATAGAGTAGAAAATTTATTTTTATATATAGTGATGAATTAATTATGCGACTATTATTTCTATCATTTAGAATGATAGGGTGAAAAATGACTATATCTAATTTAATATTCATGGGAAAATTTTCCAAAATCATGATTTAGAGAAGGAATATTTACCTTTTTTATTTAATATAAAAATTCCTAAAAATTATATTGAATGTTTTATGTATATACTGAATACAAAATAATGAATTTTATATTTACAATCAAAGAGTCAAATTTATGTTAGAGAATACGGGTGGAGTTGACCGATACATATGATTCCAAAATACATTACCATCATAGGAAGGTGAATAATATGTCTAATGATACAAGTTCATAATACAAAAAATTTTTCCATAAAAAACATAGAAAGAGATAATTTATTTATTGATTTGAAAAAATAGATATTAAATCTTGATGAAAAGGAAGGGATGTGATCTTTTTGAAGTGAATGTTCATCCATTCAAATTGTATATTATTTAGGAAGCATAGAAGGAAGATTTGTAATTAAAAAAATAAAGTGAGGAATTTTACTGATATTAACTATGATAATCATAATATAATATGGTTCTATAATATTTTTTTATTCCATCAATTATTCTCTTGATGAATGATCAATTTAATGAATCCTACAATCCATCATTCGTAGTTCGTGAAGGAATACTAATATGTAAAGATATCATAAAGAGTTTTTCTAGATGGATAACATGAAAAGGGATATCTAAAAGTATATATATTTATTTCTACTTAGTAATAAATATAATTTTTTCTAATGGAATTATATAGAGAGGATATTACAATTATTCATACTATAATTAAAATTGTAAAATATCATAATTGATTTCATTGTTGCAATCCAAAAAAACATCTAAATAGAAATAATTTTATTTGTGTTTAGTATATCCCCTTTTGAAATCCAAAAATTTCAATGCTATTAGGGAATATTTCACAGTTAATTAGCTCACTAAGTTATAAATTTATATAGCTTTGAGATTTCATCACGTAACACCCACTATTATATTCGATCAATATATATGGATTTCATTGTATTTTTGAATAATTCATCATTATGCTATAAATAAATAGATTGGTGTTAGTACTACTTATCTTACTGAGTAATATAGTCAGTTTTTGAGGTCCATTTATTGTCTAGATGTAGTGCTAAGATATTCTTCTATGGGTTTCATAAATGGTTGATATCAACAGATTATATTAGTTGAAACATTTTAAAAAAAATTATTTTAATTGAGAATCTAGATGACTCTTTATGAATTACTATAGAGAATTAAGGGCATAAATCCAAAATAATTTTTTAAAATTTGAGGTTGAATCCTACTGAGAAATGATCCATATAGGGAAATTGAAGAGGCGGTTATGATTATTTAACAAAATGTATGTGCAACTCGTAGTTGACAAAAAATGATCAACTCACAAGCATGGATAAGATATATAGTTACTTGTTATAGATAAGGAAATTATATGATTTTATAAATATACCAAGATTCTCATAATTTAAATGAATCATATACATATATCTTGATTTATTGATCTTTTATAAACTCTAAAACATATTGTGATAGTATATTATTTATTGGTGAATCATCTACATCTCTCTAAATATTATGATGTGTTCTATATATATCTTTATAGAATGTACATTAACTATCATTTACATGTATTTAACTTAGAGGTTATATAAATGTAGAACATTTGTTATATGTGGATAATTATATTGAAATTATGGATCATTGATGTAATTTTATATGAAATAAGGCCACACATATAGTATACATTTTTTAGAAAAATATATAATATGAGGATGCATATGAGAACCTAAGGATGTGATGAGGAATATGTATACATAGTTTTCTATATCTATGTGCCAAATTTTTTACAGTCCAATTCATATAAGGATGTTGATTTTAACTCTTCAGTGGTTCATGATATATTTTACTTAATTAACTATAATTTCATTTCTATATTTCATTTCAAATGACATCGAGTGTAACCTAAACACAAAAAAACTTTGGAAATATAATTACAAGACTGATGTTACCAACCTCTTTTATTGGAGGTAAGGAAAATGTTTAACCACAATAAGAAAAATATTTATTAATATGTTTTATAAATTATATCTATTGTAAAAATTTTAGGATGTAAATACTCAAAAATTAGTGATGTTTTTTATGCTTTAATAGGTTGTTTTCCTTGAATTTTTTTTCATGATATGTGAGGATATTATAATAAATTTCATAAATTTTTATAAATTTAATAATATATATATATGAATTTTTTTTAAACCATTTTAATATGGTCTATTTTTATATCATTGATATTTTTCCAAAAGGATTTATTTTTAAATCTGTAGTTAAACATAACAATCTATGTAAAAATTATCATTTTGTTCCATTAAATAAATTAATTCAAAAGTACAAGTATATTAGGTATTTGAAATTAATGTGATATAAGATACAATTTTTTTTTAATTATTTAATAAATTTTATTATGAGGAGTATCTTACATGATTTTGATGTAACTTGCATTTTAATCTTAAAAACACATTTATTTTTTGAAAAATAGGTTTTAATTTCATTTTGATGATTTATTTTTTATTTGATTTATAAATATTTTTGGATTATAAATTGATAAAATGGATTTCGTATTCAGAATCCATTATTTCAATAATTTTTAAAATAACCCAATTATATATATATAGATTTATTATTAACCATGCTTAAATTTATCACCTCATTAAATTAAATATCATGTCATTAATGATATAAATAATGTGATTTGACATTAAAATTCATTCTAGAAATATATTTTTTCTAATTTAATGATATTAATTATATCCTAGTAATCATAATATCTAATATATTTATTGTATCTTAAATTCTAATATGATAATGACTGTTAGATTGTTTTACGTAATAAAAAGTTCAGAAGGGGACACTCTTGGTATGAAATCTCATAGATAGTCTCACATAGGTATAATAAAACTCATGATTTTATATTAAAATATATTTATATAATAATTAAAATATTATTATGATGTAAATTTATATTAAATTATTATTGGTTATATAACTACATAAAATCCTTTTACAACAATGACATAATGCATCTTGAACCAATGGCAAAATAAATTGAAATAAGTATAGTAATATAGAAGATACTTCTTTTTTGATGAATATCAGTTATAATATAATTTTGAATATAATAAAAAAATTACGGAAAAATTAATTATATTATTATTCCATCATTTAAATGATATCATTATAGTGAAATTAATGTAACAATATCAAATATGAAATTAATTATACTTTATGAAAAATAAATTACAAAATTATTTAAAAGTAAATGAAATAATTAAAGTGAAAAATTATGATCGTAAATGCTCTTAAATTACATCATAATGTACATTTATGAGAAAAATGATACCATGTTTATAAAATCATAACAAATAAATATTGGACATATACGTATTGAGTTTATGGTTAAAATATTATACCAACGGGGTAAACCGATAGATAAGGTTTGAAATGCCACATAAAACAATACAAATTTTAATTAATTATGTTACTTAAAATGTATACATTTTTAGCTAAAATATTATATCCATGTTGTTCCACATTGAAATAAAAATAAATTTCTTATATTTTATTTTTTTTATTCCATATGTATCCATTCATTCACTATAAAATAAACACCTATACAATTTTATATGCACCACATTGCGTGACTAATATATCCCAAAACCTTATAAATCCACACATAAAAATACATAAATAAGTTTTAGAGGGTATACTAATCCAAAACAACCCACCCTAGTCCCCTAAAGGGTATATCAAAAAGAGCTATCCTAAAGAAGAGTTAATTATCATCACCAAAACATTCATTTTTCTTGTTCATTTAGAACCATCAATTTTGTAGTAAACATTATAATATAATAACACGATTATAAAAACAAAAAAAATATTTTATTATATAATCTTCATAATATCATATACCCCACTCAACATCATATTTGAAATAGATCCATCACCAGTGTGTTAGGAGGACTACCATCTTGTGAACATATGTAATTTTTTCCATTATCCCTACACATTAAATATCATAATGATGTATCTAATTAATATATAAGATTAAAAATACATAATTATTGTTATATATGAATATTATATCTTTTATTTACATACACTTATTCACATTATAAATTGATAAAATGACTTGTGGTTATGTGTGTCCTACTATCTCCATGAAGATATCTGTTTTTTTACCTATTGTGCCAAAAAAATAAGTATATATTATATATATATATATAATACTTATATGTTTATTATAAATTTTGAATTTATAAAAATGTGATCATGATATAAGGACTATAACTGTCGAACCAAAAAAACATGAAAACCATTCAATTAATAGTTGAAACAACCATAATAATAAGAGACTGTTAATAAAAGAGTGTTATAATGTTATAAATGGATCATAAATGAAATTAAATATTTTTATATAGTTATGATATGTAATTATAATAAATATATATTTATTAAACATGTGTTCAAAATATCATAGGAGGATATTTGTACATGATGTTATAGATTTTTTCTCTATTTCCACTCCATTATGTCATATATAGTATTAACAACATTATTATATTTTATATGGTATATAAAATTCCTTATAATATATTTAAAATTAATATATATTTATTCATTATTATAAAATTTTCATTTCATGTTTTTAGGTGGTTACTCATTAAACGTAAACAATGTGGTTAGAATTTATTTTTTATTCACAATTTTATTGATTTATATTATTTTAATTTAATGAACCTTATTATATATCATTAATAATATCCAAAAAAAATTATAATCAAGATATTATGTTATTTTCAGTTTTTTATTCTAATTAATCTTCTATTTTTACATAATCGATCAAAAAATTAGATGATTTACAGATCTTATTTCTATTTCGATCAGGTATATTATTCGCATATGTTCAGATTTTTCAAAATTGTTATTCAATAGTCAATTTTATTTACTCCAACATATTATTAAAAACATTTATTGTTAACCCTGATCTTTTAAAATGTTTTAATTTTTTATTTAGACTGTTTTCTTAAATTTTTAGTTATTATTTTCAGTACAAAATTTTTAATTAAATTCCATTATTTAACATAAAAAACATTAATGAATTTATCAACAATAAACATGTTTTATGATATTCATATTTTTTTAATTTTTTTATTTCTTTAAAATAAATCTCTTAAATAAATAACTATTTTATTTTACTTTTCTATTTTCATTATTTCTTCAAGGATAATTATTTTATTTCAAAATATATTTTTATGATTTTATGGTCATGTTTTCCTCTAATTATTATTTAATTTTTTACATTCCTCTTAAATTATTACCTTCTTATAATAATTCATCATCCTAAATTAATTTTCAATTATAAACCCATATTATTTTTATGAGGTATTTTATTATTCCATAAACTATATAACATTTATACATACCATGTTTTACAATGAATTCCATTCGATTGACTTAAGAAATAAATATGTATATATATTATGTATTATATAATGAATTATAACATTGTTTAAAATGATTATTGTTTATACATTAAATTTATCAATATATGAATAATTAATATATTATCCAGTAATTGGTGAGGTCTTATTATAGATATTCAATCAATTAAATGATATGTGTTGTGAAATAATCCATTTGTCAAAACTTATTTAACAGATTTTTTTGTGTATATTTACACATAAATTAAAATATCAAGGAATAGGACCATGAAAGTAATGATATCATGATTTCCAAGATCATTATTTCCCACATTAAACATTTCCATTATTGAAAATATAGTTATTATTATCCACGATATTAATGCATTAATATTATAAATAAATACATTTCATTCTAAAGTTATTTTTAAAACGAAAAAAAATTAGTTATTTACCTTTCAGTTTTGATTATTCTTTATTTATTTAGGGAATATTCCATTCTACATAACTATTCAAAGTATTTGAGATAAGCCTCAATTTTTTTTCCCACAATAGTAAGATTTCTTTTATGAATAATATCATGGGGTGTTTAATATTTATTATTCTATATTTATTTATTCCGAGTGTAATTTGAGAAATTTTTATGTATTTAATTCTTCAATAATATAAAACGAATAGATCCTTCGTGACATGATCCTTTGAATAATATTCCAATTTAATAAACTATACAGTGACTCTAGGTTACTGAATTTTTTGTTGTTATAAACCAACCATGGATACACTAGATATGTTATAAATGATGGCATTAAACAAGGCCCACAAAGAATTCCTAATCCCCATGTGTAGGAAAATAGTATATTGATGTTCTGAAACACATCATGGGTATGGATTCACCCAAATAAACTATCCATTATCAATAGGGATCTGTTCATGCTAATATTATGAACCCACCATATGATTATTATAAATTCACTCATGTAATAAAAATTTTACAAAGATCGTCAATATTATAAAACAATAAAAAAGGAAAAATTTAAAAAAAATAGTACCAAATATATTTTATATAAACCTATATAAAATTGAATAGTAGGGGAAGCCTATGTGGTGATTCATGAGTAAGTATCAAGATAAAAACACAGAATTTAGTTGAAATATCATGACAAATTTCCATGTGTGATTGGGGGTAACTCACCCACCATGTATTTATAATATATCAAATATCAATTGTTACAAAAACTTTTACCTCTAACAGACACATTAATTTACCAAAACCAATGATTATAGGATGAAAAAAACTTATTAATTGTATATATATATTATAAATTTAACTATTCTATAAGAATACCACTATATGTTTCATAAGAAACATGTTTTTGATATTCCATGGTTCTTGCGTTGGAATTAACCACAAAACTAATAATCTTTTAACAATTAAATGACATGAAAAACATTACAATAATGATAATAGTTTAATATCAATGTATTATCATTGTAATAAAAAATTTCAAAAAAAACTAGTGATGAATCTCTATATTATGTTTGGTTAAAGAACCCTATGATCCTTATACATTCACAGATTTAAAAAAATCATTCATCTGTAGTGATGTTAAGATGATAATTAACTTGATATATTGGAATGGTGATACCCATTTAAGCGATTAAAACCATATAATTTTAATCATGATATTGTTAAATTATAATTTTAATAATTAATGGTTATGTATATCATATCAAAATCCACGTTATAATTTTATAATTTCACAAACCTTATACCTTGTTATTCGATGTAAATTTGTAATTTCAAATATTTAAAATTTTATAATATAAACTATGAAATTTAAAAAATTATATGTTATAAAAATTTATATGGAATTCTATAATTTAATAAAATATATTCCATTCAAATAGGATTTAATAATAATATTAAAAAGTAAAAATTCAATATAGCTATATTATTTATCCTTGCAAAAATAAACATTTTAGTAGTTTTTTTATCCACATTAAACATTATTTTATAATAAATGAGGAACCTATATATTATCTAACAAAAAATAGGGAATATATTGGTCAACAATATGGATCAAATTAAAGAATAATTTTAAAACATATAATTAAAATACATTATATAATGATTGGTTGTATGGTTATCTAGGAATCCATAGATTCATAGAAGAAGGAAAATCTAGAATAATATGAAATTACCATAAAGAGGATAAGGGAGACAACATACTTGGGATTACATGATGGAAAATACACTGAGTTGAAGTGGAGTTGAGGATAAATGATAGGATAAATTTCCATGACCATTACTCATTAAATGGGATTATCATGATATCATGAAAAAATTAATAAAATCCCAATTTTAAATATTTCATTTAAATAATTCATCAACATTTTAAATTAAATTACTGTATTTGGTCATAGAATTACATCTTCACTAATGAGATAAAACTCTATCTATGTTCCTAGGATGCTTTTTTTCCACAACCAAATAGGAATATCCCTTATATATTGAAACAACATTACAAAATAATCATTATACGCATACTCCTTGAATTTTTCAAAATGGTCGTCATTATGTAAAAGTGTACGTTATTATTAACATAATTTATCATTATATATATTTACCTAGAAATTCCCATAAGTAATATATATTAGTTGACAATTCAAGCTATCATGGACACATATCTAGTAATTATATCATTGTCTTACAACACAAACAATTCTAGGATCCAAAATTCATAATTTGTCATTTCTTATATGGAGAAATAACCTGATTAATGAGTGTAACTTTTAATCATACAATGTGGTACTTTACTATTATTTTACTCCATGATGAACTATCATGTTATGACTATACATGGTCATCGTATGATCTAATATAGTCGATCAATGTATAATGAAAAAAAAATAAAAAAAAAACTCTACAAAAATAATTTTTTTAGAAATATACTTATAAATTGATAAATAATATACATTATTGCCCAAAAAGGTAATCATGGGTATGAATATTACCCAAAATAATATGAAATTAGTCCCTCATAGAGTCATCCTCAAACTGATTCAGACAATTTTTTAGTCCATTTACTCCATAAAAATTCTTTTCATTCCCATGTCCCAAGAGAATCACAATAGTGTTTCCTTAACACATTGATGAGAATAATTTATTTTCCATGTCAAAAATTTCACTTTAATTCCATAATAAAAATTGATCCATAGTCATGAAACCGTCAATCTATATATCTATCACTTCATTGTTAAAAATTTGTAACAAAACATGATGGTGTTAATTTAAAAAGAGTTATTGGAAACAATATGAATTTATACCAATATCATATAAAAAACCCCTCGTAGAAAACCATTATTACCCTAGTAGTTATTTTAATGTATATAAATTTTTTTTATTTCTTTCACCAATTATTTCCAAGCCTTTGGTGAGCCCACGAAGGTGAAATGTTTTTTAAAATATAGTTATCGTCCAAATAAAACATGTAACGTTGATAAATATGAGTGTATGATTTATGAATTGCTTGAGCTATCAAAAATTAGTGTCATATAAGATCGATCTTTCCATTCATCTTATGTGTGATGCACAATACCACTAAATAATCCCCACCCACTTCAATATAAAATAAGGAGACCAATATGGTTACTATTTAATGATTTAGAATTATTATTCACGAAATTTTTTTAATAACAATGATATAAAAATCAATAAATGATAGTTTTATAACTCACATGCCTCTATATTCTATTACAAAATAATATTTCAGGTAATGCAAAAACTGTATTCATTTCTCCATCATCCTATATTATTAGGGATGATTAATTATGATCAGTATTACTTATTATCATGTAGAATAGTGATGTCCATTCTAGAATCTGGATGTGGATCAATATTGATTTTTAGAGATTATAGAATTAGTAATTAATTTCATTAATAAAATCTCAATCACAAATAGATTCATATGATTTTATACCTCAAGTATATATTTTACCATTTAAAAAGGTGATGATTTTATTCATAGGTTTATTTAATCCCAAAAAATTCTTTCATATAGGGTTTGATGATTATCCAAATTTGAAATCTCAGAATATCTAATCAAATTTACTTGGGGTAATATAATGAAGATTTAGAGAGAGATATATATATATATATATATAATCTATATATTGACCTATTTATAGGTATAAAATAATAATTTCAGATCATATATGTCATGACACATCCTCATCTTTTTGTACTACAGATTTTTTATGAAATTTCTCATGGTGCATCCTAGATGGAAAACCCATTGAGAGTGATAAAACTACATAAAAACTATATTCCACATGGCTTGATGAAACCAAAAATGACACATGACAATGATATTTCCATAAATAGAGAAAAAGCACTTTTTAATTTTCTCAACATTTTATTGAGAACATAAAACTCATCTACATTCCTTATGCTCAGTTTTATCTCATTGATTATGGTCAATAAGCGGAGTTCATCTCAGTCAATTTGGAAGAATACGATAATTATCTTATATAATGTCAAAATGCATCTTTTAAAATAGGATCATTATGATCCATTCCTTTATAGATTTGTCAAATGTATATAAATAAATCATTCTATTAATAAAATATATAATAACTTTTACTTTTCTTGATGTGTAGGAGAGATCAATCTTAAATTTCTAATTATATTTTCCAGTACCCACTACATATGAATAATATAATTTTTAGAAATGATATTTCTCAAAAAAAATTATCTGTGTACACTAAAAATATCTCCAATAAATGATAGTTCCACCCTCATTTTAGATCTTTCATAACTACTTATAGCTCTAGGTTATGAATTTATTAATTCATTCACTATGGTATTATTTGATGATTGATATATTCACCACATGATAGTACAATATATATTTTCGATCCAAAACAATTCCATATACATCTTATTATAAAACATACCCATAAATAACTTTATATAGTATCATGTAAATGGATAATATCAATAAATTCATTACCTCATCATAATATATTCTACATTTTGGGATATATATGTACATATCTCATTTACATTTATGATCGGTTGTAGGTAATGTAAAATTATATCTGTCCTTGATAATGAATAAGTGTTAGTTATCTGACGATGAGAAGTAAATATATCAATGTAATTTAATTTATCTTCCTAATATATAATATAATTCTCTAATTTATGATCAAATTTAGTTCCATAATTAAATACCTCATGTCCAATAGTCAAGTCATATGAGATAAAAAATCCTAATCTTAAAAAAATTTAAAAGATGAAGATTATTGAGATTCTCTAAAAAAACAAGTAGGTAATTTTCATTATCATATCCCACCCCCATTGGATTACCCTACCAAAACTATATGAATGGTGATTTTAACATACCCTCTCTTTGAACTGTATCATGTGGCCAGTACATGTTGTATATGAAGCCTTAGAAACACCTTCCCCACATTTATGAGTCTACTATCAAGAAGCGGGGTTAATTAATATATTGGGGATCCTATACCACTAGGTATATAGTGACACCAATGTGGAATAATAAAATAAATATAATATCAAATTAATTAATTATATAAGATAATATTAATAATTAATCTTGAATTTAATGGACATCTTAATAATACAAAAATGGTGAATAAGTTAATTAAATGTTGGGATGGATCTAAATGTGTAACTAAAAAATATATAAATAAAATAATCAGTTAAAATAATATAATCTCAAAATACCTTAGTCTTGAACCCCATTTCTAAACTATATCTGAAATCCATCACATTGAATATGCTACAAATTAGAAACAAGGTACCATACCCTTGTCCCGACCTACATCAATATATTCTTCTAGTTTTGAAAAAAGAATCCAAAATAGGGTATGATTAAAACATACTAGGTCGATGCCACTCTGTCTACACCAGTTCAGTTTGATAATAATTTCATGAACTAAAGTGATAAATTAGTGTATTAATTAATCAATTATTACAAAACATAAATCAGCATGATTTAGCACCATTTTAGATTGCATATGAGAATGTAGCAGAACCAAGAAAACCATAAAATAAATGGAATAATAAAACAAATTGGAATATCCCTATAAATATGCATTTTGGACTCTAGGAAGATCATTATATTTAAATATATAATTATATATTGTTCTAATAAATCCATTTAAATATTTCAGAATGTATCATTGGAACAATAACTTAATATATGCTTTTAAACATGTGTAACTAAGCCAAGCCCTCTATAAAACATTTCAATACTATAATAAATTCCCTATATAAATATTTTTTGTCATTTATCTTGGGTTCAGACCCACTATATCATGAAATCACCTATAGATATCATGTAATTATTCACACATACTAATCCATTAGTCAATTTATTATTAATAAAAGGTCCTAATCACCCCATGGGTCAGAAAAATCATGTCTAAAACATCACATAAATCTATTGGACCCAACTAACAATCCCTTTCAAGATTTACTATCATTCATTAGTCAATAAATTAGAGATCATTTTATGTCAATTCAATAGAAATATTTCATATCCTTTAATAATCACCCAATTATTGGATTATATTTCATACCCCTTCCTTTATCTATTGATTAAGAGACACTAATTATAGGAACTACCAAAAATAATAGAGGCTAATAAGAACATAAGTTGGATCCTCGATCACAATACAATTACACCAAAACCTAAAAAAAATAAAAATATTTACACATAAAAAATGTGGAGAAATAGAGAAGAGTGGAAAACCTATGAAAGAAACATCTGTGTGATCAGATGCACAAACGAGTTACCTTTAATGTAGGAAATGGATAAAAAATAAACTATAATAGCTTAGGATCAAGAGAGGAGAGTTGAAATGAAGGAACAGTATAAATCATCCATCCTTCCAACTACAAATATAATATCCAACAAATTCATTGTGTGTAACCATAATTCAAAATGTGAATTTCTTAATGAAGAGTTACAACAACTAAAACCCAACATGTGAGATTAATTGTAACCCTTATTGGACATTACATGTCATGTTATTGCTTACAAACACGTAATCATATAAAATTATAAACCTTGTTCATAGGTATTGTATGGTGAAATTTTGATGTCATTAAACCCATTTACATGACATGTGAATTCAAAAAAAAACAACTTTCTTCCAAACATTTGAAAATATCCATAAACAAATATAGTGACTTTAAAACACATATAATACCATAATAATACAATTTACCATTTTTATAACCACAAAATATATTTTTAAAATATAGATATCAATTAAAATCGAACCATTTTCTCTATAATGGTTTGTTGTCTCAAAACGAGAATCAACTGACATTGACTAAAGATAAAAAAAACCCACCAAACAATATTTAATGTAAATTTAATAGTGGAAGGTATATATAAAATGAAGGTATCTTATGACATCCTCACCAAATAACATCACATCTCTAATCTGATCAATGAAATAATTTAGGGTATTGGCATATAATTCAAGCCACTATGCTCACATATTACACTCCCTCTCATAGGTATCCTCTGGATCATACCCATATTTCAACTACACTTAAACCAAATTTTTGTGCTTATGCTAGATATACATATCACTATGATGCAAAATCTATATCAAATCATCATCAATGGATGCATTAGAAAAAATCTTGATGTCCTCAACATATACTAGATGAGAATGGTATATATAAAATATCTGAAACATAAATATTTTAAAAACAATGTGCAAGGAACTATAGAACCAAAGAGAGGATATTTGGTAGTCCACTAGACCGATCTTATCCACTATCTCAGTTTAATTTAAAAAACTAGGCGATTTCTTCACTTTTATATATATTGTTTTTCCCATCTAAGGAATCAATTCAAGGTGAACACCATGACCGACCACTAAGTCCAAAAAATGTATCTAATGGTCCATATATAATTTTTTCCTAATATGTTCTTTTAGACACTTCCTCTGGATTAGACTAAAATGATCTGACATTATCTATGATTTACAAGATCAAATAAGTACTGATTCGCTTTCCTCCAACCAGAAAGGAGGTAAGATATATGGAATACCAGACAAATACATAAATTATTCCATTTGTATTGATTCTTGTATTGTTTTTTTATATGCAATCTCTATGAGTCAAAAATACTACTTTATTGATCAAAAAATATATAAAAACATAGGATAGTAACATATCCTCTAGAACAGGAAGATTCCTCTCCAGTTGACCGTTAGTCTGTGGATGATAGGATATTCTCAAAAAAAACATGTGATCCAAAATCCTTATAAATACACCGTGAGAATCATGACATGAAATGAGGACCACTTTCTGAAATGATACTCTTTTGTACAACATGAAATTGAAATATCTAATGCCTAGAAATAAAATCTATATCATTAATTTTGGAAGTATGCATAATTGGAAAGATGAGGGATACCCTTATTTCCACCCCATGATCACCAATACTAGATCATTCATATAGGGTGTATTGGGTAATCTTATAACCAATTCCATAGTGAGATCAACACATTTCATCTTAGGAATTGGAATAGGGTGTATCATCTTAGCCACCCTATAATGAATGGAATTCAAAAACTCAAAGGTTAAAAATATATACATGATTATTGCATCCTACTAATTAATTCTTTACTAGTAGTAATTTTTATTGATATTATGGTAATCATTTTTAATCCAGTATGCACCACTCATCGTTAGTTATAAAACGCACTGATCATCTACAATAGGATGATCCTATGAAGCAATAATCAACCATATAAAATAAGTGATATTCTTTACCTAGTTATAATCATGATATTATCTCCCCAACATATAAATTTTCTCTCTGAACAAATCTCTCTAAATTAGATAACTTATATATCTTGATCTAGTTCGAATTCATGGTTAAAATTGATGTTGATGTAATATATACTAATCCTAGGGACATGCTAACATCTAGTTGAAAGTCTAAGAGGACTTATTTTAACCACCACACATTACAATACTCATTCATTCCACTTTATACTAATTTATTCTCAAATAATTGGCAGTGATGTATTATTTTCCATGTGTACAATCAAACACAATCTTGAATGACAATAGAAAATAGACCAAAGTCCTAGGCTAAAGGATTAGGTCCCTCTATGAAATTATGTATCTGAGGATCTTATCTTCCATGTATTGAAATAAATATCACATAAATGATATTTTATCTATAGTTTTATTGAATTTTCCACTGAAACTATACCCAAATCATGAGTAAGACAATTCTTCTTGAATGGTCTCATTTGTTAGAGACAAAACCAACCACTAGATACAATTATATAAAAATGTCATTAATTACAATTCCAAATGTGGAATAATACGTGGTATAGGATTTACCTAGAAAAGTTATATTGAGAATAGTTACTAGGATTAGCCTTCAATTTAGCTCAATTTGATTTCCACCACATGCATTTTAGGAAAAATATATTCACCCCATTCATTGTAATCCTTAACATCTATGCTATAATTTGGTAGAATTCCAAGATAAGTAGAAAGTATTAACCTAAAGTCTCAGATAGATTTTAATCTAGAAGTGTTTCTTAAGAGACTGTCAAGATATAATATATGAAAATTTCTATTGCTCCACTGAGATTCCTTCCATTGATATTATATATATCCTATAAGTATTTTTTTAATAAATTGATAAACTAAATGTTGTTAACATAGCATAAATATGATGCCATCTAAATTTAATCAAGATGATGTCATGATTTTTTTCATGATCATCTTATGGATGGGGTTTAATGAATAGTACCTTGATAAAAACTACAACATACTAATCTAGAAAATGATAAAAATTCTACAACCCCGTTTTCAACTCTATGATGTCCTTCAAGCATTACCTACTCCTGAAAGTAATTCGAGCTATGACAAGTGGTATCCCTACCAATTGGTGGTATCTATATCTCAAATTTAATTCAGGTTAATCTTGAAACATCCAAGTAGATACATTATAATATTAATAAGTGGAATGGGATACTAATTAATGACCTTGATAAAGTTTAGTATTTGATAATCCACACATAAGAAAAAATTACCATTACCCATACTGGAGAAAAGAACTAGAGAAACCCACCTAACATTACTTGGTTGAATGAAAAGATCATTTTAAGGGTCATCCAACTAAATATTCAACTACCAAATCATAGCAAGTTCTATCCTATTTGCCTTAATAAAAACAGTATATTCTAAAAAAACTAATCATATTGTTAACATGATATCCAATTCGGTTGGTAAGCCGTAGAAATAATAAGTATTATCATTGTGAAAATGGTATACCACAAGAGGAAAATAATCATTCTACATTCCTCCATCGTCATTAATTATAATTTCTATCTGATACATGATGGAATATAATTTTACCATATTGATCTTGAGTTTCCCACCTAAAGATTCCACTCACCCTAGTGAGAATAGATTCCTCAATATGGAGATAGAATGGTAAATTTACTTTATGAAATTCAATACAATCAATGTATATGACTAAACAATCCATCAAAATATTTATATTTAATACAATAATTTTTAAAATTAATAGTTACATCATGAAATAGTGATAACAAATATTTATAGAAAAAATATTATAAATATTGATATTATCTTACTACACTCCCAAGAATGTGTTTATGGTAAAAACACTATTCCTGATTTCTAAAACCAAGAACATCCCATTAAAAAAAGACTGGATAAAAAATAATTTGACTATCCTATAAAAAAATACTATAAAGATTGTATGATACAAGAATCGTACAATTGATGATAGACGTCATTACATCCACAATAGGTGGAGTGGACTTCATAGCATGCAACTTACCTGTTGTCCTTCCTTGGGATCTTTTATAAATCCAATGAGCTATAAACTCTTCCTGATAAAACCATTCCTGCACTAGGGTACCACATCTGCAATGCCAACTTGAACTTCCTATTGAACTCTATATGCATGTCAGTTGAGGGTCAATTGAGTCCTTCATGGAAATTTGTTTTAAGCCTTATCCCATAACACTTATTTCTTATGAGGAGTTCCTATATAAAAATCAGAATATGACCCAACCATCCATAATAATGGAACTCTAATGTGGGGTATGGAAATTGACTCAAAATGTATAAAAATGTTCCACATTGATTGAACTATAGTGCAACACAATCCTGAGATCGATACCCACTTCCCTAGCTATTGTTCCCATTGCTTAATTAGTGATAAAATTCATAGCATTGCTTCTTGACACTTGAAGAAGAATCCCCAATTTTCACTACTGATATAGTTTGGACGCAACTATAGCCTTCCTTAGATTATTTTCCATGATGAGTTACTAATTAATCTTGTCTAAAAATATCCAAACACAAAAAATGTTCACATGTGATCAAGTCCTTTGTGAATTCCATACTAAAAAACCTCACCCAGGATATATCATCAGTAAAAAATGAGGTTACAAAGCAATAATTGTTAGGAAAACATTAATTATAATCTATAAATGATATTCCCTCATATGTTAGCTTAATGAAATCACATTAATTTTCACATTACAACATAATATTATAGAAGTGTCTCAATAAAATAACATAATTTTCCTTCCATGATAACTCATCTCACTTTCTAGACTACTATAGAGTATCCCACAAATTCTTGGTATGTTCATAGGGAATATATGAAGCAATATTCAACCTTGATTCAATGGATATATAAATTTTCTTGATGATCTAATAGGATGAATCAATTTATAACATGAATGATTTGTGTCCTCCCTCACAACTGAAAAAATGACCTATACACGTGGTTCAAAACCGGGGGTATAGCTACCAAAACCGTGTGTATAGACTATACCCACAGTTTTGGGAACTGTGGGATGGAACGACGTCTGTAAAGGGGTCTCAACCTATACCCATGGTTTTCGAGAACCATGGGAATAAGGGAGTCAAAGTGTGAACCACGGCTGTTCTGGCATGGGACACAATAGACCCCACGATTTAAAAATTGTGAGGTATTAAAATTCAAAATATTCGCAGCAGTTGGGATTCGAACCCGCATTTCCGCTGTGCATCACAGATGCACATCACCAAGGGACCAACCGAGTAGTGAATTATTTTTGTTATATAATCATAAATCAATGTATAAATATTCATTTTATCCATGTGGGTTACTAAAAAATATGAAAACGCGGGAAAGGGGTTTTGAACCCGCGTCTCACGCTGGGACTCATGGTCGTGCACCAACAACTGACCAACCAGGTTATGATTTTTAATTGTTATATATATATACGTATACCAATATATATTAATATAATCCACATCAGTTACTTAATTTCAGAAACTGCAGACTGTGGGATTCAAACCGCGTGTCATGTCTGCGGCTCCACTAGTGACCAAACGAGCTACAGAAATTCTGGGTATATAAATTTAAATTTATATAAATATATTAAAATAAACCATGAAAAAATATCTTCCCACTAAATGTTTTTCATGTCTGGCCTAATTTTCATTCCCCGCCATAATTTATACCCACGTTTTTGGAGAACCGTGGGTATAGGTCATCAAAAAACCCCAATACCAATGGTTATCCAAACCCGTGGGTATAGGTCTTCGAAAAATACCCTATACCCACAGATCTCCAAAACTGTGGGTATAGGTTCATGTCTTATCCTTATACCCACGGTTTTTTGCAAAAACGTGGGTATAGATCTATTTTCTAGTAGTGCCTCCCCAAAGAATGTAGGAGGATGCTGCAACTAAAACTCTATCTTGAGGTCAAACATCGATGAAATGGTATGAACACTCTACCTTGCAATGGATCGTTTGACCCTATGAAATATTTCATGATTTTTAACATTAATCATATAATAAGGTGAAATAGAAACCTCATATTCATATATATTAGGAGCATGCTAATGCCCACTATCCTAACACTCTTCTTGAAGAGGATAAGGATTAATTTTTTCTCTATGATAAAAATAGTCCTTATAAAACTGCCTACAAAAAAATTATAAATCTATGTTTTTGACAATAATGGGTGCCCAATTCACATGTTTCTATAAAGATTCATTTCTAGTTTTTTTATAACAACATAATTGTTCTTGAATTTTATTAATAAAATATATAAGGATCATATTTTATACTTTATATAGGAAACGTTATAGAACATGTAATAAATATTCCAAATTCCGAAACAATACATGTTAAGATATGTTCTAATTTTCCCAAAATGATATATGCCTAAAAATAACATTAGATATTGGTCCACGAGTATAAGTCCCTTGAAAAACATCATCATGAAATAATATTGTCACACAACATGTGGACCACCCATAATGAGATAACATCAATCCATAATTGGTGAAAAATATAATAAACAATCTAATCCCTGTGAAATATGAATATTCCCTCTATATGATTTATATAGTAATATATATAAGCTCATTTCCAAGTATTTACACATCCTAGTTTTATTTGTACCATACCAAAATTGTCAGGTAAGAAAAATAAAAAATCACATACCCTCTAAAACAAAATTGTAACTTCTCCCATTCTCAGACTATCTCATGTTTCCAAAATTGGTTGGTTATGAGATCTCAAGCACACCACCCAGTATGTCAATGGCTACAGACTAGAAACATATGTGGGGTGAATATATTGAAAAAACTATACCACCAACTATAGAGTCACAACACAATGTAAAAATAAAATAATAATAATATAAATTTTTGGAAGAAATAAAAAAGAATATATTATATAACTAAAAAGTATTTGAGAAAATAACTAACTAATAATTAAGAATAATGGAATTCCATGATGATATTTATCTAAATATGAAACTAAAATAAATAAAATTATAGGAGTAAATTGACACAATATATCCTCAAAAAACCCAGTCATAAAAACATTATTGAATCAATCTTTAGACTCTAGCCCATCCAGTATAAAATAAATTAGAAACAATGTCACCTACGCTTTTCCAACCCTGCATGAATTTAATTTTCATAGTTATAATGTAGGGGAAAAAATATTCTTTGAGTAAAAAAAGTGGTTCGACACCACAATGTCTAAAAAACCTAGATAGAAAATAAGTGTACCCAATGAAGAGACAAATATCTGTATCAAGTATTAAATTAATAAAATATATAAATAACCAAGAGTTTCCACCATCTTAGAATATTTCATTGTGTGTAGAAGAACAATTAAAACTATGAAAATCAATCATTTAATAATAATTAAACAAGGGAGATCCCTCTTTAATATAATTTCATACTTTGGAACACACATGTATATATGAATTTCACTGTCAACTAGAATACCCCAACTATATAGTAATTTCAATATATACCACTATGTCAATCCATGTATATAATCATTTAAGAATGTATCACTAGATAATGACCTCCATCTAAGTATTTCATCTACTTTGAAAATCCTTAAATATAATAATTTTAGACCAGAAAGATGCAGGCCCAGGCCGAATGCCTGGTCCCATGAGAATCTATTAATGAAAAATCAGTACAAAGTTCAAAGAAAATGAAATGATATGAAAACACCCCCAACAATAGTGCCAGTCAAAATGTGTCATTTCAGCATCACTGAATATATTCATATATGAATTAAATTCAACGTGAACTCAAAAATACATAATAGTAATGATATCTCCTTATCACATCATGATACTCAATTGTTAATCATGAAAAGTACATTTTTTTTCTAACAATGTTAATTTCAATTATATATCATATTAACAAAAACCATATCAATGAACCATAAATTTTAAAAAATTTATTCTATATAATTAAATATCTTATAAATCTCATGTCATTCTAAACACACTATTATATAGTGGAAAATTTATTATTAGCCAAAGGGTTCACTCACCCCAAGGTCCCCCACATACTAGGTTGCAACATAAATTTAATCCAAGGGACTAGAAAAATATTCCAATTTACTATTTACTATAATTAATAAATAAATTTATTAGAGTGCACATTATCTCAGTTCAATCACAATATTGTATACTAATCATCATTCGAAAAACCAAAAGGATATGTTTTAGACACACTACCATTATACAATGATTTTGGAATTCTTTCAAATGGACTATCCATAAAGAACAATCGTAAAGAAGATCATAATAAATAACATAGGTAAAAAATGAAAAAAAACCCAAACAACAACATCCATAATATTTTCTTAGAATTAATAGTGAGTAATGGATAAGAGAGGAACACTTTAGAATAATAACAAATCAAGTATCAGATGACCAAAATGGGTGTCCAACAAAGTGGAAAGGGATCCAAGATCTCCTAGATCACCACAGAGTTGGGAGAGGTGGGGTCAAATGTTGTAATATGATACATCATATGTGATTCCAACATAAAACCAATAGATCACAGTCCTAAATTTATAAAAAAGGTAAAAACAATAAAGATATATTTTCCAACGTAACAACATGTGAATACCTTCATCATGTATTCTTTTAATACAAGTTAACAACCTGAATTACAATAAAACCTTATTGATTACATTCATGCTCCCATATTTCTTATAGAATACCATATATACTATTTATATCCAAAATGTATTAAACTCCAACAATGATGGAATATACAAATCATTAATCTATTTTAATGTAGTTAAGAATATCTAATATAATTTATCCTAATGAATCATATATTATTACAAAATCAATACCTCAGTATCAAAACGATATTATGGTTTATCTATATCTCAACCATATATTTTACAAAAACAATAACAATTCACTGAGTCATTTTCATGGTTCCACACAATCTTATGTCCTTAATGAAATAGTACTGCAGTACAATCCTAATGTACTATATAATTCTTCTAACACATATATCATTAATAAAATAATAAAATGAAACATTACTTTAATAACAACATATGTTCTATAATCGTTCGTCTTCTTCTTCGGTAGTATCATAACTTGATTATGATCATATAGATGCTTTTCAGGTATACTCTGATGATTTGGACATTGATTTGAGTAGTGTCCCAACTCCTTGCAGATGAAATATTTTACATGTGAATCCTTTTTCTTACACTTTAAATCATGTACTTAGTTTTCTTTTTCTCTACACTAATAAAAAACTCCAATCCCCTTCCAGCAACTACCAATGTGATTCTTTCCACAATTATCACATATATAAAAATCATTCTTTCCCCTCTTCCCTTTATCAATATTTATCTCTTCCATCCATTTCTTTTCATACTTCTCTTCAAATACATAGGACTCAAAGAATTATTTAATTACCTTATTAACACATTATACATTTTCTACATATGATGTGAATACATGGGAGACTATTTACCCTCTGAATATTGGCTAAATATCATGAAAGATATGATCCTTCTTAATATTTCGATCATGCATTTTTCAATAATTATCATTCTTTCAACTAGGCACCATTTCTAAACAAAGGCATACACTATGTTAGTTTATGAATCACAATGCATAATTCCAAACTTGTAAAATACCAAACGTAAATTGAAAATATTATGCATATCATCTATTATCATAAAATGTTTTCTTTGAGGAAGTAATTACTCCTAAATCCTTTATAATGTCTTATAATGAAACTGTGAATTATTTTAAGCATATCCCCCAGGAGTGTCATTACCAAGAGTGTAGCAAAGCCCATTTTGGTGTACCAGGATCCACTAGGTTGTAAAGACAGTTAAATTTCAAGGAAATGTTTTTCTTAAATACTTGGGAATTTTACAAGTATGTTGCTTCTGAAGGGACATGATTCTGAGGCCCGGTGTGCATGGAATCAATTTCCGATGTTTAGCTTGGGTACATTCTGTAAACGAAAGAGCGGGTTTTTCTATCTTTTGAACCGGTTCTTGGAATTTAAATCTGGGGGCAATGATAAACTCGCAAAACCGGTAATCGCTTAAGGGGATGTTTACCGTAGTTTCATTTACTTGGAAGGAGGAGTTATTTATTGGGGTTTTAATTTAGAAATAAATAAAATTGTTTGCACAATTTTATTTTATATCTATGGAGGTTAACTCCTCCAATGGGAAGTTGTTGGTGGGGCCCACACCCACCCAACTTTCCATGTCTGGATATACGAGAGTTGGGGCCCACACGAGGCCCAAATTTTCAACCTCCCCTAAACTCCTTAACCCCCCTTATTCAATTTGTTAACACCTCTTAAATATGAGACCACTCACCACCTCCTATATCCCTCTTTAACTCTTGAAAACACATTAATTTTATGAATTCAACCACATCATTTAATGAATAATGTGGTTTTAATTGGAATTTTAATTTTCATGTGATATTAAAATAATAGGAGAATCCAATTATTTTACATTGGGAGGGTTTTCATTGGGCTAAGGAAGATTGGGAGAGAACTCTTGTGAAGAAGAAGTGAACTCCTCTCTCAACGAAGAAAAATGCCTCCTCAAAGAAGAACATTGGTTCCATGAAGAACGTTGACACGCCATCCATTCTCTTCTCCTCGACAAGTGAGGAGACGTTGTTTCCTCCTCGGATACACTTCGATGTAGCCTACGAATCCTTTCCTCGCGACGTCATCTTCCGCGACGCCCGATGTGCGACATCAATTATCAAGTTAGGGGAGTGTTTTGATTGGATAAACATTGAATTTTCATTCCTTAATATTTGTTCTCTTTAACCTCCTTCTACCAAACTAATGTTGAGAGACCGGGCCAAAATAACACGGTCTGAATCCTCCTCCATTATTGTTATTGTTGGTGGTTCTTTATGTTCTTCATAGATGATGAACAACGGATCATTACGGGTTCGTTCAGTGATACAAAAATCCCAAAATTGAAGACTCAACATCAAGACAACCTTGCGGAGGTGTGACGACAACATCAGGCAATGGTTCATACTAGAATGGGATGGACCGTTCCTCGGCTGTTCTTCAAGAGAGAATTCAAAACGTGGTTTCTAAGCCGATCGAAAGCCCGAAAACACCGGAATAGAAATTGGGACAATGGGACGACCTATAGTCTGATGTTTCATGAAGAAAAAACCATTGGAATGAAGAACCATCACCAAGGGAGGCGCGCTGGCCAAAGGCGTCATTTCTGGAAAATTCCAGACTACAAGGCATGTACTCCAAGGGAACACGCTATGTAGTGCGGCATTCTGCAGCTATGGTTTCTGACGTCATATGGCTAGCACACGACTTGTGACCGCTGTCACACGGCGTGTACTTGACACACAATAAGGAGGTGGTGGCTACGCAAGACTCGACGTGTAATTTATCAAATACAAGGACATTGAGAAAAGTACACGGCCAAGAGGCACGTCGTGTACTCTCTACGCATAATGGAAGAAATAGCTTCGAGAGAATCGGTGTGTAACCCGGGGATACATAGACACGGTGTGGAGTACACAAGCATGTACACTATCACACGGTCAGACATGGACAGTGGTACCACTAACCCATGTACCAATTACATGGGTTGGAGAACATGGGTCGAGGCCGTGTACGGGCACATGGCCAGCGTACATGGATCCGACCCCAGATGTTTGGACACGGCATGTAACCACACCAAACGCCATGTACTTACATTTTATATGAATGGCCCTTTTACATGTTCCATGGTACACGGGCATCACCCTAGCTTGGAAGACACAGCGTGTAACTATACCAACACACCGTGTACTTTTTGGAAAAATGGATTGGTCTTCTTGTCATTAGTACCTTGGACACGTTTTGTTTGGTTTATCCCCCTATGATGAGGTGTACCTGTGGGATACATCAACTCTGTACTTCGTGACATTTGATGTATCGACCCCCTTTACTCGAGGAGATGACCCTCCCAGAATCGAGTACGTTGTGTGCTGGAACACTAGAACTGGCTTCGACTGTGACGACTACCACGAAGGGATCCTCCGTGGGATCAACAACGAAGAAGACTATACTTGGATCCTACATGGGTTTGACATCGTTGGAGACTGTACATGGATCCTCTGTGGGTTCGGCAGCAATGGAGAATATACTTGGATCTTATGCGGGTTTGGCAGTGATGGTTACTGTACATAGATCCTACGTGGGATTGTCAGCGATGACTTCTGTACTTGGATCCTACATGGGTTCGGAAGAGAAGATGATACGGAGGCTACATCTAATCATCTCCACCCCTCTTCATGAGTATTATACCTTTTTGAGCTGAGTCTTAACATTCAATATTTATTGTTGATGTGATTGACTATCTTTCTTGTGTGGACTGGGTTGTTCTTGGGCTCGAGAGTTAGAGCCGAACTGAGATTGATAACTTAGGTATATGTATGGTCATATACCTTAGTAGGGTGGGTTCTTTATTCATGATTGTAACAATCCATTGTGGTTTATCCTTTTTGGATTCTGAGAGACCTACGGGGGTCTCTGGGTCCCTACTGAGTATCGTATACTCACCCTTGCATGGACTATGCCCGCATTACGTTGTGTTGGATGTAGAAGACGGATAGTAGTGATCGAGGTGGAGACTTGTGGAGCTGGACGGTACCCAGGGGTGGACCACTAGACTAGACATACACTAAGCGGACGGCCGGACCTAAGGAGCCGAGGAGACCATTTGTACCCACCATTCAGGTGGGATATCCGGAGGACGACTTAGTGGTTTCCTCTTTTCTTACTGCTATTGTACATTCTTTTCAGTTGTATTTTACTTTCAGTTGGGTTTGTATACTGACCCATTTACTTTTCAGCACTAACTTTTGTACTCACTTTTTCTTAGTTCTTACTTGTCTTGCATACTCTGTTGTGTTTTTTACTTTTATAATGGTAATTTATTCCCTTTTTATTGGGATTTACATCTTTGGTGCTAGTCTCCAACCCCTGGCCTATGGATGGTGGGCTTGGGGCAGTCACGGCACGGGCCCTGAGGACGGGTCGTGACAAATTGGTATCAGAGGAAGATTCTGACATAGAACTCTGGACTCTAATAATTTATTCTCTGTGATGAAATAGTTTTATGAGTATTGAGTTTGGTTATCAATCCAGGGAGTCCAGTGATGGTGCGGAGGCCAACGTATCCCAACACTAGGACCCCAACATTTGATTTCTGACTCAGCGCTTGAAAACACTGATTTCATGTGTGTTTCAATGTTTTCTTTGTGATTACTTCATGTCACTTCATCAGGTATACTATTTGACCCTGGCGCACCTGTTTCTTTTTAGGATGGCCCCACGTAGGCAGCTAGCTATGGATCCGAGCGATGTGTGAGATGACAGCCCACCGAGCGATGAGGCATCGGTATTGGGCCCCATTACAGCGAAGACCACATCGGTACCACTAACCACTGAGCCACCGATGCCACCAGCCCCAGCAGCAGCGAGTACACACCACCTGACTGCATTTCATGAGTTTCAGAGACAATGGTCGCCCAGGTTCCACAGAGAGACGGACCCATAGGTAGTCGAGGATTGGATGGAGGCTATCTTCAGAGTCATCAGATTGGGAGGTACACCATCAGAACTTATGGTGATCCTTGCCACGAGTCTCCAACACGCAGTAGAGAGTTGAGGGACCTCTCAGGCAATGGCATAGGTTCGACCATGGCCGTCCACTAAGAGCAAGAGGATGAGGTAGAGGAGCTGGCCGTGTAGTAGGTGGTAGAAGAACCCTTGAGGCTCTACCACCACCACCACCAGGAGGACTACCCCGACCAAATGGATCTAGCAGACAAGGGCATGCTCATCTCCAGGCAGTCAAGGCCTATGACCACGACACACCTGAGATGATTCGAGGTACTATCTGTGTCTACTCCGCCCTTGTTGTAGTTCTTATAGACACATGAGCAAGTCATTATTTTATTGTCACTTCCCTTGTTTGGATCTCGGATATTCTGATGGAGCCGTTGGATCGATCCTTACTTCTAGAGACTACTACAAGAGCAGAATCGATGATTATGCACTGGTTCTAGTATTGCGACCTTACTCTATGAGGTGAGATCTTTGGTTGGGATCTTCTTGTAGCGGCGTTGAGGCCTTATGATTTCATCTTAGGAATGGACTGGTTATCTACAGTCCACGCTCAGATCGACTGCATTAGGAATGACGTGTGGTGTATCCGCACGGATGGGACTAGGATTACCTTCATCAGTGAGAAGGAAGCCTTTGCAGCATGGGATGGACTTACACATAGGAGGAGGCAACCGATCACATATCAGTTGGATAGTCTCATCCTCCGAGCTGTTGATGTGCGGAGTCTGAGTTTTCCTGTTGTGGTGGATCAGTACTTAGACATTTTTCCTGACGACATTCTAGGACTACCTCCTCGTAGTGAGGTAGGCTTCTATATTGACATGTTCCCTAGGAATGCACTGATATCTACTCCAGCATATCGGACGGCACCCACCGAGATTCGTGATCTGTGGGTACAGGTGGAAGACATGTAGGGAAAATGATTTATCTTACCTAGGTTTCACCATTGGTTTCTCTAATTTTGTTCACCAAGAAGTCGAATGGGATCTTTCACTGTGTGTCGACTACCGTCAGCTGAATTAGGTGACTGTAAAAAACAAGTACCCACTCTCGAGGATTGACTACCTCTTCGATCAACTCAAGGGAGCACGATGGTTCTCGAAGATACACCTCGGGTCAGGCTATCACCAGCTGAGAGTTTGAGATGACGATGTGCAGAAGACAACCTTCAGTTGTCGGTATGGCCACAATGAGTTCTTGGTTATTCCCTTCGGAGTAACCAACACTCATGTAGTGTTCATGAGTCTCACGAACATGATATTCTACCCTTACCTCGATCTGTTTGAGGTAGTCTTCATTGACGACATACGGATTTACTCGACTACTGAGGAGGAGCATGCCTACCACTTGAGGGTTCTACTTGACACACTCTGAGAGAACCATCTTTATAGTAAGCTCTCGAAGTGCTAGTTTTGGATTCAAGAGGTTCATTTCTTGGGACACGTTATCTCAGAGGCGGGAGTTGGGGTGTATCCTGCAATGATTGAGGTAGTACATTCTTAGGAGCCACCCAGGAGCATGACGGAGGTGCGGAGTTTCCTAGGTCTGGTTGGGTACTATCAGAGAATTTTTCCAGACATATCAAGAGTTGTAGCACCATTTTCAGCTTTGACGAAGAAGGGGAAACCCATTATGTGGTCAGATAGATGCCAGTAGAGCTTCCATGAGCTGAGACATAGATTGATTAGTGTACCCATCTTAAGGCTACTGGAAGAGGGTGTTGGGTACGTGGTTTACTGCGACACGTCAGGTACCGGACTCGGGTGTGTCCTGATTTAGGAGTGAGCGGTGATCACTTACGGTTCACAACATTTGTGGAAGCACGAACAGAACTATGTTACCCATGACCTGGAGTTAGGACCAGTGGTCTTCACCTTGAATATGTGGCGGCACTATCTGATGGGCAGTGATTTACAGTCTACTCTGATCACCATAGACTCAGGTACATTTTCTCATAGAAGGACCTGAACCTGAGACAGTGGCGATGGCTCAAATTCCTCCTGGACTATGAATTTGTGATATTATATACTCCTGTGAAGGGAAACATAGTAGCTAATGCTCTCAGCAGAAGAACATGCATTCAGATACATGGAGAGGAAATGGAGATGTTAGACACTTTGCATATATCCTTCCTGGATAGATACGGGGAAGCCTTTCTACAGTCCCTCACTGTCACTCCTCCACTAATATATTAGGTCAGAGAGGCATAATGTGGGGACATTGGCTGTGAGACATGATGTGCTTATATTTCCATAGGGCAGGCACCTGATGGATTTTCCGAAGGAGGAGAGCATGTCATCCTCTTCAGGTAACGTACCATGGTACCAGTTGCACTACAGGAGGAAGTTCTGAGGTAGTTTCACAATTCCCCTCTAGAGGTACATCCTGGAGTGGAGAAGATGTATTAGGACCTCAGACGACAGCACTGGTGGACGGGTATGAAGAAGGCTGTAGTAGAGTTCAATTCATAATGCCTCACCTGACATTAGGTGAAGGCGGAGCATCAGGTACTGGAAGGATTGGTATTACCCATAGAGGTTCCGGAGTTGAAGTGGGACGGGATTTCCATGGATTTATTGACGGGGCTTCCACTTACATCTAGGGGACACGAATTTATCTGGGTGATCATCGAACAAATCACCAAATTATCCCATCTCCTTCCAATCAAAGATTAGGGCTCAGTAGAGAGCTTTGGACGCCTCTATGTTTAGGATATCGTACGGCTTCATGGTTTTCCATCGTCTATCATCTCCGATCGAGACACACTCTTTACTTCCTGGATATGGAAGATTTTGTAGGAGGCATTTGAGATGAAGTTACGCCTGAGCACCACCTTTCATCCTTAAACGGATGGCCATACAGAGAGGACCATTCAGACTCTCAAGGACATGCTCTGTGCATGTGTCCGTGACTTTGGTCATAACTGGGAGGACCACCTGCCCTTATTGAAGTTTGCGTAACACAATAGATACCACTCCACCATCGGGATGGCAGCATTCAAGGCACTGTACAGCCGTCCATACAGATCACCTCTATGCTGGACTAACCCTGGGGAGTCAGCACTTGTAGGACCAAAGATGGTTCAAGCTATGATAGAGAAGGTGCAGATCATCCAGGAGCGGATGAAGTCTACACAGAGTAGACAGAAGTCCTATGAAGATATGATATAGAGACCAATGGAGTTGAGGATGGTTACCACGTTTTATTATGGGTCTCACATCAATGTGGATTATAGAGATTTGTCTAGGGCATCACGTTATCTCTTCACTTTATCGGGCCATTCCAGGTCCTCATCAGGGTAGGTGAGGTGGCTTATCGCCTGGCCCTTCCACCTCAGTTGCACCGGGTGCATGATGTCTTCCACATATCTTAGCTGAGGAGAAAAGTACATGACCCGAATCACATCATTGATCATGGTGAGATGGTAATTGATGAAGGGGAGACATTTTTGGAGGTCCCGGTTGAGATCAAGGATCGACAATAGTGGGTCCTACATGCACGGTCGATTCTTCTTGTGCGCTTTTGCTGGAAGAACGGGAACCTCCAGGAAAGCACATGGTATCGATAGGCTCAGATACGTGCACAATACCTTCATTTGTTTCCCTAGATTATAATTTATCATTATGGGGATGTAAAGCCCTAAGGTGGTAGTAATGTAGATACCCATAAATTTCAAGGAAATTTTTTCCCTAAATAATTGGGAATTTTACGAGTCTATGGCTTTTAACGGCACTTTATTCCGAGGCCCAGTGTGCCCGGAATCAATTTCTAATTATTGGCTTGGGTACGTTCAGTAAACAAACGAGCGGGTTTTTTAAACTTTTGAACTGTGGCTCAGAATTTAAATCTAAGGGCACTGATGATCTCACAAAGCTGGTAATCACTTAAGGGGACCTTTACTATAGTCGCGTTTACTCAGGAGGATATGTTATTTATTGGGGTTTAATTAAGAATTAAATAAAATTTTTTGTACAATTTAATTTTATATCTAAGAAGGTTAAATCCTCCCATGGGAAGTTATTGGTGGGGCCCACCCCCACCAACATCCCATGTGTGGATATATGATAGGTGGGGCCCACACGACCCCCAACCTTTCACCTTACCCTAAAATCCTTTACCCCCCTTATTCAATTTGTGAACTCCTCTTAAATGTGAGACATCTCACCTCCTCCTCTTTCCCTCATTAACTCTTGCCAACACATTAATTTAATGAATTAAACCACATCATTTAATTAATGATGTGGTTTGAATTTTAATTTTAAATGGCATGTGAAAATAATATAATTGGAGAAGCCTATTATTTTATATTGAGTGAGATTTCGTTGTTCTAAGGATGATTGGGAGAGAACTCTTGTGAAGAAGAAGAGAACTCCTCTCTCGATGAAGAACAGTGTCTCTTCAACAAAGAAAACCAGTTCCACTAAGAACGATGACATGTCATCCATTATCTTCACCGCGAGAAGTGAGGAGACATTGCTTCCTCCTCGGACGCACTCCGACGTCACCTACGAATCATTTCCTCACGACGCAGTCATTCGCGACTCCCGACGTGCGACATCAATTATCAAGGTTGGGGTCTTTTTTTATTGGATCAACATTGAGTATTCTTTTCTTCTTGTTTGTTCTCTTTAACCGCCTGTTACCAAACTAATGCGGAGAGACTGGGCCAAAATAACATAGTTCGAATCCTCCTCTATTATTGTGATTGTTGGTGGTTCTTCGAGTTCTTCATGGGTGATGAACAACGGATCATTACAGGTTTGTTATTTGATACAAAAATCCAAAAATTTAAGTCGCAACAACACGGAATCCTAGTGGAGGTTCGATGAAGTTAGCGGGTAACGGTTCTGACCGAAACGGGATAGACTGTTCCTCGACTGTTCTTAAAGCGAGAATTCAAAACGTGTTTTCGGAGCCGATCAGAAGCCCGAAAACACCAGAGTCAACTTCGGGACAATGGGACGACATAGAGTCTGATGTTTCGTGACAAATTTATCATCGTAATGAAGAACCAACATCATGGGAGGCGTGCTGTCCAGAGACATCTATTCTGGGAAATTACAGAGTACACGTCGTGTAGTGTGGTCATTCGGCGGCTAGGGTTTCGGACATCATATGGATAACACACGGCATGTGGCCTCTGTCACATGGTGTGTACCTGCCACGTAGCAAGGAGGTGGTGGCTACATGAGACTCGACATGTAATTTGGGAAATACACAGACACTGACATAAGTACACGGCCAAGAGGCACGACGTGTACTCTCTATGTAGAATGGAAGAAACAGCTTCATGAGACTCGGCGTGTAACCCGGGGATACAAGGACATGGTTTGGAGTACACGGGCATGTACACTATCACATGGTCAGACATGGCCAGTGGTACCACCAACCCGTGTACCAATTACATGGGTTAGAGAACACGTGTCGAGGCCGTGTACGGGCACATAGCCAGCGTACAGGGAGCCGACCCTAGATGTTTGGACACAGCGTGTAACCACACCACACTCCATGTACATACATTTTATATGAACGGGCCTTCGACACGGGTAGTGGTACATGGGCAGCACCCTAGGTATAAAGACACGACGTGTAACCAAACCAACACGCCATGTACTTTTTGGAAAAATGGATTGGTCATATTGTCCTCAGTACCTTAGACACGTTTTGTTTGGTTTAGCCCGCTATGACAAGGAAGACCTTCAGGATACATCAACTCTGGATTTTGTGATAGTTGATGTATCAACCCCCTTTAATAGAGGAGGGGACCCTCCCGGAATCGAGTATGTTGTGTGTGAGAAACCTAGAGCTGGCTGCGACTGCGATGACTACCATGCTGGGATCCTCCGTGGGTTAGATGAAAAAGATGATTGTACATAGATCCTACATGGGTTCGGCAGCGATGGAAACTGTACATGGATCCTCCATGGGTTCGGCAGTGATGGAGACTGTACTTGGATCCTACTTGGGTTCGACAGCGATGGTTATTGTACTTGGATCCTACTTGGGTTTGGCAGTGATGACATCTGTACATGGATCCTACATGGGTTCGGTAGAGAAGATGATACAGAGGATACATCTAATCTTATACACCCCTATTCGTGATTAGTATACCTATGTTATATGAGTCTTGATATTCAATCTTTATCATTGATGTGATTGACTATCATTCCTGTGTGGACTGGGTTGTGCTTGGGCTCGAGAGTTGGAGTAGAACTGAAATTGAAAACTTAGGTATATGAATGGGGATATACCTACGTATGGTTGGTTGTTTCTTAGTGATTGTAACATTCCTTTTTTTGTTTATTTTTTTTGGATTCTACGAGTCCTTAGAGGATCTCTGAGTTCCTACTGAGTATCTTATACTCACCCCTCCATGGGCTATGCCCACACTACATTGTGTTGGAAGCAAACGACGGATAACACTGATTGAGGTGGAGGCTTGTAGAGATGGATGGTACTCGGGGGTGGACCACTAGACGGGACGTACATTGAGTGGATGGCTAGACTTGAGGATCTGAGGGGACAATTTTTATCCACCCTTCTGGTGGGATATCCGCATGACGCCTCAATGGTTTCTACTTTTCTTATTGCTGTTGTACTTTCTTTTCAGTTGTATTGTACTTTCAGTTCGGTTTGTATACTGCCCATTTACTTTTGAGCACTTACTTTTGTACTCAGTTTTACTATGTGCATACTTATCTTGCATACTATATTGTGTTTGTTACTTTTATAAAGGCAATGCCTTACTTTTTAATCATGATTTAAGCCTTTGGTGATAGTCTCCAACCCCTGGCCTATGGAAGGCATGCCTGGGGTAGTCATGGCACGGGCCCCGAGGATGGGTCGTGACATAGGTGAAGACTGAAACTCCTTGTCAGAGTTTTCACTCTAAGGTACATCTGTTTCAAAGCCTCTTTTTCCATCTCTTATCCATATAGGAATGTATTGCTTTAAAAATACACAAAATCTCTACATTAACAAAATTCTAGGAAATTCTTCTATATTAATCCACAAAATCTATCTTAGGTTAATGTTCACTAATCAAATTTTATCTAAATATTTTTCCAAGGTTGTTTCTAAACATCCTCTAATACCAATTATAACTCCCCAACCCATGTTACCAAGATAAAGTGAATTATTTTAATACATAGGCAAGATTACAATGAATCAAATCCCAATGGACCAATCAATTTATTCATCTAGGAAAATAGATTACATAAATTAACTTTACATTTAAATTTCAAACATAAAACCCATAATAGGTTGTTCTTTGTGAATGTCATTATTCCCTTTTACATAACCTTGAATATCAATCATAATACACTTCTTGGAATCCTGGTAAAATAAAACATAAGAAATGGGTGAGCTTAGATGCTCAATAAGGGTAAATAATTTAGAGGAAGCTATAAACATTTAAGAAAATATGTCTAATAAAAACAAAAACCTTTTTAAACATAATCTTGTACATAATATGGAAAAAATAAATCAAACATAACCATATAAACATGAACATGTTTATTCTTCTAGTCTAACAATCACATGTATTAACAAATTTCATAATGAGGGAATGCTTAATTCCAAACATCATTACCATGTAGTCAAGGCCTTGTGCCCAGAATAAAAATAAATCTTTTGTCAATACCTTGTGCCAAGACACTAGTTTATCTAATGAGATATACCAATGCATCAAGGAGTTATAGAGGTCTCCTCCGGTCGCTTACTAATCCCACTGCATTCCTCATATGAAAAAGTTGAAACATAACATAAACAATCATATTAAATATAGCATACGAAATGTAAATACATTAACCATAAACCATGAATGGTATAAAAAACATTCATAGTAAAACATATCATAACTCATTCAATAGAATGAGGAATATTTTATTATAATAAATCAATCTCAATCAAGAATAATATCCAGTAAAGGATGCTGACATAGTTGAAAATGATCAGTAAAACTTTTTAAGAGAAATATCTATTTTTTTGAAATCATTTAAAAGCCACAAATTTATAAATGAAGTAATTTATAAGAGATTTTTGGATCTAGGTGTCCCATACCACTTTAAAACATTTAAAAAGAATTATAATTTCAAAAAATTCATGTATATATATTTAAATCCTGAAAATCATTTTGAAAATATGGATATTAAAAGGATTTAGAAAGATAAACCTTTAAAACATTTAAAATTATTATGTAGATAAAAATACCATCCCATAAATCCTTAATGATTCATTTTAAATCCATTTTTATAAAATATGGGTATCGATGATAAATATGTCCGACAAAATATTTATAGATAAACAATCTCTGAAATAATGACATTGACGAAATAACCATTACCTTGCACTTTCCTTTGGTCGAGGGTATGTTTAAACACCTATATAATGACTATATAATGCTATAAAATAATACCACAACCATAATAATATTTATTATATCATACATGATTAATTTAGTACATTATACTATCCATTTAATAGTGATTTCCAGGTTTATTTAACATTTCAGGTTATAATCGCTTTCTTTATCATACATGTTTTAACTTGTTATTCTTTATTGTATCACTTAGATGAAGATATAAATACTTCCAAAATTTAAAAAATTATTTATATATCATTTATATGTATAGAATATAAATATTTATAATGGATAGTTATATGAATTGGAAAAACACCGTTTATGGAGACGGTAGGCCGTACGTAAGCATAAACATTGTTTCCGTTTTCATATCGTATTGAATTATGTAAGTGAATATGATATATGTAAGTACACACATATATATATATGAATATATATATATATATATATTGAGTAGAATAATTATATCATATATTAAATAATTATTAATAATATATATTTTTATAATCATCATTGAATAGTAAACGTTGAAATTAATCTCATCACATCGTGGAGATGGTAATCTGTACGTACGCATGAGAAAAAATATCATTATATTGATAGTGAAATAGTACGTAATTAGATGGTATATCATATATAAAGAATAATAAAAATGTTATATTTATTTTTTACACTAGTTATACTAATTATTATAGCCATCCAAATAATCATGTGTTTGAATAACAAACTACACCACGACGTGGAGACGATAAGTTGTACGTACACACATATGGTGACTTTGTCATTTATAGGATGGATAGAATAAAGAATATGGTTGAAAAATATTTATTATTACATAATAGTATGTTGTAGGTACTGAAGTTATTATTTTGGTATGGAAACAACAAAGAAAGAGGATGTGGAAGAAGAAAAGAACTTCAAAGATGGGAGTGAAATTATTATCTCTTCTTCAGTTGTTTCCTTTTTAGTTGATCAAAATGGATCCATAAGTTTGATTTTGGATAAAATTAATGCATCTAAGAGGAATTGAGAAAACTTGGGAAGATATTTGGGTAGGTTTTGGAAGAGCCAAATTTCATTGTAGGTGTGATTTGGAGGGTAGGGTTTGTGCCCTTTTACAAAAGGGGTGAGGGTCACTTTAGGAATAGATTAAAATATCAATTTATTATACAATCATATTCAGTTTATAATGGACTGAAATGATTTTATAAAAGACTTAGGTGGTTATAGGTCGAAATAATATCATCAAATAGGTTTTAGTCCTGTTTATATTAGCATTTTAACCTTATCATTTAGATTTAACTCTTAGTTACATAGTTTAACTTTTACCATGTATTCATGTATTCATAAAATATTTAGTTAATAAACATACTCTAAAGTTCCAAGAGAACCTCAAATGGTTCTTTAATGACATATATAAAATTATTTAATCCTTTTGGCCAAACTATTTAGTTTTATGAATATTATATCAACCAATAATATAGTATTTGTTTTATAACTTAATTTATGTCAATTTTGACACTATTTGGTATTTTGTTTTTTTGAAAGTCATAAGAACTTTATCACTTCAAATAAGATTCATCTAATCAACCATAACATGTAATATTAACCTATAAGATTAGTTCAATTCATTATAAATATTAATTTATATTTATTTGGATATTTATAATATCAATTATTTTAATATTTCATTATTAAGGTAATTACAACATCATCACTGTTTCATAAATAAATTAAATTATTAAATATCTAAAAATTATAAATAAAATACCATTATATAGGAAAGATTTTTATCTTTCTAATTAATATTTATAGTCGAATTTATCTTTTGAATAACCCTATATTAAAACTTTTTTATTTAATAAACATTGAATTTAACACTTTAATCTAATCTTTAAATAAAATAATAATATATGTCCTAATCTAATTCATGTAAACCTAAATATTCATAATCTATTCATAAGGTTTTTTTGTGAAATTACACTTATAAAATATATTTTGGACATGTTTTAGAGTAATTATATAATCATTTTTACCTTCAATTACTCTATTTACTTTTAACTGTGGTAAATAAATGTCAAAAGTTACAATTCAACAAAAATTATTTTAATTTATTAAACCACATTTTATTTATTGATGTTAACTATGTCTCTTGAATTTTTGAAATTCAACTAACAGATGTCGTAACATTTTGTTTTATGCAAATTTTCAAATGCTCATAAAAGTTGGGTAAAAGAGGGTAAAAATTTCAAAAAAAAATTTATATATCTAGACATATTATAAAATTTCTCAAATGAGTTAATTGAATAAATATAGGTAAATTTTATCTTTTTTACCTATGAAAAATTAAAATAAAATAAATAATTATTTAATTAAGAATTTTTTTTTAAACCATAACACAATGTTTTTTTACTATTCATCTCAATTTGAATGTTTTCAAAAAAATACACAAAGTTCACCCTAGGATAATTTTAATACTATGAACTCAAAATAAAGTCTATTTTTAAACAATAAACACATATAAGTTTATTTTATTAATTTAAAATAATTTCTCTTTGTCAAAACCAAAAGCAGAGTTTTAAAAAGTAAAAACTACCAAAATATTGACTTCTGTTTGTGTCAAATTTATATGTGAAATTACTTATAAGGATCTACATTGTATTAAATGATAAAAATATAATATAATTATTCTTCCATCCAATTAAAATTCATAATTTAATAGTAAAACTTAATTTTAATCTTATTTACTCAAATTATATGATTATAATTTGGAAACATGTATTCATTATATTCAATCAGTATAATTTATAATGTCTTATAAATAAAAATTAATTTTTTACTATTTGAATTAGGGAAGGAAATTTAAATTAATTGCAACCACTGCTATAAAAAAAGACTACATATTTGTAAATCATAAAACATAAGTCGTAAAAATCTACCTATACATTAAAAAACCAATTGTTTTTCCATATTTCTACAATATACAAAACTTTATAGAAAATGGACTATTAAGGTTTTCACATGTTGTAATGTAGACCTCTGAATTGTGGTTAGTGTTTTGGTATTTACAAGAATACAACTCAACCTCCACTATAAATGGACACTAAAAACACCTCAATTACTCACACCTTTAATTACCATTATAATGGATAAATATTACATTAATATACATCAAATATCTATCATAAAAATATGAAATATTAAATTTTTACATATACCAAACCATGGATGCTCATTGGTGCAGATAAAATGAAGTTACCCGATGAAGAGGTAACATCCTTCAAAGTGTTTTTTTAATTCTACTATCCAATAAATTCCTATTTTATCAAACTTATATAATAACCCAATTATCCTATATTTACTAAAAAATTATGTTACAGGTATAAACTATGCCTTTACACACATTTAATAAATGGTATACACAATCATTGTTCGTGTGTATGGTGGACTACCGCCTTGGGAACCAATGTAGATTGTTCTTCTATTCCCACTTATGAAGGTCTTGAGAATTGTATAAATATTATTTATATGTGCTATATATTATATATATTATATTTATTCGATATATTATTTATTATTCTACATTATGTTTTATATAAAATATTAATTCATTCTATTTAAATTGTCGGAATATGATAACATCTATTATGGATGTGAGGACTACCACCTCCTCAAAGCGATGTGATTCAGTCACACATTACATGGAATTTGATTAATATAATCTTAATAGAAATATGTGATATATATTAAATAAAATTTTTAATTTAATTATAATGTATAAATATATATCATTTACTTTCTTCCATCATTCAAAATGATAAGAAAACGAAAACAACATTCATGCATATGTGCAGCCGAACGTCGCCACGGACGACATATTTCATTTCTTATTTATATCATTTATGGAATATTATTAATAAATATATGCTGAATATATATGATATCTATATCATGTTTATCATTCCAGGATAATTAAATCATGATATAATTAAAAGGACCAAAATTATTTCAAATCCAAACACATGGAAAAAAATAGTTTATTGCGTGCAACGTAACATTCTCATAGAATTGTTAATAAGAAATAATAAAAGTTCATAATATAATATTTTATTGTATGATATAAAATAATATAGGTTCTTAATATATTTATTACAATTAATATTTATTATATATGAGTTTATATTTAGTACAACAAGAGTATATACGTATATTAAGGGGATTTCATGTCTAGGTTATATTTATACAATAATTATGACTTATTTACCAAATCTTTTGTGAGTTGTATATAATTACAATTAATTTATTATATTATTATTTTATATAAATTTATAAATGTTTTCATTACAATTTTTTATGTCCTATTCTTTGGGTTTATGGATCATGTGTTACCAAAATGGTAATGTAGTTTTTCCCCAATTTTCCTTTATTTATGTCACATGTTATATGCACCAACATTAATTTATGAGGTGTATACACTACCTGTTTTTAAGTTATTTCCTGAATATCCTTAATTTTACATTATTTTTACTTAATTTAATTTCATAACTTCATGTTTATTTTGACTACAACCTATAAATGATTTAAGAATATATTTCTATAATATCATTGTTTATCAATATAATTTTTTATTATGCTTTTATTCATAAAATATTATGATCAATATCTCAAGAACCCCCATAAATTTTCTTATCCTCAACATAATTATGATATATTATTTTATTACTTCCACTTTTCACACTTTTTGGTACTCATGAAAATTATGGTATGGTTTGTTGAAAATATGACTTTATTTCTATTTTTGGTCAGTAATCTGTTCTATCCCAAAACCATGTTTTATAAAATTATTTTAGGAAATTTTATAACATTATTTTTAAATAAAAACTTATCTAGGTTTTATTATTTTAAAATATAATTTTAAAATAAGAATATTATTATTATATTTTAATCAAGGCTCTATTGACTTCTACCGACAATATTAAAGGGCTATTTGTTCTTATCTATAGATCATGTATGGAATTCTCGAAAATCAATGCTACTCCATTTGGTTAAGATTGATTTTTATGTTATAAATAAATTTCAATGTAAACTATTTATGAAGTGTTTAAATGTATTAAAATGTGTTTTTTTTAATGTGAAAAGGATATTTTCATCATGAAATGATTTTAAAATATCCTTCAAAATTAAATTCTATATAACCTGCAATCTATTATTGATAATCATTCCTTACTAGTCATATGATCAATGGGTTCCATTCAAATTTTTTTCTTGGAATTGTTTATGGTTTTATGACATAATGTTTATGAAACATTTTATTTCTTTTAGGGCTTTTATTCTTTTGAAACACGCTTATTTTCATAGGTTACTCTTTGATTAAAGGACTATGAAACCTGTCTCTTTTCTATAGGTTATGATATGATGAAATTTTCATGAAACATATTTCATTTCATGGTTATGATATTATAATATTTATGATCTTGTATAACCTATATGTATGATTTAAGTATGTTATGGGTTAGACCTATATCTCTCTACAATGATTTTTGAAATGATTTCTATCTCAGCAGACATGCAATGTGGGAATAGAGAGTGAAATTATTTTTTTAAAGACCATTTTCTGCTAAGATTTCTTGTGAGTGAACATTGAATACTATGATTGTAGGTTAGTGAACACAATCCACTATGATATCCTTTGTACTGATCCATATATTCTATGTAAATCATGTTACACGTTTTTTTATCTACCACATCCCCATGTTTTATTCCTATATTATGATTTCATTTATTATTATCTTGATTCCCATATGACTCATATTTTTTGAACAATTACTTTTTTCTCCATGACTTGTGTATGATATGTAAGGTGTGATACATAAATTTTAAACATATGTTTTCATCCCCTTATGTTTTTTATGCTTATATATATATCCCTTTTTTTATTAATGGATATTCTCAGATCACATTTTACATTGTTTTTAATCCCCATGTTATGAAGTTAAGTATTATGAATGATTTTTATAAGAGTGGTGCTAGTGATGGATAAAATAGTGGGTGATAATGTAATTAGATTATGAACCAATGTATATATTTCCATGATTCTCAATGCAGAACACTAATATAGCCTTTCTATCATTGCTTCTATATTGTATTAATTTATCATTAAAAATGATGTAATTTCTATGTATGAAAATTCTAGGTCTCTATAGTTGGTTTTGATGAAAACATTTAGTTATATTTGGGAAACTATGACGAGAACCCCTTTGTTATAACCTAGAGGACATGTCTGTGAAAAAAATATAAGGAATAGTCAACATAAAGGAAGATTTATTAGAAATTGGGTAAATCATTAAGTGAATGGTTCACTAGAAACACATCCATTTCTGGATAATAGAATTTTTTGTGCATCTAAAGTAAATGTTAATTTCTCTAAAAACCATGAAAAACCATATTGAACTAGACTCAATCAATTACTAGTGGCTGACAATGATCCTTAATTTACCCTTATATTGACATAACATAGCTATATGCTTTTGGAATTCTAAAAATATATATCAACCATCATGAAGGGTTTAAATAGAATATGGATATTAATAATCTAGGATAATACTAAGGTTACATACATTGAAGAAGTATTCATAACATATGCATCCTTAAATTGATTTCCAGGGTTATATAGTTTCCCATTATGATAATTGTTTCTAACTCTACACTTTTTTTGTTTTAATCAATTGATGGTAGCTAATGGATCCATGTTAATGTTTAGTGTGACAAACAATTAAATTCATTTCCTTATAATAATCCAAATATAATGGGATATGGAGTAAAAAACCAAAATTTTATGATCATGTAGCTTACCAAATCAATGAATAATATTTAACATCCAAATAAAAAAAAGCGAAAAAAACATTTTGTTTAGTCTTTTAAGTGGAAACATCCACGTGATTTCAATGGGTCTTATGATATAATAGTTTTTAAATAATAAATCAGTTATAAAGAACTCATACTTTTCTTTCAATGTCTGGAACATGAAAAATTAAATATTTTGGTTTATCTTATAGAAATAAATGGGGTTTGTGGTAGATTATAATCAAGAGTACAAATAAAAAAGATTAATTTCAATCCATGAATTGGGAAGAGATTATGAATTAATTAATCAATAACAAATTTCCTCTTGTACATGATACAGAGGTGAAGAAGGAGTTCCCTATTTTAAGGAAATTTTCATATGAATATATTGGTACCTATGATGCTAATTTGAAAAGACACAAGAATGTCACTTTTGGTTTTATTATCCAACATTAAGGTAATTTTGATGGATTTATAAGTGGATTAAATCTAATTCAATGAACTATGTTACCCATAAGAGATCATAGTAGCTATAAAGATATTTGTGTTTTGTGGAATCAAAGTTGAAATGGTGGTTGGATTAACATATCAATATCAAGTTTCTTATATGGAAAGGAAGATGTAATTCAATAGAAAATCTAAAAAATATTGAGAGGGAAAGATGAACTTTTATTTATACTCAATGAGTGAGATGAAGCAAGATTAAAACTATCTTAAGGGTTATAATAAATTTTCAAAATATATAGGGGATGGTGATCATATATTTTTATTTCTAATGTGATGTGAATAAGTTAGATAATATTTTCAATGGAGATAAATCTATATAGAATTACCTCCCCCACATAATATCTTCAGTTGTAAAGAAAATGGCAATTAAGATAACTAGTGAAATAAAATAGGGTTAATGATAATGATTGATGTTAGAAACCTATTTAGCTGATGGAAAAGGGGAGATATCACATGATCACTGTTTATCAAGATGTGTTATGTACTTACATGGTGAAATGTAAAATTTACATCCACTATATTACATTAATTGTCTTTTTTGATTCTGGATATACCCCCTAATTAAATCTAACTATTTTTTGAAGTGAATAATGGTTTACCTCATATGATTTGATAGATAATTGTAAGTTAAAAACCAAAATACTATGTTTATTTCATTTAAATTAAACAATTACTCTCTAGTAATTTTTTTTTTGGAAATGTGCTTCCTCTATATCATGTTATTCTTTCTCTAGTTGAATTCTATATAATCTTTTTCCTAGATTGAACTTATATTTAGAAATGCCACATCGATTGTCGATAATAGAAATTTATGTTTTATATATCAAACCAATCTCTGATCATATATCAATGTGTTGATAAGTATGAACTTCCATTTCATATTACTTTTAGTATATGGGTCTAAATTCATCTTTTGATGGAATTTTTTTCTCAAAAGGTTTGGGAGAAAATATACATTGATGATCTGACTACTTTTTTGGAATTTTTTTCAATCTTTCAAGAATATTTTATCATCCTTCCATTAATATGTGAAGTTGAGTTCTCAATAATACATATAAGTTTCTCCAAAACAATTTTCATGAATCCAAATATAATGTAGAAAATTGGGTTTCATTAACTGAAGAAGTGAATACCTGAAAAAAAAAATACATTGAATTAATTCATCTATGTTCATCACGATACAGAAAACGATTAATTTTGTGAGAAGGAAAGACGCCTGAATGTAAAAATGCATTTATTATCAGGTGATAAACAATATTTAGATCAAGAATAAGTATTCAAATCCTTATATCGATGACATTATTATTCAACATCCTAGATATTAATTCATTCTATGATTTTCTTTTGTTCTAGATATCATCAATTGATGTTCAAGAAGGAGTGTATAACCAAGATGAAATTCCATACATGTTTTGGATACCACGAGTATATACTTATTCCATTATGTCGTAGAAATACTCTTTCAATATTAATATATTTTATAAATTGAGACTTTTGTATATTATCTTGATGTGTTTTTTGTAGTATTTATAGATGATATTCATATGTATTAAATAAGGAATAGAATGAGGACCACATGACAATTGTACTAAAGAAACTATGGTAGGAAAAACTATATGCATATTTTACAAATAAAAAATTCTTGATGATAAATTTTTAATTTTTCAGTCATATAATCTCAAGTGAGGGTATATTAGTATATCCATCAAAGGCATAGGCTATTGAACGTTTCCCTTTTCAAATAATGGAGACTGAAGTATATCATTTTATTGTTTTATCTCTATATTACAGACTAGTTGTATATAATATATCATGACTATCTTATCCACTCACTATGTTTAATAGTAGTGTTACATATTCTTACAGATATATGAATATTGGGAGATTTTAATTGAATTGATGAGGTTCATACATTACCCTCTAGTGGGGGTGTGATTTTAATATATAGTGATGCAACTGCGATGGGTATGGGATAAGTTTTTATTTATAATAACATGTTTATAGACTATGCCACATGAAAATTGATGATCCCCAATAAAAATAACCCAACCCATGATAAGGATTTAATTGTAGTTATTTTTTCACTAATGGTATAGACCAATTATCTTTATGGATAAATGTGTTATATGTGTACTGATCATAAATCATTGATATATATATTAACCCACAATGATTTTAAAATTATCCAAAGTATATGGTTTGAGATGATAAGGGACTAATATTACTCAATACATTACAACCCTGGGAAGGAGAATAAGGTGGTATGTTCGCTGAGTTGAAAAGATTTTTCTAAAATATCTATGATTATTATGAGAAAAGATCTAGTATTTTCAGATTTTTTATGGAATAATTAATATTTTGGTATTCGTGATGGCACATTAGCATTATAATTATGGTAAAAATGTCATTTAAGACCGGCACCTGTCGCTAAAATGTCTCTATAATAAATTACATCACAAATGATTTTTATTTTCAATGGTCTGCTACAAATAAAAATTAATTGTGATTGGTTAGGCTACTGTCACAAATTGGGTTAGTGTTTTTTTTAAAAAAAATGAATTGTGATGGTTTTTACAAATTAATAGTATGTGAAAAAAATTAATTGTTGGAAATATTTTTTTTAGATGGATTATTGATATATAAAATAATTTAAAATAAAGAAAAAACTAAAAAAAATATCAAATAAATGAAATATATTTAAACAAAATTACATATACTTAAAATATTTGAATATAAATGAATTTATTTAATATAATTTATAATATTTAATTATAATTTAGAATATTTTAAAAATAACAAATTATTGAAACATTAAATTATAAAAATAAAAAATAATAATATCATAATTATAAAAATTAAATCACACATTCAGGTAATAAATCATTTAAAAATTTATATACTTTTAATAAAAATCCTAAATCCGTAATAAAAAATCAAAAAAAATCATCAATATGTATCTAGTAGAGGAGTAGCACTTGAATGATCTAGGCGAGGAAACCCTAAAATAAAACCACATGAATTTTTTCATATATACTCCAATATCGGCTCATCTATATGATGTATTTTCTCACTCTCCACCTCAATTCCTTTCAAAACCCATTATATCATCTCATCCTGATCTCTAACCACTCATTATATATTGTAGTGGATTATGACATCAATGATGAATCTCCACGATCAGATCATCTATGGCATCACAGAAGTACAATTTTAATTTATATGATTCATTCGAGAAAAAAAATCAATCTCCTAGACTTTCTCAAAAACATAAAATGTTCCTTGTATCCTGGCCTAATCATCGATATTAAAATCACCAGTGGCATATTATTCTCTCTCATGCTAACTCCCCCATGAATGGGAAGTCACATGATCATATCTTTCTTTGAATATAATTTCAAATTATGATAATAAAATAATTAATATTTGTGAAAAATATAAAAGAATTTCTAACCAAAATATATCACTACTTCTTATATAACTTCTCTAGTATAGGGATCAATATTTAGCAGCTTATAAACAATAAAATCTGTTTGATATTGGTAAATATAAAACTAGAAAATATAAAAAAACATTTTACTGTAAAATTATATATACATCAATAAACAAAATCATGTACTATATTTCATCGATGTATGAAAAATCATATTAAAAGTAACTTTTATCCAATAGGTGAACAATCCATCCCATTCCTATGGTCACATATATTTATTACGATATAAGATGCAATATTGGTAAGAAGTAACTAAATCGTTATCTATAGATCACAATATGTGATTATGTAGAAATGGAGGACCGTTCACATGTATAAAAATCCCACATGTCATTCTGATAGGATCTATATGGCTTCTTACAATCAGTGAAAAAAAATTCCACACAAAAATTAAAAAGAATATTTTTTAAGATGAATAAATATTAATATTTATTTATTAATAACCTAAATAAAATCATGTTGTTAGACATATGGTTGTACATGAAGAAGGGATCCAGGTCCAATTACACCAAATTAATTGACATATATTTTCTTATAGTTACACCATCTATCCCAAAACATAATTATTAAATAGTTAAAATAAAAAATTAGGAAAATATTACTGAAATTGATGAAAAATATTATTATAAAATAGATTTCAAAAAAAATTAAACATATCTATCTAAATGAGGATAAAAATAATTGGTGGTCATAAATCTGAAATAAGATCCAGAATCAACAATCGATCGAGACTGCACCCCCTAAAAATCGGCATAACATCTTGGGGATCAGATGAATTATTTTTATCTATAGAAATCCTAGCGTCAATAAGAGAATGAAATATATCATTAAGAGAATCTAGAACCATATGAAACAAATATTTATATTTTTATGGAATTTTTAATAAATATATTAACTATATAAAAACTTTCTATAATATAGTTATCTTTCTCGTAAAAATTGTTAATACAAATATGAAATATAATAAACCGACTAATATCAAAATATTATAATTTATTTTAACTAAATACATGAGGATAATATTAAAATCATATTCTTATCCATGATTTTCATTGAGAAAATCCTCTTCATCCTAATATTTAGAATCTTCACCTTCTATATGAACTTCGATTTCATCATCCTATATTACATCATTGAATTTTTTTACATCACAGTCTCTTAACTGGTGGGGTTCATCATCAATATATATATATATATCTTGTTTTGTAAGAAATATATTTTGTGTTTTTTCTTGATAAATTTTAATATTTTTCTCTTACATAGAATTAACTCAATATTTAATGAACTAATTCCAACATGATTCTATTTTTATCAAAATCCACTAGTCATTCATATCTCTCAAAACACATCATTAATATTCCTCATAAACATAATGTTCTTAATATCCCAATATAAAGGTTTCATTTGATGTAATAAGACTATTGTTTTCAAAGGCATCAACACCAGGTCATGGAAGAACTCACAACCCTCTATCAGTATCAAAACAATGATATTTCAAAATTGTAACATATTTTTTCTTCAGATAACAAAACTCAATTATTTCATCCAGAATAACATAAGTGTACACTTCACATTCTTTGTGAAGATTTCCTTTAAAACACCACAAATATTCATTAGGTTCCCTAAAACATAGTCTCTGCATTGTTCCATAAGTAATCCCATTCTGAAAATTTTTGATTTGCAACTACATCAAATTTACTCACACTATTGTTTTATAATGAAATTAACTCAAAAATTAGTGGCCTTAAAAAACAATAAAAATATTCTTTGGAAGTACTAGAATTAAGTTAGCTATATATATATATATATTCTTGGTTAGATTCTATGTGGGAATGCTAATTGGAGTAATGAAAACTAGGCAATATGAATATTAAATGTCATAGGAACCAAAATAAAAAAAAGAAGTTGAAAGAACCAACTCTATATTATCGAGTTATGTAGAAAAAAGAACTTTTATTCTTCTCAATGTGTTTCCATGAACCCCCATTGAATGGAATACTTAATCTACTACTGACATAAATATTTTATTTTATCCATGAAAACAATATATTTATTTTCCATGTCATAAATAAATAATAGAAATTGTAACACCAAAAATTTTCTAAAATAAATTTCATATTGAATTTATGAATCACTATGTCCTTACAGAACACCGCTTTGTTATAACCAAGAATGTTTGAATACTATTTCCAACTATGTGATTTGAACATTGAAGAACATGCTTGCACGATTCTGTTTAGTATAATATTTAGAGTCTGATAAGAAAAACATAATATTTTGTGAATAGTCGCATAGCCTTATGAATTTTAATATGACCCATGTTAATAGTAATTAAATTTATATTTTATTTTCTTAATGTTATATGATAATTATACCTTCATTAAATTTTAAAGGTGATATAAAACAAATTATAGTTTTAAAATTCTTATTTTCAGAATAAATTATGATTTTAGTTAAAAATTATATTAATAATATTTAAATAATAATTTTCAAAAAATGAAGTTCATTTTTGGATTTTACGCATTGAAAAATTGTTAGGATGATTTTTTTGGATTTTTCATAAATTCTTGAATTTTTATGAATAGTAATGTATGATAATTTAAGATAAATACAAAATTAATGATTTTTTGAGTCAATGATGATGTAAAACTGATTACAGACCACTTGATTTGAACTCACACGCCAATGTTACTATACGTGGTCATGAGAATCAATATTATTGTCTATCTTTGGAAAAATAGTAAAATAATGATTAAAATATTAAAAAATTACTCCTCTCGTCCAATATAATGACCCCCATCACTCCCTCTTCTCTCCTATCATCTAAACCTTGAAGCGCCTCAATGTTCTTCCAAAATATCCATCCCTAGTCACTCCCCACGTCTAAGAGCTCTTTTTTTTTCAAAAGACCAAAACCCCTTCCCTTAAAGAGATTCTCAAGGAGGAGGAATCAAGAGGTAAATTACCATTTTAATTCATTCAATTTCTTTTCATGTTCCATTATATTGTTATCCTATCCAGACCTCCTATATAAAAATGACCATGAAAACTCCAGTATCATCTATATACTTGAATTATATCATGTGAATGAAATAACTGTTATAAATAACCCTATTCTCTGTCATTTATTTTATAATCCAATGTACCATCTGTGAGGTTCCAATATTCAACCTTCGAGTATGGTGATGTTTCATTATTCAATTTTCCATACAATACGGTTCATAAACACATGTTTATTGATTAAATAAACTATTATATATTTATTATATTCTATTTAATATTTTTAAACTAGTATATGTACATAATAATAAATCATAAGACCAAACAAGTTCCTAATGATCACAATACTGCTAAAATAATCTATATCGTGGTCATTAATATTTCATCCATTGAATCATCCACATTCCATGTAACCAAATGATATAAATTAACATTACACCGATATATTTTCATAAATAATATGTAAGTTTAATTCTGGAGTTTTACATCCATTCAACATGTACACCATTACTTAAAAATAAGGGAACCAATTAAGAAAATAAAAAAAATGAACAATCCATAACGAAAGCTTTTAACATTATAAATTTTCAATTATTACAAAAATGAAATAATAAGTATTATTTTAAACTAAATGAATTTGTAATAGGTTCTTAATTATGTTATTATTGAGTCTCATTTCATTGTCCAGAACCATAAGGTCAAGGGCGGAACATTCATATTTAAGGTAAGGGTAATTTACTCGAATCTCTATTTTCATTTGGGTTACCATTATTATCTACTTACCTCAATAAAATTTTTATTTATCCATATTTACTCATCATTTGTTCTAGGAGTGTAATCTATAAATGAGTACCAACAAGAATCCTACTTTCATTTTTGGGAGTTATATGTTTTAAAAAATTATTCATCAAATACAAGCCCAATTGAAGGGAATTTCTCAAATTCTTGCATATTATAAACGGAACACTTTAATTTTTTTGGAATCCATTATGTTGATATAATCACTCATTTTATATTTAAAATAATATATTTCTTTACTTATGGATTTATAAAAATATTTTTCCAAAAGAACTTTTCTTTTTAAAGAGAAAGAGTATTTATCCCAAGAATTACTCGATGATTTCATAAGAGTATCTTCATCCATTTGAATACTCTTGTTGATTATTTCGTATTTATGGGATTATTTTTTTTATCACCTAACATATTCAATTGAATGGTGTGTGATTAGTATGGATGTGTTATCTTTAAAACACTCACCAATTTACTCTGAATGGTTAGTGTTTATGCTTAATGTTTGGGGAATGCTATTTATATTTCATATATTAGTTTTAATATGAATGTATCTAATTTTTATTTTTATCCCCATCCATATGAAGAATTACTTGGGCTTAGTATGTTTTGGGTGGGGCCCACTATAGACCCTCGGTACATCAGTATGTCTCCGAAGATAAACTACATTCTTAGAACAAGGCCATGACAAGATGATAATTTATGGTTTTGGAATAAGGCCTGGAAGGTATGGTTATAATGTCTACACTACAAGAAAAACAGGTATTTGTGACGGGTCATTCGCGGCGGGATCCCTTCGCAAATGGATTTTTGCGACGGGGGCCCGTCGCCAATGACCCGTTGCTGAAAACGGTGTCGCAACAACAATTTTTTTCGACGGGCCCATTGCTAAAGCCTTTTTCCGCGACGGGGAGAATCCCCGTCGCATCTAGTATTCCGTATATTTGTAAAAAACTTTTCAAAAACTATTTTCGATGAGCCCAGTCGCAAATACCTGTTGCGACGGGCCCGCCGCAAATACCTATTGCGACGGCTCCCGTCGCAAAAACTATTTAAAAGAAATAAAAAACTATTAATAAATTATTTTCATTCATATATTAATAATACTATTTGCGACGGGAATAGTATCCCGTCGCAAATACTATTAAAAAATAAAAATAATAAATTATTAATAAATTATTTTAATTAATATAATAATAATCCAATTATAATTCCAAAATAAATAATAATAAAATATTAATAAATGATTTTAATTAATATAATAATATAATTATAATTCACAAATAAAAATAATAAATTATTTTAATTAATATAATAATAATAGAATTATAATTCAAAAATAAAAAATAATAGAATATGAATAAATGATTTAATTAATATAATAATATTAGAATTATAATTCATAAATAAAAAAAATATTAATAAGTTATTTTAATTAATATAAAAATAATAGAATTATCTTACATTCAAATATTAAAATAATTCAAGTATTACAAAAAAATATAATTAAATTATAATATTATAAAATTTTAATATATATATAAAATTTAATATTATAAAATATAAATAATAATATTATTCATATTAATATTGTTATTTAAAAATATAATATTATTAATATTTTATAATGAGACAGAAACTACGAATAGAAAAAAAACTCATATTTTGATTTCAAAAATTTTATAACATAAATACAAACTCTAATCTGAAGGAGGGGGGAGGTGGGGGATCTGCAGATGGTGGTGGAGGAAACTCAATCCCTAAAGCATGAGTGAGTCGGCGCATGTACTCCATCTGCTCCTGATGCTGCTGCTGCCACCGACTCGTCTTCTCCTCGTACAGCTGCTGCTGGCGTCGACGCTCCTTCTCATGCTGCTGACGCATCTACTCTTGCTCCTGTCGGAGACTCTCTATCAGTGCAGTCTGAGATCGCAACTGATCCTCATACTTTGTAGCAGAAAAAGATGCACGAGCTCCTCTCGAGCTGGACGCTGACATCGCAGCACTTCCATAATAATCTCCGGGATTCAGTCAAGAGCCGATGCCAACTACCCATCCCTTCTCGAAGGCATACGGGGTGGCATGCATCCATTCCGCCTCATCAAACTGACAGCCAGTGGTCTGATCTGATGACTCGGCCGGACTCTCAGGTCGGGCATGTGACGCTGCGGCCTCATATGACTCCTGTAGTTACAATTTAAAATTAAAATTGTGAATATATTATATGCAGTTAATTTTTAAACATGAAAACAAATAATACTGACGACGATGTGATGCTGAAGATCACCTCTGAGCTCCCCAATAGCAGGATCACTATAAATCCTCTGATATACGTCGTACTCCGTAATATCAGGGTGCTCGACAGCCTATAAGAATAAAAAATAAACTGTTAATATTTATAGTTATATAAAATATTTAAAAATAATGTACGTACCAGATGCTATATATGAGTAATGAAAGAATGACTCCCAGCTCGATGAGTCACCTCCTGTCTCCCCCGATTCTGCCTCCCCACCGATGATCTCCTCTGAAAGGAACCACTCAACCAGTGCGCACATAATCCATCACATACATGGGATGAAATGTACTCTGGTCGGTGTGCTCTACATGACTCGTCGAAATCTGACACTCCTGCATTCTTCATCGCAGCTTTCCATAAATTGCACAAAAACTGACGAAGGCGATCACGCATGGCCACCTCCCATGCCTCGTGGATGGCGTCATGCAAGGTATCCCCGATCAGATACAATAAACCCTACAAACAAATCAAAATATCAAGTTAGAAATGAAATAATTTTCAAAATAAAAATTATTTATTTACGTACGTACCAACCAATGGCCGAACATGGCCTGATGTACATCAATGGGAATCTGCTCCCATGTAGTCCACGGCTGAGAGAAATAGTTGTGCAAAATAGAGCTGCCCTGTCTGACTGCTATATGCGGAAAACTGTAAAAATAATAAACATTTATTATGTGAATAGATTAATTAAATCTTAGTCAAATCCACAGGTTATCACACAGGTTATCACACCTCCGTGTGCGTGGATCAAATCCAAGATTTGGACGTCGCTCGGGGGTGGGGTCAGGAATCATCAATCGTGCAAGACAGCGCCCCCTCCGCGTACTCCCTGGAGCACCTGTAGTCTGAGGGTCATCTGTCAGCAACTCATCCGCATCAAAAGTCATGTTAGCATCCTCCAACTCAAGAAATGTGGCTTCGTCCATCTGAAACAGAAAATGTTAATGTTGTTAGCAAATAATTGATAATTATTATTATATATACATATATACATATTATGATTGTATATAAATACCATGGAATTCTATCAGTGTTTATCTTCATCATCATCTTCATATATGTCAATGTCATCTTCATATTCCTCCTCAACATCATCGATATCCATTCGAGTTATAGTTTCTTCATCTCTTACCATTTCAAATTCATATGTTACATCATTAACATCATCGTCATCACCGACTCTTAAATGTGGGGTGTCGTCATCGATACTCATGTCTCTTTGTAAAAAAGATTTATTTTGAGTACTCTCATGAAAAAATTCAATTCTCTGAACATCAGTGAATGCACATTCACTTTGACTAAACTGATTGTATCGAATTTTGAATTTTATTACACTCCACCAATCAGTCTAGTCTCTTGATGTAGCACAGTACTTTGCATAATAAACATGATATGCCTGTTGAGCCAATAAGAATGGTTCATTTACTGCGAGAACAATTTTACATTTAATATCGATGATTCCATGAGTCGGATGAACACGCACTCCTCTCTTTATATCCAACCATCGACATTTGAACATGGTTATGAAATGTTGTCCAGGATAACAGAGTTCAATGATTTCATCAACTATGCCATAAAAGTCAACTTCATTTTCTCGATGATGATATCCTCTCAAGCTAACTCAACTGTTCATTGTTTTTTCTGATTCCCCATATGCATGTGTGTGGAATAGAAATCCATTCACCACATATGCATTATATGTTTTAACAAGTTTGGATGATTGGTTACTCAAAACACACATCCGTTTGAAAATTTTATCAGCATGTCGAGACACCTGAAAATTTGTGAAATAATTATCAATATAGTAGACTATACATTGAATGAGTTGCTAAAAGATAAAGAATTTATGTTACCAGTTTTAGAAACCACTGAGGGAAATTTTTCAGTCGACGTTCTTCGAGAGCAGCTGCTGTAATTTGTGGAATTTGATTCTTGATATGATTATCATACAACCTATAAAAACAAAAGTTATTTACTGTAAAATAAATGATAGAATAAGTGATATAAACACTTACAGTACAACTGATTTCATCTCTTCACAGTTGAGAAGAACATACGTATGAGCTCTATGATGTTCATCATCTGAAAACCAGCGTTCATAAACTCCACCAAAACCAAGCTCTGACTGGTTTAAAACATATTATTGATTGTCAATTTCATCAATATTCCTCTCGTTCCGTCCCATTTGGTTGTGTTTTGAAGGATACTCAGATTCAAAATAATGGGAGCAGAAAAAAGATATTTCCTATTTCAAATAAGCTTCTGCAATAGATCCTTCAATAGATTCTTTTTTACGTACTTTTAGTTTCAATTTTTGCATGCATCTTTCAAATGGGTACATCCATCGAAACTGTACTAGACCTCCACATTTGGATTCATATGGAAAATGTAACATCAAATGTTCCATTGAGTCGAAGAAAGACGGCGGAAATATTTTTTCCCGTGTTGTCCTTTATATCTCAGTTGCCCACATGTGGGACAACTATCCAACGACTCATTTTTCCCAGAATATAAAATGCAATCATTTGAACATGCATGAATCTTCTTACAAGTATGTCCCAAATTTCGAACCAGCCTCTTACTCTCATAGTAATTTGCAGGTAAAACATTTCCTTCGGGTAACAGTGTTTTAAGCAAAGAAAATATCTGGTCAAAACAGGTGTTTGACATTCCGTTATCTGATTTTATAGCCATAAATTTTGCAACTGCTTCTAATTTGCTCATCTTGCAGCCATGATATAATACATCCTCATCAGACTTCAACAACTCATAAAATTCAGACGGTGCCAACTCAGGATTTGAAGCTATATCAGCCAGAGTTTCTGTATGTTGAACAGATGCACTTCCAATATCATGTACTAAATCTTGAAACCGGGATGGATCCGGAATCAAGTTGGTATCACCTGCTTTGGAACTGCGTTCACCGTGTTAATACCAAAAAACATAATCTGGTTGAAAACCAAAATGCAAGAGATGTTCTCTTACTTTGTCAAACGTGTCAAACGTTCTCAATGAACATTTTCTGCAAGGGAATTTTATTTTTCCTTCTAAAACAAATTCTGGATTTGATGCCGCAAATGTTAAAAAAGTATCCACACCCTCTACATATACTGGATTTAAACTAGAACCATTTGGATTTCTACGTTGATTTTTCCATATGCGGTCACCTAATAATGACTGTTGACGACCTCGTTGTTCCATATTTCTCTATAAAATATAAAATCATTACAGGTTTTGAATAATTTGTTAAAAAAACACTCAATCTAGGATAATTATACAGTTTAGATCATACACGACTGACGCAAACATTTTATTGAGATAGACCTAAAAATTGACCCTTAAGAATTTAATATGTTGAAAATAAAGAAAAACATGTTACAAATAGTGATAATTTTAATATTATATAAATTTTTTATTATTTTCATAGTACTAATATTATCGATAATTATTCCTAATTATTGTTAATTATTACTAATTATTACTAATTATTAGTAATTATTACTGATTATTACTAACTATTACTAATTATTACTAATTATTACTAATTATTACTAATTATTGGTAATTATTACTAATTATTGGTAATTATTACTAATTATTACTAATTATTACTAATTATTAGTAATTAATACTAATTATTACCAATTATACGTAATTATTACTAATTAAGACTAATTATTGGTTATTATTACTATTTACTGGTAATTATTAGTAATTATTGGTAATTATCGGTAATTATTACTAATTATTGGTAATTATTACTAATTATTGGTAATTATTACTAATTATTGGTAATTATTACTAATTATTGTTAATTATTACTAATTCTTGGTAATTATTACTAATTATTACTAATTATTACTAATTATTACTAATTATTACTAATTATTGGTAATTATTACTAATTATTATTAATTATTACTATTTATTGGTAATTATTGGTAATTATTACTAATTATTACTAATTAATACTAATTATTGGTAATTATTGGTAATTGATACTAATTATTGGTAATTATTATTAATTATTACTAATTATTACTAATTATTGTTAATTATTACTAATTATTGTTAATTATTACTAATTATTACTAATTATTACTAATTATTGGTAATTATTACTAATTATTATTAATTATTACTAATTATTACTAAATATTTGTAATTATTACTAATTATTACTAATTAATACTAATTATTGGTAATTATTCGTAATTATTACTAATTATTGATAATTATTACTAATTATTGGTAATTGTTATTAATTATTATTAATTATTACTAATTATTACTAATTATTGGTAATTATTACTAATTATTGTTAATTATTACTAATTATTGGTAATTATTACTAATTATTGGTAATTATTACGTATTATTGGTAATTATTACTAATTATTTCTAATTATTACTAATTAGTATTAATTATTACTAATTATTGGAAATTATTACTAATTATTACTAATTATTACTAATTACTGGTAATTATTGGTAATTATTACTAATTATTACTAATTAATACTAATTATTGGTATTTATTGGTATTTATTACTAATTATTGGTAATTATTGGTAATTATTGGTAATTATTACTAATTATTACTAATTATTACTAATTATTGGTCATTATTGGTAATTATTGGTAATTATTACTAAATATTACTAATTATTACTAATTATTGGTAATTATTACTAATTATTACTAATTATTGGGAATTATTACTAATTATTACTAATTATTACTAATTATTGGTAAATATAGGTAATTATTTCTAATTATTACTAATTAATACTAATTATTGGTAATTATTGGTAATTATTACTAATTATTGATAATAATTACTAATTATTGGTAATTATTACTAATTTTTACTAATTATTACTAATTTTTACTAATTATTACTAATTATTGGTAATTATTACTAATTATTGGTAATTATTACTAATTATTACTAATTATTACTAATTATTACTAATTATTTGTAATTATTACTAATTATTACTAATTATTACTAATTATTGGTAATTATTCCCAATTATTGGTAATTATCGGTAATTATGGGTAAGTATCGGTAATTATTACTAATTATTTGTAATTATTACTAATTATGGGTAATTTTTACAAATTATTCCTAATTATTACAAATTAATACTAATTATTACTAATTATCGGTAATTATCGGTAATTATTGGTAATTATTGGTAATTATTACTAATTATTGATAATTATTGGTAATTATTCCTAATTATTGGTAATTATTCATAATTATTGGTAATTATTACTAATTATTACTAATTATTACTAATTATTGATAATTATTACTAATTATTACTAATTATCAGTAATTATTCCTAATTATTACTAATTATTACTAATTATCGGTAATTATTACTAATTATCGGTAATTATTATTAATTATCGGTAATTATTACTAATTATAGGTAATTATCACTAATTATTTGTAATTATTGGTAATTATTACAAATTATTGGTAATTATTGGTAATTATTGGTAATTATTACTAATTATTGGTAATTAATCCTAATTATTGGTAATTATTCCTAATTATTGGTAATTATTACTAATTATTGGTAATTATTCCTAATTATTTGTAATTATTCCTAATTATTGGTAATTATTCCTAATTATTGGTAATTATCGTTAATTATTGGTAATTATTGGTAATTATTGATAATTATTGGTAATTATAACTAATTATTCCTAATTATTCCGAATTATTCCTAATTATTACTAATTATTCCTAATTATTACTAATTATTACTAATTATTACTAATTATTAATAATTATTGGTAATTATTGGTAATTATTCCTAATTATTCCTAATTAGTGGTAATTATTAGTAATTATTTCTAATTATTACTAATTATTGATAATTGTTAATAAATATTACGAATTATTGGTAATTATTACTAATTATTGGTAAGTATTACTAATTATTGGTATGTATTACTAATTATTGGTAATTATTACTAATTATTGGTAATTATTACTAATTATTGGTAATTATTACTAATTATTACTAATTATTCCTAATTATTGATAATTATTGGTAATTGTTCCTAATTATTAGTAATTAAATAAATAATTACCAATAATTAGGAATAATAACATTATTAATATGTTTTATTATTAATATTAAAATAATATAATTTTCTAATTTATATACAATTCTCCTTTCATCTGTGTGTTTTCTATCTCCACATACAAATAATACATGTGGAGACAGCAAACACAACGATGAAAAGAGAATTGTATATATATAAAAAAAAATATATTATTTTCATATTAATAATAAAATATACTAATAATGTAATAATGTTATTATTCCTAATTTTTGGTATTTATTACTAATTATTAATATTTATTCTTATTTACTAAAAATTATTACTAATTATTCCAAATTACCATTAACTATGAACCATACTAATAATTTAAATTTATTAAGTAACAAAACAATGTAAACATAATTAAATTACAACTAATTAAGAATAATTGAAACTAATAAAAAAATAAAAATAAATATTAAATTAAAATGAACATAAATACCTTGAAAATTGATCTGAGGTTGATCTCTGATCGTTTTTCAAAACTTCAATATCAACTCCGGAGAAAAAAATTAAACTTGAGAAAAACTGAACTTTAGAAATAAAATTTTGAGAGAAGAAGAAGATGGAGTTTGAGAATGATTTGAAAAAAAACGGATGGGGGTATTTATAGGTTAGATTATTTGCGACGGGTCCATTTGCGACGGGTACCCGTCGCAAATACCTTAGCCATCATTTATTAGGGTCAACGGTTAAATAGTTATTTGCAACGGGTCCCGTCGCAAATAACGACCTACCGACATACTATTTGCGACGGGGGAATATTCCCGTCGCAAATACCTTTTACCGCTGCCGGTTATTTGCGACGAGAATATTCCCCCGTCGCAAATATGTTTCCCGTGATTTGGCGCGCAAAGCACGCCAGTCCTTTTGCAACGGGGAAAGCTATCCCGTCGTAAAAGGCTACTTATTTGCGACGGGCAAATACCCCTGTCGCAAATAAGTTTTTAACGGGGCTATTTGCGACGCGAATAAATCCTGTCGCAAATAACCCGTCGCAAATAGCCATTTTTCCCGTAGTGGTAGAATTCATCATTCCTTCATTATGAAAATATAATTGATGGTTCATATTGTTATTTGACTAGTATATTACCAATGATTATGTCTTACTATGGAATTATTTTTTAGCCCTTATTCATTCTATAATATGTTCAAGATTATTATTATAGGCATGTTTTTTTACTTATTGAACATTTCTACTGTTTATGTTTATAATATTTTGAACTTTCATTCTTACCCTTAATGAGAGTTTGAGCTCTCCCCTTTCTAATGTATCATTTTCTCAGGACATGAATTTTTTATTTTGAATGCCATATAGAAATAACCTAGGAGTTATGGATGTTATCAAAGGAATTTTGTGTTGATTTTTGTTTCAAGTTGCAATGCTTAACTTATATTTGTATATTGTTTCCAATACAGCTAAAATAATCGGTCTATCAGGATGCATATTATTAGATTAAATGCATATGTAATAAAATAAGGCACCAGATCTAGGAAATTTGGATCGAGTCCTTACAATTGGTATCATATAAAGCTTAGTAGAAATCATGGAAACTAGGTTTAGAAAATGGAGATTATGGAACAAATCCATATATATAATATTTTACGATAAAATTAAATTAAAATAATATTATTTAGTTAAGGAATATATTTTGTCGATATTTCAATCAAATGCATCAATGTTTGGATACTACAAGTGGACGTGGTTCTAGAACAGATGTACTTAGGAGTGAAAACACTGACAAGGAGTTTTGGGCGTAAACCTGGGTATCCTGATACCTGACAACATGCCTTACTGTGCACCTAGTTTGACACTCTTGGGGGATATAAGAATAATAATTCAAATTTTTTTACAGTGCATTATGTATTATTTAAATGTAATTTTTTCCACAAAGTAACCATGCTTATGATTATGAGATTAGTTATTCATGCTAAGTGTTTTCCAATATTGAGATTATAAATTTTTATTCATAACCTAATCTAACATATTCCATTATCTAGAAATGGTGGCTAGTGGAAGGAATGGAAACCACATGAATGTGCATATCCCATGTAGGGATTATCCTTCGATCCAAGATAATTATGTTGGATCTTGAACTATGACTAGGTGTAACACCCCAGGTAAATAAAGAATATGAAATTTTCATATTTATCAATATTTGTGAATAAAATATTAATATTACTTTAAAGGGGACACTATGCTCGATGGCGTACCCAATACGCAACAACGAGTTTCTTGGGAATCTTACATTGCACTCTAATAAAAATAATAATATTATTTTAAATGGTAGTTAACGCTTTTCCATTGTAATGGCGGAAATGAACATAACTAACTACAAAATGATTATATATGTTTGTCAAATATTTTTACTTTTTATAATAAATGTTAGAGGATCAAAAATGCGAATGAATCCAATTTTAAGCGTAAGGATTCTAATATTCTTTAAAAGGTTGATTAACCGCCTTTTGATGTAGAACCTATTTTAATTCCACTTTTTGATAATTTTATGTTTTATATTTGACAAAATAAAATTCTTCTTTAGAATCGGGGCATCAAAATTTACTTTGTGTAAATTTTTTGTATTTTTCCGATAAAGTTCATTTTTTAATGAATAGTGAAAAAATGTTGTTTTTTAATTCAAAACCTATTTTTAATCTAATTTATTTATATGATTATATTATATTTTGAATTGTTTTTAATGTGAAATTAGAATATATTTTTACCATTTAATTCAATAGTGGTCATTGGAATTAATTTCACTTTGAAATTGGACTTAAACTAGTGTCAATCTTTTAAAAGATATTAGTTCATAAAAACACGCTATTTGTTTTGATAGCGGGAATTAATAATTAAATTAATTAATGTAACTTATATGTTTTGAATTTTGTAAAATGGACATAATTTTTGAATTCGGAATATAAAATATAGCTTAGGGTGATGTTTTGGAATTGTTCTGAAAAACATCAATTTTTGATGAATAGTGAAACCACTAAGTGGTACATAAAAAACTGATTTTTCGTATAAATGAAATTTTACCACCTCTGTGTTTTGAATTTCAAAAATTCGACATAAATGGTTGTCATTAATAAGTAAAATGTTCATCAATGGGATTAAAATAATTTTTTAGTGAATAGTAACTTTAAGTTTTTAATCGCGATTAGAGGTAATTAGTGTAATTTAAGGTAAAAATAATGTTTTAATAAAATGAAATGACCTAGACACATGTCCTACCCTCATTTTATGTGACATGGCCGACCAAAAAAATCTATGGGTCATCTTGGGGACCCCATGGAGACACATTGGTTGGAAATTGACATAAATAACTTTTTATTTAAATTTCAAATAAAAATGTCACAAGCATGAGTTGTTTTACTAAAAAAATTAAATGGGGTTATACAAATCCTATTTTTGACTATAAATATTTATTAAAACGATAATGAGATTTCCTACATCATGATATTTGTTTTATAATTTTTAGACATTAAATAAATTAAAATATTTATGACATCATGAAGATGTTGTGATTACCTCATTAATAAAGGATTTAAATAAAATGAAAAGATAATGTTAAAATTATAACATACACTTGTCAAAAACCTATTGGATTAGTATATTTATAGCCCTTACCACCTAATCCTCGAAATAAATCAATGTGGGACCTTTGAAATCTGAAACTCATTTGAAAATAAACTAACATTTTGTAACTTTCCAGGAGTGCCCCTCCTCTCCTCTTATAAAAGGCCCCCAACTCTACCACCTTACCCACACATACAAAGCCTTTTTCTAGGCCACCCCTGCCCATTATGTCTCTCCACATCAGTATCTAACTATTAGAAGCCTCACTTTGGGCAGAAGCCTTCCCAATGATGACTTTGAGCTCAAATCAAAAAGAGTTACCCGATTAAAAGGTAGTTTCTTTTCTTGTGTTCTTATGTTTTATTTTGATTCTCCACACCCTAAACTCTTTTTATTAATTTATTTTGTAACAACACCATTATCTTCTATATACTAGGATGTTTTTATAAGAATTATTCTAGCTACACTTACACACACCTACATCGAATGGTTGAAGAACATATTGTTTCTCTGGATGACAAATTTCTGCCTCAAGAAAACAATGATTGTTCAACACTCATATAACACCTTAAAAGGTGTCCATTAAGATGACACTATATTTATATATGATATATAATATTTTTATGTTTTACTTAAGCTTCTGTATTTTTCATTTACGAAATACCTTTATGGCTTCCATTATGGGTATACGTGATATCTTCATTTTAGGAAGTGCGGACTACCGCCCCCTCAAATTGATTTGATTCGTTAATACCATATCTTGTACGTATAAAGGATAGATTTGATGATATTATATATGATACCATACTGGAATTAAAATACTATTATGTATCATTATGTTTTAATTCCATTAAATATGAAATAGAAATGGAAGTAGCGTTTAGGCGTACAGACGACTTACCGTCTCCATGAACAATGCATTTCATTTCTTACATCTAAATGTTATGTAATATTATAAATGCATGCATATACTTGATATATATGATATATATGATATCTAAATCATGAATTTAATTATGGATATAATGTATATCTCACAACATTAACAATTTGTAATTATAAAGTGTTTATTTTTGACTCAAGTACCAATGATCATTAAAACGACCGTTATTAACTTAAATAATAACATAGTGTTCATGACATGGTAATAAGTGATATAAAAGATATAATAAACTTGAAAAAGGTTCTTAAAAAGTATAAATTAACTCAAGTTTATAATTCAGGAGATTAAAGGACGATCAAGTCGTGTCGGACCGGGGGTAAGGGATCCTACCTCTCTTTTTCTTTTTAAGTACACTCTTTTATGTCATTCATTTTAATCTCACCTTTATTATGATTGGTATTTTCTTTTATATTACTCTTACTGTACTTTTTATGTTCATATGATGAGAGACCCTATTTTCTCTCATCAATACATTTTGGATGTTTTAATTGGCGCCGTTAGGCTGCCGAAATTTCGTATGGGGCTTTTTATCTCACTTTGTGTTTTCGTGAGATTCATGCTATATTTTCCAATATTTCCTTTTGAGTGGTGTATGTACTGTCCATTATTCTACTATTTGTGTAACATAAATTCGTTTATGATTATTTACATAAATTTTTATGGTCCTTCTTTCATGGGGTGTACGTTTCGAAAGTTACCCAAATCGGTAAGGGAACCTTTGACCCTCCTCTTTTTAAAAGACTTCTTTTGTTATGTCTTTTAATTTTCATATTATTATGTGGGGATATGTTATTATATAACCTTATTTCCGTAAATTTTATGTCCAAGTGATGATATACCCTTTATATCTCTTATCAACTCTTTTTCTAAAATTTTATGTGACGTCGTTAGGCTGTCAAGGAAACTTCTTAACCCAATATCGATTTCTTTGGGTTCAACATGTAGTTATTGAATATTTCATAATTTGAATATGTTTGAATGACCATTGATTATTTTACACTTAATATAAAATTATATTGGGTGTATTTATATTTTTTCCACATAATTATGAGATTTATTTATCCTTAATTTAAGGATACCATCGTTATAATGGATTTCATCTCAATTTACTTTTCCATTGAGGCTTAATTGTTGTTATGCACCAATTCACTCTTATATGGTGTATATACTATCATTTGGAATATTATATCATGAATCCCTTTACTCTCAAGATATTATAAAGTATTGATTAAATATTATTCCTTAATTATTGTATTCAAGTGTCTCTCGTTTTGTTACAAACCCTTTAACTAAAATATCGTTTTAAATGTTTTAATGATTTATTCTTAAAAATATTTCTCATAAATACCAATGTTTTGAAAATGGTTTTAAGGATTTATTTATATGGATATAAATGATTTTAAATTTTAAAAGCTTCAATCTGGTATGGGAAACCTTGATTTAAAAATATCTTTATTAAATGTTTTAAATGGTTTTGAAATTTCTTTTAGAATGGATTCATTATTTCAATATCATAAAATGTTATATTGTTATTGCAATGTGGGAATGTTATATTTAATTTATGATTAAGTTTTGTGCTATGATTATATTATGGTTCATGGACATTATTATTAATAATGGTGGTTCCGTGATAAACTAAGGGCAGGTGAGCCCGATATAGCTCTCCAATGCATTGGGTAACGTGAATGAGTTAAACGTTAAGGTTTCTCCGAATAGATTTAGGGAATATACTATGATGGGTTTTCCAAACGTAACCAAGAGGGTTACTCCCTATGTAAGAATGTTATGAATGCCTCAAGTTACCTTTATGCCTTATGATTTATAAGATTTATTCTTTATTTGTTGAGGTATGTTAAAATGATTATGTTTTATGAGTAAAGTATGATTTCATACATGGACTAATGTTTTATCTTCATACTTTTATATCCCTTAAAGAGATTTTTATGCTCATCTCCTGTTTTTGAAATGTTTTCACAGTTCAAGGGAAATGTGCATGTTATGATGATAGTATCAATAAAGTGTCAAAAAAGAATCCATCTTTTATTTTAAATATGTTTCATTTGATGGGGAAAAATGAATACTATATTTTATGTAACCACATTATTTAAATATGGAATGTAATTCATGACTTATGATCTAATTCTCTAAAACTCTAAACCTGAAAAGATCCTCAATGTGAATTATTCATTTAATTCAATATTAAGAAAGGTTTAATGCCGAGGCATTATAGTTGGTATTAGAGGTTGGTTTAGATAACATTAGAGGTTAGAGTGTTGTTTAAGAAAAAGTGACCCGTTTTGTATAACCATAATGGTTAGTATATTAGATGGAGTCATCCTTTTTTTGAATGTTAGAATGAGTTTGAGATAACTTCGATAAGTATATATTTGTGTTTATATTCCTCTTTTTTATTTAATGATTTTACTGATATACTCACATTGACCTTTTTGGATTTAGTAAATGGTTGGATCTAGCAGTAACCAAAGAAACAGTGGATTTGAATAAAACTGAGACAGTTTTATGAAAGAACAACTAAATGATATGGGAGCTACAATTATAACTCTTTTGGTTATCCGTAACCAACTATGTGGAGTCATTATTGACCACCTGAACCTTGGTGATTTTTATAAGGCATCGTATATGTGAGAAAAAAATCCCTATAGAATTTTAGGTAATAATCATAAAGGTAAGTATGTTCAAAAACCAATGTCTCAAATATGTGGAAAGAAACACATGGGAAAATGTTTCAAAGGGACAAAAGATTCTGTATATGTGGAAATAAAGGTCATAAAGCAAGAACCTTCCATGTAAAAAGGAAGCATCTAGTTGACTCTAGGAAAGTGAAAGAAGTTCTTTCTGAAGGATCAATTGAATGTTTTAAATGTGGTGTGCATGGTCATTATGAAAACACATTTCCTACGAAGATGTTTCGGGAATGGGGACACCAAGATCATACAAATCATAATTTACCAATACCTAATTCCATTCTGATTGAGGATGAAGAAACTGACAATGAAGAATGAAAGGTATGGATTATTTCTTAAAATATGTTTTCCAATTATTGTAATCTTAGGATATGATTCATTATTTTGATTGTAGGAAATAAGTATTTCAGAATAAGTTGAAAATTAATGGATAATGGATCATGAAGAATGTTGAATGAGTAATAATTCATCATATAAGGGATTCAAGAGTTATGGTAGATTTTAGTATGGTGATATTCTTAGATGTATTAAGTCTCTTTTGATGATGGGGTTACATTAGAATACTTTTTATAGTAACCCTGATGTATGATATATGAAAAATTTATTCAAGGAATATTTATCCTCTGTTTTGTGGATACAGTTATAAAGAACCATTTGGGTTTATATGATCCTTGAATTTTAGGCAATTACTGATTAATACATTTTGGGTTGAAAAATGGATGTTATCAGATAAAATTTGTTGTTAAAATATCTTATGGTTATTTTTGATGAATTTATCTATTATTGAGGAATGTTATAAAATTATATAGTTTTTGAAAAGGGACAACATGTAGACCGTGTGACAACCCGTCGCGTCGGATGAAGCTGCGGGAATCAAACCCACAACCAAAGTGCAACTTCTATTTATCACCTACCACAGGACTACGTGAAGTCCCTGGTTAGTTTGAATTACTCTTTTTAGATATATTATTTTATGAATTAAGAGTAAGTTGATTTTTGGTTATCAATTGAAATGATTAGGCCATCATGAAGGATATGTGATTAGGTTAATTACTTTTCAGTATGAGACTGTAAGATTAACTGATGTTATTTTGGGAGAAAAATGTTAAAATTTATCATAGGAGACTATGTGATTAAATCTTTCAGATAATTGGGTTTCAATATTATTTTGGTTTACTTTGTAGAATTTTATGGATAGATGTTTATTGAATGGTCTTTCTTGAACTATGGGTTTTGTTTGACAAATTTTGGAGATTAAGGATAATTTTTTTTTATCCTTTTTGGGTATTATCTGATCTCACACTAACCTTTTTTATTTTCGTTTTGGTTAAGGTCTAAAGACATGGGATTTATATAGTCCTATTTTGGGGATTAGGTTATTATTTAGAAGTTGATTATAGCTCTCTTAATGTGAACAAGTCATCCCAAGTACTCATCTTTTGGAGAAAATATGAGTTCGTGTAAGAAATCTAGTAAAAGTTGAAAGTAAACATGACAATTAAATATGATTCCTTATGTTTTAGTTAAGCTCATAAATAAATTCATCAATGAAAAGTAACTTAAAACAATAATGTTGTATGTTAATTTTTTCTATTGAGGAATCAAATACCGTTTAACCCATCACTAGATTGTGATTTTCTTGTTGTTAACTTTCTCGTAGACATGTTTACTATCACTCTCCATCAGAACATGACCCATTGTTTTTTCCTCCATATCCATATATTCATAATTGGAATCCTAGTATGGGTTAACTCGGGTGACATTTGTTCTTCTCTCCTATTCTTTTAAAGTGATAGTTTTACTGACTCTTGTTCCGATGTTTGATTTTTAATGAAGCTTCCAAGTCCAATTTTAAAATTATGAGGATGCAATTCCCTAAAAGGGGGGAAGGATGTAACACCCCAAGTAAATAAATAATATGACATTTTCATATTTATCCTTATTTGTGAATAAAATATTACTATTACTTTAAAGGGGACATTATGCTCGATGGCGTATCCAATATGAAACAACGAGTTTCTTGGGAATCTTACGTTGCACTATAATAACAAAATAATATTATTTTAAATGGTAGTTAACGCCTAGTCATTGTAATGGCGGGAATGAATAGAAATAACTATAAAATGATTATATATGTTTGTCAAATATTTTTACGTTTTACAATAAATGTAAGAGGATTAAAAAAGCGAATGCATCAAATTTTAAGCGTAACATTCTAATATTCTATAAAAGGTCGATTAGCCGCCTTTTGATGGAAAACATATTTTAAATCCACTTTTTGACAATTTTATGTTTTATATTTGAAACATTAAAATTTTTATTTAGAATTGGGACATCAAAATTTACTTTTGTAAATTTTTGGTATTTTTCCGATTAAGTTCATTTTTTTAATGAATAGTGAAAAATGTTGTATTTTAATTCAAAACCACTTTTTAATATAATTTATTTATATGATTAGATTATTTTTTAAATTGTTTTTAAAGTGAAATTAGAATATATTTTTACTATTTAATCCAATAGTGGTCATTGGAATTAATTTCACTTTTAAATTGGACTTAAACTAGTGTCAATCTTTTAATAGATATTGTTTCTTAAAAACACACTATTTGTTTTGACAGCGGGAATTAATTATTAAATTAATTAATGTAACTTATATGTTTTGAATTTTGTATAATATACATCATTTTTGAATTCAGAATATCCAATATATCTTACGGTGAAGTTTTGGTATTTTTCTAAAAAACATCAATTTTTGATGAATAGTGAAACCACTAAGTGGTACTTAAAAAAACTGATTTTTCATTTAAATGAAAATTTACCACCTCTATGTTTTGAATTTCAAAAATCCTACATACATGGTTGTCATTAAAAAGTAAAATGTGGTTCAATGGGATTAAAATAATTTTTTGGTGAATATTACTTTTAAGTTTTTAATCGTGATTAGAGGTAATTAGTGTAATTTAAGGTAAAAATAATGTTTTAATAATATTAAATGACCTATACACGTGTCTTACCCTCATTGTATGTGTCATGTCCGACCATAACAATCCATGGGTAAACTGGGGACCCCATGGAGCCACTTTGGTTGGAAAATGACATAAATAACTTTTTATTTAAAGTTAAACTAAAAATGTCACAAGCATTAGTTGTTTTACTAAAACAATTTTTAAATGGGGTTATAAAAATCATATATTTGACTATAAATATTAATTAGAAAGATAAAAATATTTCCTACATCATGATATTTGTTTTATAATTTTTAGAAAATAAATAAATAAAATTATTTATGACATCATGATGATGCAGCGATTACCTCATTAATAACGGATTTAAATAAAATAAAAATATAATGTTATAACTATAAGATACACTTGTAAAAAACCTATTGGATGAGTATATTTCGAACCCTTAACACCTTATCTTTGAAATAAATCAATGTGCGACCTTTAAAATCCGAAACTCATTTGAAGATAAAGTAACATTTTGTAACTTTCCAAGACTGCCCCTCCTCTCCTTTTATAAAAGGCCCCCAACTCTACCACCTTACCCACACTTCCAAAGCCTTTGTCTCGGCCAAACCCTGCCCAATTTGTCTCTCCACATCACTATATAACTCTTATAATCCTCACTTTGGGCAGAAGTCTACCCAAGGAAGCGTTTGAGCTCAAATCAAAAAGAGTTACCCGATTTAAAGGTAGTGTCTTCTCTGGTGTTCTTATGTTTTATTTTCCTTCTACAACCCCCTAAACTCTTTTTATTCATTCATTTTGTAAAAAAACAGTATCTTCCATATACTAGGATTTTTTTATAAGAATGATTCAAGCTACACATACACACACCTTCATCTAATGGTTAATGAACATACTGTTTCTGTGGATGGCGAATTTTTGCCTCACGAAACGATGAATGTTCAACACTCATATAACACCTTCAAAGGTGGACATTAAGATGTAACTATATTTATATATGATATATAATATGTTTATGTTTTACTTAAGCTTATTTATGTTTCATTTATGGACTAAATTTATGGCTTCCATTATGGGTATACGCATTATCTTCATTTTAGGAAGTGCAGACTACCGCCCCCTCAAAGTGGTTTGATTCGTTAGTACCATATGTGGTACGTATAAAGGATATATTTAATGATATTATATATGATATCATACTGTAATTAAAATAATATTATGTATCATTATGTTTTAATTCCATTAAATATGAAATAGAAATGGAAGTAGCGTTCATGTGTACGTACGACTTACCGTCTCCATGAACGGTGCATTTCATTTCTTACCTCTAAATGTTATGTAATATTATAAATGAATGAATATACTGGATATATATGAGATATATGATATCTAAATCATGACTATAAATCTGGATATAATGGATATCTTACCACACGAAAAAACTTGTAATTATAATGAGTTTATTTATGACTCAAGTAACAATGATTGTTAAAACTACCGTTATTTACTTAAATAATAACATAGTGTTAATGAAATGGTAATAAGTGATATAAAAGGAATAATGAACATGAAAAAGGTTCTTAGGAATTTGGAAACTAACTCAAGTTTATTATTCATGAGATTAAAGAACGATCGAGTCAAGTCGGACCCGAGGTAAGGGATCCTACCTCTCTCTTTCTTTTTAAGTACACTCTTTTATGTCATTCCTTTTAAGCCCATATTTCTTATTATTAGGATGTTATTTTATATTAATAATAATTTTATTTTTATCTTCATATTATGAGAGACCCTATTTTCTCTCATCAATCCATTTTGGATGTTTTATGTGGCGTTGTTAGGCTGCCGAAATTTCGTAAGGGGATTTTTATCTCACTTTGTGTTTTCGTGAGATTCATGCTACATTTCCCAATATTTATTTTTGAGTGGTGTATGTACTGTCCATTATTCTACTCTTTGTGTAACATACTTTCGTTTATGAGTATTTACATCAATGTTGTACGGTCCGTCTTTCATGTGGTGTATGTTTCGAAAGTTACCCAAATCCGTAAGGGAACCTTTCACCATCCTCATTTTAAAAGACTTCTTTTGTTATGTCTTGTAATTTTCATATTATTATGTAGGGATATGTTATTATATATCCTTATTGTAGTAAATTTTATGTACAATTTATGACATACCATTTATCTCTCTCATCAACTCTTTTTCTAAAATTTTATGTGACGTCGTTAGCCTGTCAAGGGAACTTCTTAACCCAATTTCGATTTCATTGAGTTCAACATGTAGTTATTGAATATGTCATCCTTTGAATATGTCTGAATGAACATTGATTATTTTACACTTACTATCAACTTATATTGGGTGTATTTCTATTTTTCTCACATAATTATGAGATTTATTTATCCTTAATTTAAGTATACCATCTTTATAATGGATTTCATCTCAATTTACTTTTCCATTGAGACTTCATTGTTGTTATGCACCAATTCACTCTTATATGGTGTATATACTGTCCTTTGGAATATTATATCATGAATCCCTTTACTCTAATGATATTATAAAGTTTTGATTAAATGTTATTCCTCAATTATTGTATTCAAGTGTCTATCATTTTGTTAAAAACCCATTAACTAAAATATCATTTTAAATGTTATAATGATTTATTCTTATAAATATTTCTCATTAATATCCATGTTTTGAATATGGTTTTATGGATTTATTTATATGGATATAAATGATTTAAAATGTTAAAAGCATCAATGTGTTTTGGGACACTTTCAATTAAAAATCTCTTTATTACATGTTTTAAATGGTTGTACAAATGGTATTTAGAATGGATTCATTATTTCAATATCTTAAAATTTTATATTGTTATTGCAATGTGGGAATGTTATCTTTACTTTATGCTTAAGTTATGGGCTATGATAATGTTATGGTTCTTGGGAATTGTTATAAATATGGGAGGTTTCGTGATAAACTAAGGGTGGGTGAGCCCGATATAGCTCTCCAATGCATTGGGTAACGCGAAGGAGTTAAACGTTAAGGTTTTCCGAAGAGATTTAGGGAATATACTGTGATGGGTATTCCAAACGTAACCAAGAGGGTTACTCCCTACATAAGAATGTTATGAATTCCTCATGTTACCTTTATGCCTTATGATTTCTATGATTTATTCATGATTTGATGAGGTATGTTAAAATGATTATGTTTTATGAGTAAAGTATGATTTCATACATGGACTAATGTTTTCTTTTCGTACTTTTATATCTGTTACTGAGCTTTTTATGATCATCCCAAGTTATTGAAATTTTTTTCACAGGTTAAGGGAAAGGTTCATGTTATGATGATAGTGTCAAGGATGTGTCAAAAAAGAATCCATGTTTTATTTTATATATGTTTCTGTTGATGGAGAAAAACCAATACTATCTTTTATGTAACCAATTTGTTTAAATTTGGAATATAATTCATGATTTATGATCTAATTCTCTAAAACTCTAAACCTGAAAACATCCTCAATGTGAATTATTCATTTAATTCAATATTCAGTAAGGTTTAAGGTCGGGGCCTTATACTAGGGATGAGAATATTATAACTATATAGGGAAAGCTAACATAGGTTAGGATCAATAACCTTAACCATATGGAGAATCCTAATCCACAATTTGGAAAAGATATGTAGGATCACATTATTCAACAAGATACTCCATCATTCAATGGTACTACCAACCCTTTTGTAGGTGAGCTGTAGATATCTTTCTTAGAGAAGATATTTCTTGCATTGGGATTTAACTAAAGAGATGAGGTTGGAATGATATTTTATCTTCTATCGGGTGATGTAAATCAGTGGTGGTTTTTAATAAAAATAATAAAGGAGGGGGATGAAATAGAAGATATAGAATAATGGGATTTTAAGGAAATCTTATTACAAAAATATTTTCCCCATGAACAACAAATGGATATGGAAAGGAAATTCCTAAATCTTAGGCATAATGTGGATGAAAATGTTGCAAATTATGAAGCTAGATTCACAAGATTAGAAATACATGTCCCAGACTATATACAAAATCCAAGGAGAAATATTGATTGAATATATTATGGTGTAAAACCATTACTATGAATGGAACTAGCCTCCCAACGTTTTTCTCAACATATGAAGATATAGTCTCAAGTGCTATCTTGATAGAAATGTAATTTTATATGTCTTATGACTTTAATGAAAATCATGAGAAGAATAGGGCTATAGAAAACTCTAGAATGGGAAATAAGGAAGTGATGAATATGGGAAGAGTTGAACTTCCATCTTGTTGTAATTGTTCGATTAAATCTCCTTGCACATTCTTGATGGGGATGTGATTCTGTTACAAGTGAGGATAAAAAGGCCATATATAGTGGGATTGTATGGGGAAGAAAGTTTCTACCAATGTTCAATGATACAATTTAAGGGTTATGGGACATTATTCAGATGAATTTCTTAAGCATCATCGAATCATTTCCCAAAGAAGTCCAATGGAGAAAGGCTAAGATTATGTGGTCACAACTACTATGGTTGATGTTTCTAACAATGTAGTGGTAGGTACATTTATCATTTCCTCAAACATAGTCAATGCTTTATTTGATTCAATATAATCTTATTCTTTTATATATTCCCCATTTTCCATCGAAATTAGATATTTCAAATTTCATTTAAAAAGAGATTTCAATAAAAACACCAAAGGGATGCATCATTGCAGCAACGTTGTGTCAGGTAGTCCCCATTATGGCATATGAAATAGGCTTTATCTGATGATTTCATTTTCATTCCCATGATTTAATTTGGTATAATCCTCTGTATAGATATTCTTCTAAACCATGATGTGAAAATTTGTTACAAGAAGCAGGTTAAAATATTTGAGGATGATGCAGAATCTCATATCATTAGGGATGAAACAACACCATATGATTTTCCTCTAGATACCCCCCCAATATCTCTATTAAAATATATTATTGTGGAGGAAGGGAACATAATTGCTATGGGTGATTAAAGGAATGTACAATTATTGGATTTACCTTTTTTTCCAAGAATATATTGATGTTTTCCATAGGATTTACCTAGACATCTTCCAGAACATGATGTTGAGATCATTATTCATTTAATTTCTAGTTCAAGGCCCATATCAAATACCCATTATATAATGGCTGGTGTGGAAATAATAGAACTGAAGAGAAAACTAGAGGAATTGACTGATAAAGGATTTATTCACCCTAGTGTTTCCCTATAGGGATCCCCTATTCATTTAAACAAGAATAAAGGAGGATCTATGAGGTTTTGCATTTACTATGGGGATATCTATGACACTACAATAAATAATAAGTATCCCCTACCTCAGATTGAGGATTTATTTGATCAAATTCATGGAGGACAAAAAATTTGAACGATTTTCCTTCGATTTGGATCTCATTAGATGTTAGTAATGGAAAAAGACATACCAAAGACATCATTTTGAACCAGTTATGGGCATTATGAGCTTACAATATTTCCTATTGGACAGACTAATGATCCCTCTGTTTTCATGCATGTAATGGATAGTGTTTTTGGAGAATATCTTGAGTACCTTTAGGTGGTATTTGTTGATGATATCTTCGAATACTCCGAAATCTATGAATGTTAAGAAAATTACATGCACACTATCCCGAAGACTCCTAGATGAAATGAATAATATTAGATTTCAAAGAAGTGTGAATTTTGGCTTTAGTTAGTTTCCTCTCTTTGTCACATTGTCTCTAAGGATGGAATATCTGTTGATTCTACATAGATAAAGGTTGTGAAAGAATGGCCGACTCCAACAAACATAACATAGTTAAGTAGTTTTTTTTAATAGAAATTTATTATCTTTGTTTTATTCATAAATTCACCCATTTAGCCAACCCAATGACCAAGATTACACGTAAATGGGTTAAGATTGTATCGGAAATATATTTGAGTGCTTTTGAAATAATTTAATAGGATATTAGTGAATGATTAGATATTATCTATACAGTCCTGGAATAAAGGGCTTTTGATCTTTAATGATGCATCAAAAAAATGACTTGATTGTATCCATATTCAGAATGATAGAGTTATTAATTATAAATCAAGACAGCTAAAAATTATTGAACAAAACTATCCTACACATGATCTTTAGTTGGAATATATATTATTTTCTCTGAATATATGTATAAATTATCCATATAGAGATAACTTTGATATAAATATGAATCTTAAGAGATTGTATATATATATTTTCATAGAGAGAACTCAACACGAGGAATAGGTGATTGCTCGAGCTACTCAAGGAATATAATTGTTCTCTAAACTACCACCCCGGAAAGGGAAATAATGTAGTTGATGCATTGAGAAGTAAAGACCATTGAGTTCTAAATAAAATGAGTATTGAAAATGATAATTTGAACAAGGATCTTGTGAGAATGGATATGAAAATTATCAAAGAAGGTGAAGTATCACTACTTTTTCAAATGGTTGCTTAACCTTATTTATTGGAACGAATAAAATCATCATAGTCTGATGACAAGAATTCTCAAAATAAAATTAAAGTTGTGTAGTATGGGAAGTTGGTAGCTTCATTTGTGGAGATGGAATTTTGAAATTTGGGAAGCGGATATGGGTTCCCTCTCTACATGTGATGAAAAAGGAGTTATTGGATGATTCCCATATCTAAAATTTCATTGGACAGCCGGTTTGCACTATGATTTATAGAGATTTGAAAGAAATTTTTTTTGGGAAAACATAAATAGGGAAATAACTGATTACGTGACAAGATGTTAAGTATGTCAAAAAGTGATGGTTGAATGATAAAATCCTAGTAGAGATATGAATCCTCTTCCTATTACTACATGGAAAAAGTTTGAAATCACCATGGATTTTGATACATGATACCCCAAAACTCCATGATGGAATGGTAGAATATGGTTTATTTTGGATTGACATAAAAAATATTAATATTTCCTCTCGATAAGAGGGGATTTCCCCCTTGAGTGGCTTCCAAGAATTTATATCAACGAAGATGTAAGACATCATAGAGAACATATTTCTATAGTTTTTGATCGTGATACTCAAATTGCATTAAAATTATGGAAAAAGTATTTAAAATTATTTGGACATTGATCTTCGTTTGAGTACTTCTTATCATCCTCATAAGGATGAGAAATTAGAAATGATGATCCTAACCTTTGATTACATCTTGAGATCATGTTCACTTGACATTCAAGGTATATGGGGTCAATATTTATCTTTAGTGGAGTTTTCCTACAATAATATCTTCCATTAAAGTATTCAAATGGAACCATACAAAGCATTATATGGAATGAGATGTTGTACACCAAAATGTTGGGATGAAGATGGATAGAGGATGCTTGTGGGACCAAAGCATGTGGAGGAAACAACAGTGAAGGTAAATATTATTCAAGCCCATATCAATGTTGCACAATGAAGACAAATATGCTATAAAAATAATCAAAAGAATTATTTGGAGTTTCAAGTAGGAGATCGTGATTTCATAGAAGTATCTCTATGGAAGGGTGTTATAATATTTTGGAAGAAAGGAAAACTGAGCCCATGTTGCATAGTCACATTTGTAATTATAGAGATAAGTGGAGTTGTTTAATATCATATGTCTATTCCACCAAGCCTATCTAAATTACACAAAGAGTGCCATGTCTAATTGCTGTGAAAGTACATTCCAGACCCAATCCATGTCCTCACATCTAATGTTATATTATTAAAATCTAACCAAACTTTCTATGAAAAAAAGATCTGTATTTTTGACATTAAAAAATTTTTAGTGGAATTAAGTGACTTGATAGGTAAAGATACTTTGTAAATATTGTAAATCGAAGCGGCAACATGGGAGCTAGAGGAAACTATAATGAAGACCTAATGAAATATTTTTGTCAGGTAACATTCTAGAAATGACAATGATGATTGTTTTGTAGGGAGGGGATAATGTAACACCCCATGATTTTGAAAGAAAATTTACTGTTCAATTCCTGAAACATTTAGTCTCTAAAAACACCACTTTGTTAAAACCTAGCAAGTAAAAATAATATTTCCACCATTGTGATTGGAATTTCATAATACTAACATACATAGTGGCATTTTGTAAGATATTTAGAGTCTGATTTGAAAAACATAATTTTTTGGTGAATAGTAACATATCCTTATGAATAGTAGAATGAAACTTTTCAATAGTAAATAAATTATTGCTTTAGTTTATTATGGTTATATGATAATGAGATCTTGATTATTATTTCAAGGTGATATAAAACAAATTATAGTTTTGAAATTGTTATTTTTTGAAAAACATATGACAATATTTAAAAATTATGTTAATAATATTTAGGATATATTTTAAAAAAATGGAGTTCAGTTTTGGATTCATCACTTTGAAAAATGATTAGGGTGATGTTTTGGGAATTTTCTAAAATACTTGAATTTTTTTTGAATAGTAAAATATGATAATTTACGATAAATACTAAATACCTTATATATTCTGTCATATGTGATATAATGCTAATTTAAGACCACTAGGATCAAACTAAAATTTACATAATACTATTCTAGGTCACAATAATCAATTCTATTGGTTTTATTTGTAAATATAAAAAATAATGATTAAAATATTCAAAAATTTGTCCTCTTCTCCACTATAAAACCTCACATCACTCACTATTATCTTCACTCCTTTATGCCTTGAAGCTCCTCAAAGTTATACCCAAATATCCATCCCTAGTAACTCCTCACTTCAAATAGCTCATTTTAATTACAAAAGTCCAAAACACATTTCCTTAAGTAGATTATGAAGGAGGTGGATTGAAGAGGTAAATTCACATTTTATTTGATTCAATTTCTTTTCACGTTCCTTTCAATTGTTTTCCTCTCCTAACCCCCATTGTAAAAATTGAAAATGATAACTCCAGTATCATATATATACTATAATTATATAATTTAAATGGAATAACAATCATTAATATCCCTACACACTATTTTTATTTTATAAACGAAATCATTATTTGTGAAATGCGACTTTACAACCATCTTGGATGACGAATTTTTGATCATCAATTTACCATTCAATTTTTTTCATGAAAAACATTTTTATGGTGGAACAATGATATAATTATGTATTATAACCTGTTTTAATTTTTCGGAACCTGTATATGTACATAATATTAAATCATATGACCAAAATAGTTCCTAATAATCAAAATACCACTAAATTAATCTAAGTGATTGTCATTAATATATCATCTAATGATTCATAATCATTCCATGAAACCAAATGAAATAAATGACCATTAAAACCTATATATGTTCATAAATAATATGTAAATTAAATTATGTGTATTTACATACATTCCACATGTACTCTATTACATAAAATGAAGTGGGCTGATTATGAAAATCAAGAAAACGAACACTCTAGAACGACAAAATTTGATATTTTAACATATCAATAAGGACATAAGTGAAATGCAAAATTATAATAACCTAAATACAAGTATAATACGTCACCAATTAGTTTATTAATTATTCTGTTTTCATATTTTTGTACCATAAGGTCAATAGAGGAACATTCAGACTTAATGTAAGGTTTTTCTTCTCGAACATCCATTTTCATTCGGGTAACACTTATTTAATGCATAACTTAATTAAATTATTATTTATTCATATTTACTCATAATATATTATGAGATAATGTTATATATCTTATTACCAACCATTATTATACTTTCATTTATGGTTAGTTATATATTTAAAAAAATCTACAAAAAATTATTCTCGAAATATAAGACAAATTCAAGGGAATTTCTCAAACTCTTACCAATTTTCAAGGGAACTATGTAATATTTATTTGGAAAGCATTTTCTGTATGAAATCATTAATTTTTTCAATACTATATTTCTTCACTTCTTATTTTATATAATTATGTTTCAAAAATAACTATTCTTTTCAACGTATAATAGTATGTTTCTCAAGAATTACTCGATCAGTTTATAAGAGTATATTTATATATTTCAACACTATTGTTAATTATTATGTATTTATGGGATTAATATTTAATGATATCATCATCCATATTCAATTTAATGGTTTAGGATTACTATAGATGTTATATTCTTAAACAATTCACTAAATTTCTCTAAATGGTTAGTGGTTGTACTTAATGTTTTGGGAATGTTATTTACATTTCATATTTTAGTTTCAAAATGAATGTATATTTTGTTTATGATTTTCCAAATTCATATGATAAATTCATTGGACTTAGTAAGTGTCATGTGGGGACCATTATATCCCATTGGTTCCTCAATAGGTTGCATGATACAAAATACGGTCATTGCACAAGGCCTTGAACAAATGATTATTTAGGGTCGTGGCACGAGGCCTTAAGGGTATAGTTATGATGTCCCGAATTATGAATTATGTCATTATAAAAATGTTATTGATGGTTTATGTGGTTATTAAACTAGTATAATACCCATGATTATGTTTTACTATGGTATTGTTTATTCATCTATAATTATTACCATAATGTGTTTGAGTTTATTGTTAAAGGCATGTGTTTTTAGTCAATTAACATGCCCAATGTTTATGTTTATCATATATTCCACTATATTGATTACACATTCAGAGTGTTTGTTTTCACTCCTTTTTTATGTTTCATTTTCTCAGGACGTGATGATATTTATATTGAATGACATGTATAAATAACCTTGGAGATATGTATGTTATCAAATGAATTTCTTGTTGTTTTTCGTTTCAAGTTGTAATTATAAACTTATGTATGTATATTATTCCCAAAGCTCATAAACTACTCGGTACTTTGGGATGTATATTCATTGTATATATGCCAATGTAATAAAATAAGTCACCATCTTTGGAAAACTGGGTTCAGGTCCAAACCTTAATGACGTGTAATTGAAATATACTTCAACTGTTTTATGATAAATCTAGACATGTTTTATTGTTCCTCATTATATCTTGATTCACCACTTGTTGTAAAATTAACTATTGTAATTCCCAATTATTTTAACACACTTGAATAATCTTATAACAAATATTCAAAATATGGGTCATCCTGTTACTTTTATAGATACATAAAGGTAGTTTATTTTTGACTATGAGCAACTATTTTACCAAAAATAAAGTCTGATTAAAAAAATAATTTGATATTGAAAAATATGATTTAATAGACATAAATTTTGTAAAAAATTAATTTTTTTCTCATCTGGAATCCATGATATAAGTCCTCTTATGTACATTTAAACATATTGTAAAACAATAAATGATCAGATTCATGATTTAGAATATCATTCTGAGTTTTTGTTTCCCGAATAGATTGACAACAAGAGTCATATAATAAATTTTTAAATGATTTATGAAAAACCAAAAAATATGTATTTTCTATTGAATTATATTCACCATTTTGAAACAAAAAATATAATCTTTATGAAAATAAGAATGGATAAATTCCAACATAGAGAACTGTTTCAAATATCTTATTACAACTTTTATGAAAAAAACATTTATTTTCAATTTTAGAATCAAAATATGAATTATTTTCTGAAATTGATAACAAACTATCAACCACATAATTATAGAAAATATTTAAACAAGAACTATTGGAGCTTCTGTGACGATTTATCTAATCAGGATTGTAGTTCCACCAATTTTTGGTATGTAATGTTTATATGATACTTTTATGGTTATAAACTGTAGGGGTGGATGTTGGGAGAGTTTGGATAACTTTGGAAGTGTTGTGGGGATAAATTAAGGTTTTATGGGTGGCACATAGTTTTTCCATATTGTGCACAATTCCTAGGAGAAACCATGAGAGGTGTTCATTATGAGGCAGTAGCTTCATCATAGTTAGAGCATGGTTTTGGGAGACCATGTAAGGGGAGGCCATGTGGTTAGTATCTACCACATTTTTAGTACCCTGTTTGCCTAACCGTGCGGCCGTACCATGCGCAGAGTCAAATCTAGATCCTTAAAAATAGAATCTCACACGTTTTTTTACCCAAATCAGTTCTAACATGGGATTTTTCTTCTCCAAAGGTCTAAGATATTTCTCCTTTCAGTTCAGGGGAAATACAAAGGCTTACCATGGTGATATAAAGTCGTATTCATTATGTATGTTATAGGTTTTAATTGATCATGATAGGTTTTATATATATACTTTTATCTACATCTCATTTTCTTTTGGATTATAACATCTACACCCATTAGGTGTATATATAGGTTAGTGGATTCCAAATATTATATGATTTGCCTTTTTTTTGGTTGGAGAAGAGATCCATGGAAGTTATGTAATTGATAGACCCTATTTTCATAAACATTATTCGTTCTTTGTAATGTTTCATAAAAACCCAATAAGATAGGGGTTTTTCTCTAGACTCCACTTAGTAGAGCTAATTTGAATATTTGAAATTTATTTCCTTGTGATAAATTGATTGTGAATTGGATGGTTATGAATTTTTAGAAACCTTCTTTTGTGATATTTTGGTAAATTATAGAAATCTAGAAAATTGTTTGTTTTGAATAAAGTTATTTGTTTCATGGTTTTAAAATATGAATTTCAAATTGGGGATTTTATAATATTTTGGCACATGGAATTGATTAGATTTTATACAAAGGGTATGTTTTAATTGAAACAAAATGGTTTTTTTTGAAATTGGTTTTCTATTTGGTTTTTAATTAAAGTATAGTTTTATAGAATGAATTTGAAATGGATATTCGAAATGGTTTTTCAATACATTCGGTATTTTTGTTGGTTAATTTTTGAAATTCCTCGGAATAAGGTATGACTACCAATGGGGTACAATGTTTCTGGCCCTGGATCAAGGGCGTGCTTCATTAAGACATAGGGTAACTAGACAAGAGACCCCTCATGATTTTGGAACTATCAAACGAGAATGTGTGTGTGGGTTTGTTATAAACTATGTAATGGGTATGCCAAAATGATGATAAGAATTGGTTCATAATTATTGATTAGTTATTGTTAGGAAAAATAACATTCTGGAAATTGGATTTATTTTGGTTAGTTTTTACATGGTTGTAAATGGTTTTTGGAACATGTTTATATTTTGTTATAAATTTTTTAAGAGATTGTTTTATATAAACTTTTTTGTGTAAATTTTATTAACTCTCTTATCCTAGTGGAATGAGTAGGGAAGTACTTGGCAAATCATACTGAGGATTATACTCACCCCTTATTTGGAACTATGGTGATTTTGTATATGTTATCTTCATTTATAATTGAAAAGGTAATAGTTCAGATGTTTTTCGTAGTAACTCGTGATACTTGAGCTATTCCGTGATTTTGAAGCTTGGAGATTGTGGAGAATGAAGTCTTGTGGTCTCTTGAGAATATTTAGTTTTTTATACCCTATTTACTTATATTCTGGTTTGGTCTTATTCTCTTGTAATATTTGATGTTGTTTTGAGATACATGAAATTTTTTAGTTGTATTTATTTTTTTCAAGCATCATTTAGTTAAAGATTTGGTTATTTTTTGATTGTTTAGTTGTTTATTTATTAATGGGTAAATCATCCCAAACTTGTATTGGAAACCCTTCAGCATTTATTTCCATCATTTGGCATCTTAGGGATGTCACATAAGTTACAGTAATGACTCGTTGTACTCATAAACCAAGGAGAATTAAATGTTCATTAAAAATGGTATTATTTTGGTCCTTCCTTCCTGGTACAAATGCAATTAGCTTGTTCGATCATTACCTAACAAGTAGTCATCATTTTCCTTGGTCATGGAGTTGAAATTCCTTCTTGACTATTCTATAGGATGAATTCTTGAAATAGAGTATGATTTTTTTGACATGAAACATATAGCATAAAAGGATATAGCTAAATAGTTTATGATAAACTTCATGTTACTAGGGATTTCGGTACATACGTGTTTGGAGACACTTCTAGGACATTAAAATCTCATTTTCATGTGTTTTCCCAATACGAATTGAATGAAATGAATTTTAGATGAATGAATTCCCACTATGAGTGACAAAATCACATCAGGTAATTATTCATATGTAAAAAAGTGTTGCTTTTTGAAGAATTCTGTAACTATTTTTAAATGAAATACTTTGAAAAGAATGGTTGATATATTTTGAATATGGTTTGATTTTCAAAAATAGGAATAATATTTTTCAAAAATTGTGTAAATGGAAAATGGATGTTTTTTGAAAACATTGTTGTGAAAGTTGATGTGAATGGATTTGAAATGATAATCCATTTGTTTTTAAAGATTGATATTGAAGGATTTTGTTGTTGGTTTAGAAAATAGAAGCTGGTAGGCTTCATCAAAACCAACCCAATGATGCTATAGAGAATGTGGTTGGAACTGAACCATTGATGAACCAAGAACTAGTTCATAGTATTGACCATGAATTTCAAGTTGTGGATATGAGGAAGTAGAGCAATGATCCTAGGCATATGGATCATACCATCGTGTTTATGAAGGAGAATCCACCCATATTCTATGGTGACGCAGAACCTGAAAAGGTGGTGGTGTGCATTTGTAGAATGAATCGTATCTTCATGTTCATCGGGACACTGGTGGAGCTAAAGTTCAATTTGGAGATGTATATGCTAGTGGATCTTACATGATAGTTGTATCATTTAGCAATGTAGGATAAATTAGATGAAGGCCTTATATGGTAGGATTTTGAGGAATTTTTCAACATACAAATCGATCCTCATATGTTCAAAATCCATAAAACAACAGAATTTTTTACCACGAAGCAAGACAATATCATTGTCGCAAAATATGTGGCTAAATTCATGAATTTACTATTCTTTTCAACAACAGTCAATGAATGTGTTTCCTTGAAGTCACACATCTTCAAATCGGGGCTAAGGTAGAATATTCGCTCAAATATTGTAGTGCTTTGTATTATATATTATTAATAGATAGTGAAAAAGTGAACATGGATGAAAGTGGTTTTTCATGATCTATGGGAGGAGGTATGATGATACCTATAAGGAATGGGGGGAACTCAAATTATAGGAGCAAGCGAAAAAGGACACCTATTTCCAAGGTGGATGTGGAAATAAGAATCATATGGATAGATCTATGAACCTTCCTCCATGAACCAAGAGTAATGTTGTTTGTATTCAATGGGGTTCACTTAACCACATAAATAGATAGTTTACAAAACAATCAAGATCATGTCACACCATAAAACAAATGTGTCATCTTCAGTGCTATTATCGTAGTTCCCTGTGGCATGGTCCTCGATACACTTCTCATGCTCAGAAGCATCGTATGCTTTGATATGTTGAAGACAATATAATTAGTCTAATCAGTAGAGAAAATCTATTCATGGTTATTATAGAACAACCAAGAATCTTAAAACAACGAAACCTCATCAAGGAAACAAGGAGAAAATTTTAGAGATGAATAAGTTTTAAGGAGCTGAGAAGATGATTTTTGATGATCAAGATGTACCATCTATAGTGAGAAGCACGATTCTTTGAATTCTATCCTTCTGCAAGTCATATTTGATATCGATACATCACATTATTTCAATTCTTCTCACGATATTGATTTTCAATATTAATGATTCAAATAATTCATTGTATTTTAAATCTAAAAACTTTTCTCAGGGAAAGAAAATGTCAAGCCATTATGTGTAGAACATGTGCAATAACCCTTGATAGAGCTAAGATAAAATGGGACTTCTCGGTGATGTACATGGTTGTCTATGATGTCATCCATGGTATGGATTGGTTGATAACATTCAAGGCTCACATTTACTATTATAGAATAATAGTTAGTTTCATGAATGAGGACAGAATCGAGCATCACTTCAGAGGAGAGATGATAGTAAAAAAAGGTGAAAATATATTATTGGCACCAACGATAAGAACAATCTCTTACCTATTGGTGGAGTTGATGTCAGAATCAGTGGAAGAGATTGAGGAATATAGTTTTCGGGAAGTTGTGGATCATTTTCTAGATATCTTCCCCAAAAATTTATCAGCATTACCATCTAGAAGGGAAGTATATTATATGATGGATATCTTTATAGGGACCAGTATTATATCCCATAGGTCTTATGGGATGGAACTAACAGAGTTATGAGAGATGAATTTTTGTTTGGAGGACCTAGAAAGCAAAGGTTTCATTCATCCAATTACATGACAAAGGGAAGCACCATTTTTCCATGATGAAAGAAAAAGGAAATTTTTTATTGTGGGTTGATTATCGTATACTTAACCATCCTATGGTAATGAACATATATCCACTTCCATGAATTGATTATCTATTCATTCATTTAAGGAGAGATAATTGGTTATAAAATATTTACTTGTCTTTATGAAATCACCAATTGTGTGTTCAGAATGAAGATATTCCAAACACCCCTTTCAGAAGAATATATGGAACCTATGAATATGTAGTCATGTGTTTCTGTCTAAAAAATGCACCAACAGCCTTCATGGAAATGATCAATCAGATATTTCAGTAATATCTGTATTATTTTGTTGTGGTGTTTGTGAATGAAATATTTGTGTACTAAAATACAAGGGCTGACCATGAGGAACACCAAGAACCTGTGTTATAAATCTTGAGTGATCACCCTTTATATTTCAAATAATGAATGTTTGATTTTTGGAAATATGATGTACATTTTCTGGGCCATGTCATTTCTAATAAAGTTAATTCTGTTGGTCTTGTAAATATAGATGTTTTTACCTAATGGAAACCACCAATGATTGTGTTCGAGATATAATGTTTTGTGGTCTATATGGCTACCATTGATGCATTGTTCATGATATCTCATGACTAGATTTTCTAATAAAATATTTGAAAAATAAGAATCCTTGATTCTAATGGATAGTGGAATGCTAGAAAATTTTTGAGGATTTAAAACCTCATCTTACATCATCACCAATATTTATTTTTCATGAATCATGATTGGAGTATATTGTGTACTGTGATGATTTAGGATTAGGGTTGGGTTGTGTTCTTATGCAAGGAGACCATGTGGTTGATTATGGTTTAAGGTAGTTGACGGTGCATTATAAGAATTACCCAACACAAAATTAAGAGTTAGTTGTAGTAGTCCATGCATTGTAAACATGGGGAAACAATATCCTTGGTGGATAAATTTACTATGTTCACAGGCCACAAAATCATGAAACACATTTCCTCATAGTGAAATTTGAATATGAGGGAAGGGAGTTCGATGGAGTATCTCTATATGTTTGATATTTACATGATGTATACAACAGTAAAAGGTAAATCAATGTCAGTTGCATTGAGTAGAAATCCATATGCTCAATTAGAGAAAGAAGCTTCAGATGAATGGTAGTTGATGTCGGTCCTAGCCAACATGCATGTGGAATGTGAAGACTGGGGTGGTGTTGTGTTATTCATTTCATATACTCTTGTTCTTTATTTGGTAAATATGGTCAAATAGGTATAAACATATTATGAGGAATGTATTATTATTCGTTCAATACACAATGTTTGGGAGACCATTGAGGGTAAAAACATGATGGTTATTCAGTTTTATGTTTTAGAGAACACATGGTTGTACCTATGGATTTTAAGGAACAACTCCATCATGCTTACAACCATTCATAATGGGTTATACATCAAGAAACATAGAATATTTATATGGAATTGGAGCCAAATATTTGGCGGAGATGCATGAAAGAAATGTGGGAGAGTTTGTTTCTATGTTCTTAACATGTTAACATGTTAAGTGATAGAATTAGATACAAGGGGGTATGTTGAATTCATTACTTATTCCAGTATGGAAATGGGAGAATATAGTTTTGGATTCTATCATAGGTCTCCCAAAAATGGTTCAGAAACACTATTCAATTTGGGTTATAGTTCATCGTCTTACCAGATCAACCCATCTCATCCTTTTTTGTGAAACTTAGACGGTGGGTGATCTATCCAAAATTCATATCCAAGAGGTGGTAAAGAGATATGGAGCACCAGTTTCAATCTACTCAGAGAAAGATCTGAGGTTTAAATCTCATTTCTTGAAATCCTTACCGAAATCCCATGGCACTCAGTTGAATACGAGAAAAGTGTATCATGCTTCGATGGATGAGAAATTTGAATGGACGATACATACATTAGAATACACATTTTAGGAATGTGTAATAGATTTTGGTGGCTCATGGGAAGATCATATACCCTCGATGGAGTTCTCATAAATTAAAAACAATCAGGCCTAAATACATATGGCTAATGTTGAATCATTGTATGGGTTTCCTTGTCGTTCTCCACTATGCTATGTGGAAATAGGTGAAACATCACTATTTAGGGCATGGATTGTCTTGGATATAATAGAAAAGATTGAAATACATTTGAAATGGATCAATATGGCTCACAATCATTAGAAATCTTATACATATCATCATCAAAGTCCATTTTAATTTTCCGTGAGTGATCATGTGTTCTTAAGGATCACTCAAAGACTTGTAAATCGTCATTTTTGGATGTATAAAAAGATATATCCTAGATATGTTGGAACATTAAAGATAATCGAATGGGTTAGAGGGCTGGTATATTGGTTTTCATTACCACTGCAGTACAATATTGTGCACAATGTGTTCAATGTATCTGAGCTGAAAAAGTATCGACCTGATTCTAACCATGTGATCAGATAGGATCACATAGACATAGATTCAGATGCTTCATTGATACATTTCCCGGTATGGAAAGGGGGAATGTAAGAAAATGTATTTCATGGAAAAATAATCGGTCTGGTATATGTTTAAGGTTGACAGATGATATTTAGGAAGATACTTGGGAAGGTGAGAATTAAATGAAAGAGTAGTGGTCAGAACTCTTTCAGGGAAGAGAATGTTTTCTACCTTCTAAGGACAGAAAGACTAATGGTTGTGAGAAATCAGTTCCCCCAGTTTCTGGTATGTAAACCTGACATGATACTTTAATGGTTATAAAGTATATTAGTGGATGTTGAGAGAGTTTGGGGAACATTGGAAGTGTATTTGGGGTTTAATGAATGTTGAATGGGCGGCACACGGTTTGTCCAAGTAGTGTGGAATTCTTAAGAGAAACTATGTGTATTTATATTCATGAGGTAGTAGCTCTAGCACAGTTATATCATGGTTTGGGGAGAACGTACAAGGGGAGGTCATGTGGGTAGTATCTACAACACTGTAAGTGCATAGTTTTCCAAACTATGTGGCCAACCGTCCCCTGAGTCAAATCGAGATCCTAAAAAATTGGATATCACTAATTTTTTCTATAACTCAATATTTTTTAAAAAACTGGATCTAACTGAGGATTATAATTCTCCAAAGGTCTAAGAGGGTTATCCCATCTATTCTGGGGAAATATAAATTCTTCCCTTGAATATTCAAGGTTAGATTATTGAGGTATGTGATCATTCTTCATCATTCATGATTGGTTTCTTAGATATACATAGATAAATGTATCCTATTACATTGGATTCTCAGATCCATGCCTGTTAGGGGTAGATATAGGGTGTTGGATTCTAAATATGATTTTATTGGGCTTTTTTCTTTGTAGGAGTAGATATTTAAGGCAATTCTGTGAAGGATCGACTTAGTTGTCTTAAAAATTCATCATCGGTTGTCATGTTTTGTCCAAACCATTGGCATTTGTTAACTATCTCTATGTAAACATAGTATAACTTATGGGAATGCTTCGAGATTTATTTCATTGTGATAAATTGATTGTGAATTGGAAGGTTATGAATTTTTGGAAACATTATTTTGTGGTAGATTGGTAAATTGTCGAAATCTAGAAAATTAGTTTTTTTGAATAAAGTGAATTTGTTCTGGGTTTTAAAATATAGATTTTGAATTTTAATATTTATAGAATTGTGGAACCTGGATTTGATTGTAATTATTCAATAAAAATGGGATCTATTATTGAAACTAGATGGTTGTTTTGAATGTGGGATGTTATTTGTTAATAAAAAATGGTACAGTTTTATTGAAATTGTTATTTGGAATGGATTTAACATACTTTGGATTTTTGTGTGAGTTCATTTTCGATGTTCCCCTGAATTAGAGACCAGTATCATTAGGGTAAAAGGTGTGTCACCCAAAATTAGGGGTGTCTGTCATTAGGACACAAGGTAATTGAACGAGAGACAGTTTGTGAGTATGGAACTATTGAATGAGCATGAATATGTTGGTGTATTGTAAAATATATGATTAGTATGAAAACAATGATGATTAGAATTTGTTCTTAAGGCTTTATTATTTATTTTCTAGAAAAATAACTTGATGGAAATTGGTTTTTTAGGTTTGTTTTCACTTGGTTGTAAATTTCTTTTAAAAGATGTTTATAATTCGTTCTAAACTCTTTAGAGAGATTATTTTATATATATTTGTTAATGTAAATGTTTCTAGCTCTTCTATCTTAGTGGTGTGAGTAGGGAATTACTTGGGAAAAACTACTATGTTTTATACTCACCCAACATTAGAACATTGGTGCTTTTGTAGATTATATCTTCTTGGTAAGGGAAAGGTAACGGTTCACACATTTTATGTACTACCTCATGGTACTTTGGATTTTTAAAGATTGTGGGGATTGGAGATTTCGGATCATGGACCCTATGGAACATGGATTCATGGGGTCTCTTAAGAGTCTTTTGTTTTTTTATCTGGTATTTACTTTGATTATAGTTTGATCTTATAATATTTCACACTTTAATGTGGTTTCAAGATACATGAAATTGTTTATTTGTATTTATTTTTTTCATGCATCATTTAGTGAACGTTTTGGTTATGGTTATTTAGTTTTTTGGTTTATTTAATAAAGGAACAATTGTCCCCCACATGTATATGAAAACCTTTAAAAATTATTTTCATCCTTTTGTGTCTTGGGGATGTTTCTTATGTCCCAATAATGACTCGTTGTTCTCTCAATCCAATGAGAATTAACAGGCCATTATAATGATTTAGTAACAGAAACTTGTTTCTACTTCTTGAGTAAATAGTTATGTAAAAGACTTAAAAAATAAGAATAATTATTAATGATGGTTTTGAAAAATTAAAAAAATACTATTATAAATTAACACCATGAAATATTCTATGGAATATGATCATCACGAGGAGTTGGGTTAGCAGTTGATTATAGGGTATGCTGAGGTTTGGAAAAGAAAAAATAATTTTATTAAATTTATTATATTAGTGGAACTTTTTTTGAAAATTATATAATATTTCTTGAATGGTGTATCATATTATAATTATTATACCACCATTAGGTTTAATATGTCGGGATGACCTTATTCACGTCATAACATTTATATGTTTCGATAGACTAGTAACGTCACACATTATAGTAATTCATTTAAAGATTATTATTATAATTTTTACCAAAAAAATTTGTATCTTCATAAATATGTATCAGATCAAAAATATGATACCAATTTTATAGGAGGGATGATGGATTTATTGTAGGTGTGACATTATATTTTTGTGCATAATGTGTTCGGTTATAAGGAACATCAGACTAATTAAGTTTATATATTTGTTATAACTAGTTATGTAATATTCAACAATCTTAAAAATTGTGAAACGTATAAAAAATTATATAGCACCATTAGGTTCAATACGGGGAGAATTACTCTAGATGAAATACTAAATTTGTGAGCATCGAGTGTTTGGTTACATTGCACATGAGGGTAATTCATTTAATATTTTATTATAATATACTAAAAAAATTAATGTCTTGTTCAAGATATACGTCATATGAAATATTAGAGACCAACATTATGGTTGGGATGTGAGGTTTACCCTATATGTGACACAACATTTGGGAATATCATGATTATGGTAACACCACGTGTGATGGTAATATCATTTAATATTTTTATAACATTTATTACAAAAAAAATTGACATATCTTTAAAATCATGTAATATATTAGAAATATGAATCCACTGCTGGATTGGGTATGATTACATTAATAAAATTATTTTCATGTATGTATAAACTAATACTCAACCCATCTATTAGAATGACATAATTTTTCAATTTCATATATAAGAACTCTTAGATCTAAATTCTTTTATGATATAAATTTCATAACATATTTTTCTAGAAGTTGATATATAATTATTAATCATTAGTATATCATACATGATATATATTTATGTGGTACCAATATAAAATTTATGTCAAATATACCATAAATTGATATATTTTAATTTCACAATTCCCATGAAATTATTATTTATATTGATAAATAATTATAGAAAAAATATATGGATTCTGAAAATATTTTTGTGATAAATACATATTTATACTAATGAACACAAATTTTTTGTGATTATTACACATTAATTCTCAACTAAACATCATATTTGAAATATTGGTTCAGAACTAATATGTCTTTTTATTTTTTATGTAGGAAAAATAGTATCAATTATCATACATAGATATAAAAAAATACATGGGTTGAATAAAAAGTAATATTTTTTAATGGAATCTATATGGAAACTGTTATTAATTACAGGTCTATGGGCTACCCACTTTGAATGAACTGATGCCAACAAAATCCATAGAGCATACCCAAAAATAAATGGTAACCATGATCATGAATTGAAACCAAAAAAGAAATCCCTTACTATATTAAAAAATCGACCGATATAGAATGATAATTTTCTACCATAGGAACCATTAATTTTTGAAATAGTCCAAATAAAGTTAAATTTTCTCTTAAAATCTTAAATATATATTAATTAATTTATAAAAAAATCCATATAATTTATCATGAAATTAATTAGAAAAATATGTTACTTATATTTGTAATATCATGTAATTATGTATTGATCGAAATAATATTATGTTCAATTTATATATTTCACTCAAATCATTTCATATTAGTTGTACATAATATATAATTTATAAAAGAAAACATATTCATGAATGATGTCATAATAAATTATAACTAATCTGATATTGCATTAGTCATGTATAAAATGAAATATTTTTTCTATTTTTTCTATATTTTTCAAATTGTATATATATTCACTATGAAAACATTACATATCATGTTTTTTATATCATAGTAGTCCAAATGAATTCATCAAAAAATACGAATATCATGTATCATGTAAAATATATATATGACTGAGAGAATTATTTGTTCTAAGGTAATGTTTTCATAAAACAAAATATATATTTCTTAATAAATTGAACATAGTACAACAAAAAAGTGGAAGATAGATCTTTTTTGTTTCTCATATTACAATTGAGATCAATAAAATTATTCAATATAGCAGCGGAGACTAAATAAGTTGAACCTCAATGTAAAATTTTTCAAAATATAGATACATAAATGATAATATAAAATAACTATTAATGGTTGATTGAAAATAATAAAAGAATAAATTATTGCACATAATAATATATAAATATATATAAAAATTCATTTTGGTTAACTTGAAACTACAGTAAACAAAGAATATAATGATGTATACTGAAGGTACATCAAACTACGACATAATATTCATTAATGTCCAATAAATATGCATGGATGTGTCTAATTTATGTAATGAATAATACATAAAAAAATTAATGAATTATAATGATTATATAAAAATTAACGTAAACCCCACAAATTTAATATATGAAATAATATTATGTGTATATTACAATCCACAATATCTAGTTTTGAGGAAGGAATGAATTCAATAATACCATGTAGTCAAAAGGATATAATTGGATTATACCGCATAAAACATCTTATACAATTGTTTTAATAATTTCATTCATCTAACATTCCAATGCTGGTAAACTTAATTATTGTTTCCATCAAGAATAAATATAAAATAAATTTTTTTGTTTCAATGTTAGATTGAAATTGTTTATCAATTTTAGTTTAAAAATGAAACATAAACTATAAAAAATATAACAACGCCTTGGATGATAATAATGTCAAAAAGGGAGTAAAATTTCATGTTATTATGTCAAAACCATAGATATATAAAATATTTATACTATATTTATGATGTAAGTAGAGTTATCACTAAAGAACGATTTGTACAAGAATAGGATCCTAATACCCTTAATGATTCTGTGATGACTCTATATAAAACAATTTAAAATTAAATTCGTTTTCACTAAACTAAAACACATGAATTCAATTTTTTTAAAATCATATTTACTTTGTATAATATAGTACATAATTTTACATATGGACTAAATGTTTCTTATAATTTAAGAATCATTACATATATGTCTTATGTACAATGTATATTGTCATGTAATAAGTATAAATGAAAATCCCTGGTGCAAACCCATATCTAACAGTACATTCTCTATTTAAAGTTTTTATTTAAAGAAATTTTTAATGAATATTTTAGATCTATGTTCTTCATTAAATATCTCCTAACTTAAATAACATTTTTCTCATAAATAATTTAAGTTTTTCTGTAATAAATTAAACATCTATATCATAAAAATACTCTATTGTAGTAATTTATTCTCATCTAGCTCTACAAAAAGCTTCAAGGAAGATGTATTAAATTTATTAAAACATAAAATTGATTGTAATACATTACAATTTCTTTGTAATTGGAATAAAATAATATTGATTAGTCTACCTTATAGTCCCCAATATTTTTCATTTAGAATCCACATGATTTTTCATCAACTTTAGTGTATTCTGTGTTCAATTACTTATATACCTCATCGTAGGGGATGTAGTCATAACAAACATAGCCTCGAGATTCAAAAAATTCTCATTATGATAGTTAATTTAAACTTGATTAGTAAAATTAATGTTCTTTTGATAGTTTATTTTACTACCCTTAAGAAACTCTATTAAAAAAATCCAATCTTAACATTGTACCTATTGAGATTCTAAAAATGTTGGTTGGATATCAGTGAATATAATTAATTAAAGAGAATAAAAAAAGAAATAAATAATTTCAATTACTTCATCAATATGGAATAATTTATGAAATATAATTCCCTAGTTCTTAAAAAATTTAAGATAAGAAAACATAAGAAAAAAATAATTAACCATAGATAGTGATTGAATGTTCTTAGATATAGTTCAAGTAGGGACCACATCATACAACATTCATGTCCCTATATAATTATTCCATAAATCAAAAATACTAATAAACATGAAAGGAAAATCATATTAATGAATAGAATAAAATTGATAAAGACTTTTAATTGATTGAACCCGATTGCATAATCTCAATATTTATAAAAGCACTAACATAAACTATTTTAGAGAAGATACATAATGTTTAAAAAGTAATGAATATTTATAAGAAATAGAATCATAAAAGTTATAAATAATTTTAATTTATTCAATCATATTGGAAAACAATGTTATATAATATCTAAATTCAACATAATGTTTAATAAAAACATGTGTAAATTTATAAATGTAAATAAAATTATATATAAAATAAATAAATATGGATGATGTTTCACCGTTAAGTCCCTCCCTCAAAAATGATTCAAGGAGAAACCTTATTTTTCCTTCATTCTTCATGACTTATTATCCTATAAGAGAATTGAAATTTAAGATCATGGGATTACACATATATAAACAATCACTAAATTTTTTATAAATTGAAGTTGTTAAAAAAATAAAAAAAATAAAAAAAAATATGAATAATAATGTATAGTGTAATTTGATACACATAAATTATACCTGTAGATTTTGAAAAATAAATAACCTATATTTCAATGTTACAACAAATGGAAAACCTTAAATGAACATCAATTTTGACTCATACATGTCTGTAGCAAGAATTGCAGATTCTGGAGACAGTATTTCAAAAAGATCAAATTGAAATAACAATAATTTTATATAGATTAGTTATTATAAATGATACATTAATATTTACAATATCATAATACAACGACATTCTTCATGAACTAGATACATCACATTATTGTTTGGTGGTGAGTTGTTTTTCTTGAAAATGGTCATTTTTAGTGATAGTCCTCAAATATATAGTTTGTGGATTCAACTCTTAAAAAGTTTTAGTTTTTTATTCCCAATAACAAAAAATAACATACCTAGACATATAAATAATGACCAAATATGAACATATTTATACAATAACAAATAAATATGAACATATATAAAAATTATTGCTAACAAAAAAAGCAATATAGTAAAGAACTAATATAAGCCTTTGTATTTCAATGAAACCTATTAATTTTTCTATACATAAAAAGGTCTCTCAAAAAATTTGAATAAATATAAAAATTTTATAATAAAAATATAAACCTATATAAAAATATTCGGTTAAAGATAAAAAATGGTGTAAAAAATATAAAAAAATTAAAAACATGAATACGTATTCTGATTGGAATAAACTATAAAATAAATATATTAAACAAACTGAAAGAAATAAAAAAATAGTTACATTTATAAACATAAATATTAGATACCTATGTGGAAAAAAATATTCCCCTAAATGAAAAAAAGAAAACTTGATCAAATTATTGAAACTGTAAAAGTTGAGAAATCACTATAGAACTAATCTCCCAAATAAACATCCAAAACCCTACAAATATTCTTAAGTCATATCCATAAGCACTTCTAATAAAAAATGCACAATAAACAATGAAATAACTTAACCTTATGGTGTTTCCTCACTCACATATTGATGATATTGTTTTAAAAAACCAGTCAGATTAATATTTTAACATTAATTAAATAATATATATTACATTAAAATTGTATTAAATCTACAGAATATAAATTTAATATAATACTTTCTCCATGTCGATAATAAATGTCAATGTTGAAACACACAAATGATGATTATTTTTTATATCTAATGATCTCAATTTAAAAGTTAAATACATATTTACGTTTTCTAAATCTCAATCAAAATGAAATCAGTATATAAAATCATTAAATGTGATTAACACAGTGAGGAATAAAATATAATGATGATGGAAAATAATCAATCAGAATAATAATATATTTTCAAATCACACACCTTTAAAATGGTGGTAATGGTTTAAATAGACATGGAGTTAGTTGGAACATGGTATATAACAGAATTCTTAACTAAAAATGATGTCCATTTTTATGATCAACTGTTTCAAACCAAAAATGAAAGATAGTGGAAGGAAGGAGAATGAAATTGTTTTTGGTTTTAGTGGTAATATTTGAACATGTGAAAATATTAACGGAAATGTAGTTTCAAATTGAATAAAATAAATTTTTAATATCTAAGGTTTACTTTTTATTATAAAATAAATATAATTTTAATATGACGTTATGAAATAGATGGTTAATATATTAAAAAATATAAATATATGATCAAAAAAGTGAATAAATAATTTTCTAACATGAAGAAGTTATTTTTAAATAAAGAGCGATGATAACATTTATTTATTTATTGTCGTGATTGACTCAGCTAAATGCATAATGGAAACAGAATGAAGGAGTTCAAAACCCTTCAATGATATGGGAAGCTTTATTAATATAGATGAAAACACCATGTTATATTGATTAAATTATATTTACTCAATGATAATATTTTTTAAATAAAATTATTATATTTGGATTTTGATAGATAATAATAACCAAATATATATGTCAAATTGAAAACATAAAATTTCTCAAAATATGTCTTGTATTCATGAATGTGGTTATCATCAATTGAGAGAAAATGATGTAGATAATTGATTGGTATGTTAAAATAAATAATTTAAGAATAAGAGAAAAACCTTGAGTTTCATAAATTCAAAATATTTTGTATCATGAAATTGAAATTTTTGATTTTGAAAAATATTAGTTTTGTGCTTCTCTTAGGAAAGAAATTAAATTAGATGAAAACTGTATTTTGTTTTTAAAAATATTTTTATATCTAATTTGATTCAACTGATATTAATTATTACATTACCCGTTTAAATATATTGGTAACAATGAATAGATACTCAGAAGAGAAAAAATATTAAGACAATTCTTTAGAATTTTTTTTTCAAATTAAAAATATTAAAAATATTTTTAACTCTTCTTAGATCAAGGGATTACAAAAATACCAAGAATGTGTGAATTCTCTTTGTTTCGCATCCAATGATGAAGAAATTTGAGATTATAATAGATATAATTCACAATGAATCTAAAATTCACGTGGGGTGGAATAATATGGATCGAAATATTTCAATAATAGAGGTTGAATTGCATATTTATTAATAATACCTTTCAACTTCTGATTTTTAGAGCCTTGGTTGAGAGTGAATGTAAATATTCAGTAAAAATAAAATACTATCATGTAAAATCAACATCATTTTAATTTTCCACGAATATTAATATAATATTTAACAAATATTGTATATTATTGACATCATTTTCAGTATTCTTTGGTCAATATATTATTTTTAACGATTCCCACCGACCATAAAATTCAAATAATCACAAATGACCATTGAAATGATATATATTTTGGAACACAGATCATAAATAAAATATATAAATACAAAAATATTGATGATGAAAATAAAACGATTAAAGATATAATGATATTATTTTAAGACCCATTAAACACATATAGAAACATAAATTCATTATTCTTAACAAACGTCATCTATAAACATTGTCTGGAACAAAAATATAACATAAAATAAATAAATATATTCTAAGAATGTATTAATCATTAAAAACATAAAAATAATGATTATTATAATGTGAGAAATAAATTATGGGACAAAAAAACTACAAAATATCATTTAGAATTATTCAAAACAATAAAATATATTCTTTTTTATGAGAACGATGACGTTATTTATCATTCTAAATACACTAAATTTCACTTAATACATGCCCCATTTTACTGGGGATTTCTTGAATAAGTTATAAAAAAAATTTGACTAGAAAACATACTTCTTAAATGTAAATTTGAATGAAAATAATTTTGATAATCAAAAAAAAAACTAAAATTGGTTCTAAGAATGTTTAAATCAATATTTACTTTGATTTGATTGGGTTTTTAGGTTGAGGGGTTGGGTTTTTAGCAAGATTGTGCATCAATATTTTTGGAGAAGCATCAATGGCCTTAAGAGGATAGAAATTATAGATAACAATGACAGATCAGAGACCAATAATTTTTTTCATGAAACAAATAACTGAAACAGATGATGATTGAAGACATTTTTTTTTGTCAAATACATTACCATGATATGAATCAGTCAAGCTAGAGTGATATGTGGGGACTAAAAAAATAACATGAATTTAATTCCAATACAGATGATAATTTATCCTGATAGTTATCGTTTCATATATATTGATGACGAGGTTTTCCTTTCAATATTTATATTCTATTAACCTTGGTCCATTATGCATATATATGTTAGGGTTTATGGACATCAAAAAACAATGCAAAATTAATCATTGGGACTTTAATAAGTGGTGTGCGGGAATAAAAATGTACATGTAGCCAAATGATTTGTAGAGGATTCTGAAGAAAAAAAAAATTTTAAACTGATGTCTTCTATAGTGAGAGAATAGAGGATGATGACATGTGTGAAGATGAATGAATAAATACATGAATCAAATGGAATAAAATTTTAAAGAAATCAAACAAACACTACCTAATGTTATATATCAAAATCTGATTAGAGTAGAAGATGGAATAATTTCATATAGAGGTGGAGACATAGTCTACGGTCGATGTAGAGGAGATGGTAAAGGCCTAGGGAAAGGTAGAGTCCAATGTGGAGGAGGCGGAGTCAGAGGCTAATGTGAGGAGTTGTAGATAGAGAATAATTGGCTTGAGGATAAATCAATTCTAAAGAATCGTGGGTATAGTGAGACGAGATCTAGGTAGGCATATTGTAGATGTAGAGAGAATGACATGATAGATAATTGAATTTCGTGAAGTCATGTGGAAGGAAAAATACATTCTCTTATATATATAAGGGATAAATATCGGAAAACAATTATATGAATTATTTTTAATTAATACAACATTGATATGAATTATTGTGTGAACAATATTGTCTAACTATCAGAAATATTTTCTATTTATTCAAAATATATTCTAATTTTTATTTATTTATTATAAATTATGTAATGATTATTAGCAATTATATATATTTTTATTACATCTTTAGTAGTTAATATATATTTATATATCATGATTTATTAATTAATATAAATAAATCCAATATATTATAACACTTCTTTAAAAAATATACATATATCAATTCTAAATTAACACACCCATATATAATAATTCATAGATGTTTTTATTAAACATTTATTTATACATATTCCGATGTTAATATATATATATATATATATTATAAATATTTTACCTTATATTCATTTTTTATAAATAATTTTTATTATCTTGAGTTAATAATTTATAAAAATAAATTATAATAAATTTGGTTTTAATATAATTGATGTAATGATTACATTTCTATAATATATATTTTGAATTGTTAATTTTGAATTATTAATGTTTTTGAAAAAATATTTTTTACATAAATAATTTTACAGGAAATATAATGATTGATCAAAATGAAAATTATTATTTATATAATTGACATGATATGATGTTTTTATAATATACCATTGATAATATATTCATGAAAATAAATTATCTATATAGTTTACATGATATAGAATAAAAAGATAAAATTATAAATTATAAAAAGTAATTATTTGGAATAATAGATTGTTGAAAAACTATATGTTTAAAAAATAATACCCGAACATGCCGGATTAATAATCAGGTAATAATTTCAAATTTATTATTTTTTAATTTGTTATTATATATATATATATATTTATAAACATATAATAAAAATATATATTTATAATTATTAAATATTTTCTAATATATATATTTATAGTTATATATATATAAAAATATTTTTACATATATATATAATATATATTAAATATGTATATTTATATTAATAACTATAAATTTATTTTTTCAGTATGTATATTTATAGAAACATATTAATATAATTTTATTTCTTAAAAGTAATTTATAAATGCGTATATATTTAGATATACTTGTATATATATATATATATAACCTAGACAGATAGATACACATATCTAAATCATTTCAAATAACTCATGTGAACTATATTAATATGAAATTATGGAATAATAAATTATTTGAAATCTTAAAAACCAAATACAATATAAAAAATGGATACACACATACATATATAGAAATTAAAAAATCAAAAAATACTTGCAATTAAATTGAAATAGCTCGTCCATACCCGATTAATATAAAAACAATGACTAATAAATTTGAACTAATAGAAAATAGAATATACAACAAAAAATTTGGTTAAATTTATAATCATAGTGTTTGAAAAAACTAAATCATTTAATAGATTAATTAAAAAACATAAATAATGATAATGATGATAATTGGAATCCATACTAAGGTTATTCATAAACAGATGTCTAAAAATTCAGCATCAGTGCATTTGAATTTAGTGGGTTCAAAGTGGATAGTATGTTTGGTTATTTGGAAGAAGGAGAAGAAGAGGATGAGAGGTATATAAATAGGGTAAATAGTGGTTAAAATTTGGTTTTTATTATAATGCACTATTTGTAATGTAATTAATTCCATCCCAAAGAGTTATTCAATAAAATGTATTTGTTATGACAAATAGTTCATGTGAAAAATAATTCATATCTAAGAACTATTTTTGATGGACATAACATTTCATCACAATGTACCTTTTCTATAACCTTTCACAGCGGGAGACAACATGTCCCTCTAAAAGAATTTGTGATAGATAGTTTATTCCATTGCAAATGATGATTATTAGTGACTGAATAAATCATCTGTCATAAATAAGTACCAATCAGAATATATTTTCAAAATTACCATTTAGTTCACCATTTTAAAATACAAAATACCACATATTATAACAATTCAATATGAACTAGGAAATCATAAAGGAAGGGGAAAATATATAATTTTCTATTGAATATTGAAAACTTTTTCCCTGTGAATATTAAATAGGCATAGAAAGAAGATATAAAGCTACAAAAGATGTCTAGAAATATTTTTGTGTTTAACTATGAATAAGATGAAATGATAAATTTTAAGAACCATGTTTGTGCTCCTTCTATAATAGATTTAAATAAGGGGTTGGTAGTGGAAGCTCATATTTATTCATTCTCCAATCATCATGGATATATGAAGATATTTAAATATATGGAAGAATATTTCTTGTTGAATGGAATGCTGAGGGATATCCCATAGCTTTTATATGAATTCCTATTATTCCAAAAAGTTATGTATGAATGACACAAGTATATGGGTATGTTCCATCCATTACCCATACAAGAATGGAAATGGTATAAAATCACAATATATTTTATCAATGTACTCCCCATATAATCTAATGGGAATAATTACATATGTCTTTTAGTTTATCACCTTCCTAATTCATCACAGTTTATTGCTATTACAGAATACTACACTTTAGATTTTATTTCCATATTATACATCATTTATGTGGATGGGTTTTTGAGTAAATAATGGTTCATTATGACATTTCTATTTCTATAAGTTTTGAAAATCTCAACAAAATTATCTTAAGTAAAATTTTCTTTCTCTATGTATTACTTTCTTAAAGAAAAATTTTATTTCTCTACGTAAAAATTTAACTTTAATATGGTTTTCATTTTACTCTCACCACCATGTTCATTTTATTACTATTAAAAAAATTCAGATATTTAAATAAAACCTCAAAATATATTAGTTCCTTCGATATCATGTCTCCTGAATTTAGACTCTAGAATTCTCTAAAATTCAGACTCAAAATTCTTTGAAAATCAGATTCCAAATTCTCTGAAATTCAGATTTTGAATTCACTAAAATTTAGATTCTGAATTCATTAAAATTGAATCCTTGAATTCATTAAAAATCAGATTCTGAATTCTATTAAATTCATGCACCAATTTCACTAAAATTAAGACTCTACATTCTATGAAAGTAAAACTACGAAATCCTTAGAATTCAGTCTTAGAATTTTTCTAAATTCATACTCCTAATTCCTTAGAATTCATACTCTTAATTTCCTCGAATTTATACATTGAATTCATTAAAAAAAGAATACGAATATCCATGTTTCTAGAATATGATTGTTTGTATCATTAAACTCTGAATTAAATTTTTCAAAAGATAACATATACTCATATTTAATTATGTTACATCATTTTACTTACACATTTTATTGTAAGAATAAAATGATGATATACAAATTGTTTCTAACTAATAATTGGTTCAGTGACACATGTATAGGTCCCTCCAAAATTCAAGTAAAAATATGACAGTTGGAGGAGGGATCCAACCATTGATGTTTTTCCTATAAATCGGAACTCATTTGAAAGAGCTCAGATTAAATCTATTAAATCCACTAATCAACTAATGAATCCAGATTAAATATTATGATATTATTTCTGGAGGGAGAAAGACTATCATGCCTTGGGTATTTAATGAACACCTTGTTCATCTCATTTCGAGTTACTCCAATTATTATTATGTACCATCGAGGTATTTCAGGGATATGAAGAAAGATATTCTGAAAACCATATAGTTTGAGTTCTTGCAAGGATAACAATACATATTCTAATATTTTTATCGAAGGAATACCCTATTTTGTGTAAGATAGAATATCATGAAAGTATAAATCATGGGACCTTTATCCAAGTTTATTTGATACCCTACACTTTAGGTTAAAATATTTTATACATGTTACTTGTTTTTTGTTACCAGCATTATTTCCACTGTAATTTTGTAAAAGAAATAATGTACTGTTTTTTATACATTCTTATTAATGTATACACTGATGAATAAGATTATATAAACATTAAGGTGTCTTATTTTTTCACGTAAATATTTCATAAGTTTCTTTTCCAAATTCATATTTCTAGATCCTAATTAAGTTATTTATAGTTGAGAAATAAAATGGGTTAGTGAATTTACCCTGTTTAACATTTTTCAAAATATTATTCCTTAATGTTATAAACAAATGTTATTAGACTAACAAGTCACCCCCTATTGTAATTTAGAATATAAATATAATATTGTTATCCAACATTTGGTATCAGTGGAAGGTCTATGAAATACTTATACTCATATATAAGTTTTCATGCTCAAGTTTTATTTTATCTAAATATTCTTCCCTAACATTTATTGCTTATTTTTGTCTTAAATACTTTTATCCATGCATAAAATTTTTTTACTATTAAAATGTTTTATGGAAAATTATTTTCTTATAGAGTGGAAGGTATAAATTTTTGTTACATTGATAACCTTAATCCTACTAGACCTCCAATCTTGGATTGTAATTATTTTTAGTACTAAAGAGATAGGATGATTAATTTTGTCGTTAACATAGATGTAGACAATTTGGTGATTCTCACTAGAGACTACAAAATTCTAGACAAATAAATCAGAAACTTCACCAATAAGAGTCAACAAGAATATAAACTAAATTAAATGGTACACAATATAGTTGTGTTCTATGAAAAGGAATATATATAGCCAAATATTTTCTTGTGAAAATTCCAACTGCATCTGGAAGATTCATGAAGTCACACATTTTGAGACTTCTGGTTTAATAAAAACTAGAAAGGCGATGTTAAGAGCTTAATATCATGGATTCTTATTTTTTTGGAGAACTTGTTTTCAATGTAAAATAAATATTTATTACCATTCTTAACAATCATCTATCTTTGGGAGATAAAAATCTTAATAATGATGTTATTTTAGATAAAATAATTAAAATCATTCTTAATTATTGGAACAAAAAAGGAAAACAATTGATGAAAATAGAAAGGCATATAACATTACTCTTGATGATTAATTTGGAAAACTTATTCAACGTAAAACCATAATGAAGAGAGATATTTATTTCAATAAAAATAATAATGGTAATGTAAGTGTAGCTTTCATTTCTACATCTAAATCCAAGTCTCCGGAATGGGTTACTTGATATAAAGATGAGAAAACTATTGTTATATATGATTTTAGTTGTTTTGATCATTCATATGATGAATTATCCATTATTTCTCAAAGAGTGAACAATGTATTAGAAAATAAGATTTTATGTATAAATATTTAAAGATATATAGAAAGGACAAGAATAATTCTGATGTAACATTTTAGGAATGTAAAATGGATGGACATATCTGAAATGATTATCCTATGCTTAAGAGAAAATATAATTAGAAAAATAATTCAGATAAGAAAATAAGTATTAAAAATCTAAGTCAAAGAATTTTGGGAATTAAAATGACACCTAGAGTGCCAGAGTTGGTGACTCTTCAGATCAAGCTTCTAATTATGAATCATCTGATCAGAATAATATTGGTCTTATATATAGAGTACCAATTGAAAATAACATTCTTATGGATAAGGTACACAATGCTGAATCCTCAACCAATATTTATTTTAATTATTATTTTCCTAATGAATAATATTATGAATCAAAAGATCATAAATCATTTTCATCAGAGGGAAATACCTTACCTTCATTTGAAGATATTCCAAGATTTTCTCAACTACTTTAGAATGAACATTATATGATAAAAAAGAAGTTATAGAAAACAAATTATAGAATTTATGTCTTATATAAATAAGTATTAGATCATTCTAAATATCTTCATCCAAAATATTTTTATTTTGAATGTGTTTCTAAAAATCATAATGAAGTCAGTTCTAAGAAGGATAAATATTTTAAGGATCTTTAAAATTTTATTTCTATGAAGAATATTTTAGAGAATAACCCATGTTCAAATACTAAAAACTTTTAGGATATGAGTTTATTCAATAGAATACAATATGTCATTTTATAATAATGACGGTTTAACCAAATATTACTTCATGATGGAAAGAATTTGATAAAATTTATTCATAACTTTGTCCTCAAAGGAATAGTTTCAAATTTTGTTATACGCATTTGAAACATGTTTTTAGTAATAAATATATTGTTCCCCAAAGTTTTCACTTTTGTAGTAAATGTAAATGTGGTGGTCATTGATGGAGAAAAATTTCTTTAAATAATAACCAATATTTAGGTTTTCATAAAGCATATTTTCCTAATAAAATGTTGATTCTTAAGAATATTCTTTTTTAAATTTCCAGACCCAATAATTTTTAGATTTCGAAATTCTAACTCTTTATGTTTTAGGAAAATAAAAATGTTCCAACAACAATACCTGGTACATGGATAGTGGATGTTCTCCACATATGATTGGTAGAAAAAAATACATTGAAAATATTATCATAAAGAATGTAATAATAGTATCTTTTGGAGATAATGCCCCGTGAGAAATTGTTGATATAGGTAACATTTTGTTTCTTGAAAAACATTGATATAAATTATTTTATTTATTAAACGTCTCAATCCCAACCTCTTAGAATAATAAAATTATGTAAAGAATGTTACCTTGTGAATTTTAGGAATGATAAATGCTTAGAACAAAATTCAAAGAATTATTTTATTCTCTCTCCCCACAGGCACGAGAATGTTTATACACTAAACATAGAATACCCAAATAGCCAAGATCTACCTTTCCTAATTGAAATAGAAGATCAATCCTGGTTATGTAATAGAATGTTATGGAATTGTACCCTTAAAAACCTATAAAAACTTTCAATGAAAATCGTTGTGAAGTATTTACCAGATCTAGGATTTCATTAATCAAATGTTTTTGATCTTTTTCATTATAGAAAGCAAGAGAAATAGTGGTTTAAATTAATCGATGAAGTCTAAAATTATGATGCACTATAGATAGTGCATATGGATATATATTGTCCAACACAAACTAATGGTAATGTAGGGAAATATTATGTATTTGTTTTAGTTGATGATTACACTATATTTACATGGGTATATTTTATAATAATAAAATATGATGCTCTTTATTATTTTAATATTTTTAAATCCAATGTAAATAATAATAAAAACCTTCCATTTATAACTATTTATAGTGATAATGGTGGATAATTTCAAAGTTCAAATTTTTAAACTATTTATAGTATGAAAGGAATTACTCATAACTTATCATCTCTAAGAAATCCTCAAAATAATGGAGTAGTTGAAAGACAAAAATTAAATTCTTCAAGAGATAAATAAATCCATGTTGAAGGAATATTCTATTTCTAAACTATTTTGGGCTAAATCAATTAGTAAATCTTGTTATACTATAAATCAAATTTTAATCAAATATTTTCTTAACAAAACACCTTAAGAATTATGGACTGGTCGAAATACTATAATTTCATATCATAAATTTTATAGATTCATAATATTAATTCTAAATACAAAAGAAAACTTAACTAAATTTTCACCCAAATCCGATGAAGTTATTTTCTTAGGCTATACCTCTACTTCTATGTCTTATAGAGTTTTTAATGAAAAATAACTATCCTAATTAAAAAAATAGAACATTAAATTTGATGAAACTAATCCTTTTGTTTTTAAACAAACCTATTAAACATCCTCAGATGTGTTTTTAAAAACTGATTATCAATCATTGATAGAAAATTCATCTAATAATACAAATACTCAAAAAAATGTAACTAAAGTATTTACCCCCAATGATTTGCTAACATATGTTGATGATAAAGTTTTGAAAAACCCAATTCTGTTGTTCCTTAAGAATAATCCTTGTGATAGTATCATTACTGATGTAAATATACCTATAATGTGTATAATTTCATTAAAAAATGAAGTAGATCATCTAGCATTGCATTACCAATTATAAGAAAAAAATATTGATGAAGCTTTAAGTGATGATGATTTTTATTAAAGCCGTGGAAGATGAGCAAATGGAATTTGAAAGGAATGAAGTCTGGACCTTGGTTGAAAGAGGTTAGGAAACTTATATAATTGGATTAAACTAGGTTTTTCAAAATAATTTTGAGTAAAAAGTAATCATAGTAAGAAATAAATTGAGATTAGTTGCTAATGGATATAATCAACAAGAAGGAATAGACAATGGAGAAACATATTCTCTAGTAGCTAGACATGAATCTATTCATATATTACTTTTCTTTGAATAATTATTTATTTTCAAACAATTTAAAATGGAAGGGAAGTGTGATTTCATTAATAGATATGTCCTTTTAGAAGATTATGTTGAACACCCTCATTGATTTTAAGACACAAAACATACAAAACATTTTTCCAAACATAAAAATTCTTTTTATGGAATTAACCAAGCCTCTAGATCATGGTATGATAGACTTATATGATTTTTGTTACAAAATAGTTATGTTAAGGGAATTTCTAATCCAACACATTTTATGAAGAAAGATAAGAAATTTTTTTATTGTTCAAATATATATTGATGACATTATAGTCGTTTCAACTCAATAATAATTAACTTAGCCATTTTAGAGTCTATTTAAATATAAGTTTGAGATGAGTATGATGGATGAATTAACAATTTTCCTTGGATTTTAAATTTATCAAAAATTAGAAGGAAATTATCTTTCTCAATGTAATTATACTAATGATCCTTTTAAATTTTATGTATATAAAAAACTAAAAATATAATAACTCTAATTGATACCTCAAATTCTCTTGATCTTAATGATGTTGGGATATCAGTAGATAAAACAATTTTTAGAAGTATGATAGGATGTTTCTTAGACATAATATCTGGTCTTCAATAAATAATGTTTTCTATATGATTATGAGTAAGATATCAATATAATCCAAATGAATCTCATTTTAAAGTAGTGAATGTATTTTTTTCTATTTAATGGGAATATTGGATTTATGAATTTTATATACTTATAGAAATGATTTTTAAATGTTTTTTGTATACTAATTTTGGTGGATGTATAATGGATAGAAAAATATATCTAGAACTTATTATTTCATAAGATATTAATTAGTTTTTGATCATAAAAAAATAAATACACAATAACACATTCTACAAGTGAAGCTATATATGTAGATGTAGTAAGTTATTGTTCATAATTGTTGTATAAGAAACACACACTCACAGAATCTGGCATGAGTTTTACCAAAACCCAAATATTGTATGATAAAAGAAGTTTCATTTCACTATTTAAAAACCATTCACATCACTATCGCACAAAACAAATAGATATTAGGCATCACTTTCATAGGTATCACACACTTAAATGAGATATTATTCTATAATTTATCGAAATGAAAGATCAACTTGAAGGTATTTTTACAAAATCATTACCCTCTGATAGATTTGATTACATCATTCAAAATATAGGAATGATAACTGTAAGATAATCATCCATATTAACTTATTGTTAAAACATATCTCCTTTCATTAATAAACTCATTTTCATAGCTGGAGTAAATTTCCTTGTTTCTCAAAATTATTTCTTAATCAAATTGTTTATAACCAAATTTTTGTTCTTAGTCAAATTTTTCATAAATTTTTTTTCTTTAATAAATTTACTCCTAAGAAATTTTATTTCATAATCAAATTTTCTATTACCAATATTTTTTCTTAATAAAATGTTTTATTACCAATATTTATTTATTAATAAAATATTTTGTAACTAATTTTCTTTCTTAATAAAATTTTTTATAACCAATTTTTTTCTTAATTAAATTTCATGAAACCAAATTTGTTTTCTTGATCATATTTATCATAAAAAATTATTTCTTTAATAAAATTTTGGGTAACAATATTTTTTTCTTAAACAAATTTATCATAACAAAAGAATTATTAACAAAATTTTCGGTAACCAAATTTTGTTGATAATCATATTATTTATCCAAATTTTTTCTTAATCTATGTTTTTGTAAAAAAAAATTCTTAATATAATTTTTTAAAACAAAAATATTTTCTTAATAAGAATTTATGTAACCAAAATTTTATTTTTTATTCATTTTTAACAAAAAATTCGGGGATAAATTTTTTCCATAATAATGTTTTCTGGAATATAAGTTGTTCAACAAAAATTATTTCTATACTAAATTTTTTTCTAGGAAATATAGAAGGTAGGTTTTTAAGTAAATCCTCATAATTGAATTTATTTATTGTTGTTATTTTTATCATGTCTCAAGAAAACTCTATTGTATTCGCATTCGATTAATTTGATTTTTCATAAAACCTCAAAATATTCAAACCTTCCAAATACTTATTTTTAATTCGTCTTAATTTTAATATTAGATTGTGCTTATTTCAATTGTTAGATCAAATCTAGAATTTGAACCATTAACTCGATAGTGGTAGAAATACCCCATATTCTGTGTACCATATTAGTTTTCAATAATTTTTGTGCCAAAACATTAACGCTATCAAAAAGAACCATTTAGTGAGAAGGTGATTCAGTGATTTTCTACCTAGATTAAATTTATTATATTCCAGAATATAGTGATATTAAGACCATGGTATATCAGTAATATTGATATTGTTTATCATACTGTGATGGTTTTCTATAACATGGCACATCCAACAAAAATCAATTATATCCAGGATGTGTTCTATTTATCTCTCCTATAAATGTAAATATCCATCCCTCACATGAACTAATCTCATATTTCATACCACTAGAGCATGATCAATCTTATAAGGAACAAATAGTTGAAATTATGGATCATACAGAGAATGTAATATGAATCATAACCACTCACCTGGTTAATTTTATATTCAAGAACCAATAGTTATAAGAAATTTTCTGGGAACTTCATGATATCATGAGGCATAATTATCATCATTTTTTTTTTGTATCATAATAATGAATTTTTCTGAAAAAATTATTTTTTGGGGGTATAATGTAACACTGTGAGTTTTTATAAACCTTTTATTAAATAAAATATATTTCTTTGATATCATATACTATAAATTTAGTTAATGGGATTTATATATATCCCATTTGGAATATAATTTCATGATTTTATTTATTCTTATTGTATTATATGCTTCTTTTATTTTTATTCATTCATATTGATTACAAGTCAAGGTTACCAAGTTGGTAAATATTATATGTTATAATCTCATCGTTTATCATGATGGTTTATTATTATGATTCCATTGACAAAATATTTTGAAAAATATATCAGGTAACTCATGAAATTTAATCTGCACTATTTAAATTATGATAATCGATTAATTTTCTACATTTTCTTGTCTTTATGAACACAAGAGTTCAAAATATTTTTTCTCAAAAATCATATTTACTTCCCTATTTGGATGAAAACGCCTTTTTAATAAGAAATAATTTTTTCCAAAAATTCTATTTTTTTACCTCCTTCATCTAATTAATTATATAAATTTTCACCCATGATTAAAATTTTAATCTTTTAAAGGATTCTTTTTTTCATTTGATAAACAATCATTATTTTTCATTCAATAATAATGTGAAATGAATCGTTATTTTAACAAGTGTAGAATGAACATAATTCCTTATATAATAAGAATTAAATTAGATTAATATTATAATATACGTTTTAATGGATATTTTCTATTAATAGAATTTTAAAAAAGATTATGTTTTAGGAGAATTAATTTTGAATAGGAAAGGTTGTTTTCCGCAAGAATTGTTTTAAATGGGTCTCAATGATTCTATTAGATATTGTAAATATTATCTTCAATGAAATGAACCTTAAAAATGAATTATCTTATAAAAATTTCAAAAATAAAGGATATTTGCATTGTGAATTGCATTAAATGATTTTTGAAGATTACTTTATAAATATTATTAAAAAATATCAATGAAAATTATTTTCAATTTCCTAGTGTTTTATAAAGTGATTTTTAATGAATAAGTCGTATTTTCCTAAGGAGTTTTTTTAAATGATTTTTAATGTTTCCATTATATGATTCAATGTCTATTTTCAATGAACATTATTTCTAAATTGTTTTATGGATTTTTAGTTAAAAGAATCAATTTTAAATGAAATTTATTTTCCTTAAGAAATAATCCAACATTATTTTCAAAATCGTTTTCCTTATATGATTACATCTGTTGATGTCACCTTTTCCTAAATAATGATATTATCTAATGATTCCATTAATTTTGTTTCTATTACTTTTTTTATAGAATTTTTTTAATGAAAAAAATTTCTCTTCCTTGTGTTATACCATGGTGAAATTCTTATGAAACCTACTTTACTCCAAGGGTTATGATATGAAGAATTGATTAAAAAACTAATCTATTTCATAATGGTTTTGATATTATTAAAATTTTATGAAAACCATTTAATTGTATGGGTTATGATCTGATAAATTCTTTATAATCTGGTAGAACTCATTCATATTAATTAAGTTATGTGTTGTGTGGGACCTATATCTCTATCCAAATTTATTGGAAAAATATTCATATTTAATAATATATACATGAATATTTTGTGAAAAAACCAGGATCAGTAATGGATAATGTCCATTATTATAGTTATTTGAGAATACCATGACTACTATAATGGTTCTGGGATTAAACCCACTACAATATGATATCCTTGGTAGTTATCCTTGAATACTATGTATATGATTTAATTTATTTTTGTGTATAATATTATTTTATGTCTTATATCAGTGTTATTATATCATGGATAATTTTATTTGATTTAGTTATGATTATGTTCAAATAAACTACCAATATATTCTTTAGATAAAAATTGGATCTTTTAATTGAAATTTATGGGTTTTATATGAAATGATCACAGTATCATCTCCTTATTCTCATGGTATGTTTCTATGTATTATATTGTTTACACTTACTAAAAATCCAAGAACACCATTTATTATATTTCATTTCACCATTTTATGAAGAAAGGTATTATGTACTATATTTATATGAATAAAACTAAATAAAAATATTATTCACAAAATAATAGGATGGTTTACCACATCTAAAAAAGAACTAAACCATTATAATTTTCATGTATATGTTTTTGTTATGTAATAAATATTTATAAAAATGTAATATCTATATATGATATGTTTTGGTGTCTATAGTTCGTAATAGAGGAAACATTTAGTTATCCATTGGAAACTTATATTTGATATCCTTACTGATAAATACTTTGATTTATTTTAAGAAAAGAATATGGCTGATACATGAAATGGAAGATTTCCTCGAATTATGGTAAATGATAGAGAAACTATTTCTCATAGAATCACATCCCTATCTGGATACTACAAGATGATGTTGCATGAGTATAGATGTACATTGTAGTGATAACATTGAAAAAGAAACCTCATGCAAGAAAATATCATATGATTCTTCATGATAACTTGCCTTACATGACATGTTGTTTGATTCATTAGGGGATATTATTTTGGAACTCAAAAACACATTAAATTATATCATTAAAGACATAAATAATAACCAAAAATGTCCTAGGATAAGTCGGAGGTTACATAGATTGAATTTATTTTCAGTATTTAGACATCATATTTGTTTTTCCCATGATTGAGTGTTTTCCCACTATTAATTTTATTTATAACACAATGGATTTTTATTTTATTGAGCAGAGGGAATGAGAAGGAACTCGATTAACATATAAAATGAAAGATATGTTGATGAGAAACAAAAGTTTAGCATAATTGGAGAAAATGATGTATTTATTATTCAGAATCATTTGTAGTAGTTGATGGAAAATGTATTTCACGTTAACAAAACCAAAGACTCCAGAAAAATTTAAAGATATAGTATTTTAAATTATTTAGTGGGGAATATAATGGACGAAGAAGATTTATTATTATATTATTCATAAATTTTTGAAGAATAACCCAAGTTAATGTCCTAGAGGAGTGAGAAATTTTTTTTGTGTGAAATGGATGGAAATAATGATTGTAATTTCATATGATAAATGAAATATTAAATTAAGTTAATGTATAAGAAAAATGGACATTATATGCTATAATCTGTGAAAAAATGTATCAATTGTATAATGTATGGGAATTATTCAATTAATTTTCCAAAAGGTAATGACAGTAACAAAAATCAACAATGTTTCCCAAGTAATTGTTATATTTCTAGTGATGAAGAGATAAGAAATGATATAGAAATTAAAAGAAGAGTTAGGTAATAAGATTAATAATCCTAAATAATGGTTTATGAATAATGTATAATGAATGATGGACTAATGTATAAGGATTTAATGAATCATAAATTTTTCCATGGTATTTTAATAATTATAATCATGAATCATTAATGAATTCTTCCACAATTTTTTTGAATTAATAAGTTATTTTAATATTTTAAATTATTCCAATATCATTGAAAAGTGTTTTAATGTAAAGTTGATATTTTTATTAGGGGAAGATAACAGTTAATATGTTCTTGATATTTAGAAAATGGTTGTTAGATTTATTATGGATTTGATTGACATTAATAAAGTAAAATAGATAGAATTTATTACCGGTTAACTGATAAATGAGTTGAATAAGAATATTTTTATCATTGATTGAGTTTAAAAAATATTTGGATTTACAGAATAAATTCAATAATAGTTTTATTTATTAAAGGAGTGGGGACATAAATAATTTTTTATTGCCGGTATTTTATCATTATGGTTTCATACCAATTAATGATAATTTCACGTTTCATTACAATATATGATCATTGTATTCAAATATGGATTTTTTTATATTAATTGATGCATCATTTTATTCATGGGAATAATGATATGTTGAATTTTAATTTTTTCCCTATATTTTTAAATTATTGGATATCAATTTTTTCCAGACATGGAGGATTATAATGGTTATCTTTTAATGGTATGTATTAAGATTCCCATTAATTTATATTCGATAAAAATTAATAAAAAATATGTTCTTGATAATATAGTGAGATAGATGTAACAAATATATATTATTTTAGGTATATTATTATCCTTTAGATATCAAGTCATTAAACATTAATCTCATTGAGTGATTATATGCATTAAAAATCCATTGAAGATCAACCAAAGGAGGATATTGTGATTATGATGTAGAATGAAATCATGTGATTGTATAATCATTTAAGAAATCCATAAAATTATGAAAAAGATAAAAAAATATGATGTTAAAAATTTTAATTTATTTTTCATGAATTAATTTTATTTTCACAAATGAGGGGTTTTTTCCCTTTGGATATTATCCTACTCATGTCCATATTTCTTATTACTCTCCATTAGTATTTGGGTGGTAGTTTTATATTATATAATCATGTCTTTAAACAACGCTAATGTTATCAGATTTATAAACCTTAAATGAGTCTTTCCAAAATACATTCACACAAAAAAAAATTCTATTTTTATGAACTTTTTAAATATCGTTTTAAATGATTGGGGTTTCCAACAAATACATTTTTATAATTGAACCCATTGTTTAAAAAAGGTCAAATTGTGAGGCAAAATTTTATTTATTATGGGAAGATTATAACTTTCCATCATTTTGTGTAATATTCCTCTATCAAATAAATATAATCTTTTACATGTGTTACAATACACAAAAAATATAGATTATATTGTTTTATATATAAAACATGATTGTATATCTATTAAACACACCAACAATTTCAAACAAAATGGTACATACTATCGAAATATTATTTTAAATATGATTATTATCAGTTATAAAATGGATGTTAGGTAATAATATGAATGAATGAATTATGAATCTATATAACTGGTTGACCAATCAATTAAAATCAAATATGAAAAATGATTTCAAAACAAATTAAATATTTGTTGGATAAACTATTTTTATACCCAAAAATTAAATATTTTTCAATAAATTAAAACAAATACATTATAATAGATTATTTGTATTAACTTTATATATTATATGTTCTAAAAAATATTTTCACATTCATCTTCTTCTTTTGTAAATAAAATATATAATTAATTCCATCTTTCTCTTAAAAATTGCTTTATTTTGAAATATTTTTTCTGAACTTTTCTCATTAATTATAAATTATTTTTTGAATAAAATATGAAATTCAAATGAAATAATTATATTAATATTTTATATTATAATATGAAAATAATTTTTCTATAAAATTCAATTTATTTTCAAATAAGATTAATTATTTAATGAATAGTAAAAAATACAGGTATTTATTATTAATTTGCCTCTCTATTGATGAATTCAAAAACATTCCAAATGTATTATGATGGGTTTAAAGAAAATATTAACTAAAATAAATATCTAATAATATATCATATTTTATTAAAATGCATTTCATATTTATATTTTATATAATAAAAGTTTTAACATTTAATCAATTTCCCTTTGGAAAACTGTTTTCTTATCAAGACTAAGAGATTAATTTTAAATTAAAATATTCCACATTTGTGAGTGTAAATTGAAAAATTTATTTATTATTGTCATTCCTAAAATTTTTTATTATAAATTAATGTAAATATAATGTTTGACCATAATGAATTTTAAAAATAGTTAACATTAATTATCATCGTTAATGTAAAAATGGGATTAATAAGCGATTAAACTAAAATGATAATATGTTAAAATTTCCCAAAAAATGTAAAAACTCATTTGTAGACATATAACTATCGTATATCAACTATGATATGTAATGAATTATTTTTTATACTTTTATATTGGGGAAAACATGGGTACATATTTTTCATTTCATCAAATATAAGTATGCCACTCACCGCACTCATAAAAGGCCACCAACTAATATTTCTACATCACTCATCCAATTTCCATAGGTTACTCGAATACATTACCGACTATGTTTCTTATTTTTCTTCTTTGATCCTATATTACCTATACTTTATAATGAAATTATATGAAGCATTTTTGTGAAAACCAAAAGAAGTTGTCTGAAAAAGAGGTAACAACTATAAAAAATCATTTTATTATATTTATTAATCCAACAACATAAATTATTATCAAGAAATGACTATATAATATCCTAACTATCATTAAAATACCAATTTTTTATTTATTGGAATGACTTAAAACCATATCCTATTACATCGAATGTAATTTAAATCATTATTCATGTGTACAGAGGAATACCACATCATGAACAGATGGTATTCACTTTCCATCACCACATATTAAGGCTATATATAATAATGAATTATATTTTGATAAATGATATTTATGATATTATTCAACATATATATTAATTATATCCCATATAACTACTTAAATTCCATTTTTTTGGGAATATGATAATGTCATTCATTTTTAATGTTTACTAACACATCTCGGGGTGATGCAACTAATTTAAATTTTACAAGGAAGGTAATAATGATTCGATTAATAAAAATATTATATATTTGACGTGAAAATAATATTTTTAATTTAGATATGTTAATCCCATTTGTTTATTTAATCCATTACGAAAATGGATGTATGTTTAATGATTACGTACGACTTACCGTCTCTATGAATGGTGCAATTAATTTTATATACAAAACTATTATAGATTACTATAAAAAATATACATGGAATATATATATAATTTATTTAATGGAATTTTTTTTGAAGATTATAAAACCATGATATATTTTAAAGGAATAAAAAAATTTACAATTAAAATCATATAAAAAATAATGTTGGTATTTCGTGAAATTTAACTTCGGAATGGAATTGTTAAAAAAATGTAATAAATGGTCATATGAAAATAATATATGTTATGATATATATATATATATGGTTATTTAATAGTTTTATAAAATAATTAAATTTTTTATACTTTATGTTTGAACATGTATTAACGAAGTAGAGTTTTAAGGTATGCTGTTTCCATCTCATGGTTTATCTTTGTCCGATACAAGCCTTATTCGCAACATGTTTATTTTATTCTTCAAATATACATCCCCTGAATGTAATTTATGATTATTAAAATTAAAATTATAGGTATTTATATATCCATCTGATGTTATATATTTCATACAGTTTATTTTTTAAAAGTAACCAATGTATCATATATTTTTTAATCAAAATTCAACCATTGAGACAGATGTGTTATTATATGCCACTATTCTTATATGAGAGGCATGTAAATCCTATTTGATTTGTAATATCAAAAATATACCTATAAAAATCATATTTCTTGTTAAAATTATTTTTATTCCTTCATGGGGATTATAAATTAATATTAACAATGTGGTAATGATTTTATATTAAAATCTCATCGTTTATGCGGATTATTTATGACTAAGATTTAAATGATAAATTTTGATGATAGATTAATTGATAAATTCATGAACATTATTCTTTACTAGTAATTCATATTTAATAGTTTTTCCATTGTTTTATTTTATTTATGTACTCAATAGATCCATGGGATGTTTTTAAGAATGATAATTTTTATTTATCTCTTCTTTAGAAGAACTATTTTTCATCCAAAACAATGATTTCTAAAAAAATATTATTTCTTAAAATCATGAAATTTTTTAAAAAAAATTACACATTTTTTACTTTTTATAAAAAATTATGAATGTAGTATTTTTATCGTATTCTTAAAAAATTAGTTTGTCATTAACCTCTAATATAAATTGACTCTTTGTTATAATTTGTTTAATTAGAACAGAATTTCCCACCATTATGGATATTATTTTAGTCCAATACAACAATACAATTTTTTTTGAATAAATTTAAAAATATTTTTTTTCATTAACATTTTAGTTCAAAAACGATCTATAGAGAGAAGAAGATGTTTTCCATAGAAGGCATTCAGAATGATATTTAAATATTCTATTATTTATATTCAATTTTATTTTAAATGAAAATAATTTTCAAAAATCTATTTCATTTATAAACTATTTTTAAAATAATAATATATATAATAGTCATTATGTATTTAAAATTATATTTAATTATTAAATTATATGTTTTTAATGATATTTTAATAGAAAGTCATTATAAACATTATTTATGTTTTCAAAAGCCTAATAAAAAAATGAATAGATATTTTACTCAATAAATATACAAATGATCTTTAATGATTCCATCATATGCATCAATTTTTTTCATAATAAAAGGATTTCATAATTCATTTAATACATATTCATCATACAAAATAATTTTCAAAATAAAGTTATGGTCCTTATTAAATGTTCATGTAAATTTTCAAAATTAATTTTCTAACTATTACAATATATATTGATGATAATTAATCATTAATAGGGATAATACTAAAGATATCATATTATTATTTATATGAATCATTAAAGTTTATTAAATAATTATGTTTATAAAACCTATTTATCTCCTATGGGTTACACCATGTGGAATATATTGTGAAACCAAGTTTTAATTAAGGGTAATTCTGTGATAAAATATTGAAATGATTAGGAAACCTCTCCTATTTAAACCAGTTATTATATGATGAAATAATTAAGAAACTTGTTTTATTTCATAGATTTTTCTATGTTAATTGTTTTATGATATTATGGAACACATAAGATTTTTTTAATTATTTTTTCAGTGGAACCTATACCTCCCTCCAATGAATTGGATAATGATGTATATCTCATGAGATAAACAGAACTAGAAATAATGTGATAAATGTTTAGTAAGTGACATTGTCCTCTATGATGGATATAGGAGTTAATCCTTCCCTCTACAATGGATTTGGGAGTGAACCAATTCTACTATTATATACTTTAAAGTGATCCACCAGAATAATATAATGGTTTTTATATTATTATGCGTGTGTCAAAATTCCTTTTATTACATTAACCGCATGTTATCTTTTAAATTGTTCTTTGATTTAAATTTAATTCATGTATTATTAATTGTAAATATTTATTTCATGACTCGTTATTTTGATCTTTGATACAGAGGGTATGTTTTTAAAATGTTATTCTGACATTATCATATCATTACAGTAGCATTATGTTTATTTATTTTATTATATTTACACTTAATGAAAATATGTTCTTAGGGGACTTCTGTTATGTGTTCAAAGGAACACTACTATTAAGGATGTTGTGATGGATTCACAAAAAAAATTAAAATGAAATTATAGGTAAGGGACCCATTCCACGAGCCCTTGAATACTCAATAATAAGCTGTAAGTGGTGTTTGAAAAAATTCATCTTTATCCTTCATACATGAAATGAGACCAATGTAGTGGCTGACTTTATTTCTTTTAGAGATTCTATGTAAGACAAACTCATTTTCTTTTCTATTCTAGGATCCTTTCCCCTAGGGGGTACTCACTTTATTCGGGCTTATTCTCATAGGATATATTATTTCAGACCCCCTTATGTGTATTATTTATACTATTCATCATTCTTTCATTTAATAAAATTCTTCTTGAGTGGAAATTATACAATGGTGTCCTAGAATTTTTGTATAGTAAATAGATAGTGGTTTCCATTTAATTAGAACCTGTCCTGATTTTAAAAGATAGTCTTTCTCAATTAAATAGGTACATATATGTTATACAAAAAATTGGGCATTGGTGTGGACTTTATGGTCGCATTTTTCATGAAATATGTCCTTGTTGAACACAATATTTGACACTACTTGGGGATATTCCATAGAAATTAAATAACTATTTTTGATCTATCATGAATGATTTAATTAATTAAAATCATTTTCCTAGGTATATTCTATTGATATATTGATTGAAAAATAATATTTCTTAATTTAGATATCTTATAATTGATTAATGATTATTATTTGGTTTCACACAATATATATTTCTCATCACACTTTGGTTTTTATTTTTGGTGAATAGAAGAAACCATAAGCATCTGTATTAACATTAAATATATTAGATAAATTATTTATAGATAAACAAATTGGATATTAATATTATTAAAGGATTTTACTGTCTTTAATAAAATGTTATCTCGATATATAATTATTAATATAAAACAAAACCAACTATTAGACTCCAAAATAATGAAAATTATAGAGTTATTTTAGAGGTATGGTGGTGGATAACATAGACGAAATAAGAATAATTTTAATATGTGTTGAAAATTTATAAATAGTAACCACATTTTCTTTCATATATAAATAAAATGTTGTTTTGAGTGAGTAAAAAAAATACACAAATAAGGTAATTATAAAGAAAAAAATTAATTGTTTGGTTAACACAATTAATGTTAATAGTGGTCTCCAAAAGATATCATTGATATTTTAATGCTTAAAATGTGAAATGAATAGGCATTATGAATATAAATGTCTAAATTTTTTGAGCATGATTAAAATAAGAATGGTTACAAATCAATTATTTATAGTACTGTTTATGAGGTGTCTAATTACAATGTATAAAAACAATAAGTGATGTGGCATAAGTTGAAGAATATTGGATAGTGGATTATGAATATATTTTAATTATTGTTCTATTTTTTAATGTGATTAAAATAATAACATTTATAAATGTTTTATTTTGGTTATTGGAATCATGAATAATCAATGGAATGTTCCAAAATAGTGTTTTATTAAGGATTTTCCAGAATATATTAAATAGTAATAATATAATTGAAAATTGATTTATTTGAATGATGAAATTTTGATTATGGGATGATAATCCTTAATATGCTCCTCATGTTGAGAAACTGGTTTATAGTATGAATAAAGGGAAGAAGGATATAGATAATTTAAATAGTTTATTATTGATTACTTTTGAAATGATATATGATTTTTTGAATAATTTATTTATATTATCCTTGATGGAGTTTAAAATATTTTAGAATTTATGGAATATAATAAAAAATCTCTATTTTATATTTAATGAATGAGGGAAAAATAAAATTTTAAAATATTGTATAATATCATTATTTTTTTATGTATATTAAATATATTATCATTAATAAGAATAAAATATCATAAATGTTTTGACATATTTGGTATGTGACATTAAGATATAATGAATTTTTTGCGGGGACTATTGATAAGTTCATTTGGGAAATTTAATTACCTTATTTTTAAATTTTATTACTTCATTTTTAAATAGACATGGAGGGGCCTTATATATAACTATTCATGGAATACATTTCTTTTGTACCTTGGATGTTATTAGATAACATGTGATAAGTTTTCCATCATTCAATATTAAATTATTAAAGGAATAATGTATTATTATTTTTGGTATTTAAATATCTATTTTACATTTAGGAATTAAAAATTAATATCTTAGAGTAAAATTATGATGTGGAAATTGATCGAGGAAGAAATATAGGATGTGATTGAAATTTTGAAATGTAATGAAATTGAGAAAGTGTAAGTTCATAAGATAATAAAACCAATTTATAAAAAAGATCTTTAAATGAAATATAATTTTTTTTGGTTATTTATGATGAATTAATTGTATTTCCACCTTATATGGATTTGTGGATTTGTGGTCAATACCCTTTTCATTGTCTTATCCACTATCACTCTCCATCTATGTTTTGGTGTGAGTTTTCTCTTATATGTACATGTTTTTACTTCACATATATGTTCTCTTATTTAGAAAAATAGCATGTATTTATCCATATGACCATAAAATACCTCGTTATCTTTTTCAGTATTAATTTAATTAAATCAATATATTATGTTGGCTTCCCGTAATTGGATTTTCAACTGCTAAACACTTTTTTGATAGAAAAAATATCAAATTTATGTGATTCCATTAATTAAAGGGGAGAAATATAACACCATAGGATTATATATTTCAGTTTTCATATAAATTTATTATTTTAAATATGTTATTATAAATATATCAACTAATATATCTTAATTTACACACAACACTAGGTTTTTCATTTGTTACAACCAACACCATGTTTAAATGAACCATAGCATAAAATTGTAATATTTTTTTTAATATTACAGTTATCACCTAGTCAATTTTAATAGTAGGAATGAATATAATTTATTAAATTATTAAACATTATCATTAATTCATGATTTACCAATTATTTATAATTGAAAATATAAAACCTTCCCAAAAATTAAAAAAAAATTCGTAAAAAAAATTATTCACATTAATGATTTTTTTTGTGAATGGATTAATTGAAATAACTTTTTTTGAATGAGTGTAATGAAATTATTATATATTATATATTCAATAATTTTTTTAAATATTATTATTATGTGATTTTTAGTGAAGAGATGAGAAAATTTGAAATTAATTTCATCAAAACTGTATTATTCTGAATTTTTTTTTCATATATTGTTATCTTTCTTTTAAATTAATTTTACCGACTATTTAAAATTCATTAGAAGATATTAATTTCATTTTTTATATTATTATTTAAATAATATATTAGGGTTAATTTTTTTGATGTTTCTGAGAAGAGAAATAATTTGATATATGATGAAAAATCACATGTTATTATCATTAATATTCATTATATTTAATGAATTTAAAAACAAAAAAAAATTATTTTATTACTGTTTTAAGTTTTATAATAGTGAAATTATAAATCTATTAATCAAATTTTAGTAGTTGAATCAATTTCATATTGAATTTTAATATAGAAATGTCTTTACCTTTTGAACATTTTCTATATGAAAACTCGCTTTATCATTATTAATGAAGGATTAATATTAAATTCAAACTCTCCATTTATATGGATGAAATTTTGATAAATTTATACAATAATATTGATAATAATAATTTATACATTATAATATTTTCATATCAATTTTTATTCATAATGAGTTGTGATAAAAGGAAAAATTATTTATTATGTTTAAGGTAAAAATATGTATATTAGTGATTAAAATAAATATTTAAAGAAAAAAAATGACATAAAACACGGCCAAAACCAATTTTATAGAACAATTATTTCCCTATAAACTCTAGTAACAATAATAAACCCATTGGAATCATTTTATTATAGAAAAAGTGGGGTCATATTTTTCATTTCAAAACCTACAAGCGTACCACCCACATAACATAAAAAGGATACAACCATTACTATTATATTGACACTACTAAAACACATATGTTAAGATAATAATTTCTGAAATAACATCATTAATTCCATAATGTCATCATATATTCCTTTGTTTACTCATAAGTCAGACCTCATAATAATTTATTTGAAAACCAAATGAATTTTTCTTAAGAAGAGGTAAATTCCCTAACCAAGTATATTTTTTTTATTCATCCACCCCATTAAATTTATATCAGTCCATGATGATATAAAATTATATTTATTTTCCAAGAGATATTATTTTTTAATGTTATGTTCATGACCTAAAATCATCTCCTATTTCATTATTTTGGATATGAAATAAGCATTTGTGTGTATAGTGGACTGCCACATCACGAATCCATTTTATGCATATTCTATCACCAATTCTCATGGATACATATAATTATGGATTACATGTTTATAGATTATGTTTATTGATTTATTATAATTTTTTAATTACTATATTTCATGTACTTTCATATATTCCATGTTTTTGGAATATTATAATGTTGTTCATTTGTACAGAAAACTACCGCATCCCCAAGGGATATGTTTGATTTACACTTAACATTTAAGGTACTTATGATGATTATGAAGAACATATGTGATATATGTGACATAATAATGAGTCTATAATTTTTATATATTATCTACACTTCATTATTTCAATCCATTGAGATAATAGAAATCGTGTTCATATGTATGTATGGATTTCTATCACTATGAATGTGAAATGCCATTTTATATCTTTAAATATAAGGGATTACTATAAAACCAATGACATTAAATATATATTTTATTTATATCATACAAAAAAATTAGGTTGTGGTGGATCCAGGATCAATATAATAGTACCAAAAAATAAAAAATCAAAATGTAGAAGAGATATAGAGATGTTATATCACGAAATGTGACATAACATTGAGTTTTTAATAAATAGGTAATAAAGGATTATAATTAAATAATATATAGTATTATATATAAAATTAGTGACTATAAATATATTAATATTTAAATAATATTTTTTATACGTTTTTTTTAAATTTTATGATATATCTTGAGACTTATGTTAAGAGACTTCCATATCACTTTTATTTTATATAAGAAAAAATCCATATTCACCAAGTTATCTTTTTGTGTGTTGAGTATCATATCAATGAATTTAATTTACCATTATTATCTTTAATAAAATTGGGATTTACATATCAATGTAAGGATCACTCATTCAGGAGTACTATGGTTCAAAATGTAATAAAGTTGTGTGGGGGTTTTGTCTAAATATTTTTTTTTGAGGCATATGCTTTGTTATTCACCTATATTTTTTTGAGGTGTATATACACCCACATTCACAATTGACGACATGTATTAATTTTTTACCAATATATTTAATGATTAATTTAATTTAATTACTTTATGAGGATTAAAATTATATTTTACCAATGTGGTAATCATTTTATATTATTATCTCAATGTTTACCACTATTTATTAAAATTATGTTTTTTTTAAAATATTTTCTTCCACCTTAGAAACACATGATTTCTCTCCACCTCATGGTATGTAATGATAATCAAATGACCAATTCCCTAGGGCCCGTGCCATGACTAACCCAAGCTTACCCTGGGGATATGTGAGCACATCAAGCCTCATAGTCAGTGTCCCTAAGTTGTGCCTCCCTAAATCGCTGAAGGAGTGGGGGTGTGACTATCAAAGACTATAGGTATGGTTCTCTATCTCTATCCACGAATGATATCTGCAATGTGACTAGATTCTCTATCCATGAATGCATATGTTACCATGTTCACCTTCCCAGATGTTTAGACTATCTCAAATTCGTAGTCATGGAGGAACTCTCACCATCACGACTGTCTCAAGTTTAGGTCTATCTGAGAGAAGAATACCAGAGACTCTTGTGATTAGTGTAGAATATAAAATGTTCAACCATCTAGTAGTGCCACCACATATTTAACGCAAATAACACTACTGATAACTCATGGTCATGGGTAGCATAGTTCTACATGCCATTATATATCTTAAATCATGAAGGCTCTAAAGACACTTATTCGTGCAAACGAAAGGATCCACCTTTTTCGTCAAAGTTGACAAGGGTGCCGCTACCCAGGAGAAGTCTGGTACAAATATCTGGTAGTAACTAGCCAATGTAGATGCCCATCTTCCTAGAAGGAGGTAATCTTGGAAACATATTTTGAAAAGATGTCTCCATGCTCTACCACTCCAGTTTGGAACTGAAAACTCGAAACTCCTACTACCATGAGGGTATGTTTGGCTGACTCAAGGGTGATCGACTACACCCTCTTATGCATGAATTTAACCAATGATTCCTGGGTTTACTTTTTCACCGACCAAGAAAAATCCCATTCCAAAATTTTAGTTAAAGAACATCCCTTTTTAAAAATATATTAAATCTGAGTCTGAACTGTGGATGTAGAATCCATACCCAAACTAACGTCCTAAGGCCTTGTCGCTGCCACCAAGAGGTTCCAACTGAAACACTCACCTCAAGGGTCAGATCACACCATCGGTGTATGTGTGACTATCGAGTCTCCTCCCAAAGGTATCTCCAGTTATGAGGGCCATGTCAAAGGCTTAACTAGAAACTCTAGGTTTTGAACATGATTCAAGGATGGATGGAAGGATTGGTACCTATGTCTATTAATAAGGAAACAAGTAGTAGACACAGATATTTTATCGATTAATTCCTAGAGACCTTGGGCCGCACTCCTTGAGAATATTTAGCTACTCGGTTTCCATGTACTCCATATCCCTGATCATGGTGGAGACTACAAATGGGAGTGGTTGTAACATGTCAAAATGTACACCACCACATACGGCTCACATTGCACTACTTCCACATCTGTAGCCCTACATATTTATTTGTACCTAACACAAATTCTTCCTAAAACAAATTTACGCACCTATGTGTATGATACTAAAGCCAGTTTGTTACATTCCCATATCTAACATTCACTGGTTTTATCTGCTTATCCAAAGGAAATTTAACTAAAAATGTTCTCTATATCACCCTAACATTTGTAAGAATTCTTATAGTAATAGTAATGGCTAGGATGTACCTGAAGACACATCGCTTTGAAGTCAGAGTACTGAAGAACAGATCGTATCGTATTCATAGAATACCAGGAATGATCAGTACACCTCGATGAATAATCAGCTATCGACATGTCATCCTGCCAAAGCTGTAGAAGCATTTGAGAACTCTAAGCCACCTCTGCATGCCAGTCTTCAGCCGCCTATGATTCGGGATCTCCTGAGAACCTGAGGGGTATCAGATACTGAAACACATGTAAGAAACTAATCCTAAGCGTGTCCTCTACCAGTGTCTGAACTTGAAAAAAAAATCTATCCATATCCAACATCCAGTCCTCAACTTCCTGGGAATCTGTCTCGCCTCGATACCTTAGAGGCCTCTACTACTGGAACTTGTGCAACATGCTCAGTTGGAATTCATCCTCTACTAGTAGAGCTGGTGGTAATGGCTACCCAATGGGTAGTGGGGTTGATGGTACACCACCCGATAGAACAACTGCCATAAGGGTTCTAGGCACCGAAGCCCCATCACTCAGTGGGATGGCATCACGTACTCTACTAGAAACCCTAGATGACTGTCTCCGTAGAGGTGTCCTGAAAGAAAGAGGTGTTCCATAGTCATTAATTTATACTTGGTGAGCTGACTCAAAGAGTTCAAGAATAAAACTTTTCAAAGACAGACACGCAACCTATGTTTTCATGCATTGAGTCGGAAATCATAACTTAGTGTCCTGGTGTATGGATACTTCTGTCGCCGCACAAACACAGGATTCCCCAAATAGAGAACCACACTCATCTCACTTAACACAATTTCCACACAGAAAAGAGGAGAGTCATTTTTATTCCGTAGAACCAAACTCTAATACCAATTTGTCATGACCCATCCCCTGGGGCTCGTGACCTTACTACCCCATTCCCACATTCCATAATCCAGGGGATGTCAACTTATACCAGAAAGGAATATCCCTTAAAACATGATTTCATTGCCTTTAAACCTGTAAACTCAAGAAAAACAAGCACACAACAGGATTCAAGAACAAGATAAACTATAATGTGAACATGGTGTGTACAGTAATTAAAGGGCCAGAATACAAGCCCAACTAGAATGTACATGTAAAACTGAAAAATTACAGCTCTTTTAAACTCCCACCAAGGACCCAACCTGAAGGGTAGGTACAACTGTTGAACGGTCATCCCTGTGGATCATCTTATCTAATTTCAATCTCAAACCATCCTATAGTCTGGCATCCTCAACCTCAATTATCATTGTCTGTCATCCACATAAGACACATCATGGTGTGGGTATAGCCCGTACAGTGGTGAGTATGATGAAACTCAGTAGGGACCCTGAGACCCTCTTAGGTGTCCTAGAGTTTGTTAAAAGAAATACTAAATTGAACAATGAAATAGTTATAAACACTTCATAGGTATATCCCCATACATATAACTATGTTATCAAGATATACAAATGTAAAACCATTATCGTATCAGTACCACACATGTAACACCATGAAGGTAGAAGTAAGACACAAGTACACCATGATGAAATAAGTACAACATAGGTACACCACGAAGATATAAGTACCACACAGGTACACCATACAGATTAATACAATGATGGTATGGAGTCATTTAACACCGGGTAAAAGTGAAGTATAAATGTACAAATGATCAGTCATGATGCTAGATCAACTTATTTTGTCAAGAGGTACTACTACTGACCATACGGAGTCTTCCCCACATAAGATCTATAGGTACTAACCCCCACAATAACCCACACAGTATCCCACTTGCCCAGAGTCGATAGGTACTTACCCCCATAATGATCCACACAGTATCTGACACACAAAGGATCGGTATGCGCTGAACCACAGAGGACTACTGAGCGATAAACCGCACAAGATATGACCCACAAATGATCAGTATGCGCTGACCCACACAAGATCACTGAGCACTGAACCACATAGGATTTTACCCCCATAGGTTTAGTATGCACTGACCCTCATAGGATATTTGTGTACTAAGCCACACAGGATCTGACCCACACTGGATCGGTGCTGACCACAACAGGATCGTTAGGTACTAACCTCTGTATGATTTGTCTCCTACCTCTGCCTCACTGTCAGCCACTGACATCCTGCTAATAGCACATTTGGGAGAACCGCTACATAGGAAATTTATCATACCTCAATTACCATGATGTTCTTCAAAAATGTATCCCAATGGTTTGCCACGTCATAAGGGATGTAACAGAACTGATGGAGTTTCAATCAGAAGCTCGGTCTGTAAGTTATTATGGTTTCCACTCTGAGGACTCAGTTGGATTCGTAGTTCAATCCAACCCGTCCATACTCCAACATTATCCAAAACATAATTAGTGTATAACTAATAAGCCACCTCGATCCAAGGATCCCTACACTGTAGATGGGTCTTCAAACGGATGCATGGTTCTCAAGTTACAGAAAAAATGTGTATCTAGGTCTTGATGGGTTTGGGTCCAGTCCGACACAGTCGTACAGATCCGTCCCATGATGGGGATTCCAGGCCCTCTGGGGGCAGCCAGGTACACTGGGCGCAGCATGCTGGGATGTACGGTCTGCCTGAGCTAGCACTGAAGGGGAGTGGCCCACTCCCCCTTCCATTCGGGACAGGAAGCAGCATAGCCTTTAGGTGCCGCCATGTCAACAATGGGACCCGAGCGGGTCCCCATATTCCACTACTTCTAGCCAGTTCTCCGGCCGGTCCTCCTCATAGTTGCTCTATCAAACACTACGGACCCAATACGGCCGAACGAGTGTCGGCCACCCTCTGTCCTCTGCGCAGGCCGAGCGGCCACGATCTCCAATTCCGACGTCATGGAGGCGCACCACCGCTCTCCCCGTGGCCTGCTATCATTCTGGCCACCACCCTGCTCCACCATGGCCGACAGGATGCAAACTCCTGGTCAACCGGTGTAACTGATGTGCGTCACCCTCCCTCTATCGCTGCTTGCTCGAACCATGGCTGGTAAGTTCCTACCTACCTCCTCTTCGGTGGGTCGTAACAACTTGTTCCAAGCCCGAAAAACAAGACAACGTCATATTCACAATCCTCGGGTCAATGGCTCCACGTCCATATGAAATGCTCAATGAAATTTTGAATTTCCAGTGCTCTTAATTATTTAGCATCAGAGAACGTATGAAGAACACGTGAAGAACGAATGAAAAGGGGGAAAGGTATATGTGTGGAATGATGGCCATGTTTATTTGGACATCGTCATTATGAATCAAGAAAAAATTGAATCAACAAATTTATTTTAGCATACTACAAATTAAAACCCCTAACATGTTTGTTCATTGGAGTTTTCATGAGGAAGGAAATGAAGATGATGAAGTTTACGATGTCCATCACTCCAGTAACAGGCTCCAAAGTAGATTCCACATTTTTGAACCTGAGAACGTTCATCATTGGATAGGTTATTCATTTGGAGGATATTTCTCCAATGGCTCTCCATTTCCAATTTTTTCCCCATAATAGGTGAGGTGCCAAATTAATAAGATAAGAATTAATATTGGCACATCAATGGGGAAATTCCAAGTGTTAATAAAAAATAACTCTTAATTAACAAGTTGATTCAATAATTCAGAATTATTGAATCCTATTAACTAAAGAGGAATTTTGTTACAAATTTTCTGTAACCCGACATTTAATGACCAGAATTAAATGCCTAACCTCACTCGTGTGGTCCCCACCTTCATGATTCAAATTAGAGGGTTTAAAATTAAAATAAAATTACTTATTTTATTTTATTATTTGTCTAACCCTCACATGATAAATTAAAAGCTAGATTTTATCCGAGACTTACTATGGTCGTTGTGAATATTTCTTTTAGTGAATATCAGCTCTACGAGTTCAACAATGTCCTCAGAATTCAATTCTCAGCACTGGTTCAAAAGTTACAATAGGCCCCACATGGATTTACTGAACGTACTTGAAAAAAAATAGTTCATAAAATTATAAACAGTGACCCTAAACTCGTGTCGGTCAAGATTATGATTTCCCTAAGTGAAAAATGTCCCAACGAACCCAATGGTACTCTCAGAATTCCAATCTGAATTACCATACAAATGATATGGATTTTAGAATAAAAGAAACCTCAATTATTTATTTTATTTAAGGCCAAAAACTAACTTTCACTAGTGGCATGTGCCGGCTAATGTTAGTATCTACCTAAAGAAATCATACCCTCACAAGATCTGTGGTGGTATCATATTTTTAATCTGAATTATCATTTTTGAGTTAAAAACAATTGAAAAAATTAACTTTATTTTATTATTTTATTTACTATTATGCCATTTTCAGGTTTTCTCACAGTAGGCCTGCGCCGACTTAACTTAAGTCCCACCTAGGGTAAATCGCCATCTTGAGCCCAATGGTGCCCTTCGATTTCTGATCTGAGTAAACATTTATGAGTTATTCCACTTTTTAGTAACACTGCTTATGCACACTAATTAAACCTTAACAAAACAGCAACGGATCATTCTGGGAACACCATGCCTTAGAATCGAACGCCGTCTGATTTAATAGTCTCTAAATAATTCTATATAATTAAAAAAGTTATATAGATTTTACAAGTTATTACATTATACAAATCTTATCAAAGAATTTCACTCTTTTGGTATACGATAAATAAAAAAAATATTATTGAATAAAATCATATTTTTTACCCTCTTTAATCAAAACCCCCCTTTTATCCAATCCATGTTTTATAAAAATGTTATAAAATTATTTTTAACATTATTAAAATTATTTATTAATTTCATTATTACCTATTTTTTACTTATTATTTTTTTGAAATAAACATCATGTATTTTTCAAACAATACTAGTTTTCCTCTTTTTAAAAATGTGAAATGAATCCTTAATTTTTTATATATGGAATCAATATAAATTACAACCATCGTAATCATTATTTCCATTAATTCAACCATGTTTATAATTAAATGTTATTTTCATTAAAATGGATATTTCAATATTCTCCATGTAATGAACTATTTTTCCCAAATTATAAATGTTGGCTTCAAGATGAATTGATATTAATGAATTTAAAGGTTATTTTATATATTGCAAAGGTTATGTTAAAATAAAAGTATTTTAAAATTGATTATTGATTAGTTTTCCCCCTAATTATAAAGTATATTTTCATCAAGGAATGATTTCAATTATTTAAATATTACATTATAATTTTTAATGATATTTTCATTGAAAGTAATATTAACTTTATTTATGTTTTAGAATGTTTTTTTATGTTGAAATTATATTTTACTCCTTAAATTGTCAAAAATATATATGAAGAATTCATTAAATGTTTCTTTTTTTATTTTTAATTACAAATATTTCTCATATATTTTATGAATTCTTAGTTTAAATAGTGATTTTCTTAAAAATGTTATTTTCCTCAAAAAATATTTCATGTGATTTTTGAAAATAATTTTTCATCTAAGATGGATTCAATTGAAGTTATAAGTGACTTACTTGGGATATGATCAAAGGATATCATTCTTATTATTTATTCTTTTTTGATATTATTATATTGAAATATTTTTTATGAAATCTAGTTCACTTCAATGGGTTATATAATGAGGAAATTCTTATAAAACCCACTTCATTTCAAGGGTTAGTATATGATTAAATGATTATGAGTTGTGTCTCTTTTCCACAAGTTAGGATATAGTAAAAAATTATAAAACACATTTAATTTCAATATTTATTTTATGTTGATTGTGTTAGGGTCTTATGGAACACATGTGTATGAATTTCATTATTCTATTAGTGGGAAATATATGTCTCTACAAATCATAGTGTAAATATTATTTATCTTATGAGGTAGATATGAACAAAATGGAAAGTGAACCATAATTTTAAGGGACTATATCCACTAAAATTTTCTTTGGATTAAACCATCACTATTATGATTATATCGAATGTGAACCCATTCCACTGTGACATAGTTGGCAGTGATCCCTAACTATTATGGATAAATTTTATATAATTACATGTATTCTGAAATTAAATGTCCTTATGTTAGTTTAATGTAGTCATGGATCATGTTCATGGATTTCATTATTATTCTTGTCTTATAAGAATAAATTTTTTCCCATTAAATAATATATTGATTTTTGAAATGTGGGGTATGGTTTATATATTACACAGATGTTCTAATACCTATATTATCACATTATTTATATATATTTTCAATTGTTTTCATTATTGAGAATATGATATCACCCGATATTTCCGTAGACTATGTTGAATGGTTATCAGTAGGATTTATATTTGACGATTTATAAATTGGAATAAATTTTTGGGAAACATTAAGGATCATTCACTATATACGATGATTGGGAACCTAGTCCCTTAATGCTCTAATCCATTATAATAGTTAGGAATTTTTTGCATAATGTAGTGAATATTAATAAAAAAATATGTAATATACATATATTTTATGTCTGGTTTCACACATGGAAACCAAAAACATGACCCAAAAATCACACATTCATTATTAAATAATTGTCCAATTCCATATTATTTAACAATAAAAATAATTATTTCCTTTAAAAATAAAATAGCAATATACCTCATATACCTCAAACAATAAAACTACATAGCATAAAAAATCCATTTTAAACACCCATAAAATATTCTAAAATATGGTCAAAATAAATATAAATTGATAAAATAACTTAATAATACCCTTCAGTAAATAAAAAATAAATATTTTGAAAAAATTCATTCACATAGAGCATGATTTATTATTCCATAAAAAGAAGCATTTTATTATAAAAAATAATATATTCTTTAAACCCACTTATTTAAAACATTAAGAATATAAAAAAAATTTAATCATTTCAAATCCATGTAATATTTTCTTATGAATATTTATCAAAAAATGATTTTTAGAAAACATCAAAACCCATTTAGAAAAGCTACAGTTAAAAACAAATTAAATATTAATAAAATAAAACCACTAATTGTAGGTAAAATATTTAAATCATGAAAAAATTAAATGAAGAATGTAAAAATAATTTAACATCACTGGATAATATAATACAAAATATTGAATATGTTATAAAGTCTGAAATTATTAAAATTCTGTCAATTTTCTACATTTATTTCATTATGAGTTTGGATTAAATATCCTGATGAATATTCATTAAAATTAAACTTATTATGCATATTAAGAAATTACCTTATACTTAGTGCCTCAAAAAATCCATACCATGACTTTTATTAATCCAAATATCCAACCTAATTAATTTAATTTATTAAAAACATGATGTCTGACATACTATATTAATCATGTTATATATGAAAACTTATTTTTCTAATTTTTGATGGCTAAGAGTAATATATTTTATCCAGCTATTTCAAATAATATATCCAAATAATATAATTATATAATAAAATATAATAATTATTTAATTAAAATCAAATAAATGATGATTATCATAAATAACACCTAACAAAAAATGGATCCAAAATTACTCATTTCATATATTTCATGGGTACTTTGGATTACCTAAAATATAAATGATTACTATTGGTGAACCCGTTCAAATATAAAAAAAATCAGTTCATAGTTATAACATTTTCAATGTTTTTATTATCTATTTACATTATTTGAGATTCAATACCGCTTAGAAACATAAGTTATTATGATCATTATTTTTCCTTTAACAAGACATATATTGAAAATCATTGACATATTGGCATAAAGGTAATTTCCATATATTTTAATACATTACCCCCAATTGTATAACTCTAATATTACCTACTTTATATCACTTGAATCAAATTATGGATCACTAGAATGAAATCAAACAATGATCATACTAGCATTGGAATTGTTTAGGGTAATTTCATTTTTTATAATTTTAATATTTTCTATAAAACACTCTAATATATGTATATATAAAAACATGATTTACCATGCACCTCTCTTAGGTAACTACAACTTAATTTATATTATATAATATATGGTGTTTAGTATGATCCATATCTATCCATCCGATAATTGGGGGTCAAATCTCTATTGTCATAATATATCTCGATTTCTACATCACATACTATGTTTAATAAATTTAATTTACTTAAAAACCATATTGTATAACCAAAACAACTAATATTCATGATTAATCCAAAATTTTAAAAAAATCACCTAACACCACTCTATCATTAGTATTCACCACATTGACCTCTTCTCGGGACAACAATAAATGATTAAATTTCCCTTGGAGACCACCTCTAATAGGCCACATGTTGGAAATTTCCATTGATGGTGTAAAACACATAAATACATTAAATTGAACTAGTAAATAAAATAAAAATATAAATTATCTTGAATTTAACTATAAAATAAATAATAATAAACATTATATCATTATATATTTGAGTTTCATATAAGAAATAAAATCACAAATTTAAACATTAAGAAACCACCCACCAACAACGAGTTTTTGAAATCTCTAAGCCATAAACTATTAATGTCAGGAATATTCACTAAATACATCATGGTATATAAAAATATATTGGTATATATATGAGTGAAAATATATGTTTACTCAATAGGCTAGTCCTGATAAATTATAATTCAAATATGAATAAAAGATAGTAAATAAATAATAACTAATTTCACAATTTCCATGTACCAACAGAATTTCATATGGGAACTAATCTCCACAAGTCTCACTCACCAAATAACATCCATATATAAATTAAAAACATCAACATAATATTTCAAAATCTCACCTCAAACAACTTCCAAAATATTTTATCAATCTCATCCCCCTATGTAATGTTTTATATTCTTTATTCATTTTATATCCATACAATCTCACTCTATATATGTCTATAAAGGCTAATTTTATTTGGGGTAGATGGAATATCTAAATTCGAAAACACATACTAGGTCTATTATTCATGTTTTCGCATATAGAAATATCCCATCATATTACAATAAAAGATGGACAGTCTCAAAACCCATCATACTAAACTGAAACATGTTCAAATAGTGTCATCAAAATATATTTTTAGTGGAAATATATATTATATATTCACAATATTATATTTATACTTATAATGATCACATATGACAGAAAACTAAATTCCACATCCATTCATGCATTACCACCACCATTAATGTTTATATATGAACCCCATATCAACATAATAGTTGGATTTCATGATCATTATAAACATAAATCATGTTCCATCCTTCATTTATTGACCCACCAATATCCTCATATATCATCATATTATATACTTAATCCTGATAAAATTATACCCTATATACTTATAAATACTATGATATATCAATCACTATATTAAATGTGGATGAAGAGTGAGTATGTGGGAGTAATTATCCATTTTTTCACTATCCAAATTTGATGTTATGCATAATACCCAGAACCAAAAATCATATTAGAGTATGAAGAATAAAACTAAATTGGGGTGAATATGAAATCATAATGAATTCATGGAATATTATTTTTTCACACTAAATCTCACTCCATCTATTTAGAAATAATGTCCTTAAAATATATTCTAATAATATTCTATATAACTATTAACTCAACCAAACGACCATAATTGAAACTACAACATAATATAGGCCCAATCAATGAAATTAAATATGTATAAAAATTTACTTTTTATTTATTCACATCCTTAATATATTTTAGTATTTGCCTTTTACAAACCATACTCAATTGAATATAAAATTAATTTCCATATTTTATTACAATCCATCCATTCCCCCTTAACCTCTAATATCCAACATTAAAAATTTCATTTCAACCATAAAAATAAAAATAACATCTCTTAGCTTACAAAATTATATCCTATACAAATTACAATATTAATAATTATTTTTCATAATCCACTAAAATAATAATCTATATCATATAACCAAAACACATAACCACCCCCCACACTACACATATTATAATATAAGCCAATATATATTTATATAAATCTATAGGTTAATTAATTGATTCATATTTAAAATTTATCTCATCACATACATTTTTCTTATCACAAACATTGTATCAACATCCACAACATATATCCAAAATATTAATATAATATACATTTCACTTCATTTGAAATCATTCAAATGAAATTGAAACAAAAAATGTTTTTTCCATTCAAATAATAGTACCATGTAAAAATATAATTAAAATATGTTTTACCATTACATGTGTCAAATTTGCTATCAGTATTATGTGATTTAACTAATTTCATTGGTGAGATGTATATCAATATTATATTTTAACTATATATGGGAATCATGCTATATTTTATCTCATCTGCATGGAATTAAAAAAAGAAAACAAATTTTCATAAAATTACATAATGATATTCTTCTATAATAATTATATCATAATTATTAATTGTGTTCATTAAAATGTTATTGTGATTCTTTCTAGTTTTTATGATAATATTCTATTTTTAAAATTATATGATTAGCCCTTTATGAAATTTTATTCTATAATTAAATCAATGCATGTATATAATATTTATTAAAGCATATTATCATTAAATAAAAAAATAATTATAGGAAAAATTAAAAATTCCCTAAAAATAAAATCTTACATGTGAATCAACCATTCCATTGGATTCCCAATAGTAAAATTTCTTATCATTGTTAGGATAATCGTAGCCATACAATAAATGAATTAAAAATAATGTATCAATCCTAGTTTGTAAAAAATAAATATTGTTCTTGAACCCCTAACTCAATCGATTTTTAAACTACCCAACGTTCCTGAATAAGCCAAGGGATATTACAAAAAATAATGTAATTCATTAATAATCGAGAACATGATTATATCCTTATCAAACTATGAAATAAAATTCAAAAAATGAATCCATTAGAGTTGTCCTGAACACCCAAAAAGGAATAAAAAGAGGAGATGGAGATGAAATAGAAGAAATCAATCCTTATATATCCATTTACCAATATTTTGAATCCATGAATCAAAAAATTCTAAGAGGGACTCAATGATTCTTAGTAAATAAGATATTATTTCATTACTCTTAGACACATGGAAAAATAATGTTTTTGGAATATATTACTAATTAATACTAGTTTTACAATCTTATATAATCATGATGTAATAACTTTAGTCTTTAAGCAGCATATTTTTTTGGCTTCACCCAAAAAATCACAACATATCTGGACAATATTTTTTCAATTTAATATATCTAAATTAACAATATGATATAATAGATAAAATAGTAGAGTGATCTTAAGGATCCATGATGAAATGACACCCAACAAGGTGGAACCAAGGTTCTTGACATACTATTATATATTGAATGGAATAAGAACCAAAAATGATTCAGAAAAAGCTATAAGAACCCTGAAAATAACATGTCAAGACCATACTCCTATACTACTAAATCCATATTATTTTGGTCACCCCAGGAATTATAACTCTAAAAAAATTATTTTCATAAATAAATATACCATACATATACTAAAAAAGTGGTAAATAAAATATATTCCACTAATTAATCGATACATTTGATTTATTTATTAACTATATGGTTTATTTTTATAAAAAATTCCCAATCATGATTTTCTATATTCTAGATCAAACATTTACAATTATAACAATCAGATTATAGAACATCTTACTCTTTACCCAACCCTTCTTCCCATGACACCAAATACCATATCATATTGTGGTCTTCACAACTGAAATATAATATATAGTTAAATATTCATTTATGAAAACATCTATGAACCATATAACATCCTAATGATATAATCTATCAAGGAAAAATGGTCCACATCACTACACATTTTTCCTCTTAATTTTTTGATATACCAAAATTTCATCCATAGATACCTCATAAAAAGGGTGAATTTTCAAATGATAATTTATTTCACAAGAACCATACAATTTGAAATATCCATGGTCAAACAGAACTTCTTATCTATATATAATAATGAAAATCCATTCTAATAAAATAGGACATTGGAATATCACTATCCCTTTACATGAGTCGGTGATACCAAGGCCAGAGGAATATCAATATGAACTAACACTCTTTTACTAAAAAATAAAAAATTATATTAATGTGATGAAAATGGTATTATATATTTATTTACACCAAATTTATCATTTTTAATCAATCATCATTATAATAAAGCATTTTAATTTTTAGAAATGGCAATATGATCATTCTATTTATATACATATACGGGAAAATATTTTTATATCCATGTCTTCTAAATAAATTAACAACTCTTTCAATACATATTGTTCCCCTGGATATGATGTTAATGAAATAATTTTCATCCTTGTTCAAAATTACAGGTAATACAAAAATCTATCTTTGGAAAAATCATTATGATTTATTTAATAATACATATAAAACTGCATAACTAGTGTAATTATGATACCAATATTCTTAAATTCAATATATATTAGTATGTGAGATAATAAATAAAAAATATGTCATGGATCATTTAGAAAAGATTGTTTGAAATTTTAAAATAAATGGGACCCACTGTCTATTAAATAAATGAAATTATAATATTTAGTGGGGAGATGGTAACACATAGATTGTAATAATAAATATAATATTATAAAGTAAAAATCCAATCAATTCAATAATTAATTTCAAATAGATTCAACATAAATGTATGAAAGACCAAGTCAAACTCCACTTTAGATATGAAGGTAATATATTATGGTCATTAAAATCCTTAAAAATTAATTCTATAAATAATTAAAGATTTCAATATCATAATAAATATGAGATTAGAAGTTATATTTAATAGAACCAAAATACACGAAACTATTAATTAATATGACACATTGATATCAAGTAATTTAGTAGCCATACACCTCATAATAATAATAATTCATCTCTTAGTTATTGGTCCTAAATTAGATTCCATATATATTTTATGCATAAAATTTAATATCATTTTTTTCTAGATGACTATATAGATTACTAACATCCTGATATATGGCCTTTATGTGAATCAATCCTTAGAAGATCTACATCATCCTCTATAACTATGATAAAAATACCCTTCCATAAAATAAGATAGTTATTGAAAACTAACTCCCAAAATAGTGGATAAAAATTTTATAATTTTTGGAGAATAGTAGGATTGTGAAACCCCTAAACATATAGAATCCACCAATAAAATGATATTCTTTAAGGGTTTTTTAGAATAAATGTCATGAATGTATATACCTATTCCATTATAGTAAATGATCGTACCTCTGCTACACATGGCTATGGATGGTGAAAGATGAGACTAGTTCCTAGATACACTTACACTTCCTCTTGTTATCTCATCTTCCATCCTCGCCATTTCTTAGAAAATATAATTAATTACACAAATAATGGGTGAAGATATAACCATGCCTTTTATCCCACCATGGCCTAACTCTAAAATAAATTCTCATTTCACGACCTCTACTTAATTATGGATTTTTATCATGATGAACTAGGATCTGCTGATTATTCGGCGGAAAAATTCAAGATATTCTACATTAAATAAATTATTTTAGACCTACTATAAAAAATAATTAATGATATTATATATTTCATACTATATTCCAAAACCACATATTTTTTCAGCTAAAGGATGAAAAATAACATTTATTGAAAAATCCCATATTATTAAGGTAGAATATTCGATAGAATATTACCATGATATCATTTAGTAATATATAATTTTTATTAAAATCATTGATAATGTACTCACACAAAAAACTATTAGGTAATAGAATAATGAATGTGAAAAACATAAAATTTATTAACATTGATGTCTCATGATATTAACAAATACTACCAGTCTACTCCAACCAATTCACCAATTCATACGAATAATTGGTTACATAAATAGATGTAGGATAATAGTAAACAAACATTTGTCCTGATTTCTTTCCTTATTTGGTTAATGAAATTAATCTTAAGGATCAGTTGGGAGAGGGATTAATCCCTAATAAATTTTATAGACCAATTATACAACATCAGAAAAAATAAAATAGTCCATTTGAGGAAATAATTATATAATATTTTCTACAACCTCATATCAAGCATTCTCAGGGTGTATTACTGGTGGAATAACACTATAGAAATTTAATTAATGAATACTCGATCCATTTCATTAAGTAAATAATAGAAAATGAAATGAAACAAAATTATGAATAGAAATTATGAATTTCAATCTAATAGAAAAAATATATAATGAAAAAAACCATCTTCTAAGATAGTCTTCCTATGCAAATGGTCTGCAACTCAGGTACAATTTACATAAATAAACTATGTAACCCATGAAAATGAGAAAACATAAAAATCCATATAAATATAATAACCCATGGAAACACTTGTTTAATTACCTAATGTTGTGTGAAAACACATCTTCATACCCATATCATGTGTTTCAATCATACACTCTCCAGTCTACTTAGACATCCTTATATCATAGAGTAAAAAAATTGTATCTATATTTTTTGTAATTTAAAAATCTAGGATACATTTAATTTGGTACCCATAAATTCCTATGAAATGGTTCATAGGGATTTTAGAATAAAAAATGTCTATAAATTTTTCCTTCATGGTCATGATACTCACAATGGAAATTTTTATTTTAATGTAAACCAAATAATAATAGTGATTCTAGCATGACCCTTATATATACATGTGGGACATGTTGAAAAATAAATAACTATAAAAATTCATATTAACATGATATAATCTAAAATCAATAAAAAATAAATCCATTCATAAATTAATAGTGATTTAAATAGAAATATAATGAATAGAAAAACCTAAGAACAACAATTGGCTATAAAAAAGTATACATCTGTGATAGAAAAAATAAATTAATGTATTAAATCATATTTCCAGGTAATATAAGTTCTATATCTGTAGAATTTCTCTTGTAGAATCCCAATGTAATCTAACATTAACATGTACCACCTATATGAAAGACACTTACTATAAATTTATATGTGAAAATAAATTCTTTATACACCAACAATTCTAATATATTATTTGAGAATAAATTTCCATATATATGGCCACCATTTGTTTATTAATAAAAAAATTTTAGATAATAAAAAATTTCTAGTTTTTTAAATAAAATATATCCAAATAATATTTCAACATTTCAATGAATTCTATCAAGTAAAAAGCTATAAAATATTTTAAAATTAAACTTTGTTTCTTGTAAACAAACATTTCAAAATAATTACTATGATAGAAGCTCTATGGTAGATAAGTTATACAAAACCTAATATAATTTTTCATTATAATGCATAAAACAATCATATTGGTCAATGAATGATACATTATAGTGAGACACATATTATTCTATATGTGTGTTGTGTCTTATCTGATGGATCTAGATCCATATAATTAAATTTATTATGAAAATTAATTATTATTAGAAAAATACAATTATATGTAAATATTATGAAATTCCAAGATTTTCTAGTCCGTATTTAGAAAAAATGAACCTTTGAGACCATATTCCTTGTCGAATCTCTAAATTTAGACATTCACCACAAAAAAAAATAATTTTTAAAAAATATTTAAAAAATGAAAAGGGTGATGATTTTTATTCCATAAAAAATCATTTAAAATAAAATTAATCACTAATATAAAAATAAAATAATTATAATCCATTGTATCATACATATATTTGAATTCTAATATTGTATGAAATTATTTAAAAAATTTGTTAAATAATTTTATAATAATGAAGAAAAAAATTATTCAATAAAATAAATATATAATGAAACCACCTACCTTAAATATATTATTCTTCATGTTGATGATTATAACACAATTATGTGATAAGTGGTAATGAATTTAAATATAAACAACTAATAAAATAGTAATATAAGAAGGAAAACCTAATACACTAAGGTTGTTGGTAAAAATGGAACTCACAGATATAGAAAATACTAATAGGTTAAGTGGCATCATATACTAGGGGCTACATGAATAAAGATCCACCAAACTGAATTGGTGGGAGAGTATAAATGACTTGATAAACTTTGATGATATAGAAGTTTGAATGATATCAGCATGATATGATTTAAAGAATAATCAATTTCCCTATTTTATAGTTCATTTAATTAATTAATTAATGTTTTATATAAAGCATAAAACCATGCTATGTAACAACCTCCATTTTCATGGAATGAAACTCCACCAAATCTAGTTAGCCACTCATGGTATAGTTCAAATTTTAACCACATATATGAGGTGCATTGACTTTATGTCGAAAATAAAAATCTTCATTACAATCTATAATGAGGATATTTCATCATGGTGTGAATCATATCCATTATATTGTGAAATTTAAGCAGATATACGATTAAAGATGGAATCCATGACTCAAAATGACTTCCTTAGTCTAAATGTAACAAAAGTTATCCAGGATATTCATCAAATTCTCAATCATTACTCATGATTCTGTCAAAAATATGTTTTATTCTAATTTAATAAATATATATACTCGTATGTAATATTAAATAATGATGTATTTTTAGATTTCATAGACCCCCATCACAGGACGATTCCTATTTGGCATGGCTTGAACTGCACCCTGACTAAATACTCACAACATATCACTTCTTATATAGGATTATCCCTAGCACATTCAATGAATGTTTAATATAATGATTGAGGAAAAATTCTACTTTTCCTTCCAAGGGATGCATCATGATGAGTCATCTCAAAGTCGTGGAACACATTACAATATCCTAGATCTCTTGAATGTATAAAATATATAAAAAATCTTAATAATTATAATTTAATAAAAATTTGATAAAATTTGATATATAATATATATTAAAAAAATCTATACAGTATGGATGTTTCATTTCTATCACAATACACTCTTTTTAGAGGATTATCACATTTGGGATAGATTGATTGTTTCCAAGAATTAATGATGAGATCAGTATTGGTTATGAAATTTAGATGTTATCTTCATAAATTTATGTGGTGTTTCAATGAATAACTGACCTTTAATAGTGATTATTATATATATATATATATGACCTGTTATGGATATAATATAAACCAAGGACATTTATGACATATTTTTTTATAGTGATGATCATTTCCACATTATAGGTATGATTATATATGATTTTTGGACAGGGTTCCATTCCCCCGTAGATGTGGCATGTTATTCCAGAGATGTAAAATATAACACCTTATTGTTATATGAGATTATTGGGAGTTTTATCATTAAATATAATTTTATATTATTTATTGATGAGTGGATATCCCTTTAATTTTTATATTTAGGGTTATTTGGGGTAGGAATTTATCCCATGGATTATTATATATAGTGAAATTAATAGAAGACACTTATCCCCTAATAGTAAAATATAAAAATATATATACTGGTTTATTATACATTTATATAATATATATTATGGTACAAAAAGCTGTTTTTATTCCCTCTTGTTATGTAATATGATTTCATAATTGGTTCCCCTTGAAAGTATAGTATTCAAGTATATGTTTTAATTTAGTACAATGTCCCCCATGGAGGCATTATAAACAAGTCTAGGTGTAGAGAATTTTCCCACTATATAGTTATATTCTATAAACTTTTAAATGGTGGGATTTTAGTTCCCCATTATTATTAATATTTCATTATATAAAATTTCTTAAATTGGCCAATTTAAGCATGGTTGACCATAGGTGTATCCATAGAGCATAGAGATCAATGTACATGTATTTTATTATATTATTGTTTTTATTTATTATTATTATTATTATCATAATTTTACATTATATTATCGTTTGATTTATTGTATTTTTAAGTAAAAACATGAGTTTTACCCAAAAATTATATACTCATAAAAATGTTGGAAACTTCTATAACATCAAAACACAAGAAAATTCCCTTATAATAGGTTTATGTACCATATAATTCATGTGTTCGTCGTTCATCTTGAAGATGTTCGATTAAAGTTAAATGACAAGGATGATGTAAGAAAATATGATTTTATTAGTGCCTCCTTTTAATTTACCCTTTTCTTATATGTATATTTGATTAGCCTAGTGGGTGAAAACTGGTATATATTATTGTATAATAAAATGTTAATTTTTATGGCATGAGTTTTTTATTGATTTTTTATACATGTTTTATTTTAAATGGTTTATATTTTTCTATTTTAATGTTATTTGTGAATTTGATATTAAGGAATTAGTTTCCATTAAGGTGTTATTATGGAATGATCACTCAATGAGAGATTCTAATATACGAGGACGTGTACCTAATTTCACATTAAAATATATATTTTATGATAATTAATATTATTAGATAAGGCATTAAAAATTTATCATTTATGAATGTTTTCATTTTATTACTATTTCATACATGTTAGAGAGAGAATTAGAAGGGGTTGAAGCTTTGGTTGGACCTAGATCTGTTGATTCATGAATTAGTTTTCAGTTGAATTTATAGAATACATGGGATATAATATTCCTATTCATGGTTTATAATATTATATATAATATATTTATTTATGTATGATGTGGATAATTTATATTTCTCTATAAGTATTTTCATCCTCACATGTACTATAGTGTGACCATTTTAAAATCATTTAATTTTTCTTTTTTGGTTCACATGACACTCATATATATATATATATATATATATATATATTATCAAACACATTTATCAGATAGGGTTTATATTTTTAACATGACAATTTAAAAATATTACCTATTCCCGTATAAAAAATAATTGAGAAATTCTATACAAAAACTCCTAATATTTCCCACATATAGTTCTTGTGGATTCTATCATAAGGTACATTCCACTTAAAGTTATACATAATCTCTATTAAATGGTTCTATGGCTACCCCTACTAGTCTTATCAAATTATTTTCTAACTTATTTATGGTTCAACATGATAATTATATTACTATACTATTTAGATGGAAGATGGACATATGTTTATTGTTAATATGGATATAACATTGATTATTGGTGAAATGAACATTAAATTCATTAATATTTAATGATGGAATATACTCTAGATTAATTTGGTATCTATGATGGGTTTTTAGTGTATGATTGTTTCTATGATTGACCCAATAGATTTTATGCTTAACACCCACTGTTATTATAGGTCATGATTTTTGATGGCCAGATCAAGGCTATATAATAGGTCGGTAGAAACATTCAGGTTTGGATTGTATTTATGATTTGGGATTGATCATATTGTGGTATATTGAAGGATTTAAATGACATGATCTTTTAATAAATAATTATTTTTTGATTTATATTTTACTCGATGATTTTCTAATTTCTTATATACACGGCCTACTATTTATGAACTTGTTCATTATTTTAATTATTTATTCTTCATTATAGCATTATTTTGATTATGTGTTCATGTGGTATGGTAGTTTGATCCATTAGGATCAAACAAAATTAAGAAATATAATTTAGGAGAAAAAATATGGGTTTTTATTGGTTATCAAAAATTTATATGGAGGATAGTGATAATTTTTGTGTGTTTTCAGTGAAATACTCAAACTATCTAGGAATATGCACACATGTTATATATCATTCCTATTTTTATCATGGAATAGGGATCGTACCATGTGTGGTATCATATTATTTTATTACATTCTAGGGGAACAAAATAGTTTTAATGATTGTGGTACTTTATTATATTTTTTATATACTTATATAAAATTTGTGATATTTTTTTTCCATTAGTGTATGATCAATCATTGTGTGATGTTGGGGATGAATATGATCCTTTTAGTTATTATGGTCCAAGAACTAATGTGATAAGATATATTCTTATAGTTATGGAATCTATTGAGTTTCATGTGAATGGGATGCATTCCTTTATTGGAAATGGACATAAAAATTTGCTAAAATAGTTTTTTGGTGTATATTAAAATCTTATAAAATTCATGATTTGTATAGAAAGGTATTATGGTTATTCGAGAAGAGTGATACATGCGTGATTTAATAATTTAAATATATTTTCACTTGAGGAGACGTATAAGGGAATCCATATAGTATAGAGAACTCTATTTCATATTGGATGGTGTAACCAATGCAACATATGGAATTTATAATATAGCAATAATGACTTTATTTTGATAAATGAAGGAGTGTTGATTGGTATTTCATTATGGCAATTAATAAAGGATGGGATGTCCATGTGTCATCATTACACTCTTAAATTCCAAATATTTTAGATATAAAATATGTAATTTTGTTCTATATTATCTATGATATGGGAAATTCTATAGTGGGAATAATTTTATTTGTTTTGGATTCATTACCATCATGTCGATATAGTCAAGGATATAGTAAAACTGGTTGGAGTATGATCAAGAGGAAACGTATATTACAATGTCAAATTTGATCAAATATTATCTACTGTCTTGGTGAATTGTATTTTTATACTTCAAATAATTAGTTTTCTAGAGTTCAGATATTAAAATCATTCTCATTATGAAGTTCTGTGTTATCTATGTGTGAGTCCAATCAGAGGTGTGAAATTACTCATGGAGAAATTTTAATTTAAATTGTTGGTGTATAATGGTCCAACCATTAATAATTATATGTGTAATGTTACATAATTGGTATGTATTTTTAGCTAATTTGAGATATTATTACCTGAGGGTGATTGACTATTATATTGGATTGAAATATGATACGGCGAGGTGGAAAACACATCAAGAATGTCCACTGACCTCTAGAAAATCATTTTTAAGGGATTCATATAGTGGGGGAGGAATGACATAAAATCACCATTTATGAGTTGATTTATATATTAGAAAAAACATATAACAATGAGAATAAACCATTCTATGAGACAACACTTCCTTGGTATTAAATGGTTCCATTGAGATACATCTTGTTTTTTGTGTGGGTGATGAGCTTGGAACTTGTGTCTTGATGGCATGTGAACCATTATGTTTTTTTTGTGTGGTGGAATATTTGTTTAGAATCCATATATATAATACAATTTTCTATTAGGGATTTAATTATTAATGTAGATTATGAATGTTATATTAAAGATCATCATAACTTATAAATGAGAATAAGGGACATAATGTTGACTTTAAAAGGACTCAGGCCACTATGGGTTGTGAAATATAGTTTATAATTGAATTATTACAAAATGGTAAGATTTGTTTTCAGAAATATAGGATGGATTATAATTTTGAGTGTTTAAATATCACTATTATATGTCTTTGTATGTTATCAAAGAATCATTAGGTGTTTTAGGTTCCTAGGTGAATGGTAGAGTATATTATGAGAGAATCATTTTATTAATTTTTTTCATCAGACTACTCATTACAAAAGGATAGGGGACGATCACATTTTTATAAGGTTGAGTTCTGGATTCAATCCATTAAAATATATGTTCCTTGATGTGGAGGATAAAATCAACACTATGACCAGTGACTTTTATTTCATAGTATGTGGGTGGCATTAGAAGGTCACAATACAACAAATTGACGTTATTATGTAATTATTTATATGTGGGATTTGGATAATGAAGATATGTTACATATTGGAATCTGAAAATAGATTCGGGTAAAAACCCCTATTTAGTACTATTTTGAAATATATCAGTACATCTTATATTCATCATATATAAAATTTCACTCAATATAGGTGGTTATGACCAGATCCTCAGGGAATTCCATTTATGTTATTCCTTAGAGAGGATTCGAGGTATGGTTTATATAGGATATTAATTCCAATACTAAGCCAAGAAGGGATACGAATTAGGTGACGCTGTATAGATTAGGTACAATAATTTCATATTTTATCAAGGGGGATAGTCAAACAGTGTGAAAAAAGAGGTCACACCACGGTGGGATCTATAATAGTGGTTGTGGCCTTTTTTTGTGAATGTAATAATGTCTCCTAGATGGTTCATACAATGATGCTTTTTTTATAAGAGTTCATCACTCTTATATGGGGTACACAAAACAAGACCTCATTTTTCTATAGAATAGCATGACTCTAGTTAGGATGTTTAATGTGGTGGCCATATGGTCATTCGACAAATCAAGTACTAATTATTCAATATGATTATGATGGAAGTTTCAAGGAGTCAAAAAACATATACCATCTGAGAAATCATCTCTATGTAATATTCTATGGGATGAATCAATGATCTACTTCCCACTCCCCTCTCATTGATCCATATTTCATTTATGTGTTTTAAGAAGGTATAATCACGTGATATTTTTTTTGTTGATTAAATTACAACAAATCATTTTTGAATAAACATGGTTAATGGGGTTCTGGTGTACAGTGTCTATGTGGGATATCGGTAGACTTAATGAATTATATATATATATATATTTCAATTAAGGTAATTCAATTCTCCTATTTATTTATTTATTTGTGATTTTTTTGATATTTCATTTATTTGCACATCAATACAAGTGAAATGATTTAGGAGTTGTGTTTATTAGGTTATGGTTGATGTTTTGAGTGGACCACACGACATTGGTTAAGGGTTTGGAACTATTATTAATCCTATTGAAATTTTGAAAAATAAATAAAAATTTATTCAAATATAATATATAATTATAAATTATTATTCATAATTTTTTTAATAAGTTAGGGGGTCAAACCGTGATAAAAACATGTATGTTTAATGGAAATATTTTTTTGATATGTAATATAGAATATTGAAGATTATATCTCAATGAATGAGGGATGTGGTCCCTAAAAATTTATATTAGGTGAAATCACTCATTATTTCCATGTGACATTATTGACAATCTACTTGAGCGTGATCACCCATGAAAAATATATTAATTGTTTCCAATAATTGACATTGTATGATGAATATATCTGGGGAAAAAATGGTCTCTTGGACACTAGTTGGATTCCTTAATTTTAGATGGACAATGGAATTATATGATTATATTTTATATGACATCTAATACCTAAAATGGAATAAATTAATTAAAGTAATTGGTGTGTATCTTTTGATAGGTTCCCTTAAAACTATTAAAACATGAGTTTGTAGTCGATTGAGAATTGTTGGAATATGGTTAAGTTATATGAAGCCTCCAGATTTCATAAAGGTTATTTGTTAGATTAATCATATGAGGGGTGAGTGTTTATCCTCCATTACTATATGGGAACACTTGTATAAAACCATTAAATTAATTTATTTTCTAGTAAAGTTATTGGATGGAAAGACATTTCATGTAATAGAGAAATGATTTATTTCGACTATATTATGTGATGGAAGTGTTGTATCTATAATGATTATAAATATAATTTAAATAATGACTGGTTATATTGATGATGTTATTCCCTAAGTGATTTTAATTGACTATGAGTGAGTAACAAGAAGATGGATCCAATATTGGGTGTAAAATAATTGATTTTTATTTATAGGACATATCAGGATTGTAGTAAATTATTAATTTGTCGTTCGAATACTAAATGAGGGATTGATATGTTTTAACATAGCATAAATACACTTATAGGTATATGCTATGCACATGGGAGGCTGACTGAGGAAATTAATGCGGTCTTCAGTTGAGTGTCTTTCAAATAGATTGTATTATAACACACATATATATATATATATATATATATATATATATATATTTGATGTCCTGTAGAGATATTCTTCCCTAAATCATATGATGATATTTTTTCCAAGGAGAGGCATCATTTCCACTAATTATGATACTAATGTATATTTATTTTATGGGAATATAATCCCCTATATGGGATGTGTGATTCTAGTGAGGGTCTCTACCCTCCTCGATGTGATATAATATTCTATAAAGAAAATTGATTATATTATGATGTTATATGGTTATTGGTCCATCTCTTTTCCTCTAAAAGATTATATATATTTATAATGGGTTCATGTTAATATCTATAAATGGATTATATATTTTGATATTTTATTTTGGTGTTTATCCCCATGATGATTATAAAGAATAGTATTTGTGGTTGGCATAGGTCCATTAGATGATTTTATCATGTGGCAAAAGGACATGTAACTATTCCCACAGATTATATATTATGATTTTACGTTTTGATGTAAACCCTAGTGATTATGATTTTTAAATTGAGTTTTTGGGGTATTCCATGGTTTCTGTTGGCGATATACTAGTATATTTTGTTGGTATGAAATTATTCCCCCAGGTGGATGACATTAGGGAAGTAAGTTTTGGGTATTTTTTTTGTTTCCACCATATAAGTTAATGTATCATAAACATATAAAACTCTAACTAGATTAATCATGAATGTTAGAACTCATATTTTATGTTATATTACATGGATTAATATAAAAATATTTTTTTAGTTTTTTGATTATTATTCTTGGATTTTTTCTTATACATGCATAATATTTACTATTTATGATTGGGAAATCATTAGTGGTGGACTATTGAGTTATAATGACATGTTGTTCTGGATTCCCATGAATGCTGGTAACTATGAAAAACTCCTGATTATATGTACGGGTTAGATAGATGAATATGTTTTGATAATTTTTTATGCATTCTCAATAATGATATGTGGTTTTTTATTAGGTTAGGATTAGGGAAAATAATATATCCTCCTCAAAGTTAACAATTTAATATATTTTTATATGGTATCAGTTGATTGTGAGATTAGTGATATATAGCTATATTATAAAATTTCATTTCATATAGTATGGTTATATTTTATTGATTCTTTTTACACAAATTTTTTTGTTGAAGATTCAATGTTATTTTTTGTATTTACTAATGATTAAAATATAAGGTAGATAGTATACACTAAATGGAGGAAATAGTATGATAAATTGAGTATCCCATCATAATTCATTAAATATAAGTGGAATATACATTATGAAACATCTATGATGATATGGATTGATTATGATAAATTTTAATTGAAGCAATTTTTTTAATATTATAATATAATAAAACATATTTATCTCATATAGAATATAATATTACAGATATTTAAATTTATCATCTCCATTTCCATCCAAGCCAATATTAAAAATATCGTTTAACTCAAAAATCCATTCACATTTTCAAAACAATCAACTATATATACATTCACTAATATTTCTCATTATTATCTTCAATATAGAAAATGGATATTCTTTTGGATAACTTCAAAACCCCAAAAAATAGTGTTATATCTAATATAATTATATGTCGTAATTATGTTAACTAATAAATTCAATCTATATAACTTTTGAGTTATAATTTATTAAAATATTTTCCTTTATTATTATTGGAAAAAATTCTACTTATTATAATTGGAGTAGTAATATATGATGATCATTTTATATCAAAATTTTTTACAAACCCTCTAGCAGCATTTTCTTATGAAAATAGAATGTTTCCATACCTTTTAAAACAATAATTTCATTAAAACATCATGTTTATATGAGTTAAATTTTTTTTAATATTCACTAATAATTATTTTCCACATAATATCATAAGCACTTGGAAAAAATATTATCATCAATATATAGGATAATAATTAGTGATTTTTAAAACTACACTTATATTAGAATCATTATTCTCTTATAATTTTTTTCCTATATTTATTCCATGGAGATATCACGTACAATGTACTATAAACTAGTGTCTTATTTCATTTTATAAATGAATATAACCAATAATTAATATTTTAGAAAATTATTTTTATGTATTAAACTATCATCCAGATCAATAAAAATTTTTTCTACCAAAACGTCATTTAGTATTTCTTATTTATAATCCTCTGGATAAAATTTATAACTTCATATAGTTATAATACTAAATCTTTATAGATTAAATATTAATATTAGAACTCTAGAAAAAATGTCATCAAATTAAACTCTTTCAACATAATAATAAATTTTATATTCAATTTATTGTATATTTCTTGAGGCATCATGATTATCATATAATTTTTCTCAACAAACACAACTTCTTATAATGAATTATATATTTAATTTTTTGTAACTTGTTGAAAAGATCTCTATAAAAAATATTTTTTCATTAATAGAAGTGTAATATTCATTTTTTATACATGCCTCCTCTATAATTATTTATAATATTTAAAAATAAATAAAATTATATGAGTTAGTGTTCATAAGGATCATATTGTTTTCATTATAAAATATGAACCTATAATAAGATTATGAACCTATAATAAGATTATCAAGTTAAAAAAATTAAATATTTTCAAAAATTATATACAGGGTTTTACACTTTCATCAATATAATAAATTTTAAATTTTCTTCATATAAATATACCCATAAAATTATTCCATTTTATATTGTCATTAATTATATTGTTTCATCTTTTTTATTATATTAAAAGAGTAAAACAAATTTTTTTATATTGAAAATCAATCTCTTCCAATAATATTTACATTAAAACAATTAGTATCACAACATAGATATATTAAATAGAACATATTTCTACTTCTATTAGGTTGATAACTTAAAAAATTACATTCAATGTTTTTCTATTAATAACACTCATATATTCACCATCAATATAAATAATTCATCGAGTCTAGAAAAATTATAATTTTTGAACATTTACCTTTCCTCTGAACAACAATTCCAATAATATCTTATATGATTTCAATATCAACAAATACCATTTCATAATGTGAATACCTAAGAAAATAATATATATCTATTAGTTTATTAGATTTTCATTCTGATCAATTATTTCTTTTTCTATATAATCATCACTCTTGGTCAATCAATCATCAATACCATCATGTTCATTTGAATGGGGTTACTGTATTCTTATCTAATTTTAGGTTTTTATAAGATATTTTTTAAAATATACATTAGTAAATTTTGTCCCAGTATTAGTACTTATATTCTTGATAAATTAAATTATTTCTATTACTATATAAATTCTATAACATTTTCACTTTTAAAATGTCTTCTGACATTTCTTTTATATAAAAGATCCTATATAAAGTGATATAATGTCATAACTGAAAAATATTTAATATAAATCACATTGAGTAGATCATGGAATCATGTCCCAATAAACATTAGAATAAATCAAGAAAATCATTTTTATTGAATAACAACACATTTACATGAATTATAGTTAATGGTCCACATCCAGAACATATAAAAATTTCATCTTACTTTTTAGAATTACCACTCCAATAATATCCTTTTTTGAGGATAATCTCCAAATACATTTTTAATAAAAATACAAAATCGTCAATGTTCTAATGAAATGGATTCATACATATCATCACATCATATATATATATATATATATTATTTAATATTGATAATATATTTATCATTTCATTAAAAACTTGTTATGATAATTACATATATCGTACCCTTAAAATTTATTTGTTTTTCCTAAAAAAATTATTACCACTATCAAATAGTTTTGATAATTTTTTCATATTTCAGTATAATTTATTAAAAAATATATAGTAAAATTATATAAGATTAATTCGAAGAATTTTTGATATTTTAGCTCTTTTCATATTGTCTAAACAATTATTTTTAAATTTATCTAAAAATTCATCATAGGAATTCATCACATTATTATGTTTAACTTGAAATATCATTTGAGATGAAAAATTGTTATCATGTACCATGAATATAATTTTTATGTTGTGTTGAAGAAAGAATCAATAAATATGGATTTTTTATTCCACTTATATTAATTTGGTGAAATAATTTTTATGTATAAACATCAAGAGATATAAAGATGTATATATGATAATTATTAATAATTTTACCCATATGATCACATTATGTTTTATGAAACAACTTGAAATACCATCTAAACTGATACTCTAGCTAAATTATTACTAACCCAAAGTGTGTTATTAATCTCCCCGGGTTTGACAGAAGCACCAAGGTAACCAAAAATAACCACTAGGATTAATTTATTCCTCAGAAAATTAATATAACAGATTATAATTCATACAAATCATCAGATGTATAAATCCATACATATATATAAATTTTAAAAGACGCACCAGGGAAATTATAAATAGAACATAACAACAAAAACCCTCCCCTTGGGGGTCTTTGACCACCCACATTGTACCAATTAACTTGTATTTGTGCACCCAAATTCAAAACAACAAAGTAATGAGATATCAAAATCCCATGTTATAAGATAATAATGGGCTAAAAACATGAAAACATTCAATAATAGTGTCTGATAAAGGGTCCAGTAGGATTTTACCAAAGATTCTATAATTTTACTTGATAATGTAAATAAAATATACAAAAAGAGAGTATATATAATAGTGTTAGTGGATTAGTTTAAAAATTATGTTTTAAATATTTATAATCAATTATTAAAAAAAAAATTGGTAAAACAATCCATTTCCCCATTTTAAAACTAAAAAACATCATCAAAATCGTTGAAAACCATTTGAAAATATTTATCCAAAATTTCAAGATAATATGAGAATACTGAAGGGTCATAGAAATATGAACAAGCGTCAATACAATAGTGTCAATGATCACAATAATAATAATAAATGGAGACATAAACGTAACATTGATACCAAATTGTGACAAAAAAACTGTAACGTATTGAGATCAACTATATGGATGTCATGGGTATAACCTAAGTATTATTATGATTCCACAATAAAATGGTTCATAAAAATAAAACATTACAAATTAATGATAATACATCTAGTCTCAATGGTCTATAGAAAACCAGTTCCATGCACATCTACTTTCTTTGTAACATGCCTATACCCTGAACCATTCAAATTTTCTATAGATCTAATTGATGTTTTTTAGTCCACCGATGAAGCATATAGTTAGGTCATTCTATATAACTATTCTTATTCCCATAGACAATCAAACTATGTTATGATATATACAATCTATAAAGATAACATGAGGATACTTATTATCAACATATTAATATAACACCCAAACTCTATCAAAGTAAATAATCCCCTGTTCATCCACAATAATAGAGGTAATTATAATAATCAAACATTGTTCAATTAATAAAATGTCATATGGAGAATTAATGTACTATTTAAATGGGTCCATCAATCATCACCAATTTTAATTTAAAACCTATCATACAATTCCATTTTAACAAGGGTAATAATACCCACTTCTTTTCATAAGTCATCAAAAGAATTCCAAAGTTCCTTTAAAACAATCCTTTATTTCATAGAAACCACAAATCATTTGAAGTATGTATTATAATTAACATAAGGTTTGAATACATTTCAAATCATGGGACTACAACAACATTCCATGGAAGTAAATGATTTCTTCCATGTAACGAATGAAAATAAATTCTAAAATGACTCTAAAATAATTATAATCAGGGTTTTCAACATTTAATAAATTAAATCATTTTTTCAAATTTATAAAACATCCAATAGTTCATCTAAATTTATTAATATTATGAATGTTTATTTAATTATTCAAAACTCTGGGGAAAGACCACAATTTTATCAAAACATTCTTTTAATGTTCATTAATAATAAAAAAAATGTATTATTAAATTCCAAAAAAATTGATAAATATCATGATTATAGACATTAAATTAATTCCTTGTTAAATTCAAATGAATATTTGTCCCCAAATATTTTTGAGGAATTAAATGGAAAAATTCATAGATGGTGTGTTAAAAACTAAGAACTATGTTTACATGAATTATTTAGAAACATTGAATTAGAAGTTAAAGGAAATAAAAAACCACCACTTGAACTATTTAGAATCCAACCACAATGGATTTAATATGTGTCAACATGGATGTTGATTTCCAGATATAGGGAGATAGATCTTAAAATAAGAGTGAAGATATCCTATATCTAAATTTCCACATAAATCAACCAAGATCTGAAAAAATTCATGGCTATCATAACCATTAGGAAAAATGAATCCAAGGAATATGGGATATCCAAGAATAATAAGAAAAGAACACATGTAATAAAAATACTTCCATTTCTATTATTGCTTAGATCTACTAATAAATGACGTTTGGGGTTCCCAAATGCCTCTGAAGGGCTCATAAAATATATAGAATCTATTTAGGTTTGAGTGGGAGAAGTTTAATTTCAATTAGTTGGGATTTAAGAATTTAATCCATATTGTTTGTAACTATAATTACTTTTTTCATTGTTTCCTATGATAAGTTTCACAACTATTACTATCCATGAAAAAAATAGTGCAACCCCTTCTACCCAGGACTCCCACTATAATTAAACCATGAGAAGATTGTTCAACATGTTTCACACATTTTTAACCCTCTGAATGCAATGTCAAATCCTTGCAACCAGATACACACATTGATTGTCCATGTGAAAAACATGAACAAACTATGAAACCTAGGTTCAACACAATTTTTAACCATGAGAAAACAATGTGAAAACCTAACAAATTCCCATAAACATTCTAAAAGGTATTTTAGAATTATAAAAAAAACCTCAATGATATATAAAAAAAGGGATATCAAATTAAATGAGTTAAAAAACATAAAAAGGTATTTTTATGTTAATGACAACCCATTCTATGTTATTATATCCCCAATAACAATTTAGTAAAAAAATGAACAAGATGATACAAGAGTAACACCTTTACCTATTTTTGTAGAGAATGTTCCATAGTCCTTAAGTGAGAATCTCCCAAAGAATAAAAAACAAAAAACTCCAATATCAATACACCATTATCATATCATATCTCTAAAAAAGATAAATACTGTAGAATTAGAATAGACCCCCCCACTGTTTTATGATTTACCTAAATGGTTTGACATAATAAAATCACATCCCTTAGAAAAAAAGGGGAGACCTGAATTGTTTTATAAGAAGAATAACCTATCAATAAAGAATCCACATGAATTTTAATGAACATAAAATCATGTATACATAGGGTAAGTACTTTATTATAACATTCGATTATCAAGATTGACCATCATACCTCTATGAGATCATCAAATCAAACTCCATCACAATGGTGATTTTGGACTATCAAAAAATCCACATTATCAAAGTTAATCATGTATATTCACAAGTTATATTGAAGTCACACAGGAAATATATCACAGAAATAGGTCATTTCATCGTAGATAAAAACTATCACACAAGGGTGATCATCCAACATGATATAATTGAGATCTAACCACTATGTAAAATTAGAGGAAACAAATGAACAACAATTAAGTTCTCATGAAAACGAAACCATAATTATAATTTCAATCCACAAATGACTCAAAATATGGTCTTGGGGATATCCTCCACAAATATATGAAAAATGTATTAGAAAATATACATTCCACCACGAAGAAAACTCATATAGCTTCCACTCCGACATCAGAACAAACAAGGTGGATCAACGTATACAACATCTAGTAGTTGGCTGCCAAAAAATACACTACTATATGAAAATATACACTGCATTTCATGTTCCTAGAGTACTGTTTTTCATGAAACATGTGTTTCCCTATTGTTAGGATTTTATATTCTTGTATAAGGTTTCTATTTATATTTTCCCAAATGACAAAACCCAAAAATGTTACCAAAACAACCACATTATTCTCAAAACATTGTTGATTTCAAACACATACTATTTGGTTGACTTGGTGATCCATGCTGGAATGACATGATATTCTTATTCATTTCCCATAGAGATGGTCATTCCTTATCCTTGAATTATCCATCCTTCCCCTGAAGGGGTGCTGGTCAGGGTACCACTCACAAACGTCCTATTGAGTCCTAAAACATTCATATCCTCAATTCTACAATTATTCAACCCAAATAACATAGGTATTTCCAATTAATGTACTTTAGATTAATGAAATACTTTCTGTAAAATCATTTTTGATGAACAAACCAATGATGCTATCTAAATAAATTACCAAGCTGATTATTCACCAAACCTAAGAGAGTTCAGTATCTTCATGGGTTGGGGTGGTGAACTTGGAAATCAAAAAATAACCATTTCAAATGATTTCTCAATCAAATTATTTTCAATTATATACTTCAATATAGAAACATCAACATGTATATAAATGATAACATACCTATCAATGTAAAATCAGACTTTGTTGAGACTGAAATCCAAACAAAAAAACCAAAACCCTCCATCAGGTTGCCTTTGACCACCAAACATGTCCCAAGTCACCAAACCTTGGTGACCATAACTCAAAATCATAATGTAATGTGATAGAAAAAAACGCCTTCTATACGATTACAAAGGGATGAAAACACAAATGGTACATGTCAGGTGTTCTCTAAAGAGCCGAGTTTGATACCCCAAAATGTACAATTCTGTTACATCATGACCTAATTCAAATATGTTAAATGGAAAGTAAAAATAAGAGTGTAATGGGATTATCTTGAAAATATATTTTTAAACCGTAAAAATACTTTATTAAACTACACCTATAAAACCTGTCATTTCACAATTAAAAAAAATGAAAATTTTCTTTAAAATATTTGGAGTCCATTTCCCTAGGAAAATCCATATAATTAAGAAAATATGGGATTATTCATATGACATTGAAAGATGAAAAATTTTCAACACAATAATATCATGGAGTACAATTATAATAAACAAAGAAATAAAGGTCCAACAATTCTAAATAGTGACAATATAAATGGTATCACATATCAAGATCAAGAATATAGATTTTATGGGTACAAACTATTTGTGATAGTGAGTTCACAAAAAAATTTCTAATAAAAACACAACATCATAATTTTGGGAGTACATCTAGTCTAACGAGCTTAAAGAGAATGAGTTCCAAACTCACCCAATATCCTAGAAGCATGTACCTAGCCTGAACATTTCATGTTCTCTATGAATCCTCTAGATGGGTGTGATTCAGTTATACGTGAATATATCTATGTTATACTACATAACTATCAAGGTTCCCATGACTATTTAAATGAAGGGGTGATATATAAAAGTCACATGGATAACATGGGAATCCTTATTTTATATATCTCAATATCATCGCTAAAAAACTCTCAAAGTAAACAATCAATTTTTCACCCCCAAAACAATAGGAATTATAAGAATCAAAACAGATGAAACAAATGGATTATCAAATGGGTTAATTATCATAAATAATCAAATGCATCTCCAGAATCAATGATTTGAATTCAAAACCATTTATACAATTCATAATTTAAAATAGTAATAATAACTAAATTCATTCATAATTCATCATAATTTTAATAAAATTTCATTTAAAATAACAATTCATTTTAGAAAACATAAATCATTCAAAGAAATTATTATAATTTCAAGATGTTTGAATGAATTTCAAAAGACGAGTTTATAGCCACTTTACATGAAAATAGACCTTTTATTTCAAATAAAAAAATAAAAAAATTCAATAAAAGGTAAAACCATTCAAATTGGGTTCTTGCTCATTTTATAAATTCAAGTATTTTATAATATTTATAAAAAATCAAATATCTCAAATCATATGAATGTTATCAATGAATATCATTTAATAAATCAATCCGCGATCTAAATCCATTGATTTCACCAAGACATGCTTTAAAATTTCATTGAAAATAAATCAAAACAAAGATAGAATTATACTACTCAAAAGAAAGTGAGAAATATAATGATTATATCCATTGAAATCATTCCTCATTTAATTAAAATTGAAAATTTTATAATGACTCTTTTATGAGGAATTAAATTTATAAATTTTATATACAATGTGTTCGAAATTATGAAACATGTATCTATTACTTATCAAGAATCCACGAATCCAAAAAATAAAGAAAACCATATAAACTCTTATAAGAAAAATTAAGAGTCCAAAAAAATGGATAAAATACATTCCACCTTGGATGGTTATCACCAGATCTAGAACAATAGATCATAAAAAAATATAGAAGAGATCCGAGATCTATAATTCCACATAAGGAAAAAAATATCCAAAAAATATTGAGGCAATAAAAACCATTAGGAAGAATGAATAGATATAATTATTTATATCCAATAATAATAAGAAAATAACTCACTTACGTAGAATATCTTCACATCTATTGGATATTCAATTCACCATGTGTTGAGGTTTGGGGAACCAAAATTCCCTTATAGGAAAACCAAAAGAAAAAGAATCGATTTTGGTTGATGTGGAAGGATTTTAGTGTTAATTAGTTTTGTTTAAAAAATTAATTATTATTTTCTTAACATTAATGACAATTCACATAGTATTCTAGGCCATGTCACACCTTTAAGTCATTTATATATGAAAACCATGCCACCCATTCTACCCAAGATACAAAAAATATTCTAGCCATTTTCACAACAAGATTAAAATGTGGTACAGTCTGGAAACATTGTTTAAACATAGTAAAGACATTCCCAAACCCTGTAATAGGTTTTACACATTGTTTTAACTTGTGAAAACCATGAATCCGTGGTTGAAAACATTGCTTAACTGTGAACCGACAATGCGAAAATAATGAAAATGCGTATAATACTTATTAAAAATTACTCTAAAATACCCTGAAATAACATGAAATTGTTTCAAAATATTAGGTACTCAAATCAATGGGTCAAAAAATTATAAGAATTCACATTTTCTACAAACGTTTTTAACAACCACAAATTTATCTTTTTTTTCACTATATCAATACGATAATCCTTTTAACTGTCTTACATTTATTTAAATTTTATAATTCAAAAAAGATGACAAAAACCATTAAATTAATTTTTATTTATTTAAATTAAAAAATAATCATATAAAATTCCCAATCCACTATGGTTCTAACAATAACTAAAAAATGACTACTTACTATGAAAACAATCATTGAATATTTTTTTCCGAATTTTATTTCAATTGTTTCCCAATTTTTTTATCTTTCACGTTTATTAATGTTAATAGAAATATACATTTACATAAATATTGGAGTTACATAGTATTAATGTAAGGATTCTTAAATTACAAGGGAATTTTTTCCTTAATTTTATTTGGGATTTTAAGAGTATGTAGTTTTTGACGGCACCTGATTCTAGGGAATGGTGTGCCCAAAATCAATTTCCGAAATTTAGCTCGGGTACGTTCAGTAAACGAACTGGCATGTTTTTTTTTAACTTTTGAACCAGTGCTCGGAATCAAAATCTGAGGGCACCGAGGAAACCGCAGTGCCGGTAATTTTCATACTAGTACCTCTTTTTGGGTTGTGTTTTCTCGGGAGGAGATGTTAAAATGTTGGGAATAAAAATAAACATTGTTTTATAATTTTATTTTTATTTCTTACCGGTGTTTTGAGTGTTGTAGAAAAGGAAGTTGTGAGGAAGTGGAGTGGGGCCCACATGAGCCCCCTCCTCATTAAAATTCCTAACAACCCATTAAACACCCTCTCCCTCTTTAATTCATGTCATCCCCTCATGTTTATGAGGAACCTTCCCTCCCTCTCTTTAATTAAATGCCAATGTGTTTAATTAAAGAATATCCTTCCTACCTTTTTAATGTTCCACCGCAGCGGATTAAGTGATGGGGCCCTATGTCATAAATACCCCATTTATGACTTGCGTGCCAACGGCGAACCCACCACTCGTATTTAAAGGAGGCCAGGGGGAGGAGTTCAGGACGGCTTCTTCAAACGGTGGAACGCTAGCAGCGAAGCACAACACCCAGCACTTAGAGAGTTTTCCTCTTCCTCCAACAAAGTACGAAGAACGCTGACGCCACCCTCGGCTTAATCCTCGCCGACGTTGACAGAATGATGCCCGTCTACCACGATGTCGTCTACCGCGGCACCGAAGAACTCCTTTTTCGAGGTAGGGGTTTGGTTTTGTTCGTGAATATTATTTCCCGTCCAACGTTAAAATTCGTTATCCTATTAATATCAAATTAACGGGAGGAGTCCAAACCGCACGAACACGACTGAATCTCCCCCCCTTTGTTTGTGTACTCAATTCTGTTGAAATGAAGGCGGTGTGGTGCAACAGCACCGCGTGAGAATGAGGAGGAACGCGGAGAAGGAGCGCAGCGCCATCGCGCCGTGCTGGATAACCACTAAGAGGTTGTGGCCGGAGCAGGGCTGTGGCTGGAGCGGTGCCACGACAAAGGTCTGCGGCGCCGTCACACGGGGCCGGTCGGACAAATGCCACTACCTAAGGCCGCGGTGGTGCCGGGAGCAGCGGCCGGAACTGACCGCCAGAGGCGCATGGAAGGCGGGACCCACGCGGTTACCGCGGTGGCACACCGACCGGCTAAATCGGCTGGCTGATTTCGGAAAATATGGGGGTCATATCCCCCGGTTGGCAAGAGGCGCCCCCCCCCCCCAAGGGGGCCGTTTCTTCAATCAATGGAGGCAGCGCGCCCCCCCTTTGCGTGCCCACTCGGCCAGCACCGCGCCGCCCCACTCAGCCAACGCCGAGCCGCCCAGGCCGGACCGGCCGCACCGGGCTGGGCCATGCCGGTTGGTCTGAGACGTGCCATCCAGGCCAGGCCGCACCCTAATGGGCCGAACCCGGACCCGGGTCGGGTCAACCCAGTTCGGGCCGACCGAGGGGGTTTTGGGCCAGGTCGGTCCGGGCCCAAACCCCCTTAAAATCAGACAGGTTCGTTAAAATGCCCGTAACTTGGGCTAATGACCTCTGATTGATGAACCGTAAGTTGATATGTGATCCTTGGATCGAGATGATCGTTTCAGTATATTACACTCAAGGTTTCAGAGATCTTTTGTATGTCTGGGTTGGTTCGAACATGAAACCAACCAGGCCCTCGGAGCGGAAACGATTATAATTTGATGCTCCGGACGTCAGATTGACGTGTCATCAAATATGTTGGGTTCCCCTTAGTGAGGTGGTTCTTCTGGATTACTCCTCTCAAGGATTACACGCAGTTGGCGTACGGTCGGGTTGGTTTTGACTTAAAAACCAAACGGGCCCCTGGGATGAAAAAGCCAATAACTATCAGACCGGGCGTCCAATTGATGCGCCGTCTGTCGCGTTGAGTTCCTTTTAACAAGATAGAACAATGGAATACATCAACTCCGGACTACGTGTCAGTTGATGTATCACCCCCCCTTCGCTCATGGTGCGGACCCTCCCGGAATCGATCATGCTGTGTGCGGGAACCCTAGAGAAATCTGCGACTACGACGACGATGACGACTATACTGGGATCCCGTGTGGGTTCAGCAGCGACAACAACCATACTAGAATCCTCCATGGGTTCGACGACGATGACTACTATTCTTGTATTCGATGTGGTTCTGGTAGTTCATGACTACTGTTCTTGTATCCTACGTGGGTCCAGAAGTATTTGACTCTGTACTTGTATCCTACGTGGGTCCGACAGAGTGGATGGTCCTGTATCCTTTGTGGGTCTGACAGCTTAGCTGCTCTTGTATCCTACATGGTTCCGACAGCTTAGATGAATTAGTGGAAACATCTGATTATCTCTATCACCTTACGAAAAAGTATACCTGTGTGAGCTGTGTCTTGACTTTCAATCATTATCAATCATATGATTGACTTGAATTCCTATGTGGATTGGGTTGTGCATTCCTGTGTGGATTGTGTTGTACTATCCTATGTGGACATGATCAAACCTGGGCTCAGATGTTGGAGCCTAACTGGAATTGATGACATCGGTATATGTATGGGCATATACCTAAGTTGAGTTGTTTGTTATTTCATGATTGTATCTTTACTTTTTGGTGTATACTTCGTGGATTATGGGAGGCCTTCAGGGATCTCTGGGTCCCTACTGAGTAGCGTATACTCACCCCCGCACGGGCTATGACCGCAGTACGTTGTGTTGGATGCAGACAACAGACAGCAATGATCGTGGTTGAGGCTTGTGGAGCAAGTCGGTACCTGGAGGTGAACCACTGGGCGAGACGTACACAGAGAGGACGGCTGGACCCAAGGAGATGAGGAGATTATCTGTACCCACCTTTCAGCTCGGATTTCCAGTGGACGGATCGACGTTGCTGCTTTACTTTTCAGATTCTTTACTTTTGTTTCTAGTTGTACTTTACATTCAGTTTGGGTTTGTATTCTGGCCTATTTACATTCCTGCACTTACAATTGTACCCAGTTTACTTAGTGTTACTTCAGATTTCTTACTTTTTGGTGTTTGTTTACTTTATAAAAGAAAATGCCTTTCCTTTTATCATGATTTACGCCTTTGGTGCTAGTCGCCAGCCCCTAACACCTGGAAGGAGGTCTTGGGGTAGTCATGGCACGGGTCCCGAGGACGGGTCATGACAAATTGGTATCAGAGGAGTTCGATTATACCACAAAAATCAGGAATCTGATCTTTCTTCTATTTGAAGCAATAGTGTTAAGGGTATTGAGTGTGGTTATCTGTATAGGGAATCCAGTGTTGGTGCGGCGGCCGACGTATCCGTACACCAGGACCCTGACTTCTGATTTCTGACTCAGTGCACAAAAACATTAATTGCATGTCTGTTTCAAAAAATTTCTTTGTGGTTACTTTGTGTCAGCTCACCAGGTATATTGTATTGACCATGGCGCACCTGTTTATTTTCAAGATGTCCCCACGATGTCAACCAGCTAGGGTTCAGAGCGTTGTATGAGACGACATCCCACCGAGCGACAAGGCCTCGGTGCAGGGCTCTTTTACAACGGAGGGATCGACGGTACCCCTACCAGCCGAGCCACCGATGCCACCAGTCCCAACCGCTGAGAGTGCACGTCGCCTTAGTGCACTTCACGAGTTCCAGAGTCAGAGACCACCCAGTTTCCATGGGGAGACCGACCCTCAGGTAGCCGAGGATTTTCAGGAGGATGTAGTTCGAGTTTTCAGGTTAGTGGGGACACCAGATGACCTCATGGTGATCCTTGCAGCGAGCCTCCTACACGCAGCAGCAGGAAGATGGTAAAGCCTAATGCTCCAGGTGCATGATGAGGCATCTCTCCTCTGGACAGACTTTGAGATCCTCTTCTACTCAGAGTTCGTCCCAACCACCCTACGTGTGGTGCGCATTCAGGAGCTACTACAGCTGTGGCAGGGCATCATGACGGTATCCCAGTACTCGGTGAGATTTACCGATCTCTCGCGCTATTCGACTGACATGGTACGAGACCCATTATTCTGGGCCCAGACCATTGAGCAGAGAGTGAGGCATGATATCAGGGCATCGATGATCTCCCTCAGCATTCTGACGTTGGCAGGAGTACTAGGGAGAGCCCTTATTATAGAGAGCTTTATTGTTGAGCCTACACCAGCCGCGACACCTACCGTAGGGCAGCTTGTAGCAGAGTCTTCTGCAGCTGGAAGTCGAAGGACGTCATAGGGGTCCAGGTGGACTAGACCACTAGGAAGACGATCTCAGGATACTGGCTCAGAGGTGCAGGGAACACGGCATAGAGCCAGTCTTACGAGGAGAAGACAGTGCTACGCATGCGGTGGGTAGGGTCACATGGCACATGACTGCCCACTCGTTGTGCAGAGGAGCAGCAGACGGTTGAGAGGGACACCTAGGCAGAGGCAGAGGGTGGACCGTGGCGGTCCGTTGAGAGCAGGCGGTCAAGGCAGAGGAGATGGCCTAGCAGCAGGTGGTGGGCGACACTTTGAGGCTTTACCACCACCACCACTAGGAGGTCCACCCCAACCACAGAGAGTTGGCGGTTAGAGGCAGGCTCAGCTTCAAGCAGTGGAGGCCTATGACCACGATGCACTAGATATGATTTGAGGTACTATCTGTGTCTACTACACCCTTGCTGCAGTTCATATAGACACAGGAGCGAGTCATTCTTTCATTGTCACTTCCCTTGTTCGGAGCTCGAAGATTCCAACGGATCCGCTAGCTCGATCCTTATGGTTTGAGACTCCTACAGGAGCAGACTCGACGATTACGCACTAGTACTGGTAAGGTGACCTTACTCTAGGAGGCAAGAGCTTCGGCTGATATCTTCTTGTAGCGGTGTCGAGGCCTTATGATGTCATCATGGGCATTGATTGGTTTTCTAAAGTCCATGCTTAGATCGACTATATTAGGCGCAGGGTGCGATGTTTCAGCACTGATGGGAGTAAGTTCACCTTCACCGGTGAGAAGGGAGCCTTAGCAGCATAGGATGGACTCACGCAAAGGAGAGGATAGCCGATCACTCATCAGTTGTAAAGCCTCATCCTAGGAGGAGTTGACGTGTCGAGCCCGAGTTTTCCTAATGTGGTGGATCAGTATGCAGACGTTTTTGTAGATGACATTCCAGGACTAACTCCTCAAAGAGAGGTAGACTTTTACATTGACCTCTACCCCGGGACAGCCACAATATCCACTACATAATATTGGATGGCTCTCACTGAGCTTCAAGAGCTATGGGTACAGCTGGAGGACTTGCAGAGCAAGGGATTCATCTGACCCAGTGTTTCACCCTGGGATTCCCTGATTTTGTTCGCCAAGAAGGCGGATGGTAGCTTGCTACTGTGTGTTGATTACCGTCGCCTGAACCAGGTGACCGTGAGGAACATGTATCCACTACCGAGGATTTATGACCTATTCGATCATCTCAAGGGAGCACGATGGTTCTCAAAGATAGACCTTGGGCCAGGCTATCATCAGCTCAGAGTTTGAGACGAGGACATGCAGAAGATGGACATCAGATGTCAGTATAGCCACTATGAGTTCCTGGTTATGCCTTTCTATGTAACCAATGTGCCAGAAGTGTAACGCTCTGAGCCCAGTTACCCAGAGTCGGTGTATTATTGCATAACATTGGCATGATCACAAAATATCACGTCTCGAAAAACCGATTAGTTTAGTAGCCTTGGAAACACTAGATACAGTCATTAGTCTTACATTACATCATAAAGTAAAACAAAACTAAAAAACATCTTGTCTTCATATACCATCATACTATCCATGCAGGTCATTCATAATATACTTCATCACATCCTAGAAAAATTAAAACCCTGAAAGGGGTGTGCTCAAATGCTCAGTAATGATAACAATATAGCAGAAGCATTCATAAATAAACATAAACATTTAAGGGAATTTATAACTAAACAAACCCTTTTAAACATAAAATTAAACACAATATGGAAAAAGTAAAATTAAATAATTCCATTTACTTATTCACATGGATATTCTACAGGTCGAATAATCACTTGCAATATCAATAACCACATTCATAATGATGGAATGCATAATGCCAGACTATCATAACCACGTAGCCAAGGCCTCGTGCGAAGGCTACAAATAAGATTTTGTCAAGGCCTCATGCCCAGACACTAGTTTGTCTCATGAGACCTGCTGATGCATTGAGGAGATATAGCGGGCTCCACCCATCACTTATTAAGTCCTATTCATTCCTCATATGAACAGGTTTAAACATATCATAAACCCTAACATAATCGTATCACATAAAACATGCATAAAGGAAACATAAAATTTCCACATTTCAATCACAAGATATCAATACGACACATTGATATAATAAAAACCTTATCAAAACCATTTTCAATACCAAAATAAAATAAAATTAAAACTTGGTATTTATTTTCCATTTAAAAAAAGATATGGATTGTAGAGGAAGCCAAAACTCAAATAATGGTCACGATGGCGGAGAAGTCGTTGTCGCCTCATACGTACGACAAGAAAACCATTACATTTGTCATTTACTAAAACTCTTCATTTAAAAATATTCCTTTTGAATAAACATAAAATTCAAATGGTTTTATACACTGTATAAAGAAAACTTGTGTATAAAAAAAATATGGCTCAATGAATGGTGATTGAGACGAAGTCACTTAAAAAGATAATTTTTTTAAATAAAATAGATCTATTATGTGTATTCACTATAAGTACACATAAAGAATGTAAAAAATACAAGATAGGAAATAATAATATCATGAAATAATTTGAAAGTAGGAGAATAACCCAAAGAACAGAAATTGGGTTAAGAAGTTCCCTTACCTCGTTTCCGACTTGACTCGATCATTCTTTAATCTCCTGAATAATAAACTAGAATTAATTTCTACTTTCTTAAGAACATTTTTCAAGTTATTTATCAATTTTATATCACTTATAACCATGTTATGAACACTATTTAATTATTTAAATTAATAACGGTCGTTTTGTCGATCTTTGGTACTTGAGTCAAAAATGAACTTCTTATAATTACAAGTTGTTTATGTGGTAGAAATATCCATTATATACAGAATTATATTCGTGATTTAGATACCATATATATCATATATATATCCAGTATAGACATGAATTTAAAATATTACATAACATTTAGAGGTAAGAAATGAAATGCACTGTTTATGGAGACGGTAAGCTGTACGTACGCATGAATGCTACTTTCATTTCTATTTCATATTTAATGGAATGAAATTATAATTATATAAAATTATAATATAATCCCAGTATAATATAATGTATAATTCCGTTTAATCCATCATTTATACATCCCACATATGGCATTAACGATTTAAATCACTTTGAGGGGGCGGTAGTCCGCACTTCCTAAAATGAAATTATCGCATTTACCCATAATGGAAATCATAAAGGTTTGACATAAATGAGAAATACAGAAGAATAAGGACAAAATAAACATAATATTTATCATATATAAATATAGTGACATCTTAATGGACACCATGAGAGGTTTTAAAAGAAGATTGAACAATCATCGTTTCGTGAGGCAGTAATTCGACACCCACAGAAATAGTATGTTCTTTAACCATTAGACGAAGGTGTGTGTAAGTGTATATAAAATAATTCTCTTAACAAAATCCTAGTATATTTAAGATACTGTTGTTGTTACAAAATAAAGGAATAAAAATATTTTAAGGGGTTCGAGAAGCAAAATAAAACAAAAGAACATAAAAGAAGACATTACCTCCAAATTGGGTAACTCTTTTTTATTAGAGCCAATGGATACCTTGGGAAGACGTATGCCCAAAGTGAGGCTTCTAGGAGTAATATAGGGAAGTTGGGAGAGTATTTTTACAGTGTCTGGCAGAGAAAAATGGCTTGGAAGGTGTGAATAAGGTGGTAGTGGTGGGGGCCCTTTATAAGAGGAGAGGAGGGGCACTCTTGGAATGTCATGAAATGTTACTTTATTATATAATGAGTTTCGGATTTTAAATGTCCCACACTTATATATTTCGAGTTTAAGGTGATAAGGGTTCTAAATAATCTCATCCAATAGGTTTTTGACAAGTTTAAGTATTATATTTTACCTTATCTTTTCATTTTATTTAAATCGTTAATTAATGAGGTAATCGCTGCATCATTGTGGTGTCATAAAATATTTAATTTATTTAATGCCTAAAAATTATAGAAAAAATATCATGATGTAGGAAATCTGTTTAGCTTTCTATTGAATATATATAGTCAAAACTATTACTTGTATAACCCCATTTAAAAGTTGTTTTATAAAAACAACTCATGTTTGTGACATTTTTATTTTAACATTAAATAAAATGTTTTTAATGTCATTTTCCTACCAAAGTGGCTCCATGGGGTCCCCAAGTTGACCCATCGATTGTTGTGGTCGGCCATTACTCTTACAATAAGGGTTGGAAAAGGGTAAATGTATTTTTATATTTTTATAATATCATTTTTACCTTAAATTTCACAAATTACCTTTAATCACGATTAATTAAACATAAAAGTTACTATTCACCAAAACATTATTTTAATCCCATTAAACCACATTTCATTTCCTAATGACAACCATGTATGTCAGAGTTTTTAAAATAAAATCACAGAAGTGGTAATGTTTCATTTAAATGAACAATCAATTTTTTTAACTACCACTTAGTGGTTTCACTATTCATCAAAAATTGAAGTTTTTCCGGAAAATGCCAAAATTTCAACCTAAGATATAATTGATAATCTGAATTCAAAAATTATTTCTATTTTAAAAAATTCCAAACATATAAGTTGCATTAATTAATTTTATAATTAATTCTTGTTGTCACTACAAATAGCCTGTTTTTAAGAAACAAAATATATCAAAATATTGACAATTGTTCATGTCCAATTTCAATGTTAAATTATTTCTAATGACCACCATTGGATAAAATGGAAAAAATATATTCTAATTATACTTTGAAACCACTAAATAGTATAAATTACCACTATAAATTATTTTGACTGAAAAATTTGTTTTAAGTATTTTTCATTATTCATAAAAAAATTGGAAGTTCTCATAAAATTACAAAAAAAATCAACTTAGGATAAATTCGATATTATGAATACAAAAATGAAGTCTATTTTGAAATAGAAAATTTCTATAATTTTAAAACGTGGGTATTACTATTCATAACGGTTACTTTGATTATTTGCAGTGTGTTAGAACTCGAACTTGCGTAAAATGCAAGCTATTTCATTATTGAAAGAGAAGCATATCATGGATGATCAGGGTGTTACATTCTCCCCTACTTCAATAAATTGCATCCTCACAATTTGAAATTTTTATTTGAAAATAAAATGTTGAAAATAGATAATACCTTTGTGGAAAACCCACATCGAAAATAAGGTTAATAAAAATATAACATTTAAAAAAAGAAAGAGAAGTACAAAGGTCGCCCGAGATAGACCATACTATGATTCTTTGAAAATATGGATATGGAGGAAAAACAAACCATCAAGGTCTGATGGAGAGTTTTAGAAAACATGATTAGAATAAAGTTAACCACAAGAAAATCACAAACATGAGATTGGTTAAACAGTCTTTAAATCCCCAGTTGGAAAAGTTAACCGAAAACATTTTTGTTTTTAGTTACCTTTCATAAAGTTGAGGAATTTATTTAAGAGATTTACTAAGAACGTAAGGAAATATACTTAATTTTCATGTAGACATTCATTCTTTAATAAATATTTACCACAAACCCATCTTTCACTCCAAATGGTAACAGAACTCAAAAATATTCTATTTATCATAATTATATAACGTTCCAAATATTAACACATACCATTTAGATTAGGAAAACTATTTTTTAATTACCAGGGACTTCCTATAGGCTAGTGGTAGGTAATAAAGGCATGTCGCACTATGGGTGTGGGTTTGATTCCTACATCTCTGTCCAACGCGACGGGTTATCCCCCAACCTACAGGTTGTCCTTTTCCTAAAACTATAGTATTATAATATTCCAAATATAATATTCAGAAATTATTTAACCTTAAACAATACTATCCAAGGTGCTACATAATCCATTCCAACCTTTATAGTTATCCAAAATACTTCTGTCCAACTCACATTCCAAATTTTATAAGGAAGGTAAATATAATGAAGATCCTTTTTTCCGTGTAACAACATGTGAACACCTTAATCATGTATTATTTTAAAACACTACAACATCCTGAATTACCATGATCCCTTATTCCTTATAGATTACTAGATATACTCCTTCAATCCAAAAATTTATTCAAATCATTAATCAGATTCAAGGAAGTTAAGAATATCCAATATATTTTATCCAAATCAATCATGTCTCATTCCCAAATCACTATCTTTATATTAGAACCATATTATTATGTTTATCTTTCTCTCAACCATATATTTTCCAACAGTTTAACGTATTATGGAGTCAATTTTCTTGGTTCCACACGATCTCAAGTCCTTGATGAAATAGTACTGGAGTACAATCCTTATATATATCTCATTATTCTTATAACTAGAATATAATCGTTGAGTCCAAAAGAACCAATACATTAATTATTCCATTTCAATTGTAGTAACAACATAAGATTGTCCTTGATCCCTTGGCCTTTTCTGAGGTATGTTTCCCTGACACTTAGGACATTCATTTGCATAATACCCCATTTCCCTACAATTGAAGCATTTCACATTGACATCCTTTTTCTTTCACTTGCAATCACGTGCCTCGTGACCTTTTTCTCCACATTTATAACAAACTCCAATTCCTTTTAGGCAAGTACCAGGGTGATTATTCCCACAATTATCGCATAATGGAATGTCATTCTTTCCCTTTTTTCGCTTTATCTGTCTCTTGTTCCACCGTTCTCTTCTTCTCTTGCTTTACATTATTGTCATAAGATTTAGAGAATTCCTTTTCTATCTTCATAGAACACGCGAATATATCTTCGTACGTTGAGAAAGATTGTGATACTAATTCTTCACGGAGAAATTGTTTTAACCCATCAAAGAAACGATCGATCTTATTTCATGGGTTAGGTATATAATCTTCAGCATGCCTCGCTAATCGTGTAATGTTAGACTCATACTTTTCGACATTATCATCCTCCTTTTTCCTCAGACTCAGAAATTGCCTTTCCATATATGCTCGATGGTCATGAGGAAAGTATTTTTCTATGAAAATCTCTTTGAACTCCCTCCATTCCATATTCTATACTTCATCATATTCCTTTTTGTTTTGAATCAATGACCACCATTGATCAGCATCTCTAGTGAGGTGGTAAACTTCCATGATAACCTTTTACCTTTCACTACTCCCCAAGGCTTGGAATATTTTTTCTAAGGTGTTTATCCATTGCTCTGCTAATAATGGATTTGTACCCCCATTAAATTTCGGTGGTTGCTGCCTCATCAAGCGGTCTAACATTGATCCTCCACGTTACGGATCCGGGTGCTCCATACGTGTAAGGTTATTATTCATAAGTCGAGTGAGTTGTCCTAGTATGGTGATAACTTGATCAGCACCAGTTGTATCACCATCTCTACTAAAATTATTTTGAGCAGGAAGGAAATCCCAACACGGAGTGCGTGCATTGATACGGTTTCCCTTCCTCCCACTAGGCACCATTTCTAAACAATGGCATAAACTAGATTAGTTTAAAATACATAATTCCATACTTGTAAAACACTTAAAATAAATTGAACTATCTATTGATATATTCCATAATCATAAGAATGTTTTCTTTGAGGAAATATATACTCATATGCCCTTCATAATGGTTTGTAAAGAAAATGATAATTATCCTAAGTATATCCCCCAGGAGTGTCGTAACCAAGAGTGCAGCAAGGCCCGTTGTCGTGCACCAGTTCCCGTTCGAGTCTAGCTCAAATAAGTGTTTTCGGGTTTTACCCCTAGGTACATTTGTGCCAGAGCCACCTCTACCTGCTCGTATCCAGACATGGATGTATTGCTCTGCAAACTCACAAAATATCTATAATACCAAAATTATAGGAAGTTCTTCTATACTAATCCTCAAAGTCTTTCTTTGTGCTATGTTCTCTAATCAGAGTTTATCTAAATCTAGATTCCAAGGTTAGTACTAAACTACCTCTGATACCAACTGTAATGCCCCGACCCCAGTTAACCAGAGTCGGTGCATTATTGCGTAACATTGGCATGATCACAAAAGACCAAGTCTCGAAAGACCGATTAGTTTAGTAGCCTTATAAACAATAGATACATTCATACGTATTACATTACATCATAAAGTAAAAAAAACTAAAAAAACATCTTTTCTTCATATCCCTCATATTATCCCTGCAGGTCATTCATAATATACTTCATCACATCTGGGAAAAATTAAAACATTGAAATTGGTTAGCTCAGATTCTCAGTATGGATAACAATATAGCGGAAGCTTTGATAAATAAACATAAACATTTAAGTCAATGTATAACTAAACAAAAGCCTTTTAAACATGAAAATAAACATAATATGGAAATAGTAAAATGAAATAATCCCATTTACTTATTCACATGGATATTCTACTGGTCGAATAATCACATGAAATATCAATAACCACTTTCATAATGATGTAATACATAATTCCATACTATCAAAACCACGTAGCCAAGGCCTCGTGCCAAGACTACAAATAAGATTTGTTCAAGGCCTCGTGCCAAGGCACTAGTTTGTCTCATGAGACCGGTTGCTGAATCGATGAGCTATAGCGGGCTCCACCCATCACTTATTAAGTCCAATGCATTCCTCATATGAACAGGTTTAAACATATCATAAACTATAACATAATCGTATCACATAAAACATGCATAAAGGAAACATAACATTTCCACATTTCAATCACAAGATATCAATACAACACATTTATATAATAAAAACCTTATCAAAACCATTTTCTATATCAAAATAAAATAAAATTAAAACTTGGTATATATTTTTCATTTAAAAAAAGTTATGGCTTGTAGAGGAAGCTGAAACACAAATAATGGTCACGATGGTGGAGAAGTCATTGTCGCCGCATACGTACGACAAGAAAAAAATTCCTTTTTGTTGTCTAGTAAAATTCTTCGTATAAACAGATTACTTTTGAATAAACGTAAAGTTCATAGGAATTTATACACCGTATAAAAGAAATTTGTGTATAAAACAAAATATGCCTCAATGAATAGTGATTGAGACGAAGTCCCTTAACAAGATCATTTTTTTAATAAAATAGATCTATTATGTGTATTCACTATAAGTACACATAAATAAAGTAAAAATACAATATAGGAAATAATAATATCATGACATAATTTGAAAGTAGGAGATTAACTCAAAGAACAAAAATTGGGTTAAGAAGTTCCCTTACCTCGTGTCCGACTTGACTCGATCGTTCTTTAATCTCTTGAATAATAAACTAGAGTTAATTTCTAATTGCTTAAGAACCTTTTTCAAGTTCTTTTTCCCTTTTATATCACTTATTACCATGTTATGAACATTATGTAATTATTTAAGTTAATAACGGTCATTTTGTCGATCTTTGCTACTTGAGTAAAAAATAAACATCTTATAATTACAAGCTGTTTATGTGGTAGAAATATCCATTATATCCAGAATTATATTCATGATGTAGATATCATATATATCATATATATCCAGTATATACGTGCATTTATAATATTACATCACATATAGAGGTAAGAAATGAAATGCACCGTTCATAGAGACGGTAAGCCGTACGTACGCATGAACCCTACTTTCATTTCTATTTCATATTTAATGGAATTAAATTATAATTATATATAGTTATAATATAATTACAGTATAATATAATGTATAATACCATTTAATCCATCCTTTATACATCCCACATATGGAATTAACGATTCTAATCACTTTGAGGGGGCGGTAGTCCGCACTTCCTAAAATGAACTTATCGCGTTTACCCATAATGGAAATCATAAAGATATAACATAAATGAAAAATACAAAAGCATAAGGAAAACAGAAACATAATATATATCATATATAAATATAGTGACGTCTTAATGGCCACCATGAGTGGTGTTAAAAGAAGATTGAACAATCATCGTTTCCTGAGGCAGTAATTCGCCACCCACAGAAACAGTATGTTATTTAACCATTAGACTAAAGTTTGTGTAAGTGTACATAAAATAATTGTCATAAAAAAATCCTATTATATTTAATATACTGGTTTTGTTACAAAAGAAAGGAATAAAAAGAGTTTAAGGGGTTGGAGAAGCAAAATAAAACAAAAGAACATAAGAGAAGACATTACCTTAAAATCGGGTAACTCTTTTTGATTTGATCCAGAAGATACCTTGGGATGATGTCTACACAAAGTGAGGCCTATAGGAGTCAGATAGGGAAGTTGGGTGAGTATTTGGGCATAGTTTGGCCGAGCCAAATGGCTTGGATGTTGTGAATAAGGTGGTAGTGGTTGGGGCCTTTCATAATAAGAGAGGAGGGGCACTCTTGGAATGTCATCAAATGTTACTTTATTATATAATGAGTTTCGGATTTTAAAGGTCCCACACTTATATATTTCTAGGATAAGGTTATAAGGGTTCGTAGTATACTCATAAAATAGGATTTTGACAAGTGTATGTCTTATATTTTACATTATCATTTCATTTTATTTAAATCGTTAATTATGGAGGTAATCACTGCATCATCATGGTGTCATAAAATATATAATTTATATAATGTATAAAAATTATAAAAAAAATATCATGATTTAAGAAATATTTTTATCTTTTTAATGAATATTTATAGTCAAAAATATTACTTGTATAACCACATTTAAATTTTTTTTTTGTAAAACAACTCATGTTTGTGTCATTTTTATTTTAACATTAAATAAAATGTTTTTAATGCCATTTTCCTACCAAAGTGGCTCCATGGGGTCCCCATTTATACCCATAGATTTTCTTGGTCGTCCATGACTCATCCAGTAATGGTAGGACAATTGTAAAGGTATTTTCATATTTTTATAATTTCATTTTTACCTTAAATTTCACTAATTACCTTTAATCGCGATTAATTAAACATAAAAGTTAATATTCACCATAAAATTATTTTAATCCCATTGAACCAGATTTTACTTCCTAATGAAAACCATGTATGTCATATTTTTGAAAATAAAATCACATAAGTCTTAATGTTTCATTTAAATGAACAATCAGTTTTTTAACTACAACTTAGTAGTATTAATATTCATCAAAAATTGAAGTTTTTCATAACAATGCCAAAATTTCACCCTAAGAAATAATTGATATTCCAAATTAAAAAATGATTTCTATTTTAAAAAAATCCAAATATATAAGTTTCATTATTTAATTTTATAATTAATTCCAGCTGTCACAACAAATATCGTGTTTTTAAGAAACAATATATATCAAAAGATTGACAATTGTTAATGTCCAATTTAAATGTTAAATTAATTCTAGTGACCACCATTGGATAAAATGGTAAAAATATATTCTAATTATACTTTAAAACCACTAAATAGTATAATTTACCAATATAAATTGTTTTGACTAAAAAATTTGTTTTAAGTATTTTCACTATTCATAAAAAAATTTGAAGTTCTCAGAAATTTACAAAAAAAAAACTTAGGATAAGTTCGATATTAAAAATACAAAAATTATATCCATTTAAAAATTTAAAATTTCTATAATTCTAAAAAGTGGGTATTACTATTCATAACGGCTACTTTGATTAGTTGGAGTGTGTTAGAACTCGAACTTGCGTACAATGCAAGCTATTTCATTATTGAAATAGATGTGTATTGTGGAAGCTCCGGGTGTTACAAGCAGTGTTCATGAGCCTCATGAACCAGATCTTTTAGCCTTACCTCGATCGATTTGGCATGGTCTTCATCGACGACATATTGATATACTCGACTACTGAGGAGGAGCACGCCTACCACTTATGGGTTGTACTGGACACACTCTGAGAGAACCATCGTTATGGTAAGCTCTCAAAGTGTCAGTTTTGGATACGTGAGGTCCACTTCTTGGGACACGTCATATCTGAGGCATGAGTTGTGGTGGATCCTGCTAAGATCGAGACAGTGCTTGCTTGGGATCTCCACAGGAGCGTGATGGAGGTGCGGAGTTTCCTAGGTTTGGCTGGGTACTACCGGAGGTTCGTTCCAGATTTCTCCTGAGTTTCAGCACCTCTTTCAGATTTGACAAAGAAGGGGAAACCCTTCGTATGGTCAGATAGATGTCAGTAGAGCTTCCAGGAGCTGAGACAGAGATTGACCAGTGTACCCATCTTGAGGCTTCTAGAGGAGGTAGTAGGGTACGTAGTCTACTGTGATGCATCAGGGACCACACTCGGTTGTGTCCTAATGTAAGAGCGGGCAGTGATCGCCTATAGATCATGAAAGTTGAGGTAGAACAAGTAGAACTACGCTACCCTTGGCCTGGAGTTAGCAGTAGTGGTCTTCGCTCTGAAGATGTGGCGGCACTATCTGATGGGAGAGCGCTTTACAATCTATTCTAACCACTAGAGTCTCAGATACATCTTCTCGCAGAAGGACCTACACCTGAGACAGCGGCGATGGCTCGAGTTCTTCCAGGATTATGACATTGAGATATTCTATACTCTTGAAAAGGGGAATGTAGTAGCCAACGCTCTTAGCAGGAGGACGGGCATTCAACTACTTGGGGAGACGACAGAGGAGCTAGCTGCTTTGTAGATATCCTTCATGGATAGAGATGGAGCAGCCTTTCTGCAGTCACTCACAGTCACTCCACTACTACAGCGGGTCAGATAGGCACAGCGTGGGGACATTGACTGTGAGACGTGTCGTGCACAGATATTCTCAGGACATGCACTTGATGGATTCTATATAGGAGGAGATCACGACGTCCTTTTCAAGGGACGTACCATGGTGCCAGCTGCTTTACAGGAGGAGGTGCTATGGGAGTTTCAAACTTCCCCTTTAGCGGTGCATCCATGAGTGGCGATGATGTACCAGGATCTCAGACGATAGCACTATTGGCCGGGTATGAAGAAGGCTATGGTGGAGTTCATTTCTCGATGCCTTACCTATCAGTAGGTGAAGGCAGAGCACCTGGTACCACCGGGCTTGTTATAGCCCTTGGAGGTCTCGGAGTGGATGTGGGAAGGGATATCAATGGATATCATGACTGGAATTCCACGTAATTCCAGAGGTCACGACTCCATTTGGGTGATTGTCGACCGACTCACCAAGTCGGCCCACATTTTACCAATTAGAGAGCAGGGCTCAATGGAGATCTTGGGACGCCTCTACGTTCAGGAGATCATACGGCTTCATGGTGTGCCGTCATCTATCATCTCTGATTGAGATGCTCGCTTTACTTATCGTATTTTGAAGGGGTTTCAAGAGGCATTCGGGATGCAGCTACATATGAGCACCAGCTTTCACCCTCAGACGGATGGTAAGACAGAGAGGACCATTCAGACTCTCAAGGGAATGGTATGTGCATGTGTCCTAAACTTTTGTCGCATCTGGGAGGACCACCTACCATTGTTGGAGTTTTCATACAACAGAAGTTACCACTCCACCATCGGGATGGAACCATACGAGGCATTGTACGACCGACCTTGCAGATCACCTCTATGCTAGACAGACCCTGGGGAGTCAGCAGTTGTGGGACCAGAGAAGGTCCATGCCACAATAGAGAAGGTCCAGATCATCCAGGAGCGGACGAGGATAGCTCAGAGCAGACAAAAGTCTTATGGAGACAGGAGGCGGAGACCACTGGAGTTCGAGGATGGCGACCACGTTTTCATGCAGGTATGACGTCGACATTGATTCTGTAGAGTTGGCAGGGGCTGCATTTAATCTCCGTGCTTCATTGGACCATTCCATGTTCTCAACAGGATAGGTGAGGTGGCTTGTCGCCTAGCTCTACCACTTCACTTGCAATGAGTGCACGATGTCTTCCACGTATCTCAGCTGAGGAGGTACGTGCCCGACCTGATGCATAACATCAACCATGGGGAGCTGTACATTGACGATTGAGTGACTTTTGCAGAGGTCCCAGTGGATAACGAAGATTGACAAGAGTGAGTCTTACGTGGGTGGTCGATTCTTCTAGTGCGCATTAGATGGCATTACAGGAACCTCTAGGATAGCACTTGGGAGTGGGAGGCTCAGATGCTTGCTTAGTACCCTCATTTGTTTTCCTTGTTTGTGATGTATCTTTACAAGGATGTAAATACCTGAGGTTAGAGTAATGTAATGACCCATAAATTTCAAGGGAAATTATTTCTTAATTTTTTTGGGATTTTACGAGTATGCAGGTTCTGACGGCACATGATTCTGAGTCCCGGTGTGACCGAAATCAATTTCCAAAGTTTACCTTGGGTACATTCAGTGAACGAACGAGCCGGTTTTTCTAACATTTGATCCGGTGATCGGAATCGAAATCTGAGGGCTTCGATGAAACTGTAGTGCCAGTAATTTCTTAATAGTACCTTTTTCTAGGATGCGTTTTCTCGGGAGGAGATGTTAAAATGTGGGGAATAAAAATAAAAATTGTTTTACAGTTTTATTTTTATTTCATACAGGTGGTTTGAGTGTGGTGGGAATGGAAGTTGGGAGGAAATTCGGTGGGGCCCACATGATCCCCCACCACTTTCAAATTCTTAACACCCCATTAAACACGCTCTCTCTCTTTAATTCATGTCAACCCCTCATGTTTATGAGGAACCTTCCCTCTCTCTCTTTAATTAAATGCCAACGTGTTTAATTAAAGAAGATCCTTCCTCCGTTTTTAATGTTCCACTGCAGCGGATTAAGTGAGTGGGGAACTATTTCATAAATCTCCCATTTATGAATTGTGTGCCAATGACGAACCCACCAAACCTATTTAAAGGAGGCCAGGGGGAGGAGTTCTGGATGGATTCTTCAAGCGATGGAATGCTAGTAGCGAAGCAAAGCACCCAGCTCTTGGAGGGTCTTCCTCTTCCTCCAATGATTATCGATGAATGAAGAACGCCAACGCCACCCTCGGCTTCATCCTACTCGACGTTGACAGAATGACGCATGTATACCGCGATGCTGTCTTCTATGGCATTGATGAACGCCTTCTTCGAGGTAGGGGTATGGTTTTGTTCGTGAATATTATTTTTCATACAACGTTAAAATTCATTAGTCGCTTGATATCGAATTAACAGGAGGGTTTCGGACCGCACGAACACGACCGACTCTCCTCCACCTTTTGTTTTTGTACGTGTTGCGGCTTGAACGAAGGTGGCACGGTGCAATGAGAATGCTTGGGAATGAGGAGGAACGCGGCGAAGGAGCGCGACGCCATCGCACCGCGCCATTGAGTCCAAAAGAAGTCGTGGCTGGAATCGGTCCGTGGTGGTGCAAGGAGCGGTGGGCCGAACAGCAGGCCACCAGCACATGGAAGGCGGGACCCACGGGGGTCCCACGGTGGCACACCCGCCAGCCAAAGCGGCCGGCCGGTTTCGGAAAATCCGGGAGTCATAACCCTTGGCTGGAAAAAGGTTCCGCCCCCATGGGTCCATTTCTTCAATAAGGGGGGCAGCCCCCCCCCCCCCTTGCGCGTCCGCTCGACCAGAGCCGAGCTGCCCCGCTCGGCCAGCGCCGAGGCGCCCAGGCCGTATCGGCCACACCGGGATGGGCAGCCTGCGCCGCGCCGGCTGTGCCAAGCCGCGCCAGCCGGGCTATGTTGCGCCCTAATGTTCCAGACCTAGACCTGGGTTGGGTCGACCTAGTTCGGGGCGACCCAGGGGGTTCTAGGTCGGGTCGGTCCGGGCCCAAACCCCCATAAAATCAGAAAAGTTCGTTCAAATTCCCATAACATGGGATAAGGACCTCCGATTGACGCACCGTCAGTTGTTATGTGATCCTTGGATAGACACGGTCATTTCAGTATATTACACTTAAGGTTTCGGGGAACTTTGGGTATGTTCAGGTTTGTTTGAACATGAAACCAACCGGGCACTCGAAGCAGAAACACTTATAACTTGATGCTCCGGATGTCCGATTGACGTGTCATCAACTTTATTTGGTTCCTCTTAGTGAGATGGTACTATTGGCTTACTACAATCTAGGTTTGGATGTAATTGGAGTATGGTCAGGTTGGTTTTGACTGAAAAACCAACTGGGCCCTTAGGATGAAAAAAACCAACAACTTTCAGACCGGGTGTCCGATTGACGCGCCGTCTATCACGTTGAGTAACATTTTATGAGACGGATCCTTGGGATACATCAACTATGGACTACATGTTAGTTTATGTATCGAACCCCTTGGCTCGTGGAGCGAGCCCTCTCAGAATCGAGAATTATGTGTGCGGGAACCCTAGAGTTGGTTGCGACTGCGACGATGATGATGACTGTACTGGGATCCTCTGTGGGTTCGGCATCGACGATGACCGTACTAGAATCCTACATGGGATCAACGAAGATGACTACTATTATTGTATCCTATGTGGGTTCGGTAGTTCATGACTACTATTCTTGTATCCTACGTGGGTCCAACAGTATTTGACTATGTACTTGTATCCTACGTGGGTTCGGCAGAGTGGCTGGTCTTGTATCCATTGTGGGTCTGACAGCTTAGCTAGTCTTGTATCCAACATGGGTCCAGAAGCATAGATGAATCAGTGGCGACATCTGATCATTTCTATCACCTTAGGAAGAAGTATACATGTGTGAGCTATGTGTTGACTTTCAATCATTATCTTCGATATGATTGACTTGCTTTCCTATGTGGATTGGGTTGTGCTTTCCTATGTGGATTGGGTTGTACTATCCTGTGTGGGAGTGATCGAACATGGGCATGGATGTTGGGGACGAACTAGAATTTATGACTTAGGTATATGTATGGGCATGTACCTAAGTAGAGTTGGTTGCTATTTCATGATTGTATCTTCCCTTGTGGTTTATCCTTCGTATATTCTGGGAGTCCTTCCGGGGTCTCGAGATCACTACTGATTAGAGTACACTCACCACTGCGTAGGCAATGCCCACACTATGTTGTTTTGGATGCAGACAACAGACAATGCTGATCGTGGTTGAGGCTTGTGGAGAAAGTCGGTACCTAAAGGTGGACTACTGGGCGGGACGTACACAGAGCCGACAGCTGGACCCGAGGAGCTGAGGATACTATCTGTACCCACACTTCAGGTCGGATTTCTAGTGGACGGCTCGACGTTGCTGCTTTACTTTTCAGTTGATGTACTTTCTTTCCAGTTGTACTTTACTTTCAGTAAGGGTTGGTATTTTGGCCCATTTACTTTCCAGCACTTACAGTTGTACCCAGTTTACATAGTGTTTACTTTATCTTGCTTACTCTATGGTGTTTGTTTACTTTATAAAGGCAATTCTTTCCCTTTGATCAGGATTTACGCCTTTGGTGCTAGTCGCCAGCCCTTGACCTATGGAAGGCGGTCTTGGGGTAGTCACGACATGGGTCCTGAGGACGGGTCATGACAATTAACATGCAATATTTACATTTTCATATCTATGATCCCTAGTTTTGAAAATATAGATTCTTAAATTTCCTTTTCCATGTATTGTACAAAAGTTTTATGATAACACAATTTTTTGAATTATTATTTCCATAGTTTTAATTCATTATCACATATTATATACATATAAATCTATGTTATTTATATTTATAAATTAAATCCTTTAATACTATAATACATTTCAAAAAATACATTTTCTATTCTTAAAAATATATGTGTGTTATGTTTTCTATTATAATTTAATCAATAATGTCATATTTTCATTCTTGATATTGTAGACTCCCTTAACATAGTGAATTATGTATTAATTAATTATATATCGCATTATAGATTATTTTATGTCTTCATTGTCTTCCTAAAATATTTTATATTACATATCATTGATTAATTTTTCCATCCAATTATTTCCCCTATGTTGATATAATGTGTTATACCCTCTTCACAATTGTTTTAAAAATATATACATTTACGAACATATATATATATATATACATAAAATCATTTTTACGCAAATAATTGTTCTAAAATTTAATATTGATTCTTCTTTATTTAATGATAATATCCATAAACATTTCCCTTATGTTTATGACCATAATAAAATAGTTTCTAAATAAATTTAAACTTTCCTCCATGATTTCCTTTTCCTATAGTAAATTTCAATTATATAATGTTTCACATATGATATCAATGTTAATTTTCATTACATAACTTCTATGTGATAGAAATGAGTAAAATATTCTTTACTAATAATATATTTATAAAAAAAAATTATTTATATCATCAATGTTTTATAATTTTAAAAAACTATAATTATATGAAAATAATATGGAGAATCACTATTAAAATTAATTTAGGATAATAAGTAGCGTTAATTCCAAAGATGATATTATTTAAATATTCTTCCTGAAAATCACCAAGGAAATTAATATATAAAATATTAATATTTAAAATAATAAATTATTAGTACTATGACTAACATTAATAAGAACAAATAAGTTATTAGTATGAGGAGTGGATAATAATATTTGCAGGTTTATAGGTATATAGATTTGATTGGTATATTTAATTATTTTAAATAATAAAAACTTCTTTATATACAATGTTTTTTTGTATAATTATGTATTGGGATATATAATTTTCTAATATAATCGAATGGTGTTTATTTTTTACCCTAATTAAATAACAAAAAATGATTTCATTAAAACATTAAAATTTAAAAATGACTACAAATTATGTTAATTATATTATTAATTTTCGGTTTAATGGGATAATGTAAGGCATCATGTATCCAAATAAATCCTATCATGAATTCATTATTTATATATTAATTCAACATAGCATTCCCAGTGATTTTCATTGATTAATAGTAAGCTAAAATTATAAATGTATTTTATGAAATAATCATCAAAGCGAAAAGCATAAACTAATAGATATTTGTAACTGTTATATGTAAGGTTAGTATCTTCATATAGCTACTATAATTGAATGTCGTAGTTTGAGAGACTATGTATATTACATGATGTGTTATAAATTTATAAATTAGTATTTTTTAACATTTCATTATTAAAATGATGAAATATTATTCAAAAAATATATTTTATTTTAAATATATTTATGATCATGAAATTAATAAATTAATGGATTTATAATAATTTAAAATATATTTTATAAGTGAATAATTATAAAATTGTAATGATTAATTATATATTTATAAATATGTTTATTCAAAATGGACATATTTTCATTCTATTGATTTTTATTATATTATTATTTTTAATTTAAAATATACCAAGGAAATATTTCCTATTTTTAATAATTTTATATTGTAACACCTCAAACCAAATCACCAGGTCCAATCCAATGAGCCACATGACCTCATGCATGCATCCGCACAGGGAAGTGTTAGTTGATTACTGGTTCCGGACCAAATAATCTCATGGGGAGGTAGTATGAAAATAATATCTATATATTAGTTAAATAGGGAAACTTAGGTAGATTAAATTCAATTTTTTTTAATCGGAACATAACATTTATGTTAGGTTGGAACAAAGGACGTAAAGTTTCTAAAAAATAAAATAAATGATACATAATGAACTTGATGAATCCTATTTATATAGACATAAATATTTAATGAAACATAATGAAAATATGTTCGTGTCCATCATTATATTACATCTATCAATCAATCACCACTAATTCATCTAGTCAACCACAAGACCTATACGATTGTTGGGTCCCTAACCTTAAAGCCTTCACTCAAACTGATCATTCCAGGTTGGGTGGGAGAATAAACCCATCTAGACACCTATAAATAATATTAATATAATTACAAAAAAATATACGTGTTTATTTGAACAAAATAATGTAATTTTTTGAAGAAAAATATAGTTTTGAGTCACCATACACTAACTATTATTCTCGGAACCCTGTCTCTATCATCATCAGACTATATTTGAAGAGATTATAGATTTATTTATTATATTACATTGATATTTCCAAATAATGAACACATAATCTTAATATATTAATTTAATGGTTTAATGTCCACATTAATACTTTAATAATCTATTCAATGTGTTCCTATAAGGGAAATTCACTATGTAGAAAAATCATCTCTATTAAACAACCTAGGGAAAGCAACATAAACATATGTTGAAGAAATATTCATCTTTAAAGAAATTAATATTCACACATTTAAAAAAAATTCATATGTATGTAAATCCAATTTTTAAAAAATCATCTCTAAATATGAAATATCAACCACCTAATAATAAAGATGGACACCCCCATATATGGGACCAATTTGATGAGCCATAACAACCTACATGATTGAAAAAAATAGAAGTAAAACATATATGCATATATATACAAGCCCTAATATAGATATTAATAATTATAACATATCATGTAGGGCCTGAAAAAAACATAAAAAAATCTAAATGTGAATTATTACAATCAATGGTCACATGGTCCATATAGACACCTACATTAGAATCATAAAAAAAATGTGTTGCATGGGACACACATTCAAATCATGGAATATTAATTTATATAAAGGGGAAAAATGGTAAACTATACATATGAAAATGTTATATTTTTCTAAGATAAATAATTTTGAACATAATAATGGTTTCATAGTAAATTCACTATATCCAATCCCAATTTACATCAGGTTGGAAACAAGAATCGTGACCTAGAATGACGAATACAACATCCAAAAATTCTAAAGCAAGAACCATATATTTGACAGTGTGCCTGAAATTCGACACAAATAGAGTAATGGAATATTATATGATTACACATTAGAATATGATTACTATTTGAAATAAATTATATATATTATTTATTTTTAAATGCATATAATACTGAGTTATCCTGTGTTACATGAAAGAGTCACTTTCTTCGAAATCATACAATACACTGAAGATATAGTTTTACAAAAAATATATATTATAATTTAACATAATAATGATTAAGACAAATAATAAATGAGTGTTTATAAATAGTGAAAATATATAGTTTATAAAAATATAAAATAATTTTTTTGGTTATGAATTAATTATTAATGGATAAATAAAATTGATTGTATACAAAGGATAATATTATTATTATTATCCTGAGAAAGCTACTTCACCATAAAAATCAATGTAATTAAATTAAGTGGTTTATATTAATTATATATATATATATATAATATTAAATATTTTTGATATAAATTTAATATATTTTATAATCATTAGATTAGAACAAACACATTACGTTGCATAAAAATCATTATTTTTTTAAGGTGGTATCATCGAATTTTATTCGAGAAACAATTTTAAACCCAATTTTGGATCTTTTATAAATTTAATATTTATAAATAAACATAATTTTTATATTTTAATCATAAAAGAATAATATTAGGGTATATTTTTTTAGTTTTACTAATATGAATCCTTTTTTAATGAGTAGTGAAAAATAATCAATTTTACTATAAAAAATCTTTTTTATTTAATTTATTTATTAGGATAAAATGAATTTCAGGAAGGTTTTAATGATTAACTTGATACTATTTTTATGAATTGGTCAAATTTAGTTCATTTGGATAAATTTCACCTTGAATGTGACTATAAAACATATCAATTGTTGTATATTTTTACAATAACAACTAGCATTGTCGTCCAATTTTAATGAATACATTTTAATTAGTATCTTCCCATTCTTTGATTAGAATTTGAAAAAATACATTCCATATTTGAAATAATCATTATTTATAATTTATTAAGTTTATTTTAAATTTTTATCTATTTTATGAGTGAAATTAATTAATTTCAATTACAATGATTATGGTAAAATTTTGCACAGAGGGTCCCAAATAACCAATAAAATTATCCAATATCCATTTTATGGATATATTTAGACCCTATATCCATATTAATATAATGTTTACCATTATTTTATAAAATTAAAATTTGAAAAATCTATATGTAATTTTATTTTCACAAAATTACAAGAGTCCTGGTCACCCATTATAAAAAGGTCCACTCTCCTCCCAATTCCACACACCCCAAGCCACTTTGGATCTTCTCTACTCTAACTATATCAGTCCTAAAAATCCTTCCCATAATCATAGAATCCTCCCATCAGGAATAATGAAATAGAAAGATTCCCTTAGGTGTAAACTTAAAATATTTACCTGAATATGAGGTAACAAACTTCCTCATTTTTTAATTTTAATTCAATTATAAAATCCACAATACCAACTTATTTATTTCCTATAAACAACTATCCACAATATACATGGAATTTTTATACTAATTTATCAACATAATCTTACAGACACATCCATTTAATGGAAAATGAATGTATTATTTACATATATGTTGAACTACAGCCTCATGAAACGATGATTGTACATTCTTCTTTACCACCTATTATAATGATCATTAGGATGAAAACTCCGATTAAATATGTTATATATTGTATTTTATAATTATTATTCTTATCTAATTATTTTATATAAAATAACCTAGTGCATTACATTTTGGGTAAATATAATAACTTCTTTTGTGGAAATGTGGACTACCTCCCCCTCAAAGTGATGTGATTCGTTCACAGTATACATGGAACATATAAAGGATGTTTTTTATTTGAAGTATTTGACATAAAAAACCTATATATGATATTAATAACATAATTAAATTTATAAAAATAAAATATATATCATTTTATTTCTTATGAATTCACACATATAAAAGGTGATAATGTCATTCACAAACGTGTGGAATACTGCCTCGTGGACATGATGTGATTAATTTTTCATCAAAAAAACATTTATATAAGTGTATATGATGAAATAATATTTTATGAATGATATTATTATAATTAAGTAAATATATTATTCTACTTACCTTATTTCCATAATAATCTTTGAAATATTAGAACGTTACTCAGGCATACATACAACCAACATTCTCCAAGATTATAAAGTTGATTCAATTTTCATAAACATATTTAATAATTGGATTTCAAATGTATAATTTAACCATAAGTATAATAAATATGTCATAGTTTTTCATCTATATATGTTATATAATTACATGTTTCACCATAGTCTTCCTTCGAAACATTTTTTCCCACATAAATCAAATTTGGTTAAAACACCAACATAAATGTAATTGAATAAGTAATTGTATAAAACATGGTAATAAGTTAAATATAACTAATGATAAAAATTTTATATATTCTTCAGAATTTAGATAATTAGCATAATATTATTATATCATATTTTAAAGGACACTATCCTGAAAAAAATTTAATGGAATTTTTCCTCAATTTACATTCAATAGAGTCTTATTTTTTTTTATGAAAATATTCACATTTATTCGGTTTATTTACAGACTTTTACAATTTAAATAATCAATATCCTTACACTCATGATATTCTATATATCAATTAACAATATTATTTCTAAGGGGTTTTTAATTAAAATTTTCAACGAGGTAAAGTATACATTGGAATATTTAATAATTATTCACCAAAAGAATATTCTTAATGATTATCTTTGAAATATAACTTATGTCTGTTATTTTTAACTTTGTATTGAAGAAATAAATTTATTTTAATAATTTTCATTATAAATTTACTTTAATTTCCATATTTTAATATGATAAATATAATTATTACCAAAATCATATATCATTTTACTTATATTATTTACGATGACCATTATTGGATTAACTAAAGGAATATTAATAAATACACATCCATTATTCAATAAAAATATATAATGATAATGAAAATTACTAATTAATTAAATTGATTAATGGAAATATGATTACTGCTTTGGGCTTGTTTAAAGGAGTTGTGCCTAGTTATTGATATCCCCTTGATGCATCTGTTGTGTCCTGAAACAAATTAGTTGCCAATATTAGAATAGTTTAAACCATCTAGATAATAGATCATGATGTTATAATGGGTTTTTTCATATACATTATTTACAATATTTAATCTTTCCCATCATGTTAGTTATCATTTTTATCCATTTGATATTTCATCATCGTATAAATGGATGAATTTCATTTTTAGTTCATTGATTAAATGGCATGTGCTTTCAGTTTATACCCTTACATTTTGATATTCCCATACCTTGTTATTTTAATGTCATGTGATATTATTTATTAAATTATTTATTTTTTCAATTTGATTTATTATTTATTCCATTTTACTAACCCTTACTGAGGATTTCAGTTCACTATTATTATTTTTCCGTTCCCCAAGATATAAAGTAGAATTCTTCGTATAAGAGTTTAAGGGTAAAATTTATTTAATTTTATAATTTATCATTTTACTATTTATATTTAAAAAAAAATTATGGGTATCATTTATATAATATTGATTTACAATACTACTGAAATTTTCGGTTCTTATGATTTTATTCCTTGTAATCAGGAAAATATAATATAATAATGCACTAGCTCAAGGATTATAGGGTCGAGGAATTATAGTTGGTTTCAAAGGATGTTTAGATGTACCCTTGGAAATTTTATTGAGAAACATTCAGTTAGATAACATCACCCTACAACAGAATTTGAAGATAATTATAAAATAATATTTTATTATTTTGCTAAGGAAGAGACTGTTCGAGTATTCAAATAAATAAATCAATGTCCAGATACTACAACTTTACATGGTTCTATCATAGATGTACCTATGAGTAATAACTATATCATGGTGTGTGAGGCTTCACTCAGTATAGCCTAGTACAAAATATTGGGACTTACTCCAGAATTGTTTTTGACACTTTTGGGGGGATACTCTTGGCATAATTATGATATTTCATTTTGAACCATAATGAAGGATTTATGTATAGGATTACTATGAATAACCTAGGATACAACTATGGAATCATATAGTAAATAATTAGGATCCATGATTTATGAATCCTATAAGTAATTTTTCATAATTATGTTTTTTTGTTATATGTATTGAACAAACATTCATTAATGGTCTTACTAATTGGTGGGGACCAGAAAGAACTTTGTTAATGTTGAATGTGATGGATAAATTTTTTTTTGGGAAGTTGAATGGAATGATCAATGAAGATTATAATTTTGAGATCATACCTACTCGCTTTTCATGAAACATGATAAAAGAAAAAATTCCTTAAAAACTATTGGACTTACCAATGAGGAGAATGAAGGAGTTTGCTGAGATTTTGGGTAATGGTTACCATAGATTAAATAGGATTTAATTTCATCAATGTCACTAATTTTGATAGAGTCACCCATGTAAATATCTTATAATAATGAAAAGTTGTTTTTATAGTTTTCAAAAAGGGAACAAAGCATGTAACTGCAAAGGAAAAAATAAAGAGTCTAGTTAATGAAATGGATATAAGTATTGGACCCCCAATGATATCATAAATGGTGAAATAATTTATGTGTTTAATTGATTTTTATTCTATGAATTTAAATCTGATGTTTAAAACTCACTAGCAGAGTTAACAATGTTGTATTAGTAATGGTTATATTGCTAATGAAGATAATACAGCTTGTAAAATGTTACAGGAAATGTGTATTATGTAATAGTCCAAGGTATCCTTATTCAAAGATTCGAGATGATGTTGAATAATAATTTTGTTTATGTATTTAAATTTAATAACATGTAATTATGAAATATATATTTATGTTAATACATTACGTTTTTGTTATGGATTTGAGATAATTTGTTGAATGTGACAAAGAAAAGTGATTCAGTAGCATGTTTAACTTTTTGGATAATAAATGGTTGACGTAAATATAATCCATAGTAAGTTAATAGTATTAGGACAATGATTATTGGATAACATATTATAGGAGAAGTTCTAACCACATTAGAAATGAGTAATGATTTATTAAAGTGGTTTATCCTATCATTGATAGTGTTTTCAAAAATATTTTATTGAAATATTAGATCATACAATCATGGTTCTATTTAAGGAATAATATTTAATTTATGCATAGAATAACATTTAATGGTAATTTAAGTTATTACCATGATTATTGAAGGTGTTCACATATTTGGTATGTGATGATTAAATAGATAATTCATGGAGAATTAAGGATAATGAGAAGTTCATTTTGGGAATTCAGGGACTTTTCATCCAAAATGTTGGATCACAATCCTTTTGAAACTCTAACCAATGATAAAATGTTTTAAGTTTATCATTTGTGAGATTTTATAGGATAATTTATCATTTCACTATATGATTCATCTTGCGTTAATATATAATGTAGAAATAGTTCGTGGATTAACCAACTAAAATTATTTTGTTTATATAATGTATATTTACTTATGTTTTTGAAGGGTGTATCAATTAAAAAACTCTAAGAAAAGGGTTTTGAAAAAGAATAATTTCATATTATCAATGGTTCTTATGATATCAGTTGTCATTATTTACACCTATAGTGTATTGTATTATGTAAACAACATTAATCTGAACCTATTATTTATCACTCTATATCAGAAATTGATTGTCTGATTTTTTCTTCTTTATCCATGTTTTCATTTCCCCCCTATGTTCTTTTATTAGGTATCCTTGTAACACGACCATGGTAATTTCCATTTTATATTATTAATATTATGTGATATTAACAATTTTTTATAATGTGGATCTTTCCATAATAGTTGAATTTCAATACCTCTATTAATAAGTTCAACTTTAAATTGTGTGGTTTCAATTTATTTTTGGTGGGTAGAATGTTACACCATGAAATTATAAAGTAAGAACCGTATGTTTGATAGCGTGAAATAAAAATATCACCATGATGATGAGGGAATATAATACCCAGATACATTAAAATATATTTACTAGATTAAATAAATTACAAATATTTTATATTTTTCAAAGCATGCAAAATCGAGTAAGCATGTGTTCCATGCAAGAGTCAATTTCATCACAATTATACATTAAACGCAAGACAGAGTTTTACCAAAGAAAAATATATTATTATTTAGTATAATAAGACATTACCTAAACCAAAAGTGAGTAGTTAAAAATAGTGATAATAATTGGTTTATAAAAATATAAATTCAATTTTGTTTGTTACAATTAATTATAATTTAATAAGAAAATTGATTGTATATAGAGGAAAGTATTATTATTTTCATCATCACAATGAAATTTTACCCAAAAAATAAAATTAATTACATTTATCTAGTGATATTAATTTGATATATATTTTATATTCAATGAATTATTTTTCATATTCATCAAATAGATTTTATGACCATTATATAAGAACCAACTGAATACTTCGAATAAAAATCTTTAGTTTATTATGCCACAATTACCACCTTAAAATAGAAAACCCATGTCAAATCTAATTTTGATCCTTTTTATGAAATAAATATGTCATGATAAACTTATTATTTGATGAGAAACATAAAAATATGTATTTTGTAAAAATTTATTATTTTTCAACGATGCATCACTTTTTAATGAATAGTGAAAAATGATTTTTGTTTAAAAATATTTTTTCATCATATTTATGTAGAAAGATAATGTAAATTAGAAATTTGTTTTAATGTATAAATGGATAAAAAAATCAATTAATTAATTTTTTTTATTTTAATCAATTTCACTTTGTAATTTACTGTAATACATTGCAAACTTGAGGATATTTTTACTATAAAAATATGCATTGTCGTCATGTCTACGAGTTTAAATTTGTATTTATTTCATCCACTTATGTGATTATTATTTAAAAAAATTATTCTATATTTAGAATAATCATAATTTATAATGTCTAATAATTTCAACATAGTAATTATCAAACATATAAGTGAATGTAATTAATATTAATTAAAATGATTAAGATAAAATTAATCTTAATAAGTTAGAAAAACAATATCATGGGGACCCAAATGAAATAAAACCTTGTTAAAGAACCTTTTTATGGAAAATGGATGAACCTATCCCAATTTGTAACTTAATTAGATTATTATAGGAGCTACTTTTAAAGTGAAAAAAGTTTATTTAATTTCTTTGTCAAAATATTACAAGAGTTCCACTCCTCCTCCAATATAAAAAGTTGTCCTCTCATCCCACTAGCACAATCCCCTGAATCCAAATTTTCTTTACCATGATCTTCCCAAATAGCTCCTAAAAATCAATTAATTAATCATCAAATACACCCCTTGGGAAGAAAGAAATCCAGTGAATTCCTTTTGTGAAACCCAAAAGGAGTTACCAGAATACAAGTTAAACAAGTTCCCCATGATTTTTAGTTTAATTTCTATTCTCAAATCCTTAAATATTATTATATCACACATATATAACAAAAACAGTCTCCAAAATTTAGTAGGATTTTGTTATTTTATTGTTAAAAACTAAACTTATACACATTTCCATTTAATGGTATTCAAACGTACAATTCATGTGTACGGTGAACTATCGCCTCACGAAATGATGATTTTTCATTCAACCTTTACTACCTATCAAGGTAGTAATTATGATGGAAACACTATTTATATTTGATATATATCATTTCATTACAATTTTTTAATTATTTTATAAAATATACCCTTATATGTTCCATTTCTATTAATACGATAACATTGTTTGGACTACCGCCCCCTCAAAGAGATTTAATTCATTCACACAATAGAGGAAAAATATATAGTATGGTTTTAATTAAACATTTGTAACATAAAAAAATATCAATATGATAATCATCACATAATTATATTTCTATAAATATAACAAATATATTATTTTCTTTAATAACCTTTCACGCAATTCAAAACTAATAACGTTATTCGTAGATGTGTGGACTACTGCCTCTTGGAAATGATGTGATTATTTTTACATCACAATAATTATATATGTAATTATATATGATTTAATAATATGTCATTTATGATATAATTATGATTCTGGAAATATATTTTATCCACATATCATCTTTCCATACTGATCATTGAAAAATGTTAATGTTACTCATGCATACATAAGACCTACCATCTCCAGGACTGTAATGATGATTCATTTTTGATATCCAAATTTTACTATTGTTTTTAATGTATAATTTTGGAATAAATATAAATTTTTTTATGATTATTATTCTAGATATGTTATAAAATTACCAATTTCATCATTGTTGACATACCAATGTTTTTTTTAAACATAAACTAATCTTGTTAGAAACACCTAACACAAACATAATCTATTAATTAGTTGTACTCAACATGGTAATATGTTAAATAAAATATAAGAAAAGACGAAAACAGTGCTTAAGAAAATACTTAATTAACAAAATTTTATTATACAGTATGTTAATTGATGTTCAACTAATGGAAATGAAATTGAAGGTAATCTATGCAAATTTACATTTCATTGAGACTTAGTTGTCATTATGCACAAATTCACATTTATTTAGTGTATATACTCCCTTTATTTCATGTTATATTATTAATATAATTACACTCAAGATAATATAAGTTTAGTTTAATATTATTATTTCCTAAGGATTATGATTTAAATGTTTCAATGTGGTATGAGGCACATTAGAGTGTTTAATGTCTGTAAGCCAACAAAATGATCTTAATTTTTATCTTTTCAATCTCATTTTTTTTGTTATTTTTTAAAATCGGTTGAATCATTATCTTTATTTTTATAGTTTATCCTTGAAAATTTACCTGAATATCCATATTTTAATATGATGTATTTTATTGTTGACTAAACTATATATCATTTTAAACATGATGTTTAATTTGACAATTATTTGATTAGATGTGTAATTATTTATATATATATATATATCCTTTAGCCAAATTAGATATATGATGATAATGTACATTTCTAATTAATTTAGTATATTATTCTATTTATGAGGAATGATTTGATATGCAAGAAATGGGTTGGGCCTAGTTATAGATTGCCCCTCGACGCATTCATAATGCTATGATACGAATCATTTTGATAAATCCGAATAATTTAAAATGTCATGAGAATAGTTATTGATAGTATAGAGGGTAATTTGATAGATAAATTACGTCCAATATTAAATCATTTTATTTATCATTTTAGTTATCATTTTTACGAATGATATTTTTTATAAAGATATCTATAGATGCATTTCATTGTCAATTAATTTATTAAATTGATTTTATTTCAAGTTTATTACCTTCCCATATTTATTTTTTATCATATAATTATTCAAATTGTATGTGTTATATTTTATATAGTTTTAAATTTATTCTCATTGATTTTTTATTTCATTAATCTTTCATATCCTTACTGAGAAATTGACATCACACTTATTATGTTTCCATACCATTTGTTATGAATAAGAATTACTTAAATAAGTTTTAAAGGTTATAATTTATAATATTTTATTAGGTATCATGCCTTTATATTTTATTAACCAATGTATTATGGGTATTATATATGTAATCTATCATTATAAGACAGCTAAACTGATTGGTCCTTCTGGATTTGATTCTATATAATCAAAAAAATGATATAAAATAATGCATTGACTCTAGGCTTCTTGGGTTGGGGCATTATAAATAACATGATGAGGAATAAAAAATATTGAATATACCAAAGGAAAAACATAATACATAATAGATCTAGATCTGATTAAGAGAGAATAAATGATCCATAATAATCTTAGGCACCAATACATTAAGGCTATTTGAAATATAAATTAGATATTTCATGAATCCATATATCATTCCAATGTAGCATACATGAATGATGTTTTCTGGGATAAAGAGATGACTTTCTAAAATTAGATTCGACATAAAAAATGGGATTATACAGATTCATATAATTATTAATAATTGAGTAGATGTGAATAACATACCCAAATCCATTTATGAGAGGACCATCAGATTTTTATAATCTAATAAGGGTTGTGATAGGTGAGGGATATATCAAATTGAGGTCACTATTGTGAAGGACGTGGTATCCATGATATAAACCCCTGCTTTGGATCCATGAAAGAGATGGTATATCTAAGAATATTTTGGTGATAATTACTCTTATAGAGGATTTCTGGTGGAACCCATGTGATTCTTAGGTTTTTTCAACCTTCATAAGTTAGTTAGTGGAACTAAAACAACTACAATGTGGATTGTTGGTTTCATGACACCTTAGGACTCTAATGAAAAGTCAATAAACACCTATAATTTTACTCAAAATTTGGATAAAATTCAATTACGTATTCATAAATATAATAAAACCTACCATAATATTAATGGAAATTACAAATCCCCATTTTAACAGATTTACAACCAAGTAATGTGTTAGTAGATGATTTTATCAAACAAATCAGTCAGTTGAGGCCAATTATATGATTCCATCTTAAAATATCCTATTGGATAAATCAATAATTCTATAAATCCAATTCACAGGTCACATCATTTTATATAAACACATTCTCATTAATATTTATGATATGATGTGGATATTCCCGAAGGAATGCATTTAGTTTTACCTAAATATCATTATTTTTTATCACATTTTTAGGATCAAGCCCATGCTTCCTTTGCTAAGACAAATTTAATAGGTCACTCATTATATAATATCTATAGTGATGATATAATCTATATATTTTTGTCCTAATGAATATTATGATATCAATCCATCAGAAAAATAGTTTATCTAACAATCCATATTTTCTCAATTTTTGTTTCCCCAAATGAGGTGAACTTGTATTAATACCTGATCACCCATAATGTACTCCAATGTATGTTACCTTCATTATTTATGTGACCATTTAAACCCCTATGATGTTTCCAACCAATTAAATTTAATTAAACATTTTTAGATGCATCCTATAACAAGTTTAATCCCAGAAAATCTCAATTTACCACCTCATTCAAACAAAATGGTGAACTAAAAGGTTGATCATATGAAAACACAAAATAATCTATATGAATTGATGATTAAAGAATATTATTATTAAAAACTCAAATAAGGATGGATGTTAATCCCATATTACTCAAAAAACCATTATATATTCCCTAAAATATCTTCTAAAATATGATTTATCCTTTAAAAATATATGGATGTTTAGTTTTACCTAGATTAATTTGAGTCCCTATTGCCTTCTCTATGATTCTCTAAAACCATTATGTGATTCAATAACCTCAGTTATATAATTTTCTCATAGGCTCTTCTTAAAGACAGACATTGTAACACCCCAAGATTTCATAGTGTGTTATTTCTTCAAAATAATTCAATAACTTGCACTACACGCAACACCGCGTTCAATCACACCATGACTTACCAAAAAAAAACCATTTAAAATAGGTCATGAATAGTATTAACTAAATTTTAAGCTTTATATAATCCTTATAATTTTAGATTCCATATTATGAGTTTCTTAGTCATAATGCAAGAACAGATTCATTTTCTGTATTGCACTTTTATCAACTTTTAATAGTGAATCCTTTTTAAATACAATATTTTAAACTTTTTGACTAAATGGGGACATCAAAAAATTTAAAATGAAACATCTCAAGCTTCCATGGTATGCTTTCCTTTTAATAAAATAGTAGCATGTGTTGTACGCAACTTCGAGTTCTAACACACCACAACCAATCAAACTAGCCGTTATGAATAGTAATACCTACCTTTTAAAATTTTAGAAATTTTATCTCTCTATATTGACTTCATTTTGTTTATTCTAAGTATCTAATTTAGCCTAAGGTGAAATTTTGGTACTTTTCGGATAACTTTCATATTTTGATGAATAGTGAAAATTACTAAATTTTAATTAAAAACAACTTTTTTAATCAAATTAATTAATAGTGATAAATTATGAATTTTTGTGGTTTTAAAGTATATTTAGAATATAGTTTTACAATTTATTATAATGTTGGTCATTGGACATAATTTTACAATTAAACCGAACATAAATAAGTGTCAATCTTTTGATAGTTATTATCTCTTTAAAAACATGCTTTTTGTTTTGACAGCGGGAATTAATTTTAAATTAATTTCTGCCACTTCTGTGTTTTGAATTTAGAAAAATGGATTCCATATTTGGAATCAGGATTTTCAAATTGTGTAAATAGGTTACTTTTATTTTTAGACATTTTGAATAATTACTGCGGTAAATATTTTATTTACCATGGTTAAGGGTAAATCCGGTAAATAAGGGTTAAAAAATAATATTATAATAATACTAAATTACCCTAAAACGTGTCCTAGACTTATTTTTTGATACATGTTTGACCATAGTAATATTTGGGTCCATTTCGGGACCCCATGGTGCCACTTGTAGGTGATAGGGACACTTTATTTTAATTAAGTTAAAATGAATACAAAAATGACACAGGTATATATCTTTTAGAAAAACAATTTGTAAATAGGGTTATATATGTTGGATTTTAGATTATAAATATTCCTTAGAAAGATAAAAATATTTCCTACATAATTATATTTTATTTATAATTTTTAGACCTTAAATAATTTAATTTATTTATGACACAATGATGATGCAGTAATTACTATAATAGTGAAAAATCAAAATAATTCATATTATAAATACCCAAATAAATATAATATGAAACTTTCAATGAATTAAACTAATTTTATAGGATAATATAACATATTGGTATTGATTTAATTAACTTTTTTCGAAGTAATCATTCTGTTGTGAGTTTCCCAAAAATCAACTATTGAATAGTGTCAAAATTGACATAAAAGAGTTTTTAAAACAAATATTATATTATTAATTGATATTAAATTCCTAAAAATCTAAGGTTCGTCCAAGAGAATTATATCATGATAGGTGTATCATTAATGAACCACTTGGGGGTCTATTGGATGTATATGGTAAGTTTATTAACCATATAATATAAAAATTCAAAGAGACATTGTAAAAGTGAAACTAATTAACATAGAGTTAATACTTAAAGATAAGGTTAATATAAGTACCCAAACCTGTCTAAATTCTATTGGTTGAGTTTTTTTCGACCTATCCACACCTTAGCATTTTATGAATAAACTTTGGAGCCATTAGAAACCGAATATGAATTTAATATAAACTAATATTTCTAGCTTTTCCAAAGGTTCCTCTCACCAATCTTATAAAAGGGCACTCCTCCTTCTCATTTCTTCACACCCTCAAAACCTTTTTGTTCGGCCAAACTCTTCCAAAATACTCTTCCAACATCCCTCACTACAACCTAGAGGCCTTATTTGGATCAGAAAGACAACCTTAGGAGCCCTTTTGGTCAAATCAAAAAGAAGAACCCGGAGAAGAGGTAATGATTTCACCACCCTTTTCCAAGTTCCTATCTTCTTCCACTTCTTCTTCCTTTGTTATTACCATTCTAAAATAACAACTCCAGTATCATATATATACTGTGATGTTATTATAAATATGGTACAACCATATTCAGTATTCTATCCACCCTTTGAATAACATGTCACCATACGTGCGTACGTACGGCTTACCGTCTCCACGACGTGGAGTAATTGTTATTCAATATATTATTATTTGGATAGGTATAATAATGATATGTAACTCATGTAAATAATAAATATAACATGATAATGATTATGTATATATTATATAACAACCATTTATATATTATTTTAATATCAAAAGAATGATATTGTCGCTCGTTTGTACGTACGGACTACCGTCTCCACGAACGCGATTAGATTCATTCTCCATCGTATCCATTAAAGTATAATTATCATTTGATGATTTAAAAATGATGCTTAAGGACTTGATATCATTCTGGATATGAATAAGATACAACCTATTGATAACAAACACAGCTTATGTAACAAAACATATAAAATAAAATGAGTAAGTTAACACTAGAAATGATGATAAATAAAAGATATTATTAACAAATTAATGATAAAAGATCATATAAGATATCATATTAATATATATGATTTTTGAATAATTTAATAACAATTATTTCACCATTATACAGGAGGTTAACCTACCCCATCCAAGGAAAATTATATGGTAAGGTGTTTTCAACTCACTCCTTATTCCCGTGAGATTCATGCCATATTGCCACTATCACCTTTTGTGTGGTGTATGTACTGCCAATAATTATATTCTTTTTGTAATACAATCTAATTTATTTGTATTTACATATTCATTGTATGATACCTCTTTCATGGGTTGTATGTTTCATAAGTTACCAAATTGGTAATGGTTATTTCGCAATATCTTCATTATCCGAGGTTGTTTATAAGTAATAATCTACTGGGATCTCTTTATCATCCACATCCATGTTTCTTAAAAATGAATTTCAAAACATTTTTACTATTTACTAGAATATGGTATAAAGTCATTTATACCCTTGTTTGACTTTTTATAAGAGGTTTATAAAGGAATCTTTCCGTCGTTTTCCAAACAAGGTGCTTTTTAACCTTTTCGACAAAATTAAGGTAAGAATGTTTTTTTAAACTTATACGGCGGGTGTGGCTATTTTCCGCCGTTATAAAATCGTCAAAGCTTCCCTTACAAGATAATAAGAATATTTTAAAAAAAATGTTTTATTTCATAAATATAAGACTCTTAAATGATTTCAAAATAGAAATAGATATTTTTCTAAAATAGTCTTTATTTCATCTAGGTCAACATCCTTTGATGGATTTTAAGCTTATTTGAAGTTGATTTATTATGATACAAAACATCCATATTTTATTGATGTTTTTGTGATATTTTTGACTGTGGATAAGATATTCTTATGTCACTCATGTTTTTTTAAAAGTATTTAGATTTCAGAAGTTATTTTTAATCAGAATGTTAAGGTTATATTTCAACCTTTCATTCAGATTAATGTGTTAGACAAGTATGTTCCGGGTTGGGGACCGGTAAAAGTAAGCCCTCCGGTTTGGTCTCCGGTTATTAGAGGAACTCCAGGTTGGTCTCCGGTTATTAGAGGAACTCGGGTTTGGTCTCCGGTTATTAGAGGAACTCCGGGTTGGTGTCCGGTTATTAGAGGCACTCCGGGTTGGTGTCTGGTTATTAGAGGCACTCCGGGTTGGGTTCCGGTTACAGTTAGCCCCAAGGTCTTGGGACGAAGCCTTGACAAAGAAATTAAATGATCAGTATTATGCATTCCATCATTATGAAAGTGGTTATTGATATTGGATGTGATTATTCGATTAGTAGATAATCCGTGTGAATAAGTAAATGGCATTATTTCATTTTATTTATTCCATACCATGTTGAAAGTTCATGTTTGAAAGGCTTTTGTTTTAGTTACACATTGCCTTAAATGTTTATTCTTATTTATGAAATTTTCCGCTATATTGTTATCCTTACTGGGCATTTGAGCTCACCCCTTTTCTATGTGTTATTTTTCCCAGGAAGTGAAGAAGAAAATTAGGAATGACCTGAAGGGATATTATGTGGGGATATGAGTGTGGATTATGGAGACAATATGTTTTTGTAGTAGTTTTTCATTTTATGATGTAATTTAAGACTTATGAATATATCTAGTGTTTCCAAGGCTACTAAACCAATCGGTCTTTTGAGATTTGTTCTTTCTTGTGATCATGCCAATGTTATGTAATAATGCACTGACTCTGGGTAACTAGGGTCGGGGAGTTACAGTTGGTATCAGAGGATGTTTAGTACAAACCATGGAAGCTATATTTAGATAAACTCTGATAAGAGCACATAGATTTAAGATTAATTTGAGGATTAGTATAGAAGAACTTCCTAGAATTTTGGTATTGTAGAGATTTTATGAGTTTTCCGAGCAATACATCCCTGTCTGAATACGAGCAGGTAGAGGCGGCTCTGGCACAGATGTACCTAGGGGTAAAACCCGAAAACACCACTTTGAGCTAGACTCGAACGAGAACTGGTGCACGACAACGGGCCTTGCTGCACTCTTGGTTACGACACTCCCAGGAGATATGCATAGGATAATTTTCATTTTCTTTACAAACCATTATGAAGGGTTTTTGAGTATATAAATCCTCAAAGGAGACATTTTTATGATTATGGATTATATCCATAAACTATTTAATTTATGTTATGCGTTTTACAAGGTTGGTATTAGGTATTGTTATTCATAAACTAATCTAGTGTATGCCATTGTTTAGAAATGGCGCCTAGTAGAAGGAATGAGAACTCCAGCAATGCACATGATACAAAGAGAAAGAAAGATCATATATTTCATGGTCTAAAGCCAGAATTTATAAGAGAAATAGTCTCGCATGTATTATCATCATATGAAGAAATAATATCATGTGTTGAGAAGATAAGTAAAGAGTTTACTGAGTCCTATGGATTTGAAGGGAAGCAAGAGAAGAATAGGATGGAAGAGAGAAATATGGATAAAGGGAAGAGGAAAAATAAGAATTTTCCCATATGTGATAACTGTGGGAAGAAACACCCTGGAACTTTCCTGAAAGGAATGGGAGTTTGTTATAAGTGTGGAGGAAAAGGGTACAAAGTACGTGACTGAAAGGGTAAGAAAATGGTTTCAAATGTACAATGCTTCATTTGCAAGGAGTTTGGACACTACACGAACCTATGTCCCAGTCATTAGACTATGCCGCAAATGATGCTATTGGATAATAATCAAGTTATGATACTACCCCAGATGAAGAGGAATGATTAGAGTTCTTATGTTGATTATGTCATTTGAGTGTTGTATCAACAATGTAATTGTTATAATAATTATGGAGTATATAAGGATTGTACTACAGTACTATTTCATTAAGGACTTAAGATTGTGTGGAACAAAGAAAATTGGCTCAATAGCATGATAAATTTTTGCATAATATATGGTTGAGAGAATGATAAACCATAATATAGTTCTGATACCGAGGTAGTGATTTTTGAATAATACATGATTGTTTTGGATAAATTATATTGAATATTCTTGACTACCTTGGAACTGATTAATGATTTGTATATTCCATCATTGTTGGGGTTTAAAACATTTTTGGACTGATGAAGTATATCCAGCATTCTATATGGAATAAGGGAGCATGAACGTAATCAACAAAGAATATGGTAATTCAGGATGTTTCAGTGTATTAAAAGAATACATGATGAAGGTATTCATATTCTATTACGGGGTAAAAAGGATCTACATTATGTTTACCTTCCTTATAAATGTTGGACTATGAGTTTAGACAGAAGTATTTTGGATAGTTCTAGATTGGATTATTTTGGATTTCCATAAAAGGACAACCCCGAGGTCGGGCGGCAACCCGTTACGTCCGGCAAGGCTGCGATACTTGAACCCGCAACCGAAGGGCGACAAGGGTGTATCACCTACCACTGGCCCATGAGATGTCCTGGATTAAATAATTTAGTTTTTATTAAATGATCTTGTAGATGAATTATAAATTCGTATATTTTGGAACCCTGTAAGAATAGTATAAATAGAAATTTTTTTACGTTCTATTATCTTTTAGAGTGAAAGATGAGTTTGTGGTAGAAATTTATTAATGGATAAAACTCTAATTATAAATTAAGTATATATACTTATGATCTTAGCGAATCTCATAAATAAATTTCTCAACATTAATAAAAGGAACTTATAACAAAAAATTTATCCTAGATGGTACCTTAAATCATCACTAATTTATGGCTTTGGGATTGTTGGCCTTTTCATAGCCATGTTCTCTACCACTCTCCATCAGATAATTGATGGTTAGATTTATCTTCCATATCCATATTTTCCAATATGGAACCCTAGTATGTGTTATTTTCGGTAATCTTCATACTTTCCACTCTTTATTTTAAATAGAGGCCTCATTAATTCATTTTTCGATGTGGGATTTCAACTAAGATATTTTGAAACGTAAAAAATGGGTTATCCCAATACACTATGTTTTGTTGAACCGATGGTATTTCAAATCATAATAGATTGATGAGTTTAAGGACCTTAATTTTATACTTGTTTGTGATTGATGACCTCAATCACTACCTATAAATATTTACGTTTTCCCTCCAATTATATGTATCTAATTGCCACCAATGTTCTCCTAATCGAGATCATAATTTGGTGGTGACCCTTTCATTTTCTTTTCCTCATATTAAGACTAAATTTTAGTAACCCAATTTCCGATGTGGGTTTTCCCACAAATATATTTTCTATTTACTACCATTTATTTTCGAAGAACAATTTCAAATTGTGAGGACGCAATTTATTGAAGGAGGGGAGAATGTAACACCCCCAGATCTCATAGTGTGTTATTTCTTCAAAATAATTCAATAACTTACACTACACGCAACACCGAGTTCAATCACACCATGACTTACCAAAAAAATCCATTTAAAATTGGTCATGAATATTATTAACTAAATTTTAAACTTTATATAATCCTTATAATTTTAGATTCCATATTATGAGTTTTTATTCATAATGCAAGAACAGATTCATTTTCCATATTGAACTTTTATCAACTTTTAATAGTGAAACCTTTTTAAATACAATATTTTAAACTTTTTGACTAAATGGGGACATCAAAAAATTTAAAATGAAACATCCCAAGTTTCGAGGGTACGCTTTCCTTTCAATAAAATTTTAGCATGTGTTGTACGCAACTTCGAGTTCTAACACACCACAACCAATCAAACTAGCCGTTATGAATAGTAATACCTACCTTTTAAAATTTTAGAAATTTCATCTCTCAAAATGGACTTCATTTTTGGATTCGAAGTGTCGAATTTAGACTAAGGTGAAATTTTGGTACTTTTTGGATAACTTTCATATTTTGATGAATAGTGAAAATTACTAAATTTTAATTAAAAACAACTTTTTTAATCAAAATAATTAATAGTGATAAATTATGAATTTTAGTGGTTTTAAATTATATTTAGAATATATTTTTACCATTTATTATAATGTTGGTCATTGGACATAATTTTACAGTTAAACCGAACATAAACAAGTGTCAATATTTTGATGGTTATTATCTCTTTAAAAACATGCTTTTTGTTTTGACGGCGGGAATTAATTTTAAATTAATTTCTGCCACTTATGTGTTTTGATTTTAGAAAAATGGATTCAATATTTGGAATCAGGATTTTCAAATTGTGTAAATAGGTAACTTTTATTTTTAGACATTTTGAATAATTACTGCGGTAAATATTTTAGTTACCATGGTTAAGGATAAATACAGTAAATAAGAGTTAAAAAATAATATTATAATAATACTAAATTACCCTAAAACGTGTCCTAGCCTTATTGGTTGATACATTTTCGACCATAGGCATCTTTGGGTCGATTTGGGGACCCCATGGTGCCACTTGTAGGTGATAGGGACACTTTATTTTAATTAAGATAAAATGAATACAAAAATGACACAAGCATATATCTTTTAGCCAAAAAATTTGTACATAGGGTTATATATGTTGGATTTTAGATTATAAATATTAATTAGAAAGATAAAAAGATTTTCTACATAATTATATTTTATTTATAATTTTTAGATATTAGATAATTTAATTTATTTATGACACAATGATGATGCATTAATTACTATAATAGTGAAAAATGAAACTAATTGATATTATAAATACCCAAATAAATATAATATGAAACTTTTAATGAATTACACTAATTTTATAGAATAATATGACATATTAGTATTGATTTAATTAACTTTTTTCGAAGTATAAATTCTGTTGTGAGTTTCAAAAAAATCAACTATTGAATAGTGTCAAAATTGACATAAAAGAGTTTTTGAAACAAATATTATATTATTAATTGATATTAAATTCCAAAAAATATAAGGTTCGGCCAAGAGACTTATATCATGATAGGTGTATCATTACTGAACCACATGGGGGTCTCTTGGATGTATATGGTAAGTTTATTAACCATATAATATAAAAATACAAAGAGACATTGTAAAAGTGAAACTAATAAACTTAGAGTTAATACTTAAAGATAAGGTTAATATAAGTACCCAAACCAGTCTAAATTCTATTGGTTGAGTTTTTTTCGACCTATCCCCACATTAACCTTTGAATAATCAACTTTGGAGCCATTAGAAACCGAATATTAATTTAATATAAACTAATATTTCTAGCTTTTCCAAAGGTGCCCCTCACCCATCTTATAAAAGGGCACTCCTCCTTCTCATTTCTCCACACCTTAAAAACTTTTTTGTTCAGCCAAACTCTACCCAAATACTCTTCCAACATCCCTCACTACAACCTAGAGGCCTTATTTTGATCAGAAAGCCAACTTAAGGTGCCCTTTTGATCAAATCAAAAGGAAGAACCCGGAGAATAGTTAATGATCTCACCACACTTTTCCAAGTTCCTTTCTTCTTCCACTTCTTCTTCCTTTGTTATTACCATTCTAAAATAATAACTCCAGTATCATATATATACTGTGATGTTATTATAAATATGGTATAATCATATTCAGTATTCTATCCACCCTTTGAATAACATGTCACCATACGTGCGTACGTACGGCTTACCGTCTGCACGTCGTGGTGTAATTGTTATTCAATATATTATTATTTGGATGGGTATAATAATGATATGTAACTCATGTAAATAATAAATATAACATGTTAATGATTCTTTATATATTATATAACAACCATTTATTGTAACACCCCAGGTAAATAAAGAATATGACATTTTCATATTTATCCATATTTGTGAATAAAATATTGATATGACTTTAAAGGGGATGCTATGCTCGATGGCGTACCCAACACGCAACGATGAGTTTCTTGGGAATCTTACGTTGCACTCTAATAATAAAATAATATTATTTTAAATGGTAGTTAACATGTAGACTTTTTATTGGCGGGAATGGATAGAAATAACTAAAATATGATTATATATGTTTTTTTAAATGTTTTTACATTTATCCAAAGGCTTGAAATACGGAAAGAATTCAATTTTAGGCTTTTATACCCTAATTTTCACTAAAGGTTCACTTATCACCTTGTGATGTTGAACCATCATTAAATATAGTTTTGTTTACTCTTATACATCCTTTTGGACCAAATATAACTATTCTTAAGAATCGGGACATCAAAATTTACTTTGTGTAAATTTTTGGTATCTTTCCGATAAAGTTCATTTTTTTTAATGAATAGTGTAAAATGTTGTATTTTAATTCCAAACCTCCTTTTAATCTAATTTATTTATATGATTAGATTATCATTTTAATTGGTTTTAAAATGAAATTATAAAATATTTTTACCATTAAATCCAATAGTATTCGTTGGAATTAATTTCACTTTGAAATCGGACTTACACTAGTGTCAATCTTTCGATACTTATTGTTTCATAAAAACACGCTATTTTTCATGAGAGCGGGAATTAATTATTAAATTAATTAATGTGACTTATATGTAATGAATTTTTTAAAACGGACTTCATTTTTGAATTCGGAATATCAAATATAGCCTAGGGTGAAGTTTTGGTATTTTTCTGAAAAACTCCAATTTTTGATGAATAGTGAAACCACTAAGTGGTAATTAAGCAAACTGATTTTTCAGTTAAATGAAATTTTACCACTAATGTGTATTGAATTTCAAAAATCCGACATACATGGTTTTCATTAAGAAGTAAAATGTGGTTCAATGGGATAAAAATAATTTTTTTTTGGTGAAAAGTAACTTATTAAATTTTAATCGCGATTAGAGGTAATTAGTGTAGTTTAAGGTAAAAATAATGTTTTAATAATATGAAATGAACTTGACACATGTCCTAACCTCATTGGATGTGTAATGGCCGACCAAGAAAAGCCATGGGTCAACTTGGGGACCCCATGGAGACACTTTCGTTGGGAAATTACATAAATAACTTTTTATTTAATGTAAAAGTAAAAAATGACACAAACATGATATGTTTTACTAAAAAAAAATTTAAGTGGGGTTATACAAGTCAGATTTTTTATTATAAATAGTCGTTGGAATGATAAAATTATTTTCTACATCATAGTAATTTTTTTATAATTTTTAGACATTAAATAAATTAAAGTATTTATGACATCATAATGATGCAGCGATGACATCATTATCTGACAATTTAAATAAAATGAGAAGATAATGTAAACTCTATGACCTACCCATGTCCAAAACTTATTGGATGTGTGGATTTCGAACCATTATCACCTTATAAACGAATTATATTAATGTGGGACCTTTTAAAACCGAAACACATTTTCAAATAAAGTAATATTTCTTACTTTCCAAAAGTGCCCCTCCTCTCCTCTTATAAAAGGCCCCCACCTCTACCTCATTTCACAAACTCCTCAAGCCTTTGGCTCGGCCAAACCCTGCCCATTTACTCTCTCCACATCACTCTACTCATCCTATATGATTACCTTTGGGCAGAAGCCTTTCAATGGAAGCCTTTAGGCTCAAATCAAAAGGGGTTACACTTTTAAAGGCAATTCATTCTATCATGTTCATTTGTTTTATTTTGCTTCTCCAACCCCCTAAAATCTTTATATTTATTTATTTTGTAACAAAAAAAGTATCTTCAATATTCTATTATGTTGTTATAAGATTTATTCGAGCTACACTCTCACACAACTACATCAAATGGTTAAAGAACATACAGTTTCCGTGGATGGCGAAGTTCTGCCTCCCGAAACGATGATTGTTCAATACTCATTTAACACCTTCAAAGGTGGCCATTATGATGTCACTATTTTTCTATATGATATATAATATGTTTATGTTTTCCTTAAGCTTCTGTTTTTTTTTTCATTTTGGGCATACCTTTTTGGTTTCCATTATGGGTAAACGCAATATCTTCATTTAAGGAAGTGCGGACTACCGCCCCCTCAAAGTGATTTGATTCGTTAAATACCATATGTGGGAAGTATAATGGATGTAACTATGATATTATATATGATATTATACTGTAATTATAATATACCTTTATATCATTATTATTCCATTCTATAAAATACGAAATAGAAATGAAAGTAGCGTTCATGCGTACGTACGGCTTACCATCTCCATGAACGGTGCATTTCATTTCTTACCTATAAATGATTATGTAATGTTATAAATGAATGCATGTAATTGATATATATGAAATATATGATATCTAAATCATGAATAAAATTCTGGATATAATAAAAATTTGTCCACATGAACAACATGTAATTGTAAGAAGTCCACTTTCGACTTAAGAACCAAATATCGGCAAAACAAATATTATTAACTTAAATGATTACATAATGTTTATGACATGGTAATATGTGGTATAAAAGGAATAATGAACTTGAAAAAGTTTGTTAAGGAATTAGAAATTAACTCAAGTTTATTATTCAGGAGATTATAGAACGATCGTGTCAAGTCGGACCTGAGGTAAGGGATCCTACTCCTCTCGTTTTTTTAATTACACACTTTTATGTCATTACTTTTAAATTTCATCTTTCATGTTATTGGGATGATCTTTTATGTTACACTTACTGTAATTTTTATGTTCATGTGATGAAAGACCCTATTCTCTCTCATCAATCCATTTTGGAAGTTTTGAGTGGCGCCGTTAGGCTGCCAAACTTTCGTAAGAGATCTAATCTCTCTCTTTCTTATTAAGTACTCTCCTTTATGTCACTTCTTTTAATCTCCTCTTTGTAATGTTGGGGTATGTTCTTTTATATTCATATTACTGTACATTTTATTTTAATGTGATGAGATACCCTATTTGATCTCATCAATCCATATTCGGATGTTTTATGTGGCGCCGTTAGGCTGCCGAGTTTTCGTAAGGGATTTTTCATCTCACTTTTATTCCCGTGAGATTTATGATACATTTGCCACAAATTCCATTGAGTGGTGTATGTACTGCCCATTATTCTACACTTTGTGTAATATACTTTCGTTTATGAGTACTTACATCAATTATCTATTGTCTTTCTTTCATGGGGTGTAGGTTTTGAAAGATACCCAAGTCGGTAAGGGAATCTTTCACCCTCCTCTTTTTTAAAGACTTCTTTTGTTGGGTCTTTTAATTTACATATTGTTATGTTGATATATGTTCTCATATATCCTTATTGATGTAAATTTTATGTCCATGTGATGATATACACTTTTTATCTCTCATCAACTCATTTTGATGTGGTGTCGTTAGGCTGTCAAGGGAACTTTTTAACCCAATTTCGATTTCTTTGGGTTCAACCTGTAGTCATTGAATATGTCATCCATTTAATATGTGTGAATGACCATTTATTGTTTTACACTTAATATCCACTTATATTGGGTGTATTTATATTTGTCACACATATTTTTGAGATTGATTTGTCCTTAATTTAAGGATACCTTATTTATAAGGGATTTCATCACCTTTGACATTTCTATTGAGGGTTCATTGTTGTTATGCACCAATTCACTCTTATATGGTGTATATACTGTCCTTTGGAGTATTATATCATGAATCCATTTATTCTCATGATATTATAAAGTTCTGAGTAAATTTTATTCCTCAATTATTGTATTCAAGTGTCTCTAATTTTGGTAAAACCCCTTTAACAAAAATATCGTTTTAAATGTTTTAGTTATTTGTTCTTATTAATATCCATGTTTTCAAAATGGTTTTAAGGATTTATTTATATGGATATTAATGGTTGAAAATTTTAAGCTTCAAGGTGGTATGGGACACTTTGATTCAAAAATCTCTTTATTAAATGTTTTGAATGGTTTTGGAAATGGTTTCTTTTTGAATGGATTCATTATTTCAATATACTAAAATGTTATATTGTGATTGAAATGTGGAAAAGTTATGTTTCCTTTACGCATGTTTTATGTGATATGTGTATGTTATGTTTCTTGGTCATTGTTATGAAAACGGGTGGTTCCGTGATAAACTAAGGGCGGCTGAGCCCGATATAGCTCTCCAATGCATTGGGTAACGCAAAGGAGTGGAACGTTAAGTTTTCTCCGAAAAGATTTAGGGAATATACTATGATGGGTATTCCAAACATAACCAATAGGGTTACTCCCTATGTAAGAATGTTATGAATTCCCCAAGTTACCTTTATGTCTTATGTTTTCTATGATTTATTCATGAATTGATATGCCTATGTTTTATGGGTAAAGTGTGATTTCATTCTAATGTATATATGAAATCGTGTTTCCTTTCCATATTTTTTTATAACTCTTACTGAGCTTTTTATGCTCATCCCAAGTTTTTGAAATATTATTCACAGGTCAAGGGAAAGATACATGATGTGATGATAGTGTCAAGGATGTGTCAAGAAAGAATCCGTGTTATATTTTAAATATGTTCCCGTTGATGGGAAGAATGAATACTAACTTTTATGTAACCACTTTGTTTAAATGTGGAATGTAATGCAAGTTTCATGATCTAATTCTCTAAAAATCTAAACCTGAAAAGATCCTCAATGTGTAATCTTGTAATAACTCAAGATTAAGTAAGGTTTAAGGTTGGGGCCTTATAGTTGGTATCAAAGGTTGGTTTAGATAACTTTAGAGGTTAGGGTATTCTTTAAGCATAAGTGACATTACCATAATGGTTAGGATTTCAGAAAGAGTCCTAGTTTTAGATAAATTGAATGAGTAAGTATATCTTAGTGTTTATCTTACTCATTAGTACATGATGGTTTTGTTGATATACTCAGACTGACCTTTTTGGTTTTAGTAAATGGCTGGATCTAGCAGGCACCAAAGTAACAGTGGATGTGAAGGAAACTGTGACAGTTTTTTGAGCAAGCAACTGAATGATATGGGAGCTGCAATGAGAACTCTTGTGATTATCCTCAACCAACTATCTGGAGTCATGATTGACCACCTAAACCTTGGAGATTTCTCTAAGGCATCATATATGCAAGAAACAAATCCCTACGGAAGTATAGGTAATAATCATATAGGTAAGTGTGTTCAAAAACCTATGTGTCAAAGATGTGGAAAGAAACACCTAGGAAAATGTTTCAAAGGGACAGAAATATGCTATAGATGTGGAAATGAAGGTCATAAAGCAAGAACCTGCCATGGAAAAAGGAAGCATCCTTTTGACTCGAGGAAAGGGAAAGAAGTTCTTTCTGAGGGATCAATTGAATGTTTTAAATGTGGTGTGCATGGTCATTATGAAAACACATGTCCTATGAAGAAGTTTCGTGAATGGGGTCACCAAGAGCGTACCAATATTCGTTTACCAATACCTAATTTCATTCCCATTGAGGATGAAGAAACTGACAATGACCAATCAAAGGTATGTACTATTTCATGACTATTGTTTTCCTATTTTGGAATCTTAGGATATGATTCATGATTTTGTTTGTAGGAAAGAGGTATTTTGGAATATGTTGGAAAGGAATGGATAATTGATCATGAATAATGTTGAATGAGTAAGATGTCAACATATAATGGCTTCAAGAGTTATGGTGAATTTCTTAAGAGTATTAAGTCTCTTTTGATGATGGGGTTACATTAGAAGACTTTTTATATTATGTGTAACCCTGATGTTTAATATATGAAAATTTTATTCAAGTAATAGTTATCTTTTCTTTTGTGGACATAGTTATAAAGAACCATTGGGTTTATATGATCCTTACTTTTGAAGTAATTATGGGTTACTATATGTTATGATTGAAGTGAAGGGAATGAGATAAAATTGAGGTTAAATTATGTTATGGTTATTTTTGATGATTTTATCCCTTTTTGGGGAATGATTTGAGAATTATATAGTTTTGGAAAAAGGACAACACGTAGACCGTGTGACTACCTGTCGCGTCGGACAAAGTTGCGGGAATCGAACCCACAATCAAAGTACAACTGGTATTTATCGCCTACCACTGGACTACGTGAAGTCCCTGGTTAGTTTGACTGATGTTTTTTATGAGTAAGTTGATTTTGGGGTATTTATGGAAATGATTAACCTATCATAGAGGATATGTGATTAGGTTAATTAATTTTCAATACGAGACTTTAGGAGCAACTAATGTTGTTTGGAGATAAATGTTACGATTTAACATGGAAGACTATGTGACTAAATCCTTCAAATATTTGGGTTTCAATCTTATATTGGTTTACATTGAAGAATTTTATAGACAAATTGTTTATCATATGGTCCTCGTTGAACTTTCTGTTTTTTTGGACAAATTTTGGAGATTAACCATGGATTTTCTTTTTAATGGGTTATCCTTTTCTGGATTATCTGACCTCGTAATAACCTTTTTGGTTTTGGTTTTGGTTAAAGCCTAAAGACATGGGATTTATATAGTTCTCTTTTGTGGATTATGTGATTCTCTAGAAGTTGATTATAGTACTCTTAATACGAACAAGTCTCCCTAAATACTCGTCTTTTGGAAAAAATATGAGTTTGATTAAGGAATCTAGTAAAAGTTGACAGTCAACATGATAAGAGATTATGTTTCCTTATGAATATCTTCCTAAAAAAAATTAACTTAAAACAAAAATGTTTTCTATTAACTTTTCCTACTGGGGAATTGAATACCGTTTAACCCATCCCAAGTTTGTGATTTTCTCGTGGATAACTTTCTCTTAAACATGTTTTCTATCACTCTCCCTAAAGAACATGACCTTTTGCTTTTTCTTCCATGTCCATGTTTTTCTACATGGAATCCTAGTATGGGTTAACTCGGGTGACCTCTGTACTTGTCTTCCTGTATTTTAAAGTGATTGTTTTACCGACTCTTGTTCCGATGTGGGACTTTCAAGGATATTTCCAAGATCAATTTTTAAAATTGAGAGGACGCAATTCCCAAAAGGGGAGAAGGATGTAACACCCCAGGTAAATAAAGAATAAGACATTTTCATATTTATCCATATTTGTGAATAAAATATTGATATGACTTTAAAGGGGACGCTATGCTCGATGGCGTACCCAACACGCAACAACGAGTTTCTTAGGAATCTTACGTTGCACTCTAATAATAAAATAATATTATTTTAAATGGTAGTTAACATGTAGACGTTGTATTGGAGGGAATGGATAGAAATAACTAAAATATAATTATATATGTTTTTTAAATGTTTTTACATTTGTCCAAAGTCTTAAAATACGGAAAGAATTCAATTTTAGGGTTTTATACCCTAATTTTCACTAAAGGTTCACTTATCACCTTTTGATGTTGAACCATCATTAAATATAGTTTTGTTTACTCTTATAAATCCTTTTGGACTAAATATAACTATTCTTAAAAATCGGGACATGAAAATTTACTTTGTGTAAATTTTTGGTATCTTTCCGATAAAGTTCTTTTTTTTAATGAATAGTGTAAAATGTTGTATTTTAATTCAAAACCTCCTTTTAATATAATTTATTATATGATTATATTATCATTTGAATTGGTTTTAAAGTGAAATTAGAAAATATTTTTACCATTAAATCCAATAGTGGTCGTTGGAATTAATTTCACTTTGAAATCGGACTTACACTAGTGTCAATCTTTTGATACTTATTGTTTCATAAAAACACGATATTTGTCATGAGAGCGGGAATTAATTATTAAATTAATTAATGTGACTTATTTTTTCTGAATTTTTTAAAATGGACTTAATTTTTGAATTCATAATATCAAATATAGCTTAGGGTGAAGTTTTGGTATTTTTCTGAAAAACTCCAATTTTTGATGAATAGTGAAACCACTAAGTGGTAATCAAGCAAACTGATTTTTCAGTTAAATGAAAGTTTACCACTAATGTGTATTGAATTTCAAAAATCCGACATACATTTTTGTCATTAAGAAGTAAAATTTGGTTCAATGGGATAAAAATAATTTTTTTGGTGAATAGTAACTTATTAAGTTTTAATCGCGATTAGAGGTAATTAGTGTAGTTTAAGGTAAAAATAACATTTTAATAATATGAAATGAACTAGACACATGTCCTAACCTCATTGTATGTGTAATGGACGACCAATACAAGCCATGTGTCAACTTGGGGACCCCATGGAGACACTTTGGTTGGGAAAAGACATAAATAACGTTTTATTTAATGTAAAAGTAAAAATGACACAAACATGATATGTTTTACTAAAACAATTTTTAAGTGGGGTTATAAAAGTCTGATTTTTTATTATAAATATTCATTAGAAAAATAAAAATATTTCCTACATCATAGTAATTTTTATATAATTTTTAGACATTAAATAAATTAAAGTATATATGACATCATAATGATGCAGCGATGACATCATTATCTGACGATTTAAATAAAATGAGAAGATAATGTAGACTCTATGACCTAAAAATGTCCAAAACTTATTGGATGGGTGTATTTAGAACCCTTATCACCTTATCCACGAATTATATTAATGTGGGACCTTTTAAAACCGAAACACATTTTCAAATAAAGTAATATTTCTTACTTTCCAAAAGTGCCCCTCCTCTCCTCTTATAAAAGGACCCCACCTCTACCTCATTTCACGCACTCCTCAAGCCTTTGGCTCAGCCAAACCCTGCCCATTTACTCTCTCCACATCCCTCTCCTCATCCTAGAGGATTCCCTTTGGGCAGAATCCTTTCAAAGGAAGCCTTTGGTCTCAAATCAAAAGGGGTTACACTTTTAAAGGTAATTCATTCTCTCATGTTCATTTGTTTAATTTTGCTTCTCCAACCCCATAAACTCTTTTTATTTACTTCTTTTGTAACAACACCAGTATCTTCAATATACTAGGATGTTGTTATAAGATTTATTCGCACTACACTCTCACAAAACTACATCAAATGGATAAAGAACACACAGTTTCCGTGGATGGCGAAATTCTGCCTCCCGAAATGATGATTGTTCAATACTCATTTAACACCTTCAAAGGTGGCCATTATGATGTCACTATTTTTATATATTTTATATTATATGTTTATGTTTTCCTTAAGCTTTTGTTTTTTTTTCATTTTGGGCATACCTTTATGGTTTCCATTATGGGTAAACGCGATATCTTCATTTAAGGAAGTGCGGACTACCGCCCCCTCAAAGTGATTTGATTCGTTAAATACCATATGTGGGACGTATAAAGGATGAAACTATGATATTATATATGATATTATACTGGAATTATAATATACCTTTATATAATTATTATTCCATTCTATAAAATACGAAATAGAAATGAAAGTAGCGTTCATGTGTACGTACGGCTTACCGTCTCCATGAAAAATGAATTTCATTTCTTACCTCTAAATGATTATGTAATGTTATAAATGCATGAATGTACTGGATATATATTAAATATATGATATCTACATCATGAATAAAATTCTGGATATAATAAACATTTTTCCACATGAACAACATGTAATTGTAAGAAGTCCACTTTCGACTTAAGAACCAAATATCGGCAAAACAAATATTATTAACTTAAATGATTACATAATGTTTATGGAATGGTAATAAGTGATATAAAAGGAATAATTAACTAGAAAAAGGTTCTTAAGGAAGTGTAAAATAACTCAAGTTTATTATTCAGGAGATTAAAGAACAATCGAGTCAAGTCGGACCCGAGGTAAGGGATCCTACTCCTCTCTTTCTTTTTAAGTACACACTTTTATGTCATTACTTTTAAAGCTCTTCTTTCTTGTTATTGGGATGATCTTTTATATTACACTTACTGTAATTTTTATGTTCATGTGATGAGAGACCCTATTCTCTCACATCAATCCATTTTGGAAGTTTTGAGTGGCGCCGTTAGGCTGCCGAACTTTCGTAAGAGATCTAACCTCTCTCTTTCTTTTTAAGTACTCTCCTTTATGTCACATCTTTTAAGCTCCTCTTTGTAATGTTGGGAGCTGTTATTTTATATTCCTCTTGATGTAAATTTTATTGTAATGTGATGAGATACCCTATTTGATCTCATCAATTCATATTCGGAAGTTTTATGTGGCGCCGTTAGACTGCCGAGTTTTCGTAAGGGATTTTTCATATCACTTTTATTCCCGTGAGATTTATGCTACATTTTCCACAAATTACATTGAGTGGTGTATGTACTACCAATTATTCTACTCTTTGTGTAATATAATTTCGTTTATGAGTATTTACATCAATTATCTATTGTCCTTCTTTCATGGGGTGTATGTTTTGAAAGATACCCAAGTCGGTAAGGGAACCTTTCACCCTCCTCTTTTTTAAAAGACTTCTTTTGTTGGGTCTTTTAATTTACATATTGTTATGTTGGGATATGTTATCATATATCCTTATTGATGTAAATTTTATGTCCAAGTGATGAGATACACTTTTTATCTCTCATCAACTCATTTTGATGTGATGTTGTTAGGCTGTCAAGGGAACTTTTTAACCCAATTTCGATTTCTTTGGGTTCAACATGTAGTCATTGAATATGTCATCCATTGAATTTGTGTGAATGAAAATTTATTGTTTTACACTTACTATCCACTTATATTGGGTGTATTTATATTTTTCACACATATTTTTTAGATTTATATGTCCTTAATTTAAGGATACCTTATTTATAAGGGATTTCATCACATTTGACATTTCTATTGAGGGATCATTGTTGTTATGCACCAATTCACTCTTATATGGTGTATATACTGTCCTTTGGAGTATTATATCATGAATCCATTTATTCTCATGATATTATAAAGTTCTGTCTAAATTTAATTCCTCAATTATTGTATTCAAGTGTCTCTAATTTTAGTAAAACCCCTTTAACCAAAATATCGTTTTAAATGTTTTAGTTATTTCTTCTTATTAATATCCATGTTTTCAAAATGGTTTTAAGGATTTATTTATATGGATATTAATGGTTTAAAATTTTAAGCTTCAAGGTGGTATGGGACACTTTGATTCAAAAATCTCTTTATTAAATGTTTTGAATGGTTTTGGAAATGGTTTCTTTTTGAATGGATTCATTATTTCAATATAGTAAAATGTTATATTGTGATTGAAATGTAGAAACGATATGTTTCCTTTACGCAAGTTTTATGTGATACGTTTATGTTATGTTTCTTGGGCATTGTTATGAATACGGGTGGTTCTGTGATAAACTAAGGGCGGGTGATCCCGATACAGCTCTCTAATGCATTGGGTAACGCGAAGTAGTGAAACGTTAAGGTTTCTCCGAAGAGATTTAAGGAATATACTATGATGGGTATTCCAAACGTAACTAATAGGGTTACTCCCTAGGTAAAAATGTTATGAATGCCTCAAGTTACCTTTATGTCTTATGTTTTCTATGATTTATTCATGATTTTATATGCCTAGGTTTTATGGGTAAAGTGTGATTTCATTCTATTGTATATACGAAATCATGTTTCCTTTCCATATTTTTATAACTCTTACTGAGCTTTTTATGCTCATCCCAAGTTTTTGAAATGTTTTTCATAGGTAAATGGAAAGGTACATGATGTGATGATAGTGTCAAGGATGTTTCAAGAAAGAATCCGTGTTATATTTTAAATATGTTCCCGTTGATGGGAAGAACGAATACTGTCTTTTATGTAACCACTTTGTTTATATGTGGAATGTAATGCAAGTTTCAGGATCTAATTCTCTAAAACTCTAAACCTGAAAATACCCTCAATGTGTAATCTTGTAATAACTCAATATTAAGTATGGTTTAAGGTTGGGGCCTTATATTTATATATTATTTTAATATCAAAAGAATGATATTGTCGCTCGTGCTTACGTACGGAAAACCGTCTCCACGAACGCGATGAGATTCATTCTCCATCGTATCCATTAAAGTATAATTATCATTTGATGATTTAAAAATGATGATTAAGGACTTGATATCATTCTAGATAAGAATAAGATACAACCTATTGATAACCAACATGGCTTATGTAACAAAACATATAAAAGAAAATGAGTAAGTTAACACTCAAAACGACGATAATTAAAAGATATTATTAAAAAATTAATGTTAAAAGATCATATATGATATCATATTAATATATATGATTTTTGAATAATTTAATAACAATTATTTCACCATTATACAGGAGGTTAACCTACCCCAACCAAGGAAAAGTACAAGGTATGGGGTTTTCATCTCACTCCTTATTCCCGTGAGATTCATTCCATATTGCCACTATCACCTTTTGTGTGGTGTATGTACTGCCCATAACTATATTCTTTGTGTAATACACTCTAATTTATGTGAATTTACATATTCATTGTATGATACCTCTTTTATGGGTTGTATGTTTCATAAGTTACCAAATTGGTAAGGGATATTTCACAATATCTTCATTGTCCGAGGTTGTTTATACGTAATAATCTAATGGGATCTCTTTATCATCCACATCCATGTTTCTTAAAAATGAATTTCAAAACATTTTTACTATTTACTAGAATATTGGTTAAAGTAATTTATACCCTTGTTTGAATTTTTATAAGAGGTTTATAAATGAATCTTTCCATAGTTTTCCAAACAACGTGCTTTTTAACCTTTTCGACAAAATTTAGGTAAGAATGTTTTTTTTACTTATACGGCAGGTGCAGCTCTTTTCTGCCATTATAAAATCTTCAAAGCTTCCCTTACAAGATAATAAGAATATTTTCAAAAAAAATGTTTTATTTCATAAATATAATACTCCTAAATGATTTCAAAATAGAAAGAGATATTTTTCTAAAATTGTCTTTATTTCATCTATGTCAACATCCTTTGATTGATTTTAAGCTTATCTGAAGTTGATTTATTATGATACAAAACATCCATATTTTATTGAAGGTTTTGTGATATTTTTGACTGTGGATAAGCTATTCTTATGTCACTCATGTTTTTTTTAAATGTATTGACATTTAAGAAGTTATTTTTAATCCGAATGTTTATGTTATATTTCAACCTTTCATTCAGATGAGTGTGTTAGACAAGTATGTTACGGGTTGGGGACCGGTAAAAGTAAGCCCTACGGTTTGGTCTCCGGTTATTAGAGGAACTCCGGTTTGGTCTATGGTTATTAGAGGAACTCCGGTTTGGTCTCCGGTTATTAGAGGAACTCCGGGTTGGTGTCCGGTTATTAGAGGCACTCCGGGTTGGTGTCCGGTTATTAGAGGCACTCCGGTTTATGTTCTGGTTACAATTAGCCCCAAGGTCTTGGGACGAGGCCTTGACAAAGAAATTAAAGTTTAGAATTATGCATTCCATCATTATGAAAGTGGTTATTGATATTGCATGGGATTATTCGATTAGTAGAATATCCATGTGAATAATTAAATGGCATTATTTCATTTTATTTATGCCATACCATGTTGAAAGTTCAAGTTTGAAAGGCTTTTGTTTCAGTTACACATTGACTTAAATGTTTATTCTTATTTATAAAATTTTCCGCTATATTGTTATCCTTACTTGGCATTTGAGCTCACCCCTTATCTATGTTTTATTTTTCCCAGGAAGTGAAGAAGTAAATTATGAATGACCTGCAGGGATATTATGTGGGGATATGAGTGTGGATTATGGAGACAATATGTTGTTGTAGTAGTTTTTCATTTTATGATGTAATGTAAGACTTATGAATATATCTAGTGTTTCTAAGGCTACTAAACCAATCGGTCTTTCGAGATTTGATCTTTCTTCTGATCATGCCAATGTTATGTAATAAGCACCGACTCTGGGTAACTAGGGTCGGGGCGTTACAGACATTGTCACATATTATGACATCTTATTACTGGTCTAATTGGTATATCATTAACCTTATCATGGTTTTTCCTATTTTTTTACTGATAAGGGTTGAGAATGAGTTCAAAGGATACCTATAATGGTGAATTTATAGATTGTTTGGACTCCTATAATTATCCATCCATTTATGAATGCATAAGGAGGGTAATATGTCATTTAGTAGGGTTGCAAGACGTGTAATGGTTGCTAGAAGAATGTTTTTAATGGATTCACATAGTAATGGTTATGTGATGTGGTGGGACATTACATGTTGTTGGTGAATTAAATTTAGGTTATTAATTCCAGGCAATGGGTTTTAATTTATGGTGTCACTTTTTAAGAGGTTATGTAAATCACAGGCTTTATGACGTGTAATGTGATTACATGTTGTGTAATAACTTAAATGAATTTCTTAAATATCCATCATGGTTGATGTCTCTTTTAATTTTCTATCAGGTTCTATTTCCATCATCCTAAACCCTTACCGAGGTGATCCTGAAGCTCTCAAACCATTATGAATCCTCTCATTCAACAATTGATAATTATGGCATTGGTGGTGTGATTCCCATGCAATATTTCTCCTTTATTATTCATCATTATCCCTTTCTCCTCATTTTAAATTTAAATAGATCATTTAGAAATTTATGGATTCATGCTTGGTGATGTTGGATCTAATCTCCATGTTCTATTTCAATGTCTTCTACACCATTATCCTAATTAATGGGTGACATTGCTAGTGTTGAGTTATGTGAAAAGGCAGGTTTTTCCATCCAATTTCTCTAAATTGGTTAACCGTGAATTACTTTATCAATTTCATTTATTTTTGTCAATTTATCTAATCAATCTTATGTTCAATCATGTAAGTAAAAAAATTCTAGTGATTTTGGTGATTAGAAATAGTTTTGTTATGAATATCAAGAAAACCTGCAATTTCATTGAATTGGGGTATGGTTATGGAAAAATCTTGATTGAAATTGTTTAATTTAAATATAGATATGATGGAAAATATTTAATTTTTTTTTGAATTTATTTGTGGAAATCAATGGTGAAAATGATGGAATTATTTTTTAATTGATTTCAAAAATGTGAAACTGGATTAATTTTTTTTACATTATCCTAGGAGTTTTATCTTATTAAAGAGGTATTTTTTTTTATTAAAAATCAAATTCGGTTTATAAAAGAAAAACTTTTCATTAAAATTGGAATTATTGGATTTAATTGTATTTTAACCATTCTTATAATGAATTTCTCACAATTGATTTTGTAAGAAAATATGACAGGCTTCTGAATATTGTGAGTTATTTGGGAATACTATATGTTTGAACAACATTCAAAAACATTAATATAGAAAGTTTCATCCATAATGGTATGGTGACAATTCACCTTTGACTAGTGTCAGTGGGACATGTTTATACCCATATTGTTGTGATCACTTAGAGAGTGTATAGTCTTATATCCAAGATCATTCATACCTATTTTTCAAATAACCATGTTTCTCACATGTTATTTATATTTATGATATATATGTATTACAATGTTGTAAAATATGCTTTCATGCCTTATGAATTTAAATAAACTATTTTATATAATTTTTTTAATCCTTTGTTTCAGATATGTTCCATAATTTTAATGTATTTTCATATAGTATTTTCAATCATTTGAATTTTATAGCTTGATTTGTATAAATATGTATTAAAATGAAAAACCTATTTACTTTAAAATTCAATCCATTTATTTGGTTAATCTTTTAATAGCATCAGGTATGGAATCCTTGGTGAGACCCTACTATGGTTTTTAGTGAAAACTATATTTATTCTTATAACTGTTTATAGATTGTCTCATTCTAGTTTCAAGATAGTGGAAAAGATCTGTCTGTAATGGAACCAATTGTTGAACCATGGACATGGTGAGTTTTTTGGCTCATGAACTATGTTCTTCTATTTTGGTACATAGGTTGTATTAAATCAGGATTTAATGCCTTGCTGACTTCTTGTATATCAATCTTAGTTGAGTTTTTTATATGCATTTTGACATTATTTTCTTCTTTTTTCTTTTTTATTTTGAAAATTCATTCCCAATTTTATTTCTTATGATTGTATGTGATAGTCGATGTCCCATTTGGATTAGGAACACACTTCAGCATGTCTTGGGGTTGGCATTGTTATTGGTTTAATAGTGTACTCGAGCTATTCATGAAAAACGGGTATCGAAGGCGATGATATTGAGATTATTCTCATGAAATTTGTATGCATTATGAAATAATTCCCTAATTTGGATGCATTTTAGATTTATTTCATGGAAATCCCTCTCCTCAGTGAACAATAATTTGTAATAGGTGGTTATAAAATGATATCTAGTGGACTATTTCATTGATTTTACATTTGTGAATTAGATTGAGTGAAATACAAATCTCATTTTTCAATTATCTGGTAATAATTTCCCTTGTTCCACAGTTTGAGTGTTAGTTTGATCTCATAATTGTTGTATGCTGATGTTTTTTATTATCATACCTTTGAGGAGAAGCTAAAATTGGATCCAGGAAAAATCTATTGATTATCTACAATGAAAGAAATCCCCAGGTGTGCCAAAATCTAGTTGAGGTGGTTGTGTTTACTTTCCACTCTTAGGGACAAGCAATATATCATTTTTATATTCAGGCGCTATCTATGAGTCTTCAGGGAAGGGGATGTTCTTGAAAATAATTCTCAATAGTTCCTTTAAAAAAATACACCAGTTCTAAGAGGCTCTATTATTCCTTATCATTCTGATAAATGGTTGTATATTATTGAACGTTTTTTAGAGTTCATAGAGACACTATACGATACAAAGTTGACGTGTTCCACCATCACACTGGGAGGACCATGTAAGAGATGGTGGGACATGATGGAGATGGAAAAGAAACATGATAGATTGTATTGGAAAGACATAAAATATCCTTTCATAGAATAGTTATATCCATATTCAGCGGTGTTTTCCAGGGATTTGGAGTTTTAGACACTTGAGAAGGCTAACAGAACTATGAATGAGTATTAAAATAAAATTATTCATCTTTTTTTAAATATGATTTTATCAAATGAGAAGATGAAGGATTGACGGTTTGATTTGGTAAATTGATCAAATATCTATTCTCATGTTTTCTTACAAAATATCCAAACATATGTTGATTTTCCAGATAGGGAGATGATGGTTGAGATTGACCTTTCTATAATGATATAGTTTATAGGTGTTTCATTTTCCCCTAATAGAAGTGGCATTTACTTTAAGGTGATGTGTAATCATGATGATTTTCATGGTATTATTTTATTGAAGTGTCATTCCAAACCTCTTATATTTCTATGATAAAGTACCTTAATGTGATATGAGTGTTTCAGTGTAGAACATTTTAAGAGGTTTTCCATTGAGGCACCCAATAATTATAGCTTATGTAGAAGTTATGAACAATTATAGATATTCATACAGATCTTTTATACGATGCATAGTGTAATAGGATCCTCAGATACTCAGAAAACTATTAGTAAATCAGATTCTTCATGTATAAAATGGTTTTATCCATGACAATCCATAATAAAGGAACTTCATGTAAGGGAAGAGTCTCTAGAGGTAGCAGAAATGGGTCCAGAAACTGTGAGGGGAAACGTTAATATAGTCTCATCTTCAGTGAATGCTCTATTTGATAATGGTGCATCTCATTCATTTTTTTCAACCCAGAATGCTTATATTTTAAAAAATTATATGGATCTATTATATTGTGAAATGGATACAACTAATTTCCTTGGAAAAATATATAGAGGGATCTCAGTATCCCCACTTGTTTCTTCTATCAATTTGATGCTGAGCAGACGTGATGTTTTATAGTTCTCATCCTGAAACCTCTTTATATCATTTTCCAAATAGATTATATCATCTCCAATAAATATTATATTGTTTTTTCATTGGTAGTTCTACCTTAATACACTCAGTAGTGTGTCTATTCTCATTCATGTAGAATAGGACCCGTGATCATGCAGAGTCATAACTTTTTATCACTATCCAGGGAATGTAATATCAGGGATTTATTTTGATCTAGAGTGTTAATATTTGAGTGGTGAAATCTCTCTAGTTATCACTAATTATTTATATGTTTTCTCATCTAACATATTTTGTTTTATAGCGGCAAGGGAGGATTATTATTCCATTGAATTAATTTAGGGAACTCAACCAGTTTCTATTTCCTCAAATTGTATGGCTCTAGTAGAAATGAATGATATGATGTCCTAGATAGATTATCTTCTTGAGAAATCATTTATATGCCTGAATGCATAAACCTGGGCATCATTGGTTCTCTTAACTAATATTAATGACTGTCTACTTTTCTTATGTTTTTTATTAACAAAATATCAATCAAGTAATTGTGATGAACATGTATCTGTTCTCATATATTGAAGATCTATTTGTACAATTGAAAGTAGATACATGGTTTACACTGATAAAACTATGATTAGGTTACCATTAGGTAAGGATAAAATAATATGAAATTTTGAAAACCACCATTCAGGGCACTTACAACCATTGTGAGTACCTTGTTATGCCCTTTGGTCTATCAAATTCTCCTTTAGTTTTTTTTTCAATTTAATGATCATGATTTCTAATGAGTATCTGAATACTATTTTGTAGACTTTTTCGATGACATCCTTGTTTAATCAATGTCTAGGGAGGGTCATGTTCGTCACTTCAGAACTAATCTGTGTCTACTGAAAATCACAAACATTAAGTCAGGATTTAGAAGTATATTTTCTGTATTTCAGAAGTTAAATTATTGGGACACATTGTATCTGAATAAGGTATATCATTTGATTCATAGAAGGTAATGTCTGTCATTAAATAGGGGAAACAACAAAATATCATCATGTTTCAGATATTCTTCGGTTTTTTAATATATTGTAGTCAGTTCATGATTTAATTAATGAAGATTGATTTTATGATGATTTCTCTAACTTAGAAGGGGGTTATTTTTTATTGAATGTTAAATGCTATAGATTTTTTTAGATGAAACATCTATTGAAATGTGTTCCAGTGTTGAAACCTACGGAGGTCGGGCATGTCTATGTGGTCTTCTATGGTGCATTGGGTTGAAGGTTGATCTGCATTCTTGTATAGGGGGGTCACATATTAGGCCACATGAGAATACTTATCCTAGCCATGACATTGAACTTGTAGTTGTGATGAATGCTCTTAAGAGTGGATGGAACTACCTTCTGAAGAAAAGTTCACCATTTATTCAGATAAAAAATCATGACTTACATATTCTATCAAAAAGAGTTGAATCTTCGTCAAAGGTGTTGTATGGAGTACCTGTAATCTTTTGAATTTGAAATCATCAATTCACTGATGAAAGGTAATGTTGTTGTAGTTGGGTTGAGAAAGAAACATCTAACCCATAAAGTGAATTAATCTTTATAAGAGTGTAATTTATGTCTCTCTTTAAATAGTTTCATGTTAGATTTTAGGAGAAAGGGGATGATGTTTATCCAATTTTCAGTTGATGTCTACTCTCCACAAGCTGATAGTTCTAGATCAAGACTATAATGATCAATTATGTAGAATTAGATAATTTGGTTATTTTCGGGAGAAAATTACCATGTGTTCCTTCTCGAATGAGGTTGTTCTATTAAATTGTAATATAATCTTTGTTCTATTAGTAACAAGAGAGGTTGTGATGGGGTATCTTCATTATTCCCAATAGGTTGTGCCCGAAGAATCACTATAATGTTTCATGGCATGTGGTGGTATTTATGGTGGCCATGTATGAGAAGGGTCATTGAAAAGTTTTTATCACAATTCTATATGTTGTAACAGGTTAAGGACGAGTACCAAAAGCCTTAGGGTTTGCTTCAACCACTTCTATTACCTAATTGGATGCAGGTTTAAATATTTATAGAAATTGTAGTTACGTTTCCGAATTATAAGATACTGAAGAATGAGATATGGTTTGTGATTGATATGCTGACCATGTAATCTCACATCTTGCCCATATTGGATATATCCATATTTATGGGGTTGTGAAGTCTATACATGAAATAGATTTTTCGTTATCAGAGATATCCATATTCTAAAACCTTTTATAGGGATCCTCAGTTCACCACTCACTATGGGAGAGGCCTTCAAGAGACATTAAGAACTCATGTCTATTTGAGAATGGACAGCCATATATAGTTGGATGGGAAAACAGAAAGAGCTATACATATTATATAGGATATTCTTCAAACATGTGTGTCTGACTTTTGTGGAGGATGGGATGATATTTTTGTGTCGGTTGTGTTTTATTATAAAAACAGTTATCAAAAAATGATCATAATGTTACCTTTTGAGGCATTCAATGGTTGGCCTTGTAAATTATTGTCATGTTGGTCGATGATTGGTGAATGTTCTTTAGATGGACCAAGCTTAGTGCATGAGAAGATGATAAATATTTTTTTAATTTATTATAGAATGTTGATGACATAGAGTCGATTTAATTCTATTGTTGATCAACACCATATAACATTGGAATTTGTAGGTGATGACTTTGTGTTCTTGAAGGATTCACCCAGTTTGGGTCCTTAATGGCCTTAGAAGAATGGGAAACATTCTCCCAATTTTTTGGGAAAATTATAGGGTCTTGAAAAGGTGTAAAATTATTCGCACCATTTAGTAATTACACCACATGTGATGTCGATAAATAACAAATTTCTCATATCATGGCTATGAAATTATTTGTCTGATCAATCACAAATTTTGAGCTAGACTGGTCTTGAGATTTATCTTGACTTATCATTGACTTAGAAAAAAATAAGGATAGTTTATTCTGAGACATATGTACTTTTTGGAAGGATAATACCTCGGTTTTATGTGCTATTACAACATAGTTATGATAAACATCAGAAATGGGAACATGATCCCTCGTGAGAAAGTAGGAGACTCGTCTTTTTGCAATGCATTCTTCCTCATAGGACTTCTGGGGAAATAACGTTTTTATGGTGGGGCGTTTGTGACATCCCGTTATGGATATGACATATATGTATTTATCCTCATCATTATTTTTATTTTTTTTGACTGGGTATGGTTGAGAATGAGTTGGGAGGATATCTATAATGGTGAATTTAAATATTTGTGGGACTCTAATATTTCAATGTCCTTTTCGGCATTCTCTTGGCGGGTTACATGCCTTGTAACTCGGTTACACTCGGTGTAACTATCTTACAAGCTAGTTAAATAGGTTACGCTACATGTAATGGTTACTATATGCAATTCATTAAATTCTTCACGTTGTGAAGGATAAATGATGTGCTGAGGCTTTACACATCGCGAGTGCATTAAATATTAGTTTTTAATTTAGAGCATCTGTTTTTAATTCTTGGTGGAGAATTTTTTAGAGGTTATGGAAACTAAATGGTTCACGACATGTAATTGGATTAATCATCCTATAATACCTTGAATTAGATTTTTTAAATAGGCAGCATAACAGAGATATATTTTTCCCTATTGTCTAGTTTCATTTCTCTCGATCCAAATCCTACCCCATGAAATATTGAAGATTTCCAACCCTTACAAATCATCTTATTCAGTTTTCAATAATCAGTTCATTAGGGGTGTGAATCTCATGTGATCTTTTTCCCCCCATTCTTCACATTTCTCTCTCTCTCTCTCTCTCTCTTATATATTGGATTTTGATTGATCATAAAACATTTGATGGATTTTTGCTATGTGCTATTGTATATTGTTTACAGGATTTCTTTTGAGGTCTTATACACCTTCTTTCTCATTGACGGGTATCATTGCGAATGTTGAGTTTCTAGAAATGGTAGGTGGTTATATCTCATTGGGCCAAATTGATTAACATAAAATTTCTTGATCAATTGTAATTGTTGAATTAAATTCAATTTCTAAAAGTTAAATTCAATTTATTTAGTAAAACTGAATTCCATTAGATTGGGATATTTGAAATGATTTTTACATGGGATAACCATAAATTCCATTCAATTTTCTTGTGGTTAAAGAAATTTTTTTGATTTAAATGTTTTAATTTATATTTTATATTTCATGCAAAATATTTTGATTCAACTATTGTATTTAATTATGGAAATTAATTTTAAAATTGATTGATTTGTTTTTCATATTATTTTGAACTTGAAAAAATGAGTTAAAATGTCTAAAAAGAAACTCAATGGAAGTATCTTGTTGAAGAGGAGTTTTTTAGATTAAAATTCATTTTTTTGTATTTATATGTAAATTTGGCATTTGAAATGTGTAGAATGGAAATTAAATTTATTTTATGTTGTCTAATAAAAATTTACCACAATCGATTATTTAAGATAACATGAAATCTATTAGTAATTTTGGAGTTTTTTAGACACACTATACACTTATATAATGTTTCAAAACATAATTAAAACTGTTCACATCCTCGATGGGATGGGAATGAGTCTCCTTTTGACTTTTTTTAGGGTAGTCTGTATACACATATAATCATCATCTCTTATAAATTATAGAGTCCTATTGCCAGGAAAGTGAATACCTATTTGATGAAGACCTTTTTGGTCTCTTTTTATTTATATTTGAGATATAAATATATTCAAATGTTGTAAAATTATAATTTCCTCCATTTGAATTTACATAAACTATTTTATGTAATTATTTTATATAATATATTGCTTTATAAATATTTCATCATTATAAAGACTTTTCTAAATTTATTAACCATCATTTTAATTATATAGAATTATTTGTCTAAATGTTATTTAAAATGACAAACTTGTTTATATTAAATTTAAGGCATTCCATTGGTTATTCTATTATTAGAATTTGATATGGAATCATTTTTGAGACCCTAATAATATTTTATCTCTCACCATACTTATGCCTTCAGGTGTTTGTAGATTTTCGCTTTCCAGGTTTGAGAAAGGGGAAAGGATCTCTTGTATCTAGATCTAGCAGTTGAACAATGGTTTTGGTGAGTTGGTTCCATTAGTACTTGAGGTTTTTTCCTCGGTTTAGGTACTTGGGTTTTAGTACATTGGAATTTACTTCCATGTTGACTTCTGGTACATTAATCCCAATGCATTATCTTTTATTAATTTTCTCATCCTTTTATTTCCTCAAATATGATTTTTGTATTATTCATTCCATCGTGTATGTTCTATAATTATAGGATCTAGTTTCTGACTTGTGGGGATTAGGAATGCCCTTCGAGATAGGCTTGGTCCAGCACATTTCTCAGGATTCCATGGTACCCGAGATGATTCATGACAAACAAATATATTTTTCATAACCAATCCAATAATTGGGAATATAAAATCCCCCAATATTAGAAACCATAATTACCTAATCAACAAATCCCTATACAAAATATCAACATATTAGAGTCCTCGATATCCTAGCAATAAAATCCATTTCATCTTCATCTTACTTCCTCACTAGAACTAAAACTGGTCGTGTTCATAAATCCAGTCACTAATGATCAACCATTATTATTGGATTAGTAATTCGATGAATTATTGATACATTAATATCCATTTTTGAATAATTCCATCATATATAGTTTCTTATATAATGATACATATTTTCTAATTATGGATTCATAAACCACTATGATCCATCAGATTTCCTCATCAATAGTTATCACATATAATTAAGAACCATTCAACAATCATGAATCTATATAACATCATTTACATCTAGATATGACCCCATGAATATTCATTTCCCCTACCACTATTATCGCATCACTAATAATTATTGACCTGAATTATGGATGCAATTCACTCATATCATATTAGTTTATATGAATACTAGAGTAGAATAGGTCATCAAACCTTAATTTAGCATGCACCAATCATCCAATTTCATAATAGTATTATTTATTTTCACTTTTCATTTGGTGTTGTCTATATAAGATCATGCACCCTCTTATTAAATTTTTTTTATCTAAAAAAATGACATCATCTAGTGAGGTGGTAGTTCCCTATATACATGATCAACGACCATATTTTTCTTTTAATGGGATATGGTATAAATTTTTCTTATCGTATTATCAGAATAAATCTGATTAAATGTTTTCTAAATATTTCTAATACATCATATAAAATTGACGATGTTTTTATAGAGTCATACAAAGAAGTAAAAAAAACACTTACATTTTAAAATATTACATCTTCTTCATAAAAAATATTTATTTTTCTTCTAAATCCATCAATTGTTGCATTTATTATATCACCATGTATTTTAGGATGTGTGGAGGGATTTATAGAAGGGGGTTGTATAGGTTCTCCTAAAAATGGGTTTGGATGTGTGAATTGGAGAGGATAGGGGTGGCCTTTTATATATGGGAGGTACAATATATACATTGTAGATTTGAAAAGACTAATGAATACCCATTTTTTAGATAAAAAAAGTTAATAACAAGTCATTATTTAACCATTGAGATTATAATGACTATATATGTCCAAAAAATTGAATTGATACACATTTGTAGGTCATTTTACCCCTTATATTTGTAGTTTAATCCCCCCAGCAATCATGTTTTAACATTAACTATGGTAGTTAATTTTTAAGTTTATTAAAAGAAATTTGGATGAAAATTAGTTTCGCTATGTTATATCATAAAAAATATTCAAATCACAAATTTTGAATAAATTTTTCAACATTACATTCAGAGATTTGGATTTTATATTAAAAACTAAACCCACTGACGAGAAGAGATAGCGTCTTTCCCAAGAGAAATAGTTCAAAAGATAAATTTTTTTTACATCATAAATAAATATGAAATTGATTATAAGTACATAAATTAGATTAATCTATATAAAATAAATATAATATTAATTTTATTCACATGTCAATCTAAAGGAACCATATGAATTCATTAAATTAAAAGAACATTATAAATACAGACTAGTATTTTACACTATTCATCTAGTAGTTATTATTTTAATAATATACCAAAAATTCACCATAGGATTTTTTATTTATTTTCTATTTCAATAATTATGATTATATTCAATGTTAAATTTTATAAATTTTTTAAAAATATATTCTTTTTATTTGTTCCCATAAATTATTAAAAGCATTTTTTATTTGATAAAATGGTATTTTTGATATATAGAATGAAATTAAAAAATTTATAGCTTTTTATCAATATGTATTCATTATATAAAACTAATATAATTAAAACTTGTAATTAAAATATTATAATTCGTTTTTCCATGTTCAATTCCTAGATAATGGTGATAATGTTTAAATAATAATAATATTTGTTTGTTAAAGTTCTACAAAACTATGTGTTGCGTGTGATGCCTGTTATTGAAAAAATTAAATTTATTGAGTTAAATTATTTCATAAAATATTGACTTATTTGATTCTTCCCTGTTTATATTTAATTTTCCCAAAAAATGATCACTTCATTATAATGAACTATGGATACTATTGTATTCTCACATTTTTAGGTTCCCATGTATGTTCTCTATGACAATTGTTTCACCAAGTATCATTGACTAAGTGAGGGTACTTATTTCATATTTGTTTCTCTTTATGACACATAATCTCAATTTTTTTTTGAAGACTAATAATTATGCTCCGTAGGGATAACCTATGAGTTTTTATATTTGATGGGTCCAGAATGTACATCCACATGAGAGATATATTGAACACATCTTGATCCATATATTTTTTTCTTAGAATCACTAAAAGAGAAGATATTCACCAGATAAAGTAATTATTTTCAATGGGATCGATATACATATTGATTATATTTACCTTATTTCTGATTCACATTACAATATTATGGTAAAATTTTCCAAATGTACTTCTCACCAACTTCAAATTCCATATCATATCAATGGTTATTATAATTAATATTATGTCAATGTTGGGATTCCCTTATGTGTTTCTATATGAAAATAAACTTACTAACCATTTATGCAGATAATTATGGTACTTGTATATTTTTTTCTCTAAAATCATCCCAAAACATTGGAGTTGTACGCAGCATTAGAAAAATGGATTTAGAATGATCCATATGAATGATTGAGTGATAGTTATTATTGTATCAAAATTAAACTATATAAATTTAGTATCCCTAACATCCTTTTAAATACATTGAACAATATCTCAAAAATGCCTCTAGAGATTTAATTATCCTTTCTGGAAGACCATATTCATGTGGATGATAGGTTGTAGAGAAGTATTACTCTATATGAATATTTGACAAAACAATTCTATAGACCCGTGTTGTAATCCTCTGATCATAGTTACATACAATGAAATTTGGCATTCCATGATACATTATCACTCTCAAACTATAAAATCATGAACTTTTATCAACATAGATAAATTCTATTTTTGTGTGGAAGTGTTCTAACATTGTGTAGTGTTTAACTATGACCCATATATATGTATTTTATTCAAATCTTTTGGAGGGTCTACCAACAAAATCCATGGAATTTTTTTTCCATTTCAATTTTTATTTCCGTAATGTTTTTACCACTTACTTAAGATTCAATCAATAATCAATAACATTATAAACATCTTTGTACTAAGACATTAGAAAAATCATATATATCTTTGTTCCATCCCACTAGATGTAATAATTTAAATCTATATAATTCTTTAGTCTCCTCAAATGAATAAAGAATGATGGACTGTGGGGTTACTCTAACAAAAACATCCCCCAAAATGGTATGGATAGAATACATACACACATCATAAACCTTATCTGTCCATCATAATTAGGGACACTCTGAGGATCATTTACCACTATCTTCAACATCTCTATATTATTATTCTAATCATATTTAATTATAAAATTGATAGACAGTTGAACACTCATTTGAAAAAATATATGATTTATCCACTCCTATTAGGACATCCATGTCCATCCTTTAGACATATATAAATACTGGATCTATTGTGATTCTCATAGAGTTTATGTAAAAATGGTCATTTTGACAATAAGAATAAACCACTACGTTTGAATTAAATTGGTTGTAATGTATTAGAAACTTATAATAATTATTTAGATCTGACCATCATATATAGAATATTTTTAGCACCTCATATATATATATATATTTAAATTTTATGATTAGTATATATAAAATTAAGTTATAATTTAATGAAAAATCATACACATAATAATTGAAACAAGTTAACCAAAAATCTCAACAATATTTCTTGCGTAATTTTTATTATGATCCCAAATTTTTTGTGGTGTAAGCTTAACCATTTTGTTTTAAATAAATATTCATTATAATTCTTTTTTGGGTGCTTCAATGGATATTAAAAACCATTCTCATATATTGGGAAATGAAAAATTTTGTTTTTTGAATGATTTTGTCAATAGTTAATTTTATATTTTACATGTATTAATATAAAAAAATGAACAAACTTCTCTATTGAGTAATGTTGGAGAGTAGATTTGATATTTCTGATATATTAAATAGAAATCATTAATAATATATATCCAAACAATGAAAAAATCATATTTTTAGTAACATTTTGATGTAATCATCATGATATTCCAATGTACTACACCAAAAAAAATTCAATACCTTTTTTTGTACACTACCCTAATATAATATTTTACTACACACAACAACATTTTAACTTGCGATACATGCAACACTGACTTTGACAACACCATGACCTATCAAACTAGCTATTTAAAAAGAAGCCATGAATAATATTAACCAAATTTTGAATTATATATATATATCTAAAATAATTTTAAAATTTATCTTATGTGTTTCATATACATAATATGAGGAGAAATTAAATTTTTTAGATAAAAGAAGTATATATAAAAATTTGCAGATTTTCTATTTTTTTATGGAATACACTTTGTAAATAAAATATTTAACACTTTTATTTATTATAAATGAATAAATAAAATATATATTATAATAAGGAAATAAATATTTATTTTGTTTAAATTTTTAGATACTTTCTTATAACTTTCATATTTTAATAAATAATGTAAAATAATGCATTTTTTTCAAGATTTCTTTTTCATCTAGGTTATTTATATAGCTATATTATCATTTTAATGTGTTTTAAAGTGTAATTATATTATTTTTTTGCAATTTCATCCAATTTTGGTCAATGTAAGTAAATTTACATTGAAATTGGACTTAAACACATGTTAGTATTTTGATATTTTGTACTTCTGAAAAACCCACATTCTGGTTTTGACAATGGGAATTAATTTTAAAATATTTTTTCCTAAATTTTTATTTTCAATTTTAAAAAATGGATTCAATATTTTAAATAATATATTAGATATTTTATAATTATTAAAATTGTATTTTTGTAAATTATGAATAATAACTTCAGTAATTATTTTGATTTACCATGGACAGAGGGTAAACAAGGTAAATAATGGTAAAAAATAAAATCATAATAATATAAATATGCCCTAACATGTGTCATAATACTACTAGATGATATATGTGTAACCATGATCATACATAGGTCGATATTAGGACCCCATGGAGCAACTTGGGTGTAAAAATGACATGTTATTATAATTAATTTAATGTAAAGGGGAATATAACATAAAAATGTATTTTATTACTATAATAATTTTAATTTGAGTCATATAAAGGATATCTTCAACTAAAAATATTCATTAAAAATATAAAAATATTTGATACATCAACGTATTTTATTATATATTTTTAGACATTAAAAATTAAATTAAATTATGACATAATAATGATGCATTATTTTCTTTATTAATGAAAGAATAAAATAAATGATATTTTAATTATTAAAATAAATGTAATTTGAAATTGTTTATTTAATTGAATAGTTTTTGGGAGGAATAATACTAATTATATTATATTTAAATAGTTTTTTAAGGAATAAATTGTTTATGACTTTAACAAAAAATCTATTACTAAATAGTGCCAAATTTGATATAAATGAGTTTTTAAATAAAATACTAATTTATTAAATGATATAGAAATATTAAAAATATAATATTACTAAAAATGGATTATATAAGGTTAAAAATGTTATTAGTTATCTACATGATGTTCTCTTGGCTTATTATAGTAACTATATTAACCTTATAATATAAATATACAAGAATAAATTGTTAAAGTTAAACTGTTTAGTTAAGGGTTAATCCTAAAAGATAATGATAATTTAATGAAATAAAAATCTCTAAAAATTATTTTATGAGAGTTTTTATACCCATAATAATATTTTACTTCAAATAAATCACTTTTTAGCTATTATAAACCTAAAATAAATTTATAATAAATTAATATTTTAATCTTTTATTAATGTGACCCTAACCTCTCTTATAAAAGGGAACTTCTCTTTCTATTTTATTTATACTTAAATATATTTTTCTCTCATCCAATACCTTCCCATATATCTTTCCAACACCCCTAAATTAATATTATAGGGAGCCCGTTTTGTAAAAACTCAACTTTAGCAGTCCTTTTGAGCAAATCAACATCGGATAGTTGAAGAAGATGTAATCGTTTTGTCCCATTAATCATTGTTCTTTTCTTCTTATACATCCTATTCAAAATTTGTGCCCATAATAAAATAATAAATAATAAATATAATATATTCTCTGATATTATTACAATTAATGTACAACCATATTACTCATTTTACTCATCTTATGAAAAAAATACAACCATGCGTGTGTATGTTCTGTTTACCAACTTTACACCGTGCTGTAAAATGTTTTTCATCTATACACTATTTAAATGGGTATAATGATGAAGATAAATGACATAAATAATAAATATCACAAGATATTATCTCTTTACATTTCATATTCCTCCCAATTATATACCAATAAACCATTTATGAAATGATATCGTCTCTTATTCGTACATATGACTTAGATATCCACGACGTGATGAGTCTCATCTTCCATGATCACCATCCAATAATGAACATAAAAATATATATATTAATAATAAATATGAAATATGTGAAATAATAAGGCTACTAAAACAATATATATATATATTTCATTCACTTACATCAATTCAATATGATACAAAAATAGAAACAATGTTCATGGGTATGTACAACCTATTGTCTCCATGAACTATGTATTTCATTTCATATGTCAAACTATTATAATTATTTATATTATGAATATATATGATATATAAATCATATTATAAATTCTTGAATTAGTTAAATAATCCTCTGAGTAATATGATCTAAAATAACAAGCCAAAACACTTATGATAAACAAAGTCATTATTACCCGAAATGTTGCATTAACATTGAATTGTTAATTATTGGGTAATATAAAGTCATAAAAGAATCATATATGATATAATATATTTTATTATGATTCTTATAAAAGTTAATATTATGTTTAAAAACAATATATAATAGTTTCAAACATTTAAATACAGTATCAGATATATTTTAATGGAAAATTTTGTAATCTCATTTTTGTTATCGTAGATTGTTTATATGTAAGTATCTGCTGGGGAATATTTATCATCCACATCCTTGTTCCAGAAAATAAATTTTAAAATTTGTGTACTATTATATATATTTTTTAAAATTCATTTTCCCATGTTTTACATTTTATAATATCTTTTGAAAGGAATATTTCCATTACTTTCTATGAAACATACTTTATGACCTTTTAAAAAATTAAGGAAATAATATTTTTACCATATACAGCATGAGAAGCTTTTTTTTTTGCCATTATGTTGTCTTATCATTTTGAATCTTATTTAAAAGTTTAAAATGTTATTTTAGGTGTAAATGTTTTATTTTAAAATCACATGTCTTTTAAATTATTTAATTTAAAAATGGATATATCCATCAATGACATTTAATGAATTTAGTATGTTATTTTCTTAACTGTCAACATCCTTGGATGTATTTTATTCTTCTTGAAGTTAATTTATTATGATACAATCATCCATATTATATTGTAGTTTTTTTAATTTTTTGAATATGGGTGTGCTATTTTTATACAATTGAAGGTTAATGGTTAAAGTATTAACATTTGGTATGATAGTTTCAAATACAAATGTTTATGTTATGTTTCTACATTTTAAAAGGAGGAGTGGATTGGGCATAGTAAGTGATAGGAGGGGCCCACTATAGACTCATTATACAGTGGTATGTCTTATCATACAACCTAGATATGAACATTGCCAAGGCCTTGACCATTAATTTTCAAAAAAGGATTTTCTCGAGGCCATAACCATATATTTGTAGATGTATCAGTTGAGGCCTTGAAGACATGTTTCAGATGTACTATATTATTCATTATTTAATTATGATATTTGTTATTGATATGGAATATGATAATTCATCTAGTTGAATATCTATGTGAAATTTTAAATAGATTTATTTGAGTTATTCTTTCTGTATTATGTTTATAATTATGTTTAAAATGATTATGTTTCATTTTTATACCTTTCCATAAATGTATATTCATATTTATAATGTCTTCCATTATATTTTTTATCCTTACTAAGAATATGAGCTCACCCCTTTCATATGTTTCATTTTACCAATGGATGTGATGAAGTAAATTATTATTGACATTAAATTATATTATAAGGGATATAAGATCATTCATCGTGGATAATACATTGTTTTTCATATCTAGTTGTAATGTAAGACTTATTTTTGTATCAAGTATTTCGAATAATGCCAGATAGTCCTGTCCTTTAGGACATGATTCCTTGTAATCATGCCAATTTAATAAAATAATGCGATGGCTCTGGGTTTTTAGGGTCAGGGTATTATAATTTGTATCAATGTATGTTTAGAAACAACCATGTTAGTAGATTTAGAAATCATAGATTATGGATCATAACCTATTATAGACTTTGAGGATATGTATAAACGAACTCAAAAAATTTTGGTAAAAATCATGGATAATATTGGATTAAAACAAAGATGTTATATATTTAATATTCCTTACCTTGATTATGTGGTTCTCACCCTCTACTTTATGTTCCTAGTTAATGGAGGAAATGTGAAGAAATTATATTAATATTGAGTTTAAGGTAAAATCATGTGATTTTGAGGAACAATATTGAATAATGACTATAGAAAAAGATATTGTGATTATTCCAAATCATTTTTCATGATATATGATTAACAATTTGATCACCGATGAATTTCCTAAGACATTTCATAAAAGGAGGATGAATGTTTCAAAATGTTCAAATTTTATAAATGATATATGATAGAAGATTCAGCATTCAACATATCAAGAGGAAGGAAATAAGAACCTTGAGGAATACCTAAAATTGAAGGGAAGATGATATCTCTGTGGGAAATGGGTCATAGAGTGACCAATTTTTATGGAGTTCAATGTATCATCTATGGAAATAATGGGAACTACCCAACTCAATGACCATCCATAAAAAATACCTCTAAACTAAGTAAAGAAATATCACATTCCAACCATTAAATTTGATCGATTAAATTATTTATGTATTTGGATCCATGAATTTTGAATAAGAAATTTTATAATGAGTATTTAGTTTATATTATTCAATATATGTTTTCAAGAATATGTTGAATAGATATTATGGAAAATAAAATTGGTTTAAGGGTAATATTATATTTAGAGAACACATGATTAAGGAAAAAACACTTAATATTCTCATTATGTTAAGATAATGATGTTTGGATAATGATATGTTAGATTTCTATATGAAAATTGGATGATGCTATTTTCTTGAGAACTAATTATGGATTTTTTGACAAGAGGGTTATAATATCATGGATGCAGTATACAACATTTTTAAATTTAAGGAATAATCCACTATATTTTAGAACATGGAAAAATTCATGTTCTCGACAAGGATATCTGATAAGTCAGATTTTTACCATGACTTAAGAGAATACATGATGAAGGTGTTCACATGTTTGGATTATAAAAACCAAGAATCTACCCATGAGATATGAGAGATAAATTCTATGTGGATTTGGTTAACCTCTTCCTAAAGTTGTACATTTTCAGTTTTTTGAAGGATTTTATGGTTATCTATTTATGGAGAGTTTGAGCTATACTCCAGTTTATGTTTGTTAGATTAATGTGTTATGACATAATAAGTGGACTTATGAATATTTGGTAACATGTTATGTATATTTTTTGAGACAAATAGAAGGAAATATCATTCTTTTTATGGAAGAAATGTTCTTCCAACACTTCAGGAATGATACAATCAACTTCATTTCTTTGAATAAGAGATGAAGTGGAAATAGTTTAGGGCATAACCAATGGTGAAATTGTACTGAAATTATGTAAGTATTTCTTCTCATGTTCATCAAATTTAGGAAAAGTATCTTGAAAACTGAACATGTTTTCCAAGTAAATTCTATTATGATGAATCATATAACCCATGGGATCATCAAATATTTATACCTTTATAGTTTTTAAAGTTTTCCTAATCGTGTTCTCTATCTCTCCCCATCAAAACATGATCATTGGTTTTTTTCTTCTATCTCCACTTTTTTTTTAACCTGGAATACCAGTATATGTTATCTTCGGTGACTTTAATACTTTCGTTTCCTTATTTTAAAATGGAGTCCTCCTTAATAAATTTTAATGTGGGATTTCAATATATATTTTTTCAAAAGTTCGTCCTTTATTTTTTGATTCCGAGTTAGAATTATAAGGACACAATTTTTTGAAATAGGGTATATTGTAACACCCCAGATTGCACTATATGTTACTTTTTAAATAAATTTAAGAACCTGTGTTGTACGATACACCAAGATAATCATGCATTATACACAACACTGTCTTATCTTGCGCTACGGGTATGAAAGAGTTTGAGCATACCATGGGATATCAAAATAACAATTTAAAAAGTGGGAATGAATAGTAATAAGGAAATTTTGAATTTTATATATATCCCATAAAAATTTAAATCTCATTTTATCTGTTTCTAAAAAATTATATAAAGAAAAATTGAATTTTTAAGATAAAATAAGAATTTTTCAAAAAATACAGTTTTTTATCCTTTTAATTGTGATCATTTTAGAATCCAATATTTTTAATTTTTATATATTCAACATAAAAATATTAAATTAACTTTTAAAATGAGTAAATAAGAATTTATATTGGATATGTTTTATCCATTTTTCTGATAACATTCATATTTTCATGAATTTGGGAAAATACTGCAATTTAATTTAAACAGCTTTTACATCTAGATTATTTGTATAGTTATATTATCTTTTTAATTTGTTTTAAACTGTAATTGGATTATGTTTTTATAAATTAATCCAATTTTTTCACTAGATGTATTTTTACATTGAAATTGGACATGAACACATGTCAATCATTTGATAGTTTATACTTAGTAAAAACCTATTTTCTAGTTTCCACCACGATAATTAATTTTAAAATAATTTCTACCAATTCTATATTTTGAATTGGTAAAAATTATTTTCTTTATTTTTAAAAATAAGTTCAATATTATTTAAATATGTACCTTTTTTTGTAAATTATGAATAGTAATGTTACTAAATATTTTTATTTACCACAGTTAAAGGGTGAATCGGGAAAATATGGGTCAAAAATTATATTATAATAATATAAAATTACCCTACCATGTATCATAATCATATTGGATGATATATGGCTGACCATGATTATCATACGGTAGATTTTAGATCCCCATCGAACTACTCTTGTGGGAAAATTACATGATATGATAAATAATTTAAAGTAGTGGGAAATATAACATAAAATGTATCTTATTGATAAATTAATTTTAAATTGAGTTCTATATGTGATATCTTAAAATATAAATATTTATTAGAAATATAGAAATATTTTTGACATCATGGTATATTATTTTTAATTTTATGACATGAAATAATTATATTTATTTGTGACACAATAATGAAGAATTATTTTCCTTATTAATATAGGAATCCAATAAATGATATTATAAATATTAAAATAAATATATTATGAATGTTTTTATTCCATAAAAGAATTTTATAGATGAATATGACATGTTATTTTTTATTTAATTAATTTTTATTAAAGGAATAAAGTTGTTATGTCATTACCAATAAAATCATTTACCAAATAGTGTCTAATTTGACAAAAAAAGAGTTTTAAAAAAACAATACCAGCTTATTAAATGTTATAAAAATAATAATATACAAATATTTGATGAAATGACATAGATAATGATAAAATTTTCATTAATTGTCCACTTTATGTTCTCTTATAATTTTATAGTAACTATATTAACCCTGTTGTATAAAACTCCAAGAAGACATAGTAAGAGTTAAACTGTTCAACTAGGTGTTAACCCCAAAATATAAGGTTAATATCATGACCTAACATGTCTAAAAATAATTGGATGAAATGATATCTACCCATACTAATATTAACCTCGAAATAAATAACATTGGAGGTTTTACAAATAGAAAATAATTTTATAATAATTTTATATTTCAAACTTTTCCTAAAGTTCCACTAACCTCTCTTTTAAAAGGGAACTTATCCTTATATTTTATTCACACCATCAAAAACCATTGGTTCATCCAAAAGCAACCAAAATCACCTCCCAATATCCCTCAATTAATTTTATAGGGCATTCATTGATCATAAAACCTACTTAATGGGACTTTTGAATAAATAAAAAAATGAGACATTAAAAAGAGGTAATCGTTTTATCCATTATTTCAATGATTTTTCTCATCCTACTTCCTATTCATAATTTGTTACCATACTAAAATAATAGCATCAGTATATATTATATACTAAGATTTTTTTATGATTATGGTATATCCATATTCCACCTCTTAACCATCCAATTAAAATCAATACCACCATGCGTCTGTACGTATGGCTTACCCTCTCCACGTGGTTGTGTAAACTGTTTTTCATCTATACATTTCATATATGGGTATAATGATGAATATACATGAATTAAGTAATAAATATAACATGATATTATTTATGTTCAATTAATATCCATCAAATTCCATTCCATTAAACCATTAATTAAATGATATTGTCACTTATTCATATGTATGGCTTACCGTCTCCACGACGCGATTAGACTCATTTTCCACAATAACAATCAAAGAATAATTATAAATATATATATATTATGAAAAATTATGAAATATTTTAATTAATAATACAAATTTAATTATATATATATACATATATGCTATTCACTTACTTACATTCAATATGATATGAAAACAGAAACAACGTTCATGTGTACGTACAACCTTCCATCTCCAAGAACGGTCTGTTACATTACATATACTATATATTATATATATGTTTTTATTAGGAATATATAAGATATACAAATCATATTATACATTATATAAATAATTAAATCATGATTTATGTAATATTATCAAGAATAACAAGTCAAAACACGTATGATAAACAAAGTGATTATTAACTAAAATATTGTATTAACAAGGAATTGTTAATAAAAGGGTAATATAACATCATTAGAGAATCATATATTACATCATAAATAATATTCTGATTCTAATATAATTTAATAATATGTTTAATAAAATTTTATTTTATTTTGAAACATTTATGTAGAGTATCAAACAAAAGTTAAGGGTGAATTTAACAATCTTGTTTTTTTTCTGAGATTTTTTTAATGTAAGAATATACTGTGGAATATGAATAATCCAAATCCATTTTTCAAAAAAATAAATTTTAAAATATTTTTAGTTTTTATCAATAATTTTTATATTAATTTTTACCCACGTTTGACTTTTTATAAAATGTTTTTAATGGAATATTTATGTCACATTCCAAACAATGTACATTATAACCTTTATGTTAAATTAAGTAAAGAATATTTTATTATCATATACAGAATGGGCGACTATAATTTGAAAGTATATCGCCCTACTATTTTCAATCATCCCTTACAAAAGTACAAGTTTATTTTCAAAGTAATTTTTTTTAATTGCACATATTTTAAATAATTTAATTTAAAAAAGGGTTATTTCTCTCAATGAGTTCAAATGAATTTACAGAGTTATTTTCGTCTTTGTAAACTTCAATTGTTGTATTTTATGATTTTTTTATGTTAATTTATTATGATACAATATTCCATATTGTATCTTATGTTTTATTGACATGTTTGACTATAGATGTTCTATTGATATATCATTCATGGTTTATGGATAAAGTATTAAAATTTCATTATCTAGTTTTAAATAATATTTTTTATGTTATCTTTCATCCTTTTCAAATGAGGAATGCATTAGACATTGTATGTGACAGTTGGGTTCTACTAAAGCCCCACGATGTATCGTTAGGTATTATGTGAAAAACTAGATATAGAATTGGATGAGGCATTGCCCGATTATTTTCAGATATGGATTTGGTCTAGCCCATATCCCATTATTTGTAAATGTCTTGAACGAGGCCTCGATGACATGTTTAAGATGTCCAAAACTATACATTCCATCATTATGAGATTATTTATTGATATTTCATATGATTATTTTACTAGTATAAAAACCATGTAAAATTTTAAATGGCATTATTTGATTTATACATGCTACATTATGATAAATATAATGTTTAAAAGGCTTATGTTTCAATTTAATACATTTATTTAAAAGTTTATAATTAATTATGACAACTTAAACCAAATAATTTATCCTTACTGAGCATCGGAGCTCGCCACTTTCTTATGTGTCATCTTCCCACGGGATGTGAAGATCTACATTATGATTGAAAGGAAATGATAGTATAAAGGATATAATAGCATTCCAATAGAATAATATTCCTTTTTTATTTCAAGGTGTAATGTCAAACATATATTTTATCTAGTATTTAGAAGACTACTAAAATGATTGGTCCTTCGGGCCCTGATTCCTTGTAATCATGCCAATGTATTAAAATAATGCAATGGCTCTATGTTTCTATGGTTGGGCTGTTATAACCAATATATTTAATCAAATTATAATTTCAACATGACTAAATACTAAAAAAACTCATTAATTTAATCTCAAAATATAGTATTCGTTAAATCCATGAAGATGGTGGGGGAATTATTAAGGGAAAATGGAATTGTCAAATACTCATAGTCTTCAAACCATGTATAAAACTGTATCTATTTTATATCATCCTTTAGAAACATAAATTAATCATATCCAAAATGATGGATGATATTGAATGGGTATTGATCTTTAATGAGTTGATTAACAAAGTCATCAATGCATGGAAGATGATACTTCTCCTTAATTGTGATCTTGTAAACCTCCCAATAATCAATACAAAGTAGTATCGATCCATCATACATTATTAAATAAATAATAGATTCACCCAATAGAAAAACTATTGTTCGAATGAATCTCCTAAGTAGATTATCATATATATTCTTAACTAATTACTTTAAATCAATCAGGTTTATGATATATTGATTCATTGAAATAGGTGTATCACCTGGTATGATATCTAATATGAAATCCAATTCAGTATTTGGTGGATAACTTGTAATATCATATATAAATAGTTCAAAAATCCACTATAAAATTAATATCATTAATGTTGACTTTATCCTTAACCATATGATATATACACCTGATATGAATATTAATCCAAACCAATTAAATGGATTTGATTTCATTCGAAAGTGATTATTTATTTTCAAACTAACAAAAAATATATTATGTTTTAAAATATAAAATTTGACATCCCTTCTTCTTAAATTGGTGTGGTATTTATTTAGATATATGCATTCAATTCCTATGATTACATTAAATTCATCCAGATGATAATGGACATGATTTCCAGGATTCACATTCCCACAAACATCAATCAGATAGGAATCATATAATTGTGATGTGATAATAATTTAATTTAGATTTATCACTAATAATTCAACATCTAATCATTTTGGTTGTATATTGATAAAATTAAAAAATTATTCAGATATATTTTATGGGGTAGATCTAGGGTCAAATTAGACAATATTTGTTTTAGAGCTGATAGTATATGTATATTTCACAACACTATTATCGAAAGAGTCATCTAAAATTTGGATCGCAAAATATTTATAATTTTCCCTTGTAAAAAAGCATTATGATGTAAACTTTTTTTTATTAACCATCATATTTTGTCAGTCTGTAGTGTAATTAATAGACTCAATGCATTAGAAACAATAAATTATTAGAGAAGAATTATATATATATTTCTCTTTATTTATTTAATTCTCTACCTTCATCCATTAATTTTGAAATTATATCGCATGATGGGTTTCCATTGGACAAATAAAATATTTACTAGTACCCTTATGATAATTTCCTCTATGTTCCCTTCACACATCAAGCATAAAAAAAATATCCTCTTCTTCTCCACATGTTTTTTAGTTTTTTCCATGAATTTCAGATATAGTTTCATATCAATACCATGATATTGATGGGTCAATCCAATATCTATATCCAAAATTATGGGATAATGAATGATTTATTCTTATATTCTAATGTATTTTTTCACTTACTCATTCAATTACTTGGTATTAAGCAACTGAAGAATTTATTCATTTATGTTGGATAACAATACCAAATGTGTATCTCGAATTTCTTGTATACATTTCTTAATTGGTATTAGTAGATTCCTTATCCTCCGGATTTAGCTCATGGAATTTATTTTAAATTATTTGTAAAACCAATTTGGGATGATATTGTTTTAATATAATATCATAAATTATTCCAACTATATGGACTGAACATCACATCTTTAACCCATATTCTTGATAGGACCCCACTATTGATCTACTATGCCTTCCAAATGGTAGATATTCAAATTAATTTTTTATGGTATAATAAATTATGAGCAAACTATATATTTTCAATGGTACCAATCCATTTCATTTAAAATTGGGGTTTTATTATAGCCAAGGAAAAAAGGTGGATTATGCCTTATGATAGAATTTAAAAAACATAGTTTTCTTATTTTCCTATTTGGTAGATCAGTATGATTAATTGAATTGTGAAGTGTTTTGAGAATATCAACCTAAATTTTTATTCCATATCTTTTAAAATTTAGACTATCATAATAAAAATACTTTCATTTTCAATTTTATTCAGCATTAATATGTTTTATTCAGGATCTATAGTTCTACTAAATGAAAAATTCATAGTGTTACTAATATCAAACATTATGGAAAACAACATAATCCTAAAAAATAACACATTTGATGCCAACATAATTTATCCCTATATTCAATATAATAAATAATAGGTTTTACCTAGGCCACTCTTGGTCATTATTAAAATCATTGATGATTTAAAATAAATATTTTGTGACTAAAAATTAATTTTTTATTAATTTTATAAACCCCATTTTAATGGATATGGGGGTACCCAATAGGACTTCACAGACATCAAACATAAAATTGTTCCCTAATGAACCATAATTCATAACACCTTATCACATCAACAAGGTAAGACCGTACCCAACAAAAAACAATCAGTTCAGCTTCCCCTACTAATTGTTGCTCGATTATTTGTCTCGTGGAGAGATTTATAGGGATAATACAGATGTTAGGATCCATACCCTCTAAAACATCCAATTACAATGAGCCAGGATTTTGTGGGGACTTAAATTTTGAAACCTCGTACAAAACATCCCTTAAAAAATATTCGGTAGCATCAACCGTTTAACCCCAAACCACACTAAAGAATACACGATCACACTTAATTCACACAGTGGATTCACTGTAAGAAGGAGAATCAGAGCAAGAAATAGATTCACACATATGAAAAATAAAAAATATAAAATCATTACCATAATAACGGTCTCCCAAATTCTCAAAATGCTAGGTAGAATCCACACAAGCAAAAAAGATCCACAACTAGTACCCATCACCATCATCGGTCCTACTAGAGGAGACCACATCAAACAGTCAAAGCACTCATAGCCACTGTAGAATGAAGTCACGGCCCTCAATTCATAGATCTGACCAAAAGACCATCACTTCACCTCTAAGAGGAGATAAAGCCCACTAACCCACCATCGGCGCTTCCTAGTTAAAAAAAACTGGTCCTCTAATTCTGGACTTGAAACACAAATTAACACAAATTCATGGGTTCAAAGTCTTCATAGAAAAAGTTTCAACACACCATGAACTCACCAAGGATAATCACTAAAGAGAGGATATACATCCAACACACATAGGGGAGAGAAAGGTAGCTATAGGGGAAACCCTAGTACTGTAGATCCCCATATAGTCCCATCCCCTATAATGATCAAAACTATGTTATGAATTTCCAAAATTAATACCATGGGAGTTTCAGACTATGCGCACAATAGGGCCAATTGCTTTCCACTAGGTAACACTAAATTCTATCTTAACATGCACTTTTAAGAGTTATTACCCCAGGGTAAATCAATTCTAATACCACATCCACCACTAGTGTCCCAAAAATAATGTACTCTAATAGAATCCACTTTCTATATCCATCACCAAAACTGTATGATATTTTACTATAAAATATTTATTTATATGTTTCCTTCTAAATTTTTTACATGTGAGTTTCCAAAATATTAATTAAATCGTGTTCTGATACATGTAATAGAGACCAAAATTTATCATATAGAAATATTGTATCTCCATAGATTAATATTCATTACATATCATAAAGATAATTTCAAAAATTATTTAGTTATAGTGCCTTTGGAATCATTGATACATAAATATCTAGTTCAAATTATTACTACCTCATACAACAATAAGATCATTATAAATATTACACTTCTTATATATGGCATACATAATCCCATTATTCATAACCAGGGGAATGGAGACATAAGAATGGTTGAGCTTAGATTATCAGTATGGTTAAACTAGAGATATGTCTACCTAAAATGAGGATAAGGCTATAATATCATGTGAATCACACTTTAGAACCCATTCCTTTAATCTCATACATTATAAAATTCAGTCATGTCATAAATCATGGTTGTTAATAATAAATGAAAAATAAAGGATTCAAATAACATTTTCTATTATATCATAACTTTCCCATAATACATAGTGTTTTTGGATTAAAAAAAGGGAAAAAGTAAATAACTATTACCCAAAAATAAATTAAAAACATGTTTGGATTGGGATAATCAGTATGATACATGGTTTTTTTGAATGGGATAACATCATGTGTTATCTATTTTCAAAAAATTTATAACCTCCCATATATCATCTAATATCATAGAACTCAAATTATTTTCTAATGGATTGGATTGATATATATGTCCCAGACATCACAAAAAACAAAAAATTAGGTTCCACAATATCATTAATTATTTATCATATCAGATCACATGAAATAAAATGGGTCTATTTAAACATTCATCATATTATTCTCTATTAAATTAAATGTGTTTTATAAACCATCCATCAAATTAGAACTGTTGAAAATAAATGGGTTTCTTAATAATTTCATCTTACAATAAAAAAATTTAAATAGAGTAGTTTCATGAATATTTTAAAAACTAAAATATAATCCGTCTGAAAAGTATTATTAATTATAGTTGGATTACATCCCCTGAAAATCATTATTATCATAATAGTATGACTTATTATATGGAAAATAATTATAAAATTACACCTAAATAATTTCCAACGAAATTAAATAATCCTAGAATATATATTCTTAGTAAATAAATTAATAAAAAATGTTGGAAGTTAATGTTTATTGAAATAAATCATAGACCTATTAAATAAATATTTAAAACATTTATTGTCCATGTTTGTGGAAAATGGAATACATAATAAAAGAATTATTCCTTCCCCAATTTTTGTAAAATAAAAAACAACCATGATTTGAAAATGATATGAATATCACTTTTGAAAATTATTTTACAAAATTACCATATGTGTATTAATTTCCTCAAGAAATACCATATTAACATGAAGTGTTTTTTAAATCATTTTTAGGAAACATCGATATGGATGAAAAATGATTTCGAACTAATAGGAAAATAATTTCATTTTTCCTTTAAAAAATATTTTGGATTCAGTTTTTAAATAAAGAGTGGAAATGTATAGAAAAAATTATTCTAAATAAATAACCATATGAAAAAATTCCAGATATTCATGAGTGGGATTCATAATATTTCATTATTGGAATCCTAAACATAAGCAATCATGATAAAAATGAGAATGAATCATAAAACCTCTACCACACTGGTATCTTTGAATTATAAGAGCTTAAAAGATATAATATGAAATGAATATTAAAATATCATGGGAATAATTTAATTAATTATAATACATTACCAATATATTTTAGATACACCCCATAATAGGAGATATGTTCATAACCTAACATATATCTCAATGAATGAAAAGTGAGAAAAAAACCTTTCCACTTTGGTAAATATTGAACAATAAAACCAATGAAATTAATATAAAAATAATTTAAATAAAAATAATTTTAATGAGGTCCATTAGAAATTATATTCATTATTATTTAACATACTACAAAAATGAAATGTGTTTTTAATATGGAATGTGTCTCATTGAGAATAATGGTGAGAGAGAAATCCCTTACCTAAAGTCATAATGTCCTTCATAAAATTTTGATAGTAATTTATATTTAATATATATTTAATATAAATATATTATACAACCATAAATATATATATCATACTATAAATTATTTACTTATTTCTTATTATTACATGATTACTATAAATTCCATGATAAAATCACATTTCATGAAATAATTGATTTTTTTCTGTATATTTTTTTTATATTCCCCTTTTTATTTTAATAGTCATATTATCTTTCTTATAGTAACTATTATATATGTTATACATATTAATTATATATTTATTTAGAGTAAACCATAAATTTTAGAGAGGGAAAATGAAATACACCTTTTAATGGAGTAGGTAGGCCCCGCATTTAGATGAACTGCCTTACAATTTTCTTGATTAAAAAAATTGAATGAAGGTAAATAATATATTTAAATTTATAAAAATATTTATTTCATATATATCACATTTATTCCATAAATTTTCCATAATTACCTTTCATGAAAACTATTAGGAAAAAATGAATCACATCACTTTATGAGGTTGTAGTCCCTCGTAAACAGGAAATATATTATAATATCCCTATCATAATAGAAATTAAGTATTTATATTTGATATTATATGTATATAATTTTAGTTAAATTAAAAATATATTATATAATCAAAGTAATATTTACTTACCATCAATGTAATATGGAAACGAAAAACACATAACATTAGTTCATGAGCCTGTAATCTATTGTACACTAATATGAAGTTTTCATTTTTCTATTGGATGATAGGAATGAAGGAACATGTGGTATTATAATTATATATGTATAATAATGTCATTAATATTAAAAAATATATGTTAAATCTATCATTATATCCATACATGAGTGTAGGTGACTAAAAAAGAATAAAATTTGTTCGTGAGGTGGTTATCCTCTACACATATGATCGATAATTTCATTTCGAATTATATGGAAGGAGCAATGGATATAAGTAATTATATTTAAAAAATAATATATCATTTTATGGGAGATAATTTTGTTAATTTATTAACCTAATTGAGAGTATTTTATAGATTTTTAAAAAGAGAAAAAAAATGTAAAATGAAAAACCTTGTGTCTTCTTTTATAACCTATTTAGTTTTAACATTATGCATTATTATATATGAGTTGTGATCTCACTAAGTCCAATAGGATATAATTAAGAATATAAAGAAGTTATTTGGTTGGATCATGTAATATCCAAAGGGTATTTAATTTTGAAAAGGTCATTAAAGGGGACGGCCTTTTATAAATATGGAATAGGAAAACCCCGAAATTATCGAAAATAATAATGTGTATCCACATTTTTCAAATTAAAAAATCAATAAAATGGGGAACTAAAAATAGTCAGAATTTATGAGGTCTAAAAAGGATAATAAATTGGGGTTTATAAGATTTTATATATAATTTTAACCCATATATTTTATCCAAAGTTGAACATAATTTAACCATAATTGTGGTAAGTAATTGTACCTATTTTTACTGTTCATTTTGAAATAAAAATATTTTTCCATAATTATATAATATAAAACATGGAGATTCAACAGATATAAAATATTTTAGAAAATTCTATTTTTAGTATCGTAAAATTTTAATTTAAAACTAATCCAAAACAATCGATAAGGAATCATTTTTCCGAGATAATTTTCAATAGTTTAAAATATTTTTATCTAAAAATTATTAAATTACATAGAATTAAATAATAGTATTAATATATATATTATTTTTCCAATTATACTTTTATAGAAATATTAATATAAAAGAAAAAATATACATTATTTAAATAAGAATATATTTTTCAAAAAAACCAATATTTTTACTACTCATCAAAAAATTAACCAATGTTGAAAAATAATAGAAATTCACTATATCTATTTTCAAATTTTAGAATTAAAAATTGAGTTTTATTATTTTCCAATATAAAATTTATATAACATGAATAAATTTATATTTTTATGTTATCACACACACAAAATAAATAAAATCATAAATTTTTTTTGAAACCATATAAATATTTTACCAAAAAGAAAAAACATTTTATTATTATGTTTCTTTTATATAAATCTATAATAATTAATTTTAAAAATTTGGTTATTGAAATTAATTATTTTATTTGAAAGGAATCTTTAATAACATTTTTGTTTTGATAATAAATTTATTTTTTAGTTTATTAATGCTCAATGATTTATGTAACTCAAGATATAAAAACATAATATATCACAAAATGTTATATAAAATTTTGAGATATTAAAAATTCTTCCCTCTATTTCATGAATGGATATATTGAAATTAATCATTTTTTGATGAAAATATTTGTGCCTTCCACCTATTTTTCATTATAATAGGTTGATTCCGTTCTCTAGGTGTCGTTAAACATTGTTGGCGGTATTAATGAATATGGAACGGAATATGTTCCTACTCACTATATGAAAACATAATTTATTAGTGGGGATTATGTATAGGATAGATATATTCTAACATTTCCAGTTAACTCTTGGAAACACATTTTGGTATTTTTCAATGACCATGGATTTGGGTTTAAGGGACGGGATCTATGAAGCTTTACCCCTTTATGAGTTTTTTTGGTTCTTAGTGATCACAGAAGGCCAAGATTATGATTAGAGATATGATGATACTAAATTGTAGAAGCCCAGAGAATACATGGATTGTAAATATATTATAAAATGTGTATAAAAGTTCACTACTTATTATAGAGGGTTTATGGGGTGTTACACAACATATAAATATTCTATATTGAATGGTTTGAGGTGATGGTTTTTTTGGTGTGATCTAAAAATTTACATTTATATTATGTGCAGGGGTTACACGCCTTGTAAATCACTTATCTAGTACATCATTAATTTCTACAACACCTGAGGTGTTCATAAAACCTTTTGTCCTTCTATTGATTCCATGGGACCAATATACCATTTCATTTATAATTTTAGAATTCTTAAATTAAGGATTGTTTTTTGGGATTTCATTTGTGACTTGTGGTGATCCATGGTTCATTATTTATCTATTTTGTACGGTTTCATCCTTATCAATCCTTGGTTTCCTAATTTTTATCTTACAATGTGATGTTTAATCATCACCATAATTCTAATTGTTGTTTATTGGTTGTTTTTCAAATAGTTGTGATGTGGAATCCCTGTATTGTTACAGTTCTATGTGGGAGAGATGATCAATATCTTCAACTTAAGTGAATTCTGATGTTATGAACATTGAAACATTTGTGGAAGATAATTAATTACTTATTTATTTTATTACATTTAATTTAGAATTTATCATGATTCATCCCTTTGGATTGATTTGGAATTAACTTAGAAATATTTAACTATATTGAAAAAATGAATAATCAACGCATGGTGATGATTGTTTTGTATTGTACCAAGATAGTAGTTTTCCTTGTGATTTTCTAGATCATATAAAAACAATGTTTAATTCATTGATATAATGTTATTATTCATGTGTTATAATATTTAAATTGGTAAAGAATAAAAAAATGAATTAATTTATAATTAATCGGCTTAAGAATAAATATTCAACCGTTATGTTTTTAATCTGGTGTTATTTTTAATTTTATGGTAATTAAATTGACACATTTAAATTGTCTAATTGTAAATATAATAATCTTGGAAATTAAGGGAATTGATAAATAAATTTATCCATTCTATTATAGTTTTTAATTATAAATAATAATTAATGATAATTGAAAACATGACTTCTCCCAGTTTTTTGAAACATGTTTCTTGATCAGAGCATGGTTGTTCTTCTAATAGAATTTTATATCATTATGTTTTAATAGTACTATTGTTGGGACCTGTGAAAATTGCATTTTTTTATTCAATATTGACTAAGTACTAGTATTTTTATATTGATTATTAATAGGACATAAGTTTCCCATATTATAATGAATGTATAGATCCTTTAGTTTGGATTCCTGAGAGCTCGATTGGGTATAAAGGCTAGATTGATAATTATAAGGCCTAAATATACCTATAATTTATGATTGTAGTTTTTGAGATTTTTTATTATATATTATATAGATTATCCTAGTATGGATGATGTGATATGGGATAAAGAGGCAGAGTGGTGATATGATCCTAGGATGGCTGACTCTGAGATAAATTTAAGGATATATTGTTTGGAAACCCTAGATGATATAGAATGATTTTACACTTGTGATGGATAGATGCATTAGGATATACATTTCATGGACAAAAAAGGAACCTGAGATTATAGAATAGATTTAAGATGATATAATCAATTGAATATAATTTGATAGATGTTATTCATGGTAATATATATGTAAAATTATTGATTGAGTGGATTATTTCATTATCTACATTCTTTTCCCCTCTATATTGGGCGTTCGTTATGTTTTACTTTGTGTATTATTTTTAAGTTACCTTATGATGTTTTTAATAGGGTACATGGTTTAGATAATGATGATAATAATGAATCCATATTTCTTAACCCATGGGTATGGTGTTGATGGTAGGATAATTCATAAAATTTGTTAATCATCATAAACAATTTCATATGTTTCGATTATGCTTACAGGACATGGACATTACATTGATGTATACTGTTATGTAATAAAAAATAATGATTATGGTTATCATTGGTTATAGTATTAATTATTAGAATAAAGTGTTCATAATAAATCAATGATTTTAATTTATCTTTTTAAATTCTTGTCATCATATATGACATCTAGTCTTAGCTATGTAATTTTGGAGTTGGATTGATATTTGATGTTGTTGAATCAAATAATAGGTTATTACTCTAGAGTGGATGTGGGAAATGTTATTTCATATATATATTTTTATATTCTACCCCATCCATTTAGGTTATGTCTACTTACTATTAGATTCCACTGTGGGATTTTTCACAAACATCTCGGGGGAAGGATAGTTGTTGACTACCCCCTCTAAAACCACTCTCTTCTGTTGGTTTTTATTTATTCTTGAATACATGGTGGATATATTTCCAAAATACTTGTATAGTGGTATATAATGTCTTTTAATTGTTTCACAAACATGTAATAATAGATATTGTAAACAAATTATTATTATATTTATGACCTGAATAGAGTGTTATTTTTAATGTTCTGACTCGGTGTATAAGAATAAATATCTTTAGATATAACAACTGGTTTATGAAACGAGTCATTCAAGATGTGGTCTCTTTTGGAAATAACTTGGATACTATATTTGTGATATCTATATTTGATTATTCTATTATTTGATTCATATGGATCTTATTGTGATTTCATTCCCAATTGTTTTTAAGGCTCCTTATTTTTAGGAGAGATGGCTCAGGATGTACGGTATTTGGGACGAATAGACAACTACTTGGGAAGTGGGATATGGGTACCCTTGATATTTCTTTAATATATTATATACTCTCTTATATGATATTCATTGGTAGTTTTATCCATAGGGGGGATAGAAACAATGTATACCTATTGAGGTGATGGGTTAGTTTCACTTTTATTCAATATTTTTCATGATTTTGTTATAATTTATTGGAGAGGCTTCTGGGAAGATCTTACTATCTATACTATTATAACATCCTTATGTATATGTATAAACTGTTTTTAAGTCATCCAGAGAACTTTTCATACCATATGATATTTTATTAACTCTTGGTTTGGGATGACCTGTTTGGGCTTCAAGGATACTGTCATCTTATCCTTTTTTCTACTTGTAGTTTCTCTTTCATTTGTTATAATTTTATATGTAATTTAATATTTTCACTTGAGGATTTATTATATATTTATTTATTTATTTATCTATTTTTTTTTATAAATAGGTTTTTTTCATTGTATCATTTTATCTCTCTCATAGATATGTTTCTTTTACCAGTTAATGCCTCCCCTATGAATGTTTGTTACATACCATGTGCTTATATCCAAATTGGGGACTACTAGAGGTGGGTATGAAATAGTTACTATCTCTCAAAACTCATTATAGTATCCTTGTGGGTAAGGGGGTCATTAAATTAGGTTATTACATGTTTTGGTTTGAGTAATATGATGAAGTATAAAGTTAGTCATAAGTTTGGTTACATAGTTTGGAAAGGAGGCATTGTTTTCTAAATTTAGTTCATAACGTGAACACCAGAGACTTATTAAGATTTAGATATTTGAGGAATGATTTTTACCTTATTCATGGAAGTTTATGTTTATTGTTCATACTAAATGACGTGATACTGTTTTCAAGGTGAAGATAATGAATATGATCATGCATCATTTATATTTTCACCTCTATATGAAATGGTTAGAATAAGGGAATGGATAAAACCATAAAAATACATTAAATAATTAATAAATTTGTGTTTAATATTCTATTTTAAAGGTTTAGGATCTCTAATTGTTATTTATTTTTATGTCATGAATCCTTGTTGATATTCTCATCTGTTTTGTAGAGAATATTTCCAGTAGGATGTTCAAGTATATTACCATAGGGTGGAGGATGACGATGACAACACCTGGATGAGGATACTCTAAAAGATTAATTTCCAGATTTTATTGAGTTATAAGGGATCTGATTCATATTCAATCAAATTATATTGGATTTAGGTGTTTGAGAGATATTACATTTTTTTATTTTCCTAAATTAAGAGTTGTGGTTCTCGGATTATGAATATATTGTGTACCACATTGAGGTTGTGGTGTTTCTTATTCCATAGAGGTCACAAGGAATCACCAACATAATAGGGGAATTCTTCTAAGTAGTTTTGAGTAGAGTTAATTTCATGGACTACAATATTGTCTAGTCACAAGGATTTTCTTTCTTATGATTGGGGAGATCTAGTGTGTGAGAATTCAGTATCTATTTTTGGACCCATTTGTGATATGCATCCGAACTATTCCAAGATAAATTGTATATGGTGTGGCATTTCGATGGAAGTTAGAATTTTGATATCCAAACCTAGGTCACCCACATTATTATTGATACATATCTAGATGTTATGGTTATATTATAGGTTATTTAGAGGATTTTGTCTAGAACAGGGTCATAATGTGATCAGAGTTGTTATGATTCTTAATAAAGTAGATATATGTTCTATGATTCATATTTGTAATGATATAAGATTTTTCAATCATCTGGGTGTTGGTCCTAGAACTCATTATCCCTTTATACCAAGGGTGGAGTATCTTATACATATTCCAAGGTATCATAGACATGTTTCTCATGATGAGTTTGATGTTATCGGTGGCAAGTGTGCCAGAAAATCTTGAGAAATCAACTTCAGTCTTGTGTTCTACTTCTTGTTCCACCACTGAGGGAGTTTTAGTTGAAGCCACATCAAGATTTTATTTTAGTTTGTTATCATTGAAAGGGATATAGGGAAATCATATTATAGAATTGTTAAGTTCCTCATCCTCAAAGATATGTGCGTTTCCATGGCGGTGTTCATCAATAGGTACATAGAGGCCACAAATTCTGTAATTTTTAGCTCTATAATTTAGTTATTCAAACTAAATGAGATATAGATTTCATTTGAGGAACCCATTTTTTTATTATACACAGGTACCTATTTTGATTCAAAATTTTTGTACACATTTTCATTACCCACCCTCATATTTGATTTGTGACATGAGGTAGAGAGGAATCTAGTTCCCAAGGTGTTAAAGGCTCAGATAGTGGTAAATCTGAATTGTATTAAGATTATAAAGACTATGAAGTAGTTTTTTGGAAGAACTAATCATGGTGATATTTATTATATTTACAAATACAGCCATATGACATAATCCTCATGTTTGATGTGTTTTTTATGGATAGGATATCAAGGATTTATACAAGTTGAATACCCTTTTAGATAATGTTTTTAGATATTGTACAATTTTTTATTTTGTATAAGTGACCCACATATGGGTCACATGTATTTTTATTGATTTTCTTCATTGATGGAATTAATGTATTTGAGTTTGTCAGGGGTTTAGAATTCTATGATTCCCATGGTTGTAAAATAGTACCCTTATGACATTCCAGATGAGGTTGTAACATTACCCCCATGATGGGAGATCACGTTTTGCGTGGAGAACAACCAAGAGTGTCTCCACAATATATTTCTATATATATGATGACAATTTATTAGTATCTAGTGTTGTGAGTACCCCTTATTTATTTGTGACATTATGTTATTGATTGAATAAATGTGTCCTAATGGGGAGAAGTAGTTTTAGTGGTCAAAAAAATTATTGTAGTTTGTGGATTTATATCAATTGTCATTTCCTGAACCAAGTGTCAGTGAAAAAGTAAAATCTTCTTGCATGTATTAAGGATTTATTCTCACAACTAAAGGTGGAATGTTTGTCCTCAGAAATCAATTTTCATTCATCATACCATCAAATATAGGTAAAGGGTTATGCTATTAAAATAAATTATTTTCATTTTTTTCATTGTATTAATGAGTTTTTTTATTGCATTCGATGTGATGAATTATCTAGAGGTATTCATTGGGTTGTCAAGTGGAGTATTCAAAGAGATCCTTGATAAGATTTTTTTCATTTTAGTTGATGTAATCATTGTGTACTTTGTTTCTGGGTAAGATAATTCCCAGAATAAGTGTTCCATTTCAGTTCTTCATCTTGAGAAGCTATTAGGGAAGTTGTTGAAGAGTGATTACTGGACTATTGAAGACAATTTCATAGGGAATGTGGTATCTCTATAGGTATTACCTATTTATCATCCAATTATAGTGGATATTGTGTTTGTGGAAGCCTCCAAAACTATGGTAGGGGTGAAGAGTTTTGTTGATCTTATAGGCTATTACAGGAGGTCTATAAGTGATTTATCTCATGTTGTGACTCATATGAAGGATATGGCCTTTAAGGACCTGTAATTATTGAATTGTTACATGTTTGAGGTAGATATGAAGTACCAAAAAGAGATGTTGGTTAGAACTCTTGATATTTAATTTTTAACAGAAGGAGCTCAGTTTTAGGATTTCAATTATAGTTTTCAACCTGACATGGGAAGTGTTGTGATGTAGTAGATTTTGGTTATTTATTTTGGGTCTCAATTATTAACATCACATCACCATATTGACACAAACAAATATACCATGTTTCTAGAAGATGTGTTTGATTAGAATATGTAGTGATATTACCTCAAATGCAGGAGTTTCTGGTTTTTACTAAACATAATCGACTGATGTACATATTCTACCAGCATGATAAGATAATGAATTAGTGACAGTTTATGTTATTATTTAATTATTATGACATTGAGATATTATATATTCTAGTAAAGGGGAAAAATTTATCTTATACACTGATCAGAATTCCATGTAGTGATTCCATGCAGGAATCTAATAATTCTCAATGAGTCCTAGACGTATTATTATAAATTCATCTAGATATGGTGGAGGATAGAGGTAGAGGATGTATTTTCTATATTAGAGTGAATAAATATTATATAAATTTGGTGGAGGAGTCCTATTTGGGGAATTCTGAGGTAGTATTTCAGAGGGACATAGTTTTTCTAAGGTTCCCTTGATTGTTTTTATAAGGATAGATAGTAATGTGTTATATAGTAGAGAATTATTTTTGTTCCTTCAATGATGCATGATATCATTATTCACAATTTCTATATTCCACCTTCAATGGTGCAGTATATGGTTATATATTTCATATATAATCCTTATATACATTTATATAATCATTCTTTAATGAATATCACCTGGAATGAATCGCATCGCATCATAGAGATGGTATCACGAGTGACAATATCATTCCCATAATTATTAAATTTTGCTGGATTTATTGGTGTAAAATATTTCTTAATAAATTTAATTTTATAATAATTATATATATTAAATATTTCTATCATTATACACATCCATTTAAGGTGTTGGTGAAAAAATGATTACACCACGATGTGGAAAAGGTATGTCATATGTCCGCACGTGTGGTGATTTAATTTGTTATAGGATGGATAGAATGAATAATATGATTGTTTAAAAATTATATAAAATCTCAATATATAATTTTTCTTTAGTTATTGCTTCATAATAAAACAACTCATGACGAGGTAAAATAATAAGAAATATGATATAAAGAATCAGTATAAGAGATTACCTCTTCTCCAACATGCATACTTTAAATCTCTTGTTAGATCAATATAGTTTCTCTTTTAAAATTAAAACCAAAGTCTTTAGAATGTAACTATGAATGTTGAAAAGGTTAAATGGTAGGGTATTACCATGATTGGAGGATCAATGTTAAAGTAAGAGGTTATGGAAGATGTTCCCTTTTATAATTGAAGTACCGAGGGAACTTTTGGGATGTCCAAAAATATTATCTTATAATAAAATAAAACCCCATCCATAAACATCCAATATAACCCAAATTCAAATATGATATTACATAAGGTTTCAATATAACCAATCGGTAATTTTTTGACAAGTATTTATTTCAATTTAAACTTTATCTTTTTAATTAACACTTAGTTATTCTATTTAATTTTTAACTAGGGTAACAAATATTCCAATATTAGAAGGGAAAACAAGTTACTTATTTTATGTAAAAAATTAAAATAAATAAATAAACTAGAACATTTTCTACCATATAATAATTATTTTATTTGTTATAAATTTTCTATTGTTTATAAATTATTTAATAATACATTATTCTCATAAACAATCCATAGTTTCAATATTTATAGTATTCAATTAATTGATTTTATAAATGTCAATATAACATGATAAATATGATAAATCTATTTTTATATTATTATGTGGTAATGTTCATCTAGAAAATTAATTATATTTATTAATTAGACCAAATTATATTTATTTTTTCATTTTTTAAAACATTTAGTTGTTATCAATATTAATAAGATAATTACTACATTAATTTTATGTAAATTTTTTATATAATTATTTTTGACAAAAAAATAAAAATAAAATAATATGAATAAGATAAATCTTATATCGTTTATAATAATATCATTAGAAGAATTTATATTTCACAAAAAAAAAATTTTGATGTTATACTTATAAAATTAGGAATATGAAAATTGTAACATCACATTTAATGAAATAATAGAAGTATCACAATAAATTATATATGGCCCAAATTTTCACTAACATGACAGTTGGATGGTATACGTTGAGTTACACTGAACTGATATGATTTGATTATGTGTGTGAGTACTTTTATGGTTATTATAGTTTTAATAAAAATAAATTTATTGATTTTGTATCAATTAATTAATTTTTACATCACCAAAGTGTAAATATTTAAGGTAATTATTTATCTAATAAAAATTAAATATAAATGTCCATGATAAATAAATCAAATTAGATTTAATTTAGTATTTATAATCAAATTTACTTTTTGTATGACCTTTTATAAAAAATTGTATAATTATTAGAATCTAAGTGAAACATATTTAAAATTCATTATAAAAAATAAATTAACTATGTCAATCTCACCAGAGTGGCTTACAAAAGACATTATTTAGAACTAATTATTTTTTAGGTCTAATGAAACAAATCCATCAATATTATGATATCTATTGGGGTAATTATATAATAGTATAGTCACAATTAATTACCAAATTCACCCTTTTACCATATTAATATAAATTAGAGATGTTACTATTCCTAATGCCCAAAAAGAAAATATATCTATATAAATAATTTGGACATAATTGTTACAAATATAGAATACATTTTTCAATATTCAAACAACATAATTTGTATAAATTAATTAAAATTATTCTCATTGTCAACAAAAGGGAACATATTTTAAATGTTTAAACATTGCAAAAGATATATTTTTTTAACATCTGAATTTAGTGTAAAATTATTGGTAATGAAATATCATATATTTAATGATAAAAATATAATTTATTTTTACTTTAAATCCATTTAATATTATAATTAAACAATATAAATTATTTCGAAAAAAGTTGTTTTCAATTAAAAGTTATTTTATTTTTATATTTCATGAAAAATTGAATGTTGTTAGAAAAATAATAAAATTTATTCTAATGTAATATTTTTATATCATAATTTTAAAGAACATTGTTTTTTTCATATAACAAAATTTATGTTTCAAAATAATAATTTAAAATTGATTTCCATTAAAAAGTGGAAAAATAACCTTATGAACAATATAGATTACTATAATTCAAATAAGTTTTATTCGTAATCTATGATATGAATATATATTAGATGAATATAAAAAGTATTTTGTTAAGTGTATAACTCATATAATTCATTATTTTCATTTACAAATTCTATTTCACTCAATTTATTAATACAAAAATGTAGACATAAAAATGAATTATATTTTACAAAAAAAAATTGGTAGTGAATGAATTTATCATACATTTTCCTACGTGATATTTATTCCCTAATAAAATAATGGCTAGGTTAAAATGGTAATTTATTAATAATTTAATATCATGGTTTGTATAAACTAATGATTGTGTGAAATTAAGGCTATTTAATAATTAAAATTATTTAGAGAAAAAATTTCATAAAAGCATGTCGGTGTTATATTCTACCCCCCTTAAATGGTATTTCACCGAAGCTATTAGTCACTTCGATACAAATAGATGATGATATCTTCCAATAATCATATCATTAACTTCCCATTAAGCTTCCTTAAAATGGTGGTTTCTTTGCAAAACATTAACCATGTGAGTGGTTTTGTTTCGTAGAACTTTTTTCACAACAATACAGAATCACTATCGGTTGATATTCATAAGAGTGATCTTGCTCTAGTGGTACAAATTCTGAGTTTAGAACATATTTATGATTGGGTATATACTTTCTTGTAAGAGATAAATAGAAAACATCATGAACATGAGAGAGATTCGGTTGAAGTGCCAAATAGTATTCTTCCTTTCCAATAAGATACAATATTTCCAAAAGGTAGATACTGTAACATCTCAAGTAAATAAAGAATAAAACATTTTCGTATTTGTTAGTATTTGGGAATTAAATATTAATTTTAAGTTAAAGTTGAATCTATGTTCGATGGAATACTATATATGCAATAATGGATTTCGTTGAAATATTACATTATACACACCATTGGGTCATACTGAAAAATAATAATATTATATTATTTTAAATGCTAGTTAACACTCAGTCATTGTATTGGTAGGAATTAATATAACTAACAATATTTTTATTAAACATGTTTATTAAATGTTTTTACAATTTTTCATTAAAATTTAAAAGCATAAAATGTAAATGAATTTAATTTTAAGCAGAAATACACTAATATTCTTTAAAAGTTCAATTTACCAACTTTTGAAGGAAAACCCTATTTAAATATAGTTTTGGTCACTTTTATATGTTTTATTTGACAAGGAAAAAATATTTTTTAGAATTGGGACATCATAATTTACTTTGGGTAAACTTTCATTATTTTTCTGACAAAATTCATTTTTAATGAATAGGGTTAAATACTATATTTTAATTGAAAAATGTCTTTTAATATAAATTATTTATATGGATACATTATCATAATAATTGTTTTTAAATTGTAATTAGATTATATTTTTACCATTTAATCCAGTTTTTATCATTGGACGTGATGTCGTTTTGAAATTGGACATAATCAAGTGTAAATCTTTTGATAGATACGATTTCATAAAAAACACAAATTTTGTTTTAACAACTAGAAAAGAATTTCAATTATTTAATGGAACATCAATGTTTTGAATTTGGTAAAATAGAAATACTTTTTTAATTCAGAATATCTAATATAGCTTAGGTTAAATTTTTGGTATATTTATGAAAAAAATCAATTTTTTATGAATAGTGAATACACTGAGTAGTAGTTAAAAACTGAATTTTTCATTTAAATGAAATTTCATCACCTCTATGAATTTAATTTCAAAAATCTGACTTACTTGGTTGTTATTATTAAGTAAAATTTGGTTCAATTAGATTATTTAATTTTTATTGAATAGTAACTTCTGATTTTATTTACCGTGGTTAAAGGTAAATGGGTAATTGTATGTAAAAATAATATTATAAAAGTATTAACGTACTCTAACATGTGTCCTAATCCTATTTTTTGATATATTTCTGACCATGATCATTCTTTTGTCTATTTTGGGACCCCATGGATCCACTTAAAAGTGATAATGACTCTTTATATTAATTAATTTAATGTAAGGACAAAAATGACAAAATCATATATCTTAAAGTAAATAAATTCTTAAATATGATTATATATGTTATATTTTTTACTATAAAAATTACTTTTAATTATAGAAATATTTCCTACATCATTGTAATTTTATTATAATTTTTAGAAAACATATATATAAAATTATACACGACATAATAATGATGCAGTGTTTACCTCATTAATGAATTATTTAAATAAATTAGATTATAAAGATTAAAACAATATGAAAAACATGTACAATTATTATTGGAAGATTTTTTTTGAACAGGAGACATATTATATTAATCTTAAAAAATTATTGGACCTTTATAAATTGAAAATAATTTTATAATAAAATAACATGTTCAAACATTCCTAAAGATCCCCTCCTCCCCCTTATAAAAATCCCTCACTTCTGAATAATTAAACACACCTTTAAAGCCCCTTGGCCCATACAAACTCTTCCCAAATAAGCTCTAAATAACCCTTTACTCAACCTAGATGCCTTACCATAGGCATAATTCCCGTCAAGAAATCCTTTTTGATCAAACTAGTGGGAGTAACCTTATTTAAAGGTAACAACTTCTCTTAAGTCATTTTCTATTATCTTACGTCCCCAACCCATAAAAACGTTTTATAAAATTTTTCTATAACAAAAACTGTATCATAAATATAATAGATAGTGTATATGAGAGGTATTTAAACTACACTTACACACACCTCCGTCTAATGGGTTAAGAACATATTGTTTCTATGGACCGTGAACTACTGCATGACAAAATGATGATTCTTCAATCTTCTACTACCACCATATATGGTGGCCATTAAGATGTAATTGTATTTACATTTGATATATATTATATTTATATTTTCCCTATACTTCTTTATTTTTCATTTAAATCATTACTTTAGAGTATTCATAATGGGTAAATACTATAATTTCATTTGAGGAAGTGTGGACTACCGCCCCCCTCAAAGTGATATGAATCGTTCATGGCATATGGAGGTAAAAAAAGATGGAGTTAATTAAATTAAATAACATATATATTATACTTCTATTAATATATATCTATTTATTATTATTTTTTCTTTCCATTGAATATAAAATAGAAATTAAAGTAGCGTTCATGCGTACGTACGACATACCCTCTCCATGAATGGTACATTTCATTTATTGACAAAAAATAATATGAAATGTTATAAATACATATATAGTGGATATATATGATATATATGGTATCTAAATAATGAATATCATTCTGGAGATAATGTAATTTTGACCACATCGACAATTTGTAGTTTTTACAAGATCATTTTAACTAAAGATCCAAACATCATCAAAATGTACGATAAGAACTCAAATAATTAACTAATTGTTATAACAAAGTAATAAGTGTTTTAAATGGAATAATAATCTAAATATATGTACTTAATGAATTTTAAATTAACTTATTTTTATTATTCAAGAAGAACATAGAACATACGAGTCAAGTCAAACACGAGGTAAGGGGTTTCTAATCTCACTTTTAATTCTGTGAGATTTCCGTTGTTCACAACAAATTTATTGCATGTGGTGTATTGTGTACGGAAATTTGATATATATTATCATGATTTTATTTATATTCATGGTATTTTTTGATCCATTATATGGTTATTATATTTTGTTCATAAGAATTAATTGATACAATGTGGTAACGAGTTTTCATCTCACATTTCATTCCCGGTTGATATCCTTTATGATTCATATCTTTAGAATGTTGTGTTAGTATAACTAAAAGATTTTTCATTTCATCTCCGATAACATTTTTTTTCTCAAGAACATAATCATTTCTTTACTCATCACATTCAACATTAACATGGTTCCTTCAGGTTCCACATGTTGGATAAAACAAAGAAGCGTAGTTTGAGAAACACAACTCATAATCGGAAAACCAAATAATCAAAAATAAATTTTTAATTTAGTACACATTAGGTTTTATCCAAGGTTTTCTATGATGATTTTTAAAACAAAATAATGGTAACATATACTTCATCATATCCATTGGATTCTTACTATAGTTTTCTAATCATAGTTTCCAATGTATAATTATTCCTTTCTAATTATTCCTACTATGACGACCCATAAATTACATACATTGATAATACATAAATGTTGGAGAATATTCCATAAAAATATAACAAATCCATGATATGACCATATAGGTATAGTGTATTTAGAAACTAGGAAACAGAAAAAACATGGTTATAAGACATCTTCATTGTCTCCTAGTTATTTTATCATAACTAGAACTCTTTTTGACATATCTTGCATAATAAAATTCATCAGGACCGGGGGAAAATAATCATAAGAAACTATGAGCTTAGATTCTCATTAAAGGTGAATAATGGAAATATAAATCCTTTCATACACATAAGACATAAGAACATAACCTTTTAAAATATTATCATATATGTAAAAGCTTATGAAATCATGTCATGGGAAAAGTAATAAATGTTCTTAAGAATAAATGACCACAGTCCCAAAAGTCATAACATAAGACATGATGTTTTTTGGTATACACATAAGCATTTATAATAATTTAATTTTAGAAAAATTTCATTTCCTAGACCATCAAAGTGGACAAAGTCCATTGCTGAACCGAGTTCACTCCTCGTTACAGCCATGTATTACTGAACTAAGATCATTTAGCTTTCTATCCATGTCTATCTCATGAGATATTTATCTCTACCCAATTCATTGGATGGAGATAAATATCTCAACAATATCATAATTATATCATTGTTCTGTGTTCCACCAAAACATTATATCATAACCCACTGAATATAATAGTTTTCTTAAACATCATTCCATCATAATCTATATAAAAAATTGGATTTCATAAATATCATTACATAAATAGTCAAATCATAGTGTTAATTGGGATAAAAACATAAACATTTTTAAATACTTTCATGTTAGCTGGAAAATAATTTGGATAAAACAATTGAAATTAATTCCTTACGAAAGTATCTTTTATTCTTAAAAAATCAACATCTTTTCTCAACATACGGCCTAATTTTGAATGAAAAAAGATTATTTAAAAATTAAATTAAATTTTTGTAGTGTAAGATTCATTGAAATAAGGTGTTATGATAATATAAAAGTCCATTCATGTTGTCTAAGTAAAACAACATTCTCCTCATACTTTTACGGGAATTTTCAAAATGTTTTTCATACATAAAATGAAAAAAATATTCCTTTCATACCATTTAATAAACAATTAACAACGGGTAAAATTGACTTCAAAAAATTGTAGAAGAATAGGAATAATATTATATATTTATGAAACATGGATGTGGATGATAAATATAAAATAATGAATACTTATATATAAACAATCTCAAAAAATAATTAGATTACAGAATTATCCCATACCATATATCTGATTTCCTTTATATATATACGAACTTCATGTATAATTATTCGAAAATTTTCATGGACTAATTTTAGAATCGTAGTAATTTTAATGTTATCATAAATTATTATATTAGCATCCATATATTAATGAAATTTCACTATTAATTGTTATTCATGTATAAACTAGTTCATTTTCTTATTTATTTTTTGTCGAATTACTTCTGTTTCAACTTCATAGGTCATATTGTTTTCATTCCAAAATTATATTAACATTATATATGTTGTATTTTTTCATAATATACATTAATATAGTAATAGTTTAACGAATATCGTGTAGAATAAATCACATCTCATCATGGAGGTGGTGTAGCGTACGTACACATGAGCGGCGATATAGTTACCATAATAGTAGAATGGTAATATAGTGAATGATGTATATTATTTATTAATAAATATATAGTTATAATAATATTATATTGTTATTATTTCCATAATTATAATAATATATTTAATGTGGTGGATGAAAACATTTTACACCATGGTGTGGAGACGGTAAGCCATATGTACACACACTTGGTGATTTCATTTTTGATAGGATGGATAAATGATGTAAATAAGGTTTTTTCAGAATTATAATAACATCTCATTATATAAGTTATAATGGAGTTATTACATTATAATGAAACAAACCATTAGGTTTAAATATAAGATGAAATAAGTTTGAAATAATTAGTAGAGAAGATTAATTCTTCTACGATGTATTCCGTTAAATCTCTTCATAGAGCACTATAATTGCTATTTGACAAAGAATAGATCCACTAAAATGTAAATAAGGAAGTTGATAAGGTATAGGGGTAGGGTATGGAAAACCATTAAGGATCAATTTTATTTTAATATTTGATGTAATAGGTTCCCTTTTTTAATTTAGGTTAGAAGCCCTTTTGGGATATGTGAAAATATTAATTTATAATAAAATAAAAACTCTTCCAAAACCCTCAAAAATGAACCATGTTAAAATATGATAATATATAAAATTTCAATCTCATCAAATGAAAAAAAAAATTATAAGTACTTTTGTAAATTTAAACCTTATCTTTGTAAATAACACTTAGTTATTCTATTTAATTATTAACTAGGGTAACAAATAAATCAATTATAAAATTGTGAAATATTTATTTATTTAATGTAAAATTGACCATAAAAAATAAAATATTATTTTTTCTACCATATAATAATTATTATATATTTATTTAATATGTTATATTATTTTTTAATATATTTATGAATACATTATTTCGGAAAAAAATAGTGTTTATTTTGACAATATTAAATTTATTGATTTTAAAAATATTAATATAACAAGTTATCATAAAAAAACTGTATTATTATGTGAATAAGAGGTAAAGGAAATCTATACAATTATTATTATTAATTATCTCAAATTATATTTATTTTACAATTTTTAATAATATTTATATATTATCTCTATTAACAAGATAATTACTACATCAAATTTTTTTAATTAATTAAAATACTTTAATATTCACTAAAAATTTAAAATAAAATACTAAGAAGAAAATAAATGTTCTATATTTCATTGGAATATTTTTATTAGAATTTATATTCAACAAAATCAATCATTTAAAATGTTATACATAATAAATTATGAATGTGACGACTTTTACATCACTTTAAATAAAATAATATAAGTGTCACGGTATCTTATATAAGGATTCAAATGGTCAGTAAATAGACTTATGGATTTTTATCATTGATATATACTTTTACAATATTATTTAGTCATGTTTTTTATCCAATTATGGTAATTATAATTTTAATGATTTTTTATAAATTTATTATTAATTAATTAATTTTTTACATCATCAAAGTATAAACCTTTAAAGTAATTATTTATTTCCAAAAATAATAAATAGAAATCCATGATAAATATAAACACATTATATTTCAAATGAGTATTTATAATCAATTTTATCATATATATAACCTTATATAAGAAATGATATATTATTAAACTTTTAGTAAGACAAATTTAACTTTTAGTTAAATAAAATAAAATAAATTTTCCTAATATAATACAAGTGGATTCCAAAGGAAACTATTCCAACTCATGGATGATTTATTTCAATAAAATATCATACCATAATATTAATAAATGTGGTTTAGTAATTTTATAATAGTATTATTACACTTAAGTATTTTATTTACCCTTTTTCGTATTAATAGAAATTACTGAAGTAAATATTAATAATTCCAAAAAATAAAAATAATTATTTTTATAAAAATTAAGAATAATGATTACAAATATAGAATCCATTTTTTAAAATTCAAAACACAAAACAAGAATAAATCAATTTAAAATTATTCCCATTGATTGAAAGAGAGATATGGTTTTAAAAATTAAAACATTGGAAAATATTGAAATGATTTTACATATGTATTCATTATAGAGTTAATGATAATTAAATAAATTATATTTAATGATAAAAATATATAATATTTATTCTTTAAAACTATTAAATATTATAATTTAAAAATAAAAAGTATTTTGAGGAAAAAAAATTCAATTGACATTTATTCTATTATGTACTATTCATCAGAATTTTAATGTTATAAGAAAAATATTAAAATTTCATCCAAACTAAAATTTTATATCCCAATTTAAAAGAACCAGCTTATGTCTTCATAAAAAAATTATTAATGTGTAAAAATATTTATTTATTATGGTTTATCCAACAAAATGAAGAACATTACCCTTTTAAAAAATATGTGTTTTTATACATAAAATAGGGTTGATTCGTACTCTATGACAAAAATATCTATTTGATGAATATAAAATATACTTTATTAAGTATATAAAATATATATTTCACTTACTAATAGTAATTCTGCCAATTTTTTAATAAAAAAATAAATATTTATAAATGATTTATATTTTTGAAAAATAATTTGAAGCGAATAAATCCAACATAAATTTTCATAAGTTAGTTATATTTATTCTCACAAACCTAACTACTAAAAAGAATGTTAATTTTATATTAATGGAATCTCACAGTTCATTTAAAATCTTGATTCCATGTAATCCATGCTATGGAATAATTAAAATTATTTTGATAATATATTTCATAAAAAATTCTAATGTTAAATTATTAGTGTTTTTTTATTTGGTTGTGTCGTGGTTTCCTTGGATGGGTGAAAAACATTGCTGGAGTATTGATCAGGATTCAAATCACTGGATATTTATCCAAAGAATAACATTGTTTCCTTTTATGCTAGGTAATTTTTTATTCTCTATTTCTTTATGTGCAACTATAAATTGCCAATGATTTATCCCTTTGGATGGAAATGACATTTACCTACTAATATTAAGCAATATTATAGAAATTAGTTGTGATCTCATGTTGATGATGTTGTTTCCTTGTATCATGATATTATTTTCCTTATAAATTTCTAGATATTTTGATATCTATGAGGTATGAATTTCTTGATAGTTTTGATTATTTCACTATCATGTAAAATTTTATAATGAATTTAATGCTTGAATTAGTATATAGTTTAATTTATTAGGATTATATAATTATATCAGATGTTTTTTATTTTTTTTCTATTGTAATTTTATGGCCATCAAATTTATGTGATTATAATTTTTAATTATAAATAAAATCATCCACTAAATTAATCTAATTGATAAATAATCTCACATATGTTTATTTTTTTATTGATAATAAATAAAAATTCATGTTGATTAAGAAGGTTTGATCTCATATCATATTTAAAATTATTTAATACCAATCGCATGGTTGGTCAATTTATAACATGTGATATCATGTTTCATTATGATGCCTATAGAGGGATCCTACTAATAATGAACCAGTTCATTCAATATGTAATATGAACTTGTTGTTTGATGAAGATAATTTTTGGGGCCTAATATTTTCTTCTTCTTGGGAATGCCTAGTTCCCCATGTTTTGATCCATGAGTGGTCTTTTAAGTGTAAATGTTGGATTACTTTTTTCCCTAGATTCCACTAATAGTTATTTTTGTCTTTTCTACTTCATAGTGTTGGTATGTAATATGGTTTATTCTTCGACAAATGATTCAACAAGGGGTGGGGAGGCCGAGATGTGATATGATCCTAGGATGGATGAGATGGGGATAATTTTTGCGATATATGTGAAAAAATGAATGAATGATGTTGTAGTAGATGATTTACGTGATAGAGATATTCATCAAGTTATTCATGTGGGTGTTAGGGATATATTCAATGTAGATGGAACAAGTTATATATGAGATAATGTTTTTATAAGATGTTGAGATCTTGTATTCTCTCTTATGAAACTATTAAATAGTTGATGTCTATGTTAGTTTTATTATCTACATTCCATTTCCCACTGTATAAGGTACCTAGGTATGATTGGTTTCATTTTTATCATGGATGTAGCATATGTTTTTTTATAGTACCTCCTATATGAAATGATGCAAATAATGAATAAATAATTCTTATCACATTCTGTTGGTGATTATGGAATGAAAATTCATAGATGATGTTTTTATTGAAAAACAGATTCCCCAGTTCAAATTACGCATCGAGGGAGTGAAATTCAATATGATGATTAATGTTATATATAATGGATTAATTATAAGGGATAATTAATCATTACTAAATTAATTTATATAATAATATAAAGAAAAACATAATTAATATAATTTAGATCATTATATGAATGTCTGATTATAAGAAATATGGTCTTAGTATTGGTAATAAGGAGGCAGGCTAGTGATTGTGGTAGTTGATTATAAGACTACGATATTCCTATAGTTTGTTTCATACCATATTATATAATATATATTATGGGAGTTTATAATCTACCCCACCCATATTAGTCAAGGAAACTAACTGCCAGTGGACTCTCTGATGATGTTCTCCCTAACATCCTGGTGCGAGGATTGATGGATGAATACCCCCCATCTGGACCTTCTATATTCTATTAGTAGATACATGTTTGGTACACATAGTTATTTTTTCCCATATATGTGTATAGAGGGATTTTATGGCTGGGGGTTATTACACACAGATTTATTACTATATATAGTTTACAAAGGACTATTATAGGTATGACGAGTATAGGTTTTGATGCCTTGAGGGACTTGCCCAGTGTATGGGATGTAATCGACCTTGGTATAATACCCTATCAATGATACATGTCATAATGTCCTTGGAGGATTCAATAAACTACTTGGTTACTATAAATGTTTCTGTCAATGGGATAATGTGATGATATAATTCACATGGTGAATATTTTGATGCATTTCTTGAGTTTTTTTAGGCGATCCTATTTTGGGGATAGATGGCAGTTGAAATTTTATGTTTGGATGAGTATAAATCCTGTGGGGATGTGGGAGTTAGTAACCCCTAATGTTTCATGATTATATATATTCTCTCTTTTATGGGATTCTTGGTGAGAGTTAGTGATAGTGAGGGCTGGAACAAAGTGTACAATTCTAGTTGATATCTTAGTTTCACTATTTTTCATTATTAATTTGCATGATTTCATTATCTTTTTCATTCATATATCTAAGGGGATCCTTGTATGTATAATTTTATTCTCACCCAACATATATGTAAACAATTTTTCTAGTCATATATATAATTTTGAAGATCATGATCGATATTTCTAGCTTGTGTTTTTTCTGGATCTATATGGACATCATGGTGACTACAATATTTACTTTTTTTGTAAATATAGATTCCCTTTCTATTTTTATTGTACTATATTCCATTTCTAGGTCAACCAATGGATTTATATATATATGACCATGTTTTTTTGGTTTATCTATCTTATACCACTCTTTACATGTTTAATTTAGAGGTTAATTCCTTTTATATACATGTTTATTATTCACTTATTTCTAGTCACCAACCCAGGAAAAATAGGATGTGTGATTCTATAAGTCACTATGGATCACAACTCATTTCAATGTCATTTTGGGAACAGGTTCATGGCACTAGGTGACCTATTCTGAAGCTGGTCGGGTGGCATCCTTATGAAGGTGTGGAATTTAGGTCACATTGTATTGGCGTTGGAATTAGAATACCTGAGTCCTTTGGAATGACCCTTATACTTTTAAAATTATGATATTTCGATCCTATTTGTCATCCATGTAATAAATCTGACCGTAGTAGGATATATATAGTGCCTTTGTAATTACATTGAATTAAGATATACTATATTATATCCCAAATGACCAAAAAAATTAGTAGTATTGGAAAAAATGGAACATAAATGATTCCCAAAATACATTTGAATACAAAAAATACAAAATATGTTTTTTTTTGATAATATCAGTATTCCCTCATGAATATTATTACCAAAATTTTATATTACTCTACCCAGATTTTTTAGAAGGGAAACAATATAAGTGTGAGATAATGTGATTAGAAAGGATTTAGTCCAGTGAAATATTTTATGAATAAATAATCATAGTCCCTATTTAAATTAAAATTACTAAATAAACTAAATATTTATATAATTTGATTATAATGATTAGATAAGGTATAATAAATATTTGAAGTCAAATGACTAAAATCCCATACCATTTATTCAATCAACCCAGAATGAAATTCATCCAGAGATAATATAATATCACAAATCTAATGGATAAAAATAACATAAATTTTTATCTACTAAATTCTTCATTACTAAAATCATGATATCATGAAACAGATTTTCTCCTCTCTGAATTCATTTTTCAATGATGTTCAAAAGGGATTGGTAGGTATAGGGCATAATCCCATTTTACAAAGTCTATATAATTGATTTGTCACATGAGACTATTTATTAACTTAGGGTATATTAATTTCTAGGACCAACCTATTTCACTATATAAAACATAATATATATATATAAAATAAGAGATTTAATTCATGAAATTTTTCCATATAAACAAATTTCTATATCAAGTATAGAATATGTATTAAAACTAATTTTTCTAGTTAATTATATATATATATATATATTAATGAAAAATAACATCTGTATAACTGGAATATAGATTATATAAAAATTATATCTATTATAGAAAATATATATATTTTTGGGAAATTTAATTTCCAATGACTACCAAAAAGTGATTTTTTTGGGAATTATAATAATTACAAATATTAATCCAAAATGTGAATGTCAATAATTTCCATAGTAAAACATATAATAAATAATTTATATATATAATATGGATGGTATAAACCAAATATATCCCCAGTGGATTATTTATACCATAATGGTTTAATATATTTTAATAATAGAAATACCAATACAATTTCATTAAAAATTTTTGGGGAAAAACCTTCTCACATAGAAAAACAATTTTTTAAATAAATGATAAATGGAATTATTTTAAAATATATTTCATTAAAACTAAACTCTAAAAATTATTAATAAATCCTTAAATCATTGAGTGGTAATGAGGATAAAAAATTTCAAACATGTGGTCCATGATAAAGCATATATTTTAACACATTTTTTGTAAATCCCATATTTATGTTATTTAGAAAATAACAAAAGTAATCTTTTAAAAAAATAAACAACAAAAAAATGGGTATAAATTAATTTAATAATATATTCTGATAATTTTAATAAAATTTAAATACTATTTAATGAAAAATTGTTTTGGGAAGAAAATTTAATTTCAACTGAAGAGAGGAATTATGTTATATTATTTTAAAAAATATTTTATAAATTATATTAAGTTCGAAGATCAAAAAAATAGACTAATTACATTAATGTTTTTAAAAAAAATCATGTGGTGAATAAAATTAATGGGTTAAATATCATAATGATCAAATAAGTTTTGTCAGTGGGAATTCAATTGCAGACAATCTGGATTAAAGATTAGTTGATCATTAATAAAATCTGTCACTATGAAAGGAAATAAAGATGAAGTCCCCTACGTTATGAATTATTTTTCTTAAACATGCATTAATATCATGTAAAATGGTTTTTAGAGTCTTATTAATTTATTAATGGACCGTATTTTTATTTATAATATCATAGAACATCCCATTATAACATTTTACCAAATATTTCTTAATAATATTTCATTATTTATAATTTATAAGGTGTTGATTACTTTGTTTTCTCATGAATGTTTCATCATGAATGTTCCAGATCCTATTAATATTATATTTTTCCTAAATATCTATAATGAAATTAATATTAATTTTTTTTTGTTATACTAATTTTATGAATCAATTTTTAAATTATAACATGTAGAATGAATCACATCACACTATGGAGAGAATAAGTCATATTTACACTCAAGAAACATTATAATTTCATTAATTTATGATTGGTAATCGATGTGGATTATATGTTAATTATAAATAATCAATTTCTTTTAAAATATATCTAATATTGCCATTATACTTATCTTTATTACTTTCCATGTAATTAAATAGTGAAAAAATTAACTTCGCTTCATAAGGATGTAGTCTTCGATACAAACGAGCGATGTTATAAAATTTTAAAAATTATAGAAAATACTATGTTATATGTGATATTATAGTTTAAAAAATATAATAAAATAATTATTATTATAAATATTCATTAAAATAATCCTTATTACTATCCATGATATTTTTGATGGAAAACTGCCTACATTAGTTGATGAGGTTGTGTTCCTTTGTACAATAGAGAAATGTGTTTTCTCCTAATTTTATCAATGTGGACGTTTATAAAGTTTAAATGATTAACATACTAAAACCTAATTATATTTATTATACTAGTGTTGTTATATTTTTTTTAATATTATGTTATGTATATGGATTAATAAATAAAATAAAAACTATTGTTTAAGATAATTATATCTTATTCAGAAGACCTCTATAGGTTTAGAACAAAATAATTCCTATGATGTCTTTATAATCCAAACAAACTATATGTTTTATTAATTTTATTAATAAAGGGAATTTTCACGGTGTTTCTAAAATAAATTTCATTGGATGTGTGTAGATAAAAGAGGTGTTGTCCTTTTTTAATTGGGGGGAGGACATATGTGGAATTTTTAAAAACATTAAACAAACCTCACATTATTATCATGAAATAATCCTACAATAATATTCATTACCCACCATTATATGTTATATGGTACATAGTAAGGGAATTACTGAGACCAAAAGTCGTCACTATAAAATCATATTTTCCATACATTCCACAGAATTCCGTATTTTTTTATCGTCCAACTTGAACCAAAATTTATGACATTCTTAGTGAAGATCATTCTTGTAAATTTATTAAACTACAAGTAGTTGGTAGAATAATTCATCAATGCGAGGAAGATGATATTTTTTCTTGATAGTGATATCATTATGTCCTTGATAATCAATGAATCGTCTCTTTGAACTGTCTTTCTTCATAACAAAATAACCTAGTTCACCCTAAGGTGAGGAACATTGGAGAATGAATCTGTTGTCTAGATTCGCTTGGAGTTTCTTCTCCAATTCCTTTATCCCAATTTGGGCTATTATATAAGGTTTCGTTGTAAATACTAATTACACTTGGGGTGAGTTATACTAAAAACTAAACTTCAAGATTTGGTGGAAGACCTAGTAATTATTTAGAAATACATAATCAAACTATCATATAATGTGTTTATTAATAACAGTGATTTTCACTCCAACCATTTGAGATGTATATCCTTAATTTATTGGGATAAATAACACAAAGATAAAATAAATTTCCATTAGATTTTCATAATCCTTCTTATATCATTAGATGATCATAGATTCATCTATAATATAAAATTTTACATACCTTCCATAGAAATTGATATGATATCCCCATAGAGAAAGCCAATCCTTGGAAATAATCATGTCAAATTCCACTATAGGATGGATCACAATATTTACAGAAATCACATTCCCAAAAATATCAAAAAAAATGAAATATAAACTTTTTCTACAATTTTTGTGCCGTTAATTGTTGTCAAGGATAACTCAACATCTAATTGTTAAGTTAATATAGGGATACCATTAAAAAATTATTCAGAAATAAAATAGTGGGTGGATCTAGAGTCAAATTAAACATTTATAAAATTTTAGTGGATGGTAGGTGTCCCTTTCAACACTTCATTATATTACCACACATCACTGATAGTGATCACATGTGGATTGAATTTATCCTTGGCCTCAAGAGTCTTCTCACATTAATCATCATAAATAACCCATAGATTAGAAAATAAATTTGGATAATACCCCATTTACTTTCAATTGCAACATATAGTGTAAGAGGTTCATTATTTGTAGCCTTTTCTCTATTCACATCATCTTACATATTTTTCCTAGAACATTGGAATTAAACCACCCAATGAACATCTTTTTCAAACCTAAAACATTTAATAGTCCCATTAATACAATTTCCTCCATGTTTCATTCTAGACATTGATTATAAGGGAAAACTCATCTTCTTTTTAGTATGGCCTTTACATTTTCCCTAGAATTCCATTTTTCTCTTCTTATCAAAACCATATGAAAGACGGATTAATCTAATATTCATCTCTACCATGAGAGAAAATCAAACAATTTCTCTGTAAATATTGGATTCCCTTATGGATAATACCCTTCAGATGCCTGGTTTTATGCTACTAAAGAATCAATCAATTTTACTCTCAGGATGGATAATAATTCCTAAATTGTACCATTCATGTCTACTAAATTATACATTATTGGTATAAATTGATTCATAATTCAGTTTTATTATGTCTAAGAACTCCTCAATCCTTGATCAAGGAATATGCAGAAAGTTATTCTTGAAAATTAATTTCTTGAACTCATCCCAATCGATGGAATCAATTTCATATATTTTCCTCATATTATTGATAAGGTTCCATCATTGATTAGCTTCAACACCTACATGATAGACTAATAAGGTGACATTATACTTATCTGAATATTTAAGAACTAAAAATATCTTTTTAGTGGTATTGATCTATTATTCATCCACTAATGAATTAGAATACCCACTGAAATATGGTGGGCATTGTCTCATAAAGCATTCAATAGAATATTTATCCTTAATTTTCTCATTGGTATGTCATCCATGATTAATATCTCGATGATTTTGTGTGAGTATAGCTACAACATTTTTCATTCCATATTTTATAACATTTGGTTTCTTAGGAGAAAAATCATTTCATTTCTTTTTGCATTTAGTATTAACATGGTTCCATCAGGTTTCATCCATTGAATAAAACAAATATGTATAGTGTGAGAAACATAAATCATAATCAGAAAATCTCTTAATAAAGAGTAAAATTTCAATTTTGAACACTTAAGCTTTTATCCTAGGTTGTTTATGATCATTTCTAAAATAATAGTATTGAATACTATACTCTGACAAATCCTTTGGGTTATTACTTAAGATTTCTAATCTTAGTTACAAATTGTTAACTATTAATTTTTTATGATTCCAACTATAAAGACCAATAAATTACATAAATTTATATTACATATAAGTTGGATAATATTCCTTACATAATATAAAAAATTAATGATATGACCATATAGGTAAAGTGTGTTTAAAAACATGGAAACAGAAACAACTAGTTTATAAGACATTTTCATTGTCTCCCTGTTATTTCATCACATCTGGTCCCCTTTTTGACATATCATACTTAATAAACTTTATTAGGACCTGAGAAGAATAATCATAGAGAAAAGTGAGCTTAGATGCTCACTAAAGGTAAATAATGTAAATATTAATAATTTCATACACAAAAGATTTAAGAACATAACCTTTTAAAATATTATCCTGCATATGATAGATTATGAAATCATGCCATGTGATATATAATAAATGTTCTTAAAATTCAATGACCAGAGTCCCAGAAGTCATAACATAAGACATAAAGATTTTTTTAATACTTGTAGAAATTGAAAATCATTTCATTTTAGACAAGGCTCATTTCCCAGACCATCATCGTAGATAATGTCCATTACTGAACCAAGTTCACTCGTCATTTTAGCCTTATATTACTGAACATATATCATTTCCAATTATATACATGTCTATCTCGTGAGATATAAATCTTTAACCAATTCATTTGAGGGAGATACATTTCTCAAAATTCTCATAATTAAACCATTATTATATATTCCACAAAAAATCATAGCATAACCCACTGTATAAAATAGATTTCATAATCATCATTCCATCCTAATCATTATAAAAAATTGGATTTCATAGATTACATTACATAAATCCTCCAATAATAGTATTAATTGGGATAGAAACATAAAACTATTTAAATAAATTCATGTTAATTGGAAAATAATTTTGATAAATCGCTTGAAATTAATTCTTGAGGAAATTATCCATTCTTCTTAAAAAATGACATCTTTTCTCAAAAAACTGCACAATTTTAAAAGAAATGAATTTATTTGAAAATGAAATTAAATTTTTTGTAGATTAAGATTGGTAGACATATGGTGTAATGAAATCATAAAAGTACATTCATGTAGTATAATTAATAAAATATTCTCCATATTCTTTTATTGGAAATTTCAAAAAGCACTTCATACATTAAATGACAAAAGATCCATTTCATAACATTTAATAAAAAATAACTTATTAGAAAAATTAAATTTAATTAATTTAAGAATAATAGGAATAATATTAAATATTTAGGAAATATCAATGTGTATAATAAATATATTACAATGAATACCTACATATAAACAATCTCGAATAAAATTTAGATTATGGAATTACCCCTTACCATATATTTGTTTCCTTTGTTTATATCTGAACCTCCTATATAATTCTTAGAGCAATTTCATTGACTAATTTCATAATCATACTCATTGTAATGATATCATATATGATCATATAAGAATCCATTTATTAAAAACATTTCATTATTAATTGTTATTCATGTATTAATTGTGTTATTTTGGTATTCATTTATTGTCGAATAAGTTATATTTCTACTTCATAGGTATTATTTATATCATAAGAAAAAAATATTAAAATTATTTATATGGAATTTATAAATTATATACATTATTATATTAATATTATAATTATTATCATGTAAATAAATTGCATCGCATCGTGGATGTGATATGTTGTAATTACACATAAGGGCGATATTGTTACCATAATTGTGTAATGGTAATGTAGTGAATTGGGTATGTTATTTATAGATAAATATAAAGTTATAATAATAATATATTATAATTATTTCCATAATTATTCCTTTTCTGGTAAGGTGGTGGTTGAAAACATTTTACACCATGGTTTGGAGACGATAAGTCATACGTACGCACACATGGTGATTTCATTTTTCAAAGGACATATAGAAGATGTAAATAAGGTTGTTTCTTAATTATAATAACATATAAATATACTATCTATACTGAATTAATTAAATTATAAAGAAAAAATCCATTTAGAGTAATTATAAGATGAAATAAGTTTTAATGAATCAGTAGAGGAGATTTCCTCTTCTGCAATGTGTTTCCCCTAAATCTCCTCAAAGAGCACTACAATTCCACTTTGAAGAAGACTAGAACTAGTAGATTGAAAATAGGTAAGTTGGTAAGGTATAAGGATATCATATAAGTGACCATTAATGATCAATTTTATGTGAATAGTTGAGGTAAGAAGTTTCCTTTTATAATTTACTTGAGAGGCACTTGTGGGATATCAAAAAATGTTAATTTATATTAACATAAAACACCTTAAAAACCCTAAAAAATGAACCAAATTAGAAGATGATATTATATTAAGTTTTAATCTCATCAAACAATAAATGTTTTAAAAGTAATTTTGTAAATTTAATCCTTATCATTTTAATTAACACATATTTATTATTTAATTATTAACTAGGGTAACAGATAAATTAATATTAAAATTGTGAAAAAGATACTTATTTAATGGAAAATAGATCGTAAAAAATATATTCAAACATATTATAACATATAATAATTATTATATATTATTTTAAAATGTTTTATTATTTTCCAATATATATTATAATATATTATTTTGGGGAAAATATTGTCTATTTTGACAATATTCAATTGAATGAATTTAAAAATATTAAGATGACAAGTTAACCTCAAAAAAATATTATGATATTACTAAGAGGTAGTGTAGATCTATAAAAATTATTATAAATATTAATTATCTCACATTATATTTATTTAAAAAAAATTAAGAACATTTATTTGTTACCTCTATTAATAAGATAATTACTTCATCAAAATTGGGTAAAAATTTAAAATAAATCAGTATTGAGTAAAAAATAAAAATAAAATACCATTATAAAGATAAATCTTCTATATTTTAGAGTAATATTTTATTCAGAATTTATATTCTATAAAATCTCAAATCTAAATGTTATAATTATTAAATTATGAATGTGACAACATTTATATCACATAAAATAAAATAATATATGCGTAAAAATATCTTTTATAGGGATTCAAATGGTTAGTAAATAGACCATTGTATTGTTATTATTGATATATACATGACCAATAATATTTGGTCACATGTTTGGATCCTTTATGGGTATTATAATTTAAATAATGTTTTTATTGATTTCTTATAAATTAATTATTATTTTTACATCATCAAAGGATAAACTGTTAAGGTTATTATTTATTTACTAAAATTAAAAATATAATTCCATTATAAGTAAAAACATTTTATATTTTAAATGAGTATTTATAATAAATATTTTCCTATTTATAACCTTATATAAGAAATTACATAGTAATTAATATTTTACTGACACAAATTTAACTTTTATTTAAATAAAATAAATTAAATGTCCAAATATAATCTAAGTGGCTTCAAAAAAACCATTTCAACTCAAGTATGATTTATTTCAACAAACACTAGTGCAAAAAACATTTTCTATGTCGGTTATTTTTCATTTTTTACTTTGTTTTTTATCCGATTTTAATACAGACGATGTTATAAATATAGATTTTACATCGGTTATTTAAAAATCGATGTAAAAAACATAACATCGAGGTGCTTTTCATGTAGTTTATTTAATCACTGTGATAAAAAACAAGTTATAGAGTGTTTATCATGTCGATTATTAAATAACTGACATGATAAACCATTTCCCAGGGGTTTATCATGTCGATTATTCAAATAACCAACTTTATAAACCCTTCCTAGTCCTTTATCACATAGGTTATTTTATAACCGACGTGAAAACCCAGTTGGAGGAGGGTTTATCATGTTAGTTATTAACAAACTGATGTGATAAACCAGTGTGGGGGGTTTTATCACGTCATTTATCTAATAACCGTCATGGTAAATCATTTCCCAGGCCTTTATCACGTCGTTTATTAAATAACTGACGTGATAAACCAGTGCGGGGGGTGTTTACCACGTCGGTTTTTAAATAACGAACCAAATAAACCCTTGGGAAATGGTTTATCATGTCAGTTATTTGATAACCAACCTGGTAAAGCATTTCCCAAGCCATTATCACGTCGGTTATTAAATAACTAACATGAAAAACCATTCCATAGGGGTTTATCACATCGGATATTCAAATAACCAACATGATAAACCCTTCCTCATTCCATTATAACATTAGTTATAAAATAACCGATGTGGAAAACCAATTTTTTTTAAATAGAATGTTGTCCTCTGCTCTCCCCAAAAACAACCAGAAACCAAACTAAGATTTCGTACCAGAAAAACTAAAGTATACCAAAACAATAATAAAATAAAAATTAAGCATTTACATTGATAAAATTTAAAACCTACAATGTCAACTAAAAAGAACTTAAATCCAACTAAAAATATCACCAAATACAGAATTACAATTACAATTTTCAAAATTAAATTTTACATTAAAAACAAACTAAAATCCAATCAAACCTTTAAAATAATTTGACCATTCCACTTGTAAGTGTTTGACCTCTTCAACACTATAATGAATAGGGACATAAACAACATAATATTTAATGGAAAATAGTTAAAATGTAAAATTAATAAATCAACTGAAATATTATGGAAATGATCAAAAGAAAATCTGACCTGGTCAAACATCAAAAGTGTTCCCATTGTAATTATTTCATACATAAATCTTAACATATAATATCCACATTTGATGATGCCTTGTTGTTTATGACATTTCTGTTTAAATGAGTTCCAACTAAATATTAGTTTTTATGTAATACAACCAATAGTACAAAATATAAATGGATATTTACCTTCACTTGTACACATTTGATCTTGGCACCCCTTTTGATTGTGGTTTTTTGAAAGTTGTTCCATTCCTTGAAAATATTATGAATGAGGTAAATTTAAAATTCATTATAATATGAAAATCTATTTGGAAATTGAAACCTACTTCTCCAACGAATTCTTAAAAATATTTGCACATCACCATAGACAGAGCATATCCAATATAGTTTTTTCTCCTATGAAAAAAATACCCAACATCCAATGATCACTCATATAAAGAAAAAAATTAGGTTAGTATTTTTTTGTTAAAAGAGATAGAACAGTATCAGATATATGTTTCAGACCTCTCACAATAACGCATCCTCTAATACTGTGTGATAATATTTTGTTAAAATCTTTCAGTAACATAAATTTCTCTATCTTCCTCATCCATTGAATGTGCATCAGGGGAAATCAAATACAGGTCCATGAACCGATATACATCTATCTGTTTGTTCATCTCACACATGTTATAATGAAACCAAATAAAAAATATAAATAAATACTCATTTTTTATAAATTTGACATAGGGAATAAGTTTTGTTAAGACATACATTGAAAAATATGCACCACGTTGATGCAAAACATTTCCGCAGTAACAAGCTCCATGATATCATTTTTCAAAATTCCCACATTTATTGCATGTCCAAAAACATGACCTTGAAATTGAAATGAATAATTCTCCTCTTATAAATTTGAATATCTTCACAATCTTTCAAGACTACCATAATTTGTATCTGATATCATATCCATTTTTCTTTGTTTTTGTCTAGAAAGTATTTCATTACCTTTAACGAATTCTTGTAAATAAATTGATAAATATATTAGCTTTAAAATGCAAAAACAACTTTATTAATAAATAAAATATAAGATATAACACACATACCTCTATGGTAATGACTGGGAGAAGTCTTGATGGCCAAACTAGAAAGTGGCTAATGATATGTCCAATTGTCATCACCTCATCTATAGGTACTAGAACTCAAGCTAATATATCTATAATATCCTGTACAGTGACCCTATGCTTCTCTACCTCTAACTACTAATGATGAACCGTATCTGGTATACAATATACTAGCACATATGCCATTATATAATGGTGATGATAATTGTCATACAACTCACAATAAGTAGGAAGTTTTGGCGAAGGAGTAGGATAAAAAATGGGGCACGCAGGTTGAGGTGGAGAAATGGAGGCCTCAGGCTGAGGTGGAAGATTGGGAGCCACTGCCAAAGGTGGGGGAGTGGGATTTGCTTCCAGAGGTGGAGGATAAAAAATGGGGTCTGCAAGGGGAGCTGTTGGAGTGAGAGCTGCAGACTGAAATTGTCTTTGCATATCTACAAACATAGAATGTACTAATTCTCTGATCTTTTCCTCCATCTTTGCATTAATATTTTGAACTTAATCCTCTAATGAATCTTTTTTTATACACACCCTCAATGGAAGACATTGATGAACTTGGAAACACTTTTTTTACCGATACACCTGTCGAGTATCCTCATAAACGACCAGGGTGTTTGGGATTTCTTAATGCTTTAGATAAAATATCATTCCTCCCAGTAGCTGTAAATGCCCCCTCTTTTCTCTTCTCTTAAAGGGAATCATGTATTAATTAATTACAAAAATTTATTGATTCAAAGTATATAATTCATTAACAATAATTTAAATAAATAAAATAAATATCTTACAATCCTCTCAAGTACGATCCTCGATGCATCTGAAAGATATTTCCCCCTTTTTCCCATCTGATCCCTCTTCCATTTTTCATGTATAGATGGAGGGGATGGAGGAACAACCTCTCCTGAGATTGAAAATTCAGTTGTAAGTTTTGCTAATTTTTTTTCCCATTATTTGTTCTTCCGATAATGTATACCCTCCCAGAGATAAGCTATTAGGGTATAAATTTTTAGCTGGGATCTCCTGATGAGATTTCCTTTTTTGCTCTAAATTAACAATAATAAATCATCCAAAAATTATTAATAAGTTCAGTTATATAATAAAACTTATAAAATGTTACGTTGCACTTACCAAAAATGATTCTTGTCTACTACTTTTACAAAATTTTCTACATATTTCTTCATCCATGAAAGGATATATACGACATGGATTGACATGATTTCATTGACCATAAATGAAAATAGATGTGAAGGTCGATTTTAAATCCTTCCATCTTCTAGCTGTCATCGATAAACATTTCTTCTTGAGTCCTCCAATGTCAGGAATATCAATTGTCATCTAATAATGAAGAGAGTGATTATATTATACAAATTTTTTTAAAGATAATTAAAATAGTAGAAAAAGATCTTACCAAAATAGTCTCCCACAACTGAGATTTTATCATTTTGTCCACAATTTTCCAATCATTATAAAAAATGATAACATTTCTTTTTCCTTGAGTTGATACAAAACTCTTAAAATATTTTTCATTTGGACCTCTTAGAAAATAATTGTCATTAAATTCAACTACTATCCTAGGGTCCTAGGAACGAGCACCTGATAATTTTGTTAAACGCGTGATACTATGTTTACCCACTCTTGAACTCTTAGTTGTTATGGGAGCACATGAAGATGATTGGGGAACATCAACAATAGCATGTAACTGTTCATACCCAGAGGAATCATCATGTTCCTCACCTTCTGAATCATGTGGTTGGTCAACTGATTTATTTGTCATTGTCCTTGAAATCAAAAAACGAAACATTAATTCACAAATAAAAAAATTCAACTATCACAATGGTAAACATGGTAAATATGGTTTATCATGATAAACAATGGTAAAGATGGTAAACATGGTAAACATGGTAGTGTATTTGGAATTTTAACAAAATCAATAAATATATAACTTATGTAAATAAAAACATGATATACTATGATAAAATATGGTAAATAATGGTAAAATATGGTAAACATGATAAACATTGTAAAATATGGTAAACGATGGTAAAAATGGTAAAAATGGAAAACATGGTAAACATGGTAAACATGGTAAACATGGTAAACATATGTTACTTGTAATATTAGGAATGTAAAAATGGATTTTTTTCCCCAAAAAACTTCTTCATGATCATTCCTTATGGCAGAAATCATGTCTACAACATGCCCGTCATTCCTTTCTACTAATTTTTCCATGGAAGTAGGGATATCACGTAAATCAGCATCTACATCAAGTTGATCCTCACCAATATATTGTATATTTTCTTGAAAAACAATAGACCACTACATATCTGATTGATCAATAACATAGAAAATTTGTTTTGCATTTCTTTCCAGTATAAAAGTATCTATTGTGTCTTCCAATCTATTCAAATTAACAATTGTCATTCCAAATTAATCATGTCTCACACTATTGTTACCGAAAAACCATTTGTAGTTAAAAATAGGAACATTAATTTTAATGAAATCAACCATCCATATTTCTTCAATGACTCCATAATATGCACTTGATCCAGAAATTGGACTTCTTTCTTTAGAAGTGGAAAAATGAATTGCTTCTGCAAAAACCAATACCCCACTATTCTGAACTGCACTTCTGTTGTCTTGAGCTTTCGTATGAAATGTATAGCCGTTAATGTCATACCAGGACCATGTTATCATATTTAAACTTGGACGAACCACTAACCATATTAACGTCTTTGAGATATCTGATCTACCAAGTATGGTCTTTTTAAACCATGTCAAAAAAAATTTATTGTGCTCATTCAAAATCCACATTTCATTATTTTTTGGATGACATTGTTTCAACGCATTAATATATAATGTGATATATGATTGGGAATTTATTATGTTATTCAAGATGTATAAATGTTCATTCTTCATCTATTTAGATGACAACGATTTTACTTTCAAGCCACGAATCCCATTTCCCTCAGTATTAACACGTTGATGACAAGATATATGCAAACATATGTGCTACACTATAGACAATTATCTCGTAAAAACTCTGAAACCTCCTCAAAAATATAATTTTTAATAATGGAGTCTTTATTTCAATTAGTATTTTAAACATACCCCTTAAATAGTTTCATATATATTTCAAAAGGATACTACCAATGAAGATATGCATATCCAAAAATCCTTATTTCTTGAATAATTTGAACTATTAAATGCACCATTATATCAAAAAATTATAGATGAAAATAAATTCCCAATTGACAAAGTATAGATATTGCATCTGTTTCCAAAATTTCCAAAGCATTAACATAAATCACCTAATTAAAAATTGAATTGAAAAAATAACACACCATCGTTATAGTATTTCTGACACAGATGTTCAATATTACACGCAATGCAACAAGTAAAATTTATCGCATCATGACATGACAATCATGAGATTTTATACCTATCGACATCAAATCCTTCAGGGAGACAAATTTTTTTATATTTTAATAATAACCTTGAAGAACTATAATATAATGTAGACACTGACAGAAGTTAATTTTCTCCCTCTTGAATAATGTATGAAAAGATGGAGGAAGAAATGTTCATCATCCATCAGAAGTTGAAGCTCACTCCGAATGTATTCCCATTGATAGTAAGTCTAATATTTCATTCAATCTATCTTTAGTCTTTCCTTTAATATTTATCAATGTTCCAATCAAACTGTCGCAGATATTCTTCTCCATGTGCATGACATCAATATTATGCTTCACTTCATTATATCCCTAATATGGTAAATCAAAAAATATTCACCCTTTCTTCCAAACATGTCTATTATTACCAGATTTAAGTGTCTTTCCCAACGTCACATCAAGGGTTTTCACCCTCTCAAAATACTCATCAGGGGATAAATATTTCATAGCAATATCTAATTATTGTGACCCATTGTATTCCTTCATTAGTCTTCTATACGAGTGATCCATAGTTAAAAACTTTTGATGACCCATGTAGACTGTTTTCCTCTCACGATTCAATTGACAATATGATGTCCTTTTTCAAAAATTGGACATGCTTTATTCACCTTAATACTGTATCCAGAAATATTTCCATATGGAGGGAAGTCATTTATAGTGAACATAAGAATTGTATGAAATTTAAATAAATCATTTTATATGAATCATACACTCTCATAACATCCTCACATAAATGTTTCAAATCATCAATCAATGGGTACAAGAAAACATCAATATCATTTCCGGGTTGCTTTGGACAACAGATAATTATACTCAACATTACATATTTGCATTTCATACAAACTTAAGGATAGAGGTTGTAAATTACCAATAAAATAGGACATGAATTATGTGTGCTGCTGAGAATTCTATATGGATTCATTCTATCTATTCACAATCCAAGTCTGAGATTTCTAATTTTATTTTCGATTGTCGGATACTGCTCATCAATTTTATTCCATTATAGAAAATCACCATGATAATGAATTTTTCCATCACATATCGACTCATAATATTTCCATCTTAATCTTTTTTGCATCATGTGTGTTAGAAAATAAACATTTCAAATGAAGAATTGTAGGAAGATACCAAAATACTTTGGCAGGGATCTTTGTAATATTGACATTAGCCTAAGATTTTTATTTCAACTTATACCGTCATGTCCCGCATTTAAGACACTCTGACAGAAATTCGTATTCCTTCCTATATATTATACAGTCATTCAAACATGCATTCATTTTCTTGTACCCCTTTCCCAATAGGAATAATATTTTTTTCTCCATATAATGTTATTCTGGAACATTGTTGTCTTTTGTAAAAATGTTTTTCATCAATTGTAGCAGCTCCGTAAAACTTTTGTCACTCTATCCATGTTTCGCCATCAGGCTAATCAATCCTAACACTACCAAAAAAACCGTAAAATCTATACAACCAAGATAAAATCGTTTTTCAGCATCACCATATAGATGTGAAACTATCTGTTCTATCTCCAATTGTTCTACTACAATATGAAAAATCATTTCTTCAATTCCATCTGAGTTATCATCTTGAAAATCATCATCATAAATAGATCTGACATTCTGTCCAGTTTGACCATACCAAATCCATGGGCTATAACTTTTATTAAAACCATGAAAAATTAGATGATATTTTATCTCTCTACTTTTCAAATTATTCATATTCAATCATTTCAGGCATGGACAGAAAAAATTGTCATTGCTTGGAACATTTCGTTTAGAAAATTCCAAAAAAATAATCCACACCTTCCTCATATTCATTACTCATTGGATGTGTCTTAATCCGGCTTCAACTCATTATTACTTATAACAAATATCAAAATTACACTTCTTGTAAAGAAAAGAAAATTTTATATTTATATGAAAAATATCATAATTTGAATGAAAAACAATTTTGAAATATAAAAAAATGAAATCAAACATTTGTAAAAGTTATTATTTGTAATAATAAGAAAAACAATTAAGAAGAAAAAAATGAAAAACCATAAATATATAATTATACAAAACACTTGTTGGATAAACCCATAATGAAAAAATGATGATACAAAACCCTCAATGGATCAACCCATAATGACAAAACGATGTAAAATCTATAATCTTTTCACCACAATTTTTGTAATAGGCAACCCTTGTTCATTTAAAAAAAATAAATTTGATTCTATCATCATATTAATTGTCAATATGCATTGAAAACATACATAAATAGGTGAGAAACTAGATTATAAACATGAAAATTAGAATCAATGTAAACGAAATAATAAAAATGAATTTAAGGCATCCTAACAAAATATTAAATGAAATTGGGGCGGGTTGAATGTCTTAGGGACTGCGAGTCAATCTGACAGATTTTCTAATAATAATGATGATTAAGGATCTAGAAAAACTGATGTTAAGGGACCGAGTTCTAGGTGGGTTTCTAGGTTTTCCGGGTGAGAGAGACGAGCCACAAGCTGTAGATTGAAGAAAACAGATGAGCATACGGGTCCCGATAAATCATTTCAAGGGTTTATCACATCGGTTATTTTATAACCGACATGATAAACCACCGGGACTTGATTTATCAGGTTGGTTATTTCATAACTGATATGATAAATCATCCGCACTTGGTTTATCACATCGGTTATCAAATAACCGACGTGATAAAATGATTTTTTTAATTTTATCACATCGGTTATTTTATAACCGACGTGATAAATCATTTTTTAGGTTTATCACGTCTGTTATCTTATAACTAATGTGATAAAACCTCGAGCCTCAGTATATCACGTCAATTATTTTATAACTAATGTGATATACTGATTTTTTTTATTTTATCAGGTTAGTTATAAAATAACGACGTGATAAAGTGTTTGTTTTTTAGGTTTATCATGTCTGTTTTTTTATAACTGACATGATAAACCAATTTTTTTAAGTTTATCACGTCAGTTATAATATAACCAACTTGATAAATCAAGGCTTGGTGTTTTATCATGTCAGTTATTTTATAATAGATGTGATAAATCCAATCTTGGAGATTTATCACGTTAGTTTAAAAATATCCAACTTGATAAATGTCCATTATAGATTTATCGTGTCAGTTATAAAATAACAGACATCATAAATCATGTTTCCGAGTTTCCCAGGTCGGTTATATATAACCGACGTAAAAAATGCCATCATGGTAAACGTTTTCTGCACTAGTGAAAAGATCATACAATGATATTAATTCAAGATTTAGGGTAATTTTATAATAGTACTTTTTCTCTTAATTATTTGATTGACCCTTTTATCATATAAATAAAATTTATGAAAGTTAATATTAATAATTCCCAAAAAAGAAATAATGATATTAAAAAAAATTGGAAATAATGATTCCAAATATGGAAACCATTTATTAAAATTGAAAACATAAAATATTAATTTATTAATTTATAATTATTTCCATTTTTTGAGAGAGATATGTGGTTTTAAAAGTTAAAACTTTGCAAAATATTGATATGTTTTTATATATGAATTCAATATAGTATTAATGATAATAAAATAATTTACTTTTATTGATTAAATTATATAATATTTATACTTTGAAACCATTAAATATTATAATTTAACCATATAAATTATTTTTAGGAAAAAAGTTCAATTAAAATTTAGTCTATTATTAACTATTAATCTAACTATTAATGTTATAAGAAAAATATTAAAATTTCATCTGAAGTAAATTTTTATTTCTCAATTATGAAGAACCTGATTTTGTTTTCATATATAAATTATTAATGTGTAAAAATATTTATTTAATATGGGTTTTTCAATAAAAGGCAGAAAAAATACCATTTTGAAAAATATGTTTTTTTACATCAAATATGGTTGATTCATACTTTATGAAAAATGAATGAATTAGATGAATATCAAACGTATTTTATTAAGTATATAAAATATATATTTCATTTACTAATAGTAACTCACCCAATTTATTAATACTAAATTATAGATATATTTGTAATTTATATATTTCATAGATAATTTGAAGCGAATGAATTCAACATAAATTTTAATATTATATTTATATTTATTTTCAAAAACCTAACAAATAGGTTAAAATTTTAATTTTATATTAAGGGCATGTCACAGTTGATTAAAAATCATGATTCCATGAAATTGATTCTATGAAATAATTAAAATTATTTTGAGAAAATATTTCATAAATCCTCTAGGTATTAAATTAATGGTGATTTTTTGTCTGTTTGTGTCGCGGTTTCCTTGAATGGGTGCAACAAATTATGGGAGTGGTGATCGAGATCCACAACATTGGATAATTATTCTTCGAATAACATTGTTTCCTTTGAGTCTAGGTAATTATTGCTTCTCTATTTCATTATGTGAAACTATAAATTGACCATGATTTATCCTATTGGAAGGAAATGAAATTAACCTAATACTATTGAAATATATTATAGAAATTAGTTGTGATCGCATGTTTATGATGTTTTTCCTTGTATCATGATATCATTTTCCATATGAATATCTAGATATTGTGATATCTATGTCATATAATTTTCTGGAATGTTTTGATTATTTGTGTATCATGTTAAATTTTATAATGAATGTAATACTCAAATTAATATATTTTTATATTGATTAGGTGTAATTAATTATGTCAGATGTTTTTAATTTTGTTTTTATTATAATTTTTTGGTTATATAATTTATATAATGATAATATTTAATTATAAATATGGCCTTCCCTGAAATTAATATAATTGATAAATAATGTCACATATGATTCTTCTTTTTATTGATAATAAATAAAAATTCATGTTGATTGAGAAGGGTTGTTCTCACAGTTTTTTGAAAATTATTTAATACTAATAACATGGTTGATCAATCTATAACATGTAATAGCTTGTTTCAATATGTTGCTGATAAATGGATCCTACTAATAATGAATCGGTTTATTCAAGATTGTATATGAACCAGTTGATTGATAAATATAATTTCCTGGTCCTAATATTATTATCTTATTGGGAAGACAGAGTTCCCCATGTTTTGATCCATTAGATCTAAGGTTAGAGTTAATGTTGGATTCCTTTTTTCTATGATTTCACTACTAGTTATTTTTTATCATTTCTAATTCATTTTTTTGTGATCCAATATGGTTTATTCTTGGATGGATGATTCAATATGGGGGAGGGAGGCCTAGATGTGATATGATCCTTGGATGGCTGAGCTGGGGATAGTTGTTGTGAAATATGGGAAGGAGGGAAAGGATGATGTTGTAGTAGATGGTTTGGGTGATAGCGATATTTATCAAGATATTCAACTGGGTGTCAGGGATGGAATCAGAGATGATGGAACATGATAATGATGGGATAAAATGTTTATGAGATGCCAAGATCCTGTATTCCCTCATATGAACCTATTAAATGGATGATATCAATGTTGGTTCCCTTATCTACATTCCATTCCCCACTATTTGAGGATCCTAGGTATGAGGGGTTTTAATTTTCTCATGGATGTAGCATAGTGTTATTTTTATATAGTGTATCCTATATGAAATGATTCTAATAATGAATAAATAATTATTATCACATTGTGTTGGTGATTATGGATTGAAAATGCATAAAATTACTTTATATTGAAAAATAGATTTTGTAGTTCTAATTATACATCGAGGGAATGAAATTTAACTGATGATTAATTTTATATACAATGGATTTATTATAAGGTATAATTAATGGTTAATGAGTTAATTTATAGAATAATGTGAATAAAATAATAATTAATTTAATGTAGATCTTTATATGAAAGTGTGCTAATAAGAAATATGGTCTTAGTAGTTGTTATCGGGAGCCAGACTAGTGATTTTGGTAGTTGAGAATAAGAATACAAATTTCCAATAGTTCGTTTCTTAACATATTATATAATCTATATTCTGGGAGTTTATAATCTACCCCACCCATGTGAGTCAGGTAAACTAACAGACCATGGACTCTATGGGATGTAATAGACTTTGGTATTATACCTTATGAATGATACATGTCATAAAGTCCATGGTGGCTTTAGTAAACACCATGGTTACTATATATGATTATGTGGATGGGAAAATGTGATGATGTAAAGCACATGGTGAATATTATGATTCCATTAATGAGTGTTTTAAAAACATCCAATTTTGGGGATGGATGGCTCATGAAATTTGATGTTTGAGATGAGTATAAATCCAGTGGGGAAGTTAGAGCGATTTACTCCTAATTTTTCATTATTATATTATATTCTCTCTTTTTTATGATACATGGTGAGAGTTATCTATAGTGAGGGTGGGAACATAGTGTACCATTCTAATTGATGTGCTAGATTAACTATTTTTCATTTTTCATTTTCACGATTTCATTATCCTTTTAATCAGGGGATCTAATGGGATCTATGTTGGTATAATTTCATGCTCAGCCTACATATATGTAAACTATTTTTCTGGTAATATATAGAATTTTTCAGATCGTGATTTATTTAAATAGCCCGTGGTATTTCTATAACTATTTTTCATCGTGGTAAATGTTGTAATTACCTTTTTGTAAATATAGTTTACCTTTCTGTTTTATAGTACTATATGCCATACATTGTTAACCTATTGATTTATATACATAAAACCATGTTTTTTGGATTATCTATCTTATCCCTCATTTCACTTTTTTTATTTATAGGGTAATCCCTCCCAAATGAATTTTTTTATACACTTAGTGCTAGTCACCAACCTTGGATCAACATGGTGTGGGCTTCTGTAAGTCACTATCTATCACAACTCATTTTAAAATCATTGTGGGTACAGGTCCATGGCACTGGGTGACCTGTTCTGAAGACGGTCAGGTGGAATCCTTATGAAGGTGTGGAATGGATGTCACACAGTGTTGGAGTTGGGAATTTAATAATTGATTCCTTTGGAATGACCCCTATACCTTTAGAATTATGATATATTCATCCTATTTATCATCTATGTAATAAACCTGACCATAGTAGCTTAGATATAGTGCCTACGTAATTACATTGAAATGAGATATAAGGGACTTCATCTGAAATGACTAAATATTATAGTAGTATTGGTAAAATTTGGAAATAAATTATTCCCAAAATACAATTGAATAAAAAAATTACAACATAATTTTTTATTGATAGTATTAGTATTCCCTCAGGAATATTATTACAGAAATTTTTTATTCCACTACCCAGATTCATTGGAAGGGAAACAAAATAAGTGTGAGCTCAAGTCCATAGAAAGGATTTATTGTAGTTGATTATTTCATGAATAAATAATCATAATCCCCATGTAAATTAAAATAATTGAACAAACTAGACATTTATGTAATTTGACTATAATGGTTAGATAATGTATAATCAATATTTGAAGTCAAATGACTAAAAACTCATACCATTTATTTAATCAATAAGAATGAAATTAATCCAGATATAATATAACTTCCCAAATTTCATAGATAATAATTACATAATTTTTTATCAACTAAATATTTCATTATTAGAATCGTGATATCAAGAAATAAAATACCACCTCCTTAACTTCATTTTACAACATTATTCAAAATGTATTGGTAGGTACATGGAATTAACCCATTTAACAAAGTCTATATAATTGATTTGCCTCATGAGACTATTGATTCACTTATGGAATATCAATTACCAGAACCAACCTATTTAAATATATTAAATTTAATCTATATATATAAAATAAGAGATTTAATTCATGAATAATATTCCTTATCAACAAATTTCTATATCGAGTAAGGAATGTGTTTTAAAATTAATTTATCTAGTTAATTATATATATATATTAATGAAAAATAACTTTTTAATAACTGAAATATGGATTAAGTAATAATTATATCCATGATAAATAATATGGATATTTTAAGGAAATGTAATTTCCAAGGATTTCCTAAATGTGAATAATTTTGGGGAATTATGATGACTAGAAAAATGAATCAAAAAGAAAATTTCAATAATTTCCTTAGTAAAACATACCAAAAATAATCTATATAAATAATATGGATGGTATCAACATAATAATTTCTAGTGTATCATTTATACTATAATATATTATTATATTTTAAAAATTGAAATACCATAAACATTTCATTAAAATTTCATGGGAGAAAAAACCTTCTGATGTTGAAAATATATTTATTAAATAAGTGAACATTATATTTATTTTAAAATATATTTCCTTAAAACTACCCTCTAATAATTTTAAATAAATCATTAAATCATTGAGTGGTAATGAGGACATGAAATTTCATACAAGTGTTCCATGTTAATGCATATATTTTAATACATTTTCTGTAAATTGCAAATTCTGGTTATTTGGAAATTAACAAATGGAATACTTTAAAACAATTCACACCAAAAAATGGGTATAAGTTTATTTAAAAATATATTCAGATAATTTTAATAAAATTTAATTACTATTTAAAGAAAAATTATTCTATGAAGAAAACATACATTCAACTGAAGATTGAAATTTTGTTATATTTTATTAAAAAATACATTATAAATTATATTAAGTCTAATGATAAAAAACATGGAATTATTACATTAATTTTTAAAAAAGATCATGTGGGGAATAAAATTAATGTGTTAAATTCTATAATGATTGAATAATTTTTTTCAATGAAAATTCAATTGTGGATAATCCTAATTAAAGATTATATTGTGGAATAAACCCTTACAAAGATCATAAACATATAGTGAGAATTGAGGAGTAAATTTATTATGTGTGTGAAATGAATGTACATATAAAAAATTATAAATAAATCAAACTATTTTCAAAATTAATTACCCATATAAAAATATAATTTCAATGACAATGAAGATATAATTTAACCAAATAAAAATAAATTTATTTTTTAAATTTATTACAATGTGTTAATTTTGAATTCGATTCTCCATAGATGAAAAAATTCAATTAAAAAATAAAAATTATATAAATTTTAAATTAAACATTCTAACTCTTTTCAAATGAGATGTATTTACAGTATATAAAACAAATTAGTTGAACATTAAAAAAATATGACATTATGAAAGGAAATAAAGATGAAGTCCCCCATGTCATGCCTCATTTTTCATAAACATGAATTAAAATCTCATAAAATGGTTTTTAGAATCTTAATAATCTATTTATGTACTGTGATTTTATTAATAATGTCATAGATTAACCCATTATAACATTTTACCAAATATTTGTTAATAATATTTCATTATTTTTAATCTATCAAGAGAAAATTGATTTGTTTTCTCATGCATCTTTCATCATGAATGTTTGAGTTCTTATTAATATAGTTTTTCGCATAATATATTGAATGATAGTAATATTATAAATTTAATTTTTTTGTTATATAAATTTTACAAATCACTTTTGAAATTAGAACATGTAGAATGAATCACATAACAATATGGAGAGAATAAGTCATATATACACTCAGGAAACATTATAATTTCCTTAATTTCTAAATGTTAATGGATGTGGGTTATATATTAATATAAATAATAAATTTATTTTGAAACATTTCAACTAATTTCACTAGACTTATACTTATCACATTCCATGTAATTAGTTAGTGAAAGAAAATCACATCGCTTCGTAAGGTTGTAGTCTTCCGTACAAACGAGCGATGTTATCAAATATTAAACAATATACAAACAAATTTTTAATATGTGATATTATATTTTCATAAATATAATTAAATAATAATTATTAGGTTTATTCATTAAAATAATCCTTACAACTATCCATGATAATTTTTTATAGAAAATGGTCTGCACTAGTTTATGAGGTTGTGTTCCTTTATAAGCTAGATCAATGTGTTTTCTCCCAATTTTATAGATGTGGACATGTATATAGGTTAAATAAATAACATATTAAAACCTATTTATATTTATTATACTAGTGTAGTTATATTTCCATATATAATTATATTTTAAGGATGTGGATTAATAAATAAAATAAAAACTATTGTTTAAGAAACTTATATCTTATTCAGAGGACCTCTATAGTTTTACACCAAAATACTTTCTATGGATTCATTAAAAACCAAAAATAATATATGTTGTATTAATTATATTAATAAAGTGAGTTTTTAGGAAGTTTCTAAAATAAATTTCATTTGATGTGTGTTGATAGGAGAAGTGTTTCCCTTTTATAATTGGGGGGGGGGAGGACACATGTGGAATTTTAAAAAACAACCAATTACGCGCAAATTATTATTATCAAAAAATTCCTAAATTAATATTAATAACACACCATTATATTTTATATTGTCCAATTATTTCATGAAAATTGTTTTGGGACAAGTGGTTTTTTCATTTTATCCTTATTCATTTTAGTTTAACCATAGTAAAATTTTATTTTTTCTTAGCTGATGTAATTATTTTTTACTGACACTGTAAAAATAAGTTGAACATATTATATAATATAAAATTTTCAAATTAATAATATTGAATAAATTTTGAAAAATTTAATTCATAGACCTAGAAAAATAAAATTTAATATTATACTCGTATATGTTAGAAAATGGTTGATTTTCAAAGCCAAAATTCACATATATATAAAATGTTTTAATGTAAAAATCAATGTTAATTTTTCTCAAATTCACTAAATTAGAAAATTATCCATATAAATTAACTATTACTATATTAAAAACAATTTATACTGTTATATAACATTGTAAATTATTTAATGAAAGTGAATTATTTAACTAAAATAGTATTTTTAACTATTCATCGAAAAATTGATCACTTTAAAAAATCATAATAATTTAAATAAATAAAAATATTACATTTTGATTTCAAAATATAATTTCATTTTATGAAATAATTTTTTTAATAGGGGTAGAAATTATATATTAATTCTGTTCCCAATGTGTGAGTAAATTATCTTTTAGTAAAATATAATTTTTCAGAATAATTCTTATTTTATTCTTAATAAATAGGTTATAAATGAATTTTTTATACATTTATAAACAATAATCATTTAACAATTTATTTTTTACTAGTAATTCAATATAAATAAATAGGTAGGTTATAATTGAATACTATCTTTTGATTCATTTAGACATAGGGTAACATGTTCTGTAAGAAATGAACATGAAATAATTTATTTAAAAAAAATTAGTCATGAACAATTATGGAGTTACATTCTCTTATAATCATTTTTTTTATAAAATATATGTTATCGAGAAAAGTTTCCTTCTCTTAAAATGTAAGCGATTTAAAATCTCCCCTCGTTAAAAATTTCTAATCCTTACAATTTAAACATGATACCAATATTCAAGGGTTTACCTATAAGAAATACCATTGTTGGTAATCCCACTTCATAAAATTATAAACAATATTTCTTCTAAAAATAGGAACATAAAAATATGAATGTTTATTGTGAAATAAAAAATAAATAGGGGAATAATTGGGAGAAAATATTTTTTATGTGAAGATATGGATATGGATGAAATGAATAAATAATTACGGAGGGTGATAGAGATCATTGAGGAGGATAAAGTGAATGATCAATAGAATGTTGTGGACCTCAAAACAATATATATGTTATGATTTGAAATATGATTTTATTCATAGGATGTGATAGTAATATTATTAAAAAATTCTATATACTTTTCACAATATTGAGTAATTATTTTACATTCTATTAATATAGTGATATTTATTTACATGATATATTTATATTTCATAGGTATAATTTTATACTATGATTCTGCATCGATTAATTCTATTTCACCTATTACACCAACAAATGAAATTTAAAAATTTAGTTTTATTCTTGAATACAAAAAATTAAATTTCAACTTATTATAATATATATAAAATAATGATATGTACTTAAATATATCTCTAAATACTTTGCATAACTCTTATGGTGACAAAAATTTAGCCAATATACTATATTGAAATATACACCGTAATAGTAAAACTTCTATATAAACATTAATTTCTATAAATTAAATCATTTAACTATAAACTACGATATATTAACATGAACATCACATGGTCTATTGCTATTCAAACAACCATTATAACCCACTATTCATGGGTTCAATCCCCACAACCTTTTCTAGATGGAAAAAGTTTTCACCTAGCATGTACGTTATACTTTTTCAAAAATACTATTAGTATACTTTCATTAAATTTCTCAATGTTAAATAAAAACTAATTACCTTAATATAAAATATAATATAATCTATTAATGTAAACCAAACATTTAATGCTAATTCCAAAAAATTTAATGACATTCTCTCCTATTAAAATTTTTCATATACTATACTAATGGGATGTATTCCCGAAATTTCATTACATAAATATCATTAATCATGTTAAATTTACACGACGCAAATTTAAAAAATTGGAGTTTTATTCATTGAAAATATTATAAAACATAAAATCATAACCTAGTATGGTATCTACACCAATTATATTAATAAAGACATATATTATTTCACAAAACAATAGAATCCACTGACGATTCTTTACTCTTATAAAATAATACCATTAATATATATTATTCTAAAATTTAATTCTATAATCCAAATATATAAAAATGTTATCTTTCTTATTTCAACATTGTCCCTTCATTTTTCTAGGGGAAATCCTTTATATAAATCCATAACTGAGACAATTACTTGGTTATCTATAGTTAAGATAATAAACTCTATCTGGATCTGTAAGATGAAATTATTTTCCATCAATCATACACTTCATTTTTTCTCCTAAAATAATTGAATTTTTAACTTTTTCTCCACAAATTAAAAAAAATACAATTCCATTTAAGAATATTAATGGGTTTTGATTTCCACATTTCTAACATAATTGAAATCAAGAAATTTTTCTTCCATGGTAATCACCAGTAAATATATTTTCAAACACTATACTTCCTTATTTGGGGAGTTTGAGAGTTAGTTAAGTTATTGTTTTTTAATAATATTTTAGGTTAACAAATTAGATATAATCATGATATCATTGAATCATATCATCATTCCATTTTTTTCTCATAGTCACCCCATATTCCTTCTTAAAAAAATGCTAACAAGATTCCATTGGGTTCTTACCATTGAACAAAAAATCATATATTCAGGAACAATAATCATAGTGGGAAACCCATTTGATTATATATATGATATTTATGTAAAGAAAAATTATTTTCAATATATTAAAACATAGGTTATTCATTGTTATCATCTATTCAAATCTTTCTTGATGGTTTGTAATGAAAATGTAATTTTCCATTTCATATACCTCAATATGGTTAAAAATGTTCATAATATGGCCTATTGTATTGAACTTGGTAATTCTTGAGTTACTACAATTTTTTTCACTTTTTCAGTTGCAACATATGAGTTCATATATTTGACAACCACATTAACATGTACTACAAATATAATTATGTATTTATATGAAAAAATATATATATTATTCTATAAAAAATGTATAATTCTATTCTATTCTGAAACTAAATGTTAATCATTGAGTTATGTTGGTTAATATATTGTTTCCTACATCTTTATACAATTCTTTCTAAAAAAATCTTTGAAACCAATAGTAGTGAACCAAAACCTAGTATCCCAATTTAAATTTCTAAATATAACCCTCGTACTAAATATAGGTGCCCACATCCCAACAGACCAAATATTTAAATATTCATTATAAAAAAAGTACAGAACAAATTCATATATTAAATTTGATTATACTAATTAAAACATAATTCATTTCTTGAATATAATTATTCACTCTAGAATTTTTTTTAATATATTTCATATTAAACTATATGGATTTATGAGGGTAGACAGAAATAAGTGTGAAATCAAATAATATGTATGGTGTGTGTAAAAAATCTATCATGAATAAATAATCATAATAAACATGTAAAGTTAAATACAAAACATGTTCCCATTTTAATAATATGACTATCATGATTAGATAAGCAATAATCTATATGGAAATGTAAATAACAAAAACAAATGACATTACATCAATAAAAATACAATGAAATTTCTCCAGAAATAATATCGTTATGAAAATCCCTTTGATAATGATTAATAAATTATTGTTTTACGGAAATTAATAAGTTTTATGCCTCATGATATCTGGAATCTTGAAATCACTACTACCAGAACCATTTAGATGATAGTTTAAATCCGATGGTGAGGTATACCCTTGAATCCCAATTAAATAAATCTATCCCCTTGATTTATCTCCTCAGACATCCTATGAATTTATGGGATATCTATAATAGGATCCAACTATATTTAAATTTCCAAATAATTAAATTTATATTTCAAAATCTATTATATTTATAAACAATTCTCTATAGGGAAATATTCTTGTACTAATAGTATAAGGGACATTGGGTGATATTGAATTGGGATAGACATATTCTAATGTATTTCCAAACAATTGGGAGATGTAATGAAAATTAAAATACAATGTGGAATTTTGAACACAAAACTGTCACATTATATATCAATAACCTAACCACTATCCTAAGATGACTTTTATGAACAAAATTTCATATATATATATATGTACATTAATATGTATTGTAACATTTGATTTATATAATTTTATTTGAAAAAATAATCCCTATAAATATGGGTACATATTCCAAGGGTTCTCAAAACCATTGTTATAGGTCAATAGAAATGGTTTTGAGAACCATTGGTGGTGGTTATTTTATATTTAGATCTATACCAACCTATACAAATGGTTATGGAAAAACTATTTTTATTGGGTAACAACAATGGGCATATACCAGAATTTTGTCCAAACAAATCTATCGGGTTTCTCTAAGGTACTTATGGAAAAGGTTATTTATAAATTTCATGAATAAGTCCATTCTTATAGCTCCTATTTCTACTAGTGATTTGATTATTAATAAAATTCCATATCAAGTAAAGAATATAGAATTAAAACAATTTTCTTTTTCAATTATGTAACATTAAGATTACAATAGGGTATGTATAAATGATATATGGTTTATGTAATATGTATATCAACTATAAATAAGATAGTTATTTAGGGGAAACAAAATGTCCCATGATAACAAAAAATTACATACTTCAATGGAATGTTAAAGGTTTCAAAAATAATTCAAGAAAGATATTATCAATACTTTTTATGGTCACAGGTATTATATATATCTAGTAAGATAATAAGGGTAGTTTCAATAAAATATATCCCTTATGTATCATAATTGTAGTAGTTTTTTGATGCCATTGATGAAGAGGAATTACATTAAATAAAAATGAGTTATAAAATTCTTTATCATTTCATAATTAACATTTCTATTCCCAGAGACAAAATAATTGATATTGAAACATTATAAAACCATTATATATTAATTGATCATGTTATTACATGTTAAATGGGAATGATTTACTCCATATACATTAAATTAGGTGAATAATATTAAAAATATGTCTCAATGAAAGGAAATTGAGATGAATAACCCTACCTAATGATTCATTTTTTTCAAACATGCTTTACAATCTAGTAGATTTTTTTACGAATTTTAGTATTTTATACACAAAAAATAATAATATATATAATATCATTTAGATATCATTTTTAAATATTCCACCAATTTGTTAGTAATTTTTATTTATTTTCAGTGTTTTGGAAGTTAATTTCAATTTTTCACATGTATATTTAGTCATGAATGTTCATATATTTGAACATATTATAAAGATACATCTTATCCATAATTATTATAATTTTATAAAAATAATTTTTTCCAATAGTTAAAATTTTTTAATCATTTTTTAAATTTGATCGTGTTGAATGGATAACATCTCTATTTGTGGATGGTTGGTTCCATGTATGCATGAGCGATGTTATAATTAACATAATTGATAAAAGGGAAAGAATGTGGATGATATATGAAAATTAAATAGTCAATATAATTTCATATATATCACATATATTAATTAAAATTATTTTTATTACATTACATGTAATGAGTTGGTGGAAATCAAATCAATTCACTTTGTGAGGTTGTAATACACCACACACATGAGTCACAATATATTATATTAAGAATCCTAGAATATAATAATGTATATGTGATTTTAAAAAAATTATAAATATAAAATTATAATATATGTATATATATATATATATTAATCACACCACTGCATCTAACCATGATAGGCGTTTATTGAAAGTGAGTTTCATCAATTCATGAGCTAGTATTCTTTTATACACTAGATCAATGATTTTGTCTCCCATTTGATAGAAGAGGATATAGTTAAAGGTAATTTAAATAATTAATAATATATCAGTATTTTTTATATATTGGTGTTATTATACTATAATGATTTAAAAATATTATAAGTATTTAAATTAAGAAATAATATAAAATGATCTTTTAAAAATGTGACAACTTCTTTGGATAACCTCTTTAGAACCGCACCAAGATCATTCTCTAGTTGGATGTTTGATAAAAAATGTATCTCGTATTTTAGAATGGGTTTAATGCTGATATTTTCTATGTTCTTGCAAATTACAAATGTCTGTGTGAGTGTTATTTGGGGAAGATTTTAATGGATATTCATATGTGGGGGTGAAGGAACACAAGGTGTTTTTTGATAAAAATCAATTAAAGCCATGCTTTTATCATAATACATGATTCTATAATGTGTAATTATTAACCCTTATGTGTTATTAGAATGAAATATTATTATATAATGGGTTTTGGATATATTGGTAGTTCATATTAACCCCTATATTTTATATATAATCCTTATTAATATGTGTTTATCTTAACCCCAGTATTTAATATTTTATTAACTTTATTATAAAATATTGTAAAATTTTAAATTAAATGTATTAGATAATTATTATTTTTATGATTCCAAATATGTAAACCATTTTTTTATATTCAATAGATATATGTTTTAAAAATTAAATTAATAATTATGCATCAAAATTCAACAAACTATAATTTTTTGTAATTGAAAATTCTCAAAATAATTGAATTTCCTAAATGGGAAATCTAACATGATATTGAATAAAAGGAACAATATTATTATAGTTTTGATATTATTGAACTCTTTTTCAATTAAAAATAGTTCAAAATATATATTACCTATGTAAATTAATTAAATGAAAAGGCAAATTTTAATACAAATTAGTATATATACTATTAAATGAAAAATTAATAATTTAGAAAAATACAAAAATATCACCCAGAGAAAATATTTATCATATTGTTTCATATATATATTTAATTTAATCATATTCATTTTAGTACTGTCCTAATAAAATTCATTATGGCTGCAAATATTGTTTAAACTAGTATTATTTAAAATATAGTTTTTATAAAATATTTTTTCATTAAAATGATTATTTAGTTATTTATAATAAATAAATAACTAATTAATTTATTATAAATATGTAAAGAATATAATTTTCATAATGTATTTTTTAATTATTATAAAAAATATATAGACAAGTTTTTCACTGTTTACTAAATTACAATTCATTTAGAAAAAGGGTTTTTTCTTTCACAAGCTATCTAGGAGATCATATTTTTTCAAAAATATATTTATCATAATTTTTCAGCATGATAAATTATATTACACCCTTGGTGTTATATGTCATGTAATATATCTAACATAATTTCCTTATTTTAAATTCACGGGCCATTACACACCTCCCTCAACTAAGGGTGTAATGTTTTGTCACATTCAGGTTTGAGACTCCTAAAATGGTTTTATATGGAATCATATTTTGTTTTCTTTATAGAAAAAATCCATTACTAGGTGGAATTTTATCATGGATTTATATCCATAGGGGATTAATGTGATTCCTTCTATTTTGGGATAATATTTTAGATGTTGCACTCCTATATAATCACTTTTGATACCCGGTGATGGAGTCATTTTTTTATTGAATGTATCATATAGATGTATAAATGCAAGGATTACACAACATGTGATGTGATTGACTGATTTTTAAGTGAATATTTAATTTATATTCAACATTGTTTTGATTAGTTTTCTAGGGAGTTTCATAATAAACACACTCATTAAAACTCTACAGAGTGTTATAAAAAAAATCCTACAAGAACTATTAGTTTCATTAATGGTTCAATGTGTTCCAAAAACAATTGGATTTGAAAAACAAATCATCACATATAGGAATAAAAGTTAATTAGTATAATGAAAGGATTATCATTAGGTGCTCTATTTCTTATTTTTACTAAAACAATGTTCCACATGATTAAATACAAGAGGTTTATATTGGTTGGAAAATCAACCATTTTTTAGCCACAACATTCATTTAATATCCCCTTTTGAGTGGTATCATACAAGTTATATTTTCTCAACTCAAAATAATGAATGATTTTCAAATCCATGATATGAAACATAATTAAAAATATAATTTATCCCCCAAAATTTTTCTAATTATTCTTAGAGACTCTCATTTTTCTAGAAGGATGGGAGGTCAAGCTCATCACACCCTTTTAGATGGAATTTTTTTACACTATAAGACACTCTTATAGATTTAACTCATAATTATAAATCTATAATAATCCAGAAAACTAATATTCAATATGGAACATTTGAGATCAATTACATTCAGTAGTAAAAATCCATATGTATACAAGTTACTCCATAAATATAACATTCTATGTATACTATAGGTTATTAATCTCAATTTTTTTATATACTTTAAAACATTTTATTTTAAAATATTGTAATTTCAAGAATCACAATTATGAAAAAATAAATTTATTATTTTCTAGGTTTGGTTAGAGCATTAATAACGTGATCTATCACTAGATATTTTCTTTCTAGATATCCTTGTGAATGGAATAAAAACAAATGAAGTTATGTTTCACATAATATGACACAACATACCTTTATGGGTCATGAGATAAGGATTAGACCCTATAGTTAAATATAATGCGATAAAGATTTCATGGATAATATTTCATAGATATTGTTCTTGTATGACATACACATGAAGAACCCATGAAGATTGACCACCTTTGCATTATATTATAATAGGAATTGATTTTCTACATAACTAATATGGTCTTAGGATGGTCATTATCCCCATGGAATATTATCCAATAGGAAATAAGTGATTGGACTCAGATGGAATACGGACTTCCATTTTGGGATTTGGTCCCACAAGAAATATGAACGATTGAGGATTATTTAGGATTGATGATGTTGGTTTTGAACCCTGGGGAGTAATTATATGTGTCTTGTTTAGGTATGTAATCATAGCTCTAGTACTTCAAATGATTATGATTTACACATATAGAAGATGTGAATTTGGATATTTGATTATGATAGTGGAATAATCACCTTGGTCTACACTGACATAATCAATCTCTATGTCAGAAAAAATAGGAACATGAATATCAGAAAATATTTATACTAACCTTTGAATGCAATTGGATGAAGGTTGGTGTATTAAACAAATGATATGTCATGCAAGAAGGGATATAGTCGTATTCATGGTCTAATTCCCATTTTTCAGTTTCATATATGTGGAAAATATGATACAAAATCATACATCATCAAATGGAAAGGAATTTTGTTCCATTTACTATTTAAAATTGAGAGTTCTATATCACTAGCACAATGGTTAATGTCATTATTAATGTGGGAACATAAAATCGTGATCATTCAGAAGACACTACATTTTTATTATGATAAGTGTATTGTATCCTTTTCTTGGGGAATTCATAATCAAAATGGAAGCATTATGGTTTTTCTAGTACTCTAATTTTGAAACTTTTGTGCCCTAAATGTAGTTATTGAATATTTCTCCATTGTATTGGAGTCCAAGGGATAGAGGTTTCCATTTATTGGTAGCATGATAGTGGACCGAGAGGGTTCTTCAACCTGGTGATACCATGGTGAGATTGGCTACATCCCACCTAGGATATACCTGAGTAATCTAAATATAATTTCAACTAGTTGATACCTAAGAGATCAGGGCAGTAACATTCTTATCTGACATTTGGAAAAATTAAGGTTGTTGTCTAAGGTAAATAACATATTTTGTAACCACACATAAGAAATAACTTTCACATATTATCAAGTGTATCTGAAGGTTATGATTATATATTATCAATCAATTTTCTATATATATAAGGAAATATAACCATTGAATGTATGGAATACAATAATTTTATCCATTTGTTATTATATTGTTTTCATACCTTTCAGGTAAATTAATCCATTAACTATTTCTTACTCACTATAATATTTTAATAATGTATATTTGTATGATGGATTATAGGAATTACGTTAAATACTAGGAGAGTAGATATTCATGATATAAATTATTCTATGAATGTAATCTAGGGAGCCCAAATTTACCATATATATTGCAAATTAGGATCCTAGGCAAAGAATGTAGTTCCTATAATTCACTTTTTAAAGTGTCTCAATTATCTAGTTCATATAGGATGTACTCACGTATGATCCATACTTGTGATTTGAACATTTATTTTAATAAATATGTTTTTTTAATGGTTGGGTCCGAAGCCTCATTTTTATTATTAAATCAAAGAAAATTCCTCTTTTTAACTGGGTAGAGGGAAACACATTACATAGCCCGAAGACCCATTGGGATTGTATCCCATTACATAGCTAGTAGGCCCAAATTCTAAAGCCAATTCACATTCTATGAATATTAACCTGCTGCTACAGTGCCACACAGTATCGCCGCCGCTACAGTGCCCTTCCACCACTACAGTTCCCTGCCGCTGCTACAGTACCCGTTGATGAACAGTATCGCCACTGCTACAGTTCCGCTACAGTACCTGTGCCCCATGGGTTTTGATCCCCCATTTTCCATGTAGTTTTACAGGATGCTTACCACTAAGCCAAACCCCAACTACAAACGTGTTGATGGGTAATGAGGTATTGGGCTGACCTGCCAACATGTGTGCTGAACGCCCCCTGCTATGGCCAAGGTGGCCAACCCTTTGGCTTGGTCCAGTTCCCACGGGGTCGAGGGGACAAGAGGATCACTGGCGTATGATGCGTGTTTCCTTTGTGAGGACTCGAACCCGAAACCTCAACGACAGGACGCCATCGCCTTGAACCAACTCACCCAGCCCCCGTGGGCAAAAACGTGTTGATGGGTAATGAGGTATTGGGTTGGCCTGCCCACCTGTGCGTCGCACGACCCCAGCTAGGCCCATGGTGGCCATCCCTTGGGCTTGGGCCAGTTCCCACGGGGTAGAGGGGACGAGAGGATCACTGGCGTATGATGTGCATTGCCTTTGTGAGGACTCGAACCCGGAACCTCAGCGATGGGACACCACCGCCTTGAACCAACTCACCCAGCCCCCGTGGGAAAACGTGTTGATGGGTAACGAGGTATTGGGATGGCCTGCCCACCTACGAGCCGCACGCCACCAGCTAAGCTCAAGGTGGCCAACCCTTGGGCTTGGGCTAGTTCCCGCGGGGTCGAGGGGACAAGAGGATCACTGGCGTATGATGTGCATTTAGTTTATGAGGACTCGAACCCGTAACCTCAGCGACGGGTCGCCACCGCCTTGAACCAACTCACCCAGCCCCTGTGGGAAAACGTGTTGATGGGTAACGAGGTATTGGGTTGGCCTGCCCACCTGCGCACCGCACGCCCCCAGCTAGGCCCAAGGTGGCCAACCCTTGGGCTTGGGACAGTTCCCGTGGGGTCGAGGGGACGAGATGATCACTGGCGTATGATGTGCATTGCCTTTGTGAGGACTCGAACCCGAAACCTCAGCGACGGGACGCCACCGCCTTGAACCAACTCACCCATCCCCCATGGGCAAACCTGTTGATGGGTAACCAGGTATTGGGCTGGCCTGCCCACCTGTGCATTGCACGCCCCCAGCTAGGCCCAAGGTGGAAACCCTTGGGCTTGGGCTAGTTCCTGCGGTGTCGAGGGGACGAGAGGATCGCTGGTGTATGATTCTCGTTTCCTTTGTCAAGACTCGAACCCGGAACCTCAGCGACTGGACGCCACCACCTTGAACCAACTCACCCAGCCCTGTGGGAAAAACGTGTTGATGGGTAACGAGGTATTTGGCTGGCCTGCCCACCGGCGCGCTGCATGCCCCCAGCTAGGCCCAAGGTGGCCAACCCTTGGGCTTGGGCCAGTTCCCGTGGGGTTGAGCGGAAGAGAGGATCGCTGGTGTATGATGTGTGTTGCCTTTATGAGGACTCGAACCCGGAACCTTAGTGACGGGACACCACCGCCTTGAACCAACTCACCCAGCCCCCATGTGCGAATGTGTTGATGGGTAATGAGGTATTAGGTTGGCCTTCCCACCTGCACGTTGCAAGCCCCCAGCTAGGCCCAAGGTGGACAACCCTTGGGCTTGTTCCAGTTCCCGCGAGGTTGAGGGGACGAGTGGATTGCTGGAATATGATGAGAGTTGACTTTGTGAGGAATCTAACCCGGAACCTCAGCGACAGGATGCCACCGCCTTGAAACAACTCACCCAACCCCTGTGGGTAAAAGTGATGATGGGTAACGAGGTATTTGGCTGGCCTTCCCACCTGCGCACTGCATGCCCCCAGCTACGCCCAAGGTGGCCAACCCTTGGGCTTGGGCTAGTTTCCGCGGTGTCGAGGGGACGAGGGGATCACTGGTGTATGATGCGTGTTGCCTTTGTGAGGACTCGAACCCGGAACCTCAGCCACGAGATGACACCACCTTGAACCAACTCACCCAGCCCCCGTGGGCGATTGATTTGAACATGTTTTCTGGAAAATTGGTCTTCTCAAGAGATATTTATAAGATTATCCATGAAATATTCCCCAGAAATAAGATCCTCGTATGTGGTATTATTTATGATGGGTGAAGGTGATGGGAATGCAACAAGCATGCATACTCGAATTCAACTATGAGAAAATGACTACCTTCCAAATGCTATAAAATTTGATCTATATGACTTTTTGGGATTTATGAACAATTAAATTGAATATTAAGAAGATAATTACAACATTGGTTATTTTTTTACCCCACAGTGGGGTTTTATGCTAAAAAGTGATTGAAAGGCCCTCAAGAATGTATTTTCAGGGATCAACTCCATCTTTTATCATTATTTTTAAATCCACTTCCTACCCCAAGGTGGAGGATATAACCCCCAAATTTAAATATTTTGAATAATTTTAGGGAATCATATCCTATAGTGTTGAATATTTTCTGAGAATAGGGAAATTAAATCTACTTCTTATTCCAATGTGGATACGTATTTCTTCTCAAACACGACTAGTATTTTCATGGGTAGGATAATCACATTGGTGATGTAAGAAATTAAATGTAATAAATTGAATCATTTCCAATAACTATGATATGTTTATAAGGGATCTATATCATGTACATTGGGTAGTGTAGTGGGAATGTCAAACTAGGGTTCTGCATTGAAAATGGTTGAAATGATATCAATTTATAGGTGAAAAGTGGGTGAAATATATGTAATGTAATTTTATATAACTATTAAGAATATAAATTCATTAGATTGAGGTGGGGATATATTGGTGAGACATTTATGTATGACATTGAAAGATATTAATGGTGTTATATATTTTCTATGTTCCTGAATGATTTTGAAAAAGTTCATTCATATTTGAATACCCAGTTTAAAATTTGTAATAGATTTATAAAAATTATTCATAGTTATTAATTTTTTATATAAAATATATCAAAGAACCTCTTGAAAATTTTACATGTTATTAATCCAAATATGGACTACATTGAATAAAAAATATTTTCTAAATTTCCAATTAATAACATGTAAATTAATATTTACAATATTTTAAAAATATTTTTAAAAAAAAATTAATCATTTTGTACCAATAATATTATTTATCATATTTTACCTACCAAATGAGTTTTAATTAATTTTTATATGTGCATAAATATCATATAATAATAATAATAATTCAATATTTTTTATTTTAATTGTAAAATAACAATATTTAGTAGAGTTTAATTCTTAGAAAATAAAAATTTTATCTTGTTAACAAATTTTAATTTTACTAATTTTATTCCGAAATATTAAATTTTTAAAATTATCAAATTAAAAAAATTAATAAATATACTTATCATTTTTTTATTTCATTAAGTGTCCAATAGTTATAAAATCATATTTAATATAATCATTGATAATTTTTTAAAGAAATAAATTTCCTTCAAGAATAAATTATCATTTTTTGTAATATAATTTTATATGGGTTTTTAATGGAGTTTGTTCTACTGATACCCACATGTTAACATAGTATTATATATTGTTAATGTTAAATTATTTTGTTAATTTAGTGTGAGTTTTTTTAGTTAAATGTTCCATCCATGATAAGATACTCACTGAGTATTTAGTTATAGAATAATATTTAGCAAAAATCATTGAACCTTATAGGATCTTACAATAAAACATCATCAAAGGATTATGTCAATATAATATATTATAAAAAACATTACTCTATTTCATCATATGATGGACCCCCTCCAAGGTACCCCTCCTAAAATAGTAATGATGAAAAAATAGTAATGACCCTCAAATTCCATCCCCAGTATGCAACATGTTAGAGACTATCACCTTCAGTATATAATCAATATATATTGGAGTAATTTATCATTCATATAGTTTATGAAAATAATAATTATATGATAAAACACCAAAATTCCTATTCATAAATATATAATAAACCCTTATTTATATATTGAAATATCAAAAAATTTAAAAAACATAACATATTATAAATTATCATATCCATCATCCTCATGTATAAATAAGTCTTAAAAATCCCTTAATTTCATAATTATTATTTGAATGACCAGTTAGTTATTAAATAATTGAAAATTAATATACATAAATATATATATCTATGTGTGTAGAGAGATCAAAACATCTATACTCATAGTATATTCCTAGAAACATATCATGAAAAATATGACATAAACATACTAAATAATAGTGAATAAAACTGATTTAATCTTTTTTCCTATGCAGGTGAAACCTTTTTCCCATCACAAAAAATGCTCACTTAATATGACACCCATAAAATTCCATTATTCCATATTACATTAATATAAATAAATTAATGCACCTCACTCCAAAATACATAATTTGTTTCACTCTTATTCCAAAATGAATCACATATTGTGAAAATCTCATTCGTATGTCATCAAAAAAATGATTAAATATATCAGATCTATTCTACATCCAATTTATAAAAACACATTTAAATATTCTTCATTTCCTAATAATAACCATGTAGATGTTAAAAAGCCAGTGAATTTTTTGTATCTTGATTTAATCCCCAAACCATTATAGACCATGTATGAATACTTAAGTGAAGTAATGGCCTCCATGGGATTGTAAATGTATATAATATATTGAACCTTATAATTTAAAAAATATATATAACTAATATTAACAATAGAATGTTTATCCTCAAGAACGAAAAACTATATATCATAATCCAATATATTAGGGAATAAACCTACACATAAACCATAGCCAAAGGGAGAATGAGGGAGTGGTAGAAGTATGCGATAAATTCCCACACCATCATTGATATTGAGGAAAATATCATTCAAATCAATGAAGACTAATTTTACTTTCTAAATCAGGTGGAAAGGTGTATAAAGATAAATAAAAATATATATCACAATAAATAGTATGGAAAACTACCTAGACATTGTCAAAAATTTATCAATTCTGGAACTATTGGTATAGATTCTATTTCTAGTGTCTACATTTAAAAATACACAAAAAATAATAAAATTTTATAATTAATTGATTCATTTGAAATCATTTGAAAATTTTCTAAATTCATACCCAAGGTTAGAACAATAATAAATAAATAAATGATCCATCAAACAATGATTTCCTTTAATTTTTAGAAGTAAGTCCACGTCTTATATAAACATCAATAACCACTACCATTCTTCTATTAACTTTGTTATTATATTTTAAATTATTAATATACTAAATTATTTATCTTAAGACACCACATCAAAGATACACATGTTTTGTATAGAGTCATGCATATTTTTAGTAGTTCATCACCATAACATTAATATCTACCAATCTATCCATTTAAAATAATCTTCAAAGAAAATACGAATGAAAAATCCAAGATGATAACTCTTTCCAACCACTCAGGATTCATCCTTTAGCTAGGATTCATAGAATAAAATCGATCATTCAAACACAATCATCATCTCCACTATATACTCAAGTATCCTTGAATATTTCATGCCAAATTATCCCAACCATTTTATGTTAAAAAATAATGGTTCTAATTTTATATATCATAAATACATTGTAAAATGTATTTTTATCACAATAACCTCATTGGTAAACTAGTCCGTAAAAACAAGGAATTTATGCCCTTACCAAATGTGAATGGTAGACATCATCCATGATCAATTATTCATATCATGAATATAATTTTGTAATAATAAGTTAATAGGATAATTATGTATTGTTTCATTATAATTTTACAAATAATAAATATGATAATAAATAGAAATGAATACACATAATAATTATTTTATCATTATTTCCATATTTAACCATCATTAAAAAGAATCGATGTTGGGGGTTGATTTCAATATCTTCTTAATAAATGGGAATCCTGGTAGAATTTATGAGATATCAATTCAATTTGATATTAATGATGATAAAAAATAATAATAATATATCATATTTGATCACAATAACCCAATTCAAATTTGATAAGATGTGAAGACACTTTATTTATCTAATAAAAGATGACCTAGAAATGAAGGTAAACAATATCTCATAGATATTACATAAGGTTATTGATTCAACAATTTTACTAATTATTTGGAATACATTATTTATTTATTATTTTGTTTCAAACAAGGTAATTTTTATTATCTTTTTGGGTTCTCACATTCCCTCAAAAGTGTTTTCTGAAGTAAAATTTACATATTATCATCTCTAGTAAATACCACGCTATATAACAATTCAATAAGAAATATTAATAAACATATCGTCCTAATGGTCACAATAAACTAATTAAAATTAATTTATTATTTGGATATTATAATAATTTACTTTATTCTAATTTTTTCCATGTTCTAAATCATAAAAATCACATAAATTTACATAATTAATGAGATTCATGGAATCCCTCACATTGAATCTATGTAAAATGTTATTTATGAAATAATGTACGTTCAAGGACCAACTCAAACAATTTAAATACTAGTGTAACCATGAACAATATTCATTGAACTGGATTAAACGATTTCCAGTAGAAAAAAAATGCAACCCTCTGAAAATTAGTAAAATATATGAAATGTGATATAGTGTTAATGGGAAAAATCAAGTACTATGATTTGTAAGAATTTTATATGGGCGAACCAATGTTCTAATAATCCAATGAATGTGGTTTGAGACTATTGTGAGATTATATGGTCATATAATGTACGGAAAAAGAAGGACAAAAAAAATGGTTAACTAACTATTAATATTTATATGTAGTATGAATTTTCCACCACAATTGTGTAGTGGGTCACCCAATTTATATAATGCTTCCACAAAAAGGTAGATCAAAAATATATGTTTTCTAAAAAAAATCTCTTTAATTTTTTTACATTTAAAAAAAATTGTCTAAAGACATTACTGACTAAAATTAAATAGACTATTTCATGGTATAATCTCCGTAGTTCCCCTATTTCAAAATTCAACCATCCATTACTAATTAAAAACACCAATAAACAACAATCAACCATAAGCATCCCTATGTTTTGGTTTCCTTATAGTTATCATTATACCTAAGTGTAAACCCCATGGAATAATTCACCCAAAAAATACATATATTGTCATTTATTTCAATATGGTGGATCCGGATCCATGACAACATTTAAAAAATATAATTCCCCACACTAAAGACACAATAAAATGAAAAATAAACTAACAAAATTTCTTGTTTATTTGTGTAGTTTTATTCCAAGTAGACAAGAACTCATGTCTAGCCTTAATTATAGATTTTAAAATCTCCTCATTATAACAATACACTAAGAAATATCAACGGTATTCTTTCAGAAATATAGGTCCATAAATTAGATACCTCTCAAATAGTTTCACTTCTTATGAGTATAAAAGTATCGCATATATATTGAGAAATATTTTGAATGACCATCCTGGGAGATACCTGTGGGAGATTTTACTTGCGAAAAACCCTTCCAAAAAATATTGACATAATAAAAAAAACATGAAACATAAAAAAACTTTCATAAATAAATAAAAAACCATACCAAAATTCCAATAAATATTAAATGAGTTGTTAAAAAACTCATCATATACATCTCTTATCAGTGACTACCAGTACCATGTGATCTTTTCCAAATCATGTCTCCAAAATACATGAATTAATGTAATAACATATGAAAAAAAACTTTTCTAATTGGTCTTGTGTCAAAATAGGTTGTTCCAATAAGGCCACATCATCTTCAATGCACATCTCACACAAATTTGAGAACTATAATTTATCATGAAGGTAAATATGAAGTGGTGACACATAGAAACCATTAATTCAACTCATTTATGTGGAAATGAAACCCAATCGAATATAACAATGACATTTTCCAACAGCTCATAAGGTAATGTAACATTAGGGGAAATCCAAATCATGATACCAAACCTCGGTTTCCATGATGGGGAGAAACCATCATAAAGATTTTAACTCTATTATCAAACAATATATGCCTCCACCTTTACACTATATAGGAATTTTGATTATTATTCATGAACTTCATTTACATGTGGATCACTGTACCTTATCTATCATTTTTCTAATAAGTACATTCGAGGAGATACTAAAAATATAATTCCTTGATATATCCTAATAGATATTGGAATGCTAAAACATTATAACCCATAAAATAATACTATACTAATGGTTGAGTGATAAATTTTAAAATATGAACGAACTTATATTTTTATATTCCTTATTTTGAATCCTCATAAATTGGGAATATATGTTTATGATATTTCATTGAATTTCTGGATAGTCTTTTTTGTCTAAACATCAATTTATATATGAAAAGAGGTGATAATTAATATTTGATATGTGAAATCATATATATTTCCACTGAAAATCATTGATGCAATATAGGATTCATGAATACAAGAGATCTATATTAGAACACCATACATAAAAAATAACCCATTTAGATACTACCTCAAAAAATACCTAGAATTTTCTTAACACTATTTTCATGATAAAGTGAGATGACATTGTCAATAGGTCCATGGTAACCCATATAAAATCAAAACGAACACGAGATCTGGGATACTATGTGACTACGACCATTGATATAGCCTCATACATTTTTTGGGTAACATCAAGAGTCTGATGCAAAATATTATGAACAGGGTGGTTAACCACTACTCTGTATAAACCAATTGTGAACTCAAAAATATACGACCATATTCTAAGGAACATTAAATAGCATCTAATTGTGTGATACATATTTTATAAACTGAGATATACAAGTAATTTAAATATATTTAACATGTAGAGAAAATAATCATTCATCTCATAGGAACTGTAAGTCTTCCCTTTAAACAACACTTCATTATATCACTCATATGATCATATCCAAGTATAATCTCCACAAACAACATGAGAGAATCAAAATTTCTCCCCAAAATACCAATATTTGGATAACTCCACTACCTAAACTGAATATAGAAAAACCATCATGTCATATAGAAACCCCATACATCAACTACAAATATATAATGTTACATAATAGCTAACACGTACATTACCCTCCATCAGTATGTAGACTGATACAAGACAACATCAATATACTTCTAACTAAAGATATTAGCAACAACGATCATTTAATGTAGTGTACATGAAATATATATTTCATAATCCTATAATAATTCAAAGTGAATAAATTTTTGAAAATTTTATTCATGATTAGAGAAGATATGATTCATTATTAGATGGATTATGTTGATCATAAATTAATAAATAAAAATATAGAACCGCTAAAACAATATGGGAAACAATTTCTCCTAATGAATGAGATAATTTAAATAATATTTACATTTTTAGGGATGTAATGGGTGATACCAATAACAGATTTGAAGCCTATTTTTCATCATCACAGTACCCAATGCACTATATGAATTTTATTACTAAATATTGAATTCAAATTCATTGTGTGGTATCCAAAAAAAGAGAAATGACTAGATTCTATTTAAAATACTTGAAAGCATCCTGTTAATAACAAGTGAATAAAATTATTGATAAATTATAAAAAAATCGTTGACTCTATAATCTATTATATGTCATGAACATTACTTATATATTAACATGGAATACTAATTAAACTCTACAACACTACAACAATATTATGGGATGCATAAGAAATATATACATTCATATTCACATTATCATTATATACCCCATATTGAGACATGACACATTTGTTGAAATTTTCATCTTAAGACTAGAACATTCATATTAATGGATTAATAAATTTATGTGGGTGATGAATAAATTGTACAAAAATATCACAGATGCGCTTTATTCACATCATATGATCGAGATAACCCAAGGAATCATTGATGATTATGTACAACACCTGGTTAAGAAACACATGAAGCACCCAATTCATCATTCCCATGAACACATCTAGAGAATTCATCACACTAATTTATATCACCAAAATATCATAATTACCAAAATAATATAAAAAATTATTCACTTGTATATCCAAATATTTTGAACACATCTTCTAACATCCCTACTCAGATTCCATAATAAATAATAAATTAGGTCCCCAAACATTGTCAAATAGGTATTTAATATGTGGAAGAAGGCATATGTTATTCACTGTCACAGAATTAAAATGGTGATAATTGATAAAAAAATGAAGAAATATATTTTCCATATTTATAAATATAACTAGAGATTCACAATTAGGAAGAAATATCCTAATTTATCCTCGGTTTATAAGAGTAACACCTAAATCTATAGCCCCTTCAACTCCCTAGGGGACATCTATTAAAGTGGAACCAAGATTGGAAAAAATATAGTTGTAATAAAATCCATTAATAGGGAAATCATTATGGTGATGACATCCTAAAATATAAAGGAATTAAACTAAGGTAAATTTATAAAAGAAAAATGAATAATACTAGAGGAAAATATAATCAACTCACCAACAATTCATCCAACAATGAATATATATACCTGTGATGTATCCATCTCATCGATGGGTCTCTGTGACCATCAAAATTCACATAGTCTCTACAATATTCAAATCATATTACTATAATCCTAATGAAATCAATGATTTCCTACCATAAATATGTCCATTACATTTCTAGAATGATGTCATAATTATATAACTACATGAATATTAAGTCTCACCATGAGTGTTTCCTCTCAATTAATATTTCAATGTCTCTGTAAAAATAATAAAATCTAGATTTTCTTTAAACTATCATAGTAAAGACATAGAGAGTTAGTATAATATAAAACTCATTGTCCAACACCTACACTATAGAAGATTAAATTAATAAACCTATATAACCATAATCAAACATGACCAAAATGAATTAAAAATATATAGATAATATCTCACTAGATTTCTAGTTCCCAAAACATAAGAAAAATTAGGGAATTCAACTGAACAGGAACTTACCTATGACCACTCGAATGTTAATGGTGGAAACCTTCTTGTCCTCACATTACGAGTTGTCATTAAGGATGGTTTTTCTAAATTATATACCATTTTCCTCCCCTCCACTCTCTACTGGTCATTAGGGGTAGTTTCCTACTCTTACAGCTACCTTGGATGAAATTGCATCCATTTTTGTCTTTGAACATTCCACCATCAATATGTTAACTATAGATTACGTACAAAAAATCTCTATTATTATTTAAATAACCAACAGAAACATAATAATCTATGGTTGTCATTGAATAAAGGTAATCAGAACTCAAATATTTATTGAATTTTATAGAATAATTATGAAACCAAAATTATACTAACTAGAACATCCTCTTACTATGAAAATGAGAAACACTACAAGAATACTTGGATATAGCCACAGACCTATAGCCATGTTTTTCTAAAACCCTTGATATAGGATTTTATAAAAATTATATAGCCATAGTTTTACATAAAACTATGGCAATATGTTATACTTTTGAAGGATATAGCCACAATTTCACTAAATCATGGCTACAAAAAAAATTCGAGAGTTATAGCCACGATTTGGGTAAACTGTGGCTATAGGTTGATTTTATTAAGTTTGTAGCTATTGATTGTGTAAAACCATGTCTATAGGGTCTTTTTCAAAGGGCCATATCCTTTTTTGGGTAAACTGTGGATATGGGGTCTTCCTCCAAGGGCTATAGACATAGTTTTGGTAAAAATGTGGCTATAGATTATATTTTCATGGTCTATAGCCATGGTTTTTGTAAAACCATGGATATAGAGTATTTTTAAAATTTATTACAGCCATGGTTCCTAAATATCATGGATATAGGTCTCCCTCCCTTGTGTGGGAATACAATTAACCTGTGAAAAAGCAGAAGGAAGGCTTATAACCATGTTTTATATACCATATATAGTGGTTTTAATTATAAACATAACAATTGATATATATATATACCCAATGGACTCAGTGGTTTAGTAGAAAAGAGGATGATTCATATAACATAATTACAAATATTGAATCGGGTCAAGTGAAAATTATTTTTTTTCTATATCAATGGTTGAAAACTGTGGCTATAGAACTATTTCCATGATTGACAATCATGTCTATAGCCCAACAGCCATAGTGGAATACTTTGAGGGCCATATCATTTTTCTATTTCTATTCCAGTATGTTTCAAGATAAGTGGCAATCATGGATATAGCTTATAGACATAATTTTGACCTATAGAGGCATATTTTTTGACATTGTCTATAGCCTGATTTTACAGTAGTGAAAAACCAGAAAAATATCAATTATATAAATAATCATAATTTATCAACTCCCTTTATGATTTGGATGAATTTAAAAAAAACTTATTGATCCAATTTTTCTATAATAATTAATGATATATCCTCAAAATAGATATGGTGACTCGAAAAAATATCTAAAGATTCAAAGTTTCAATGTAATCGCATTTTTATGAATATTAATGTCATATATGGTCTAAATATTAACATGTGAAGTTTTACTAATATATTATAAGCTCTGACACACTAAAATAATCTTGAAAAAGGGTCATGATATCCTATAAATAGGATATATTCGTATTAAGTTACATAATCCCAATATAGAACAATTCCCAGATTTTATTTCATGAAATAACTGAATCCTCGTGATATTAAGAGAAACAAATCCACCTTTATCAAGTTGAAAACCGATACATCATCACAACCAATGAATCATTGGTCACTATCCATATATCATTCAAAAAAATGTTATTGGAAACTCCACTATCTAATTCACTATCTATTGATTTTCAATAGGTTCATCATACTTTTATAGGACCAATCATTGAATCTTTCGTTGTTTCCAACTACAAGTGTCATCATCTCTAACCTCTAATATGTTTCAAATGGCTAGAATAATTTATTGAGTATAATCTTTCAAAAAAATAATCTTATGTTGACATTAATATATATCAATGAAATAAAAAACATCAAGGGCCCCTAAAGCTTTATTATAAAACACATATAGTATATTAATTAAATCATTTTCTAATAATATTCCACTGTAAATCCAGTTCAAACATATATATAGATAACCATTATGTATCCTACTTTCCAATATATCAACCATGTAAGAAATATAACTCCAATTTACACATTCATTTTACTATATTTTGTACATTTTAGATTCAAAGGTTCCCAAATAAAACACATTCAATCTAGCTTCCCTTGTTTATGTAATAGGCATTGTTAGTATGAAATTATTTACTAATGTACCATTTCATCATCACCAGTAACTATTTGTAAACAACATTATACATCTCATTCATTTGAATGGACACCACTATATCATTACACATTCCCTCCAAAGGTCCCCATTCTGATATTTTTGTAAAGAAAAAGTGAAAATGAACCTCAAATACATCAAAATGTATGATGTGATTTTATAAGTACCATTAAGTGTATATAGTCACAAAAATTGGGTGTATGTTGACTCACATATTAATTATTGAAGTATATATTGTATGTTAAACTATAATCCACATATATAAAAAATATTAAGGAAAACTAATTAAATAATTTCATATCATGAAAGAGTGAAGCAGTAGAATGTATCCAAATAATCATTTGAATCAACCTCTTAATAAACAGCTGAAAAAATTATCTTGGAATAATTTCGAACTTAATTTCCAACCATATCACTAATATGAGAAAATAGTAGATGTATATTTTTTTTGTAAGAAATTATTACTTAATAAGATCATCCCAAAAACCACTCATATAAAATGAGAAATATGAATACTGAAGCACTATAAATAAACAATTTAAATAAATTAATAACTATTAAATTCAAAACTAATATTATTTTTATAATATTTCTCACTCTTCTGATAATGAAACTAATTAATTCAATATATTGCTATATAATATAATTAAATAATTGTATTATATTAATACATCAATTATCTTGGACAGTCTGATCATAGTGGGATAAATATTATTCTATTTCATTCCATATGTAATTTAAAAATATTTTTTATGTATAATTGACATTCTAAGTCATATGAAACTAAATTCATCATCACATAGCTGAATTAAATAACAACAAATCTAGAAGCCACTATAGCCTGGGAATAGTGCATTAAACCTCAGTCGATTATTGTCCATTCCTAAACACCCATGAGATTCCATATGTAGTAAGGCCTGATACATGTGAGTGTGAACCATAAAGCTATTACAAAATGTGAATTAATTTATAATAAATCAAGGAAATATCAAATTATTTGTCAGAACACATCTTATATTATAATGTATTATAGAATGACATATGACAATACATAAAATACAACCAAATGGAGGGTTGGGTAAAGGAGGAAGTTAAACATATATTCCCTCAACATTCTTCATGTTTGAGAAAATAGACACGAAAACATTTGGGTATTATTTCACCCAGATACATGGGATTTTGAGTTTATATAATGATATAAGGATATCACAAACAAACCAGAATAAGTTAATATATTCTATCTTAGACCCATCTGCAAATATTAATGCACAAGGAAGTTGGCTATAAAAACATCCATATGGATCTAAAAATAAAAATAAATTATTTTTTATTAATTAATTCAATTTAAAATAAGTAATATAAATCTATATTCAATTTCAATATTAACATATTAATCTCTCATGTCATGTTACTTTGATAGTATAATTCCATTCCCATGATCTAGTATGTCATCACTATCTATACATTTTTATAATTGTCCCTATTTATTTATAAATTTCATTTATATATTCAAAATTAAAAATATATACAATGAAATATCCTAATCCATCTGAACAATGATTCAGTTTTAATAAATATATTAAACTATGTTTGTTATTGGGAACAATAACAAGTAATATCCTTCCAATTTTACAATTAAAATAAAAAAAGAACCCATAAATATTACATTTCTGTTATGAACTCATCCCAACCTCCTTGGTGTCTTCTTCGATGCCACTCTGTATAAAATATTAAATAATGATGTCATTGGTATCACATAAAATATGGCACTATTCATACCCACCCATTTCATGGAATATTCCATTCAGTTTTTTTGTTCCTAAAAACCACATCAAACCTCGAATTTCCAAAAATATGCATTTTTTCATTGAAAAATATTTTTTTAATGAAACAACAACATTGAAAAAGGTAAAAATACCACGGAATTAATTACATTATGAAATACATTTTTTTTCACAGATGATTGTCTTTAATTATTTTTTGTATTCTGATTATTAATTTATAAGTTCATTATATATATATAAATAAAAGCAATATGAAATATTCTGATAAATATATAATATTATATATAATAATACATTTCATATTAATTATATATATAATCATATTTATTTGAATTATATTTATTACATTTCATGACACATCATTTAATAATTTTCTCATAATTGTTTCTCCGTATATTTTTGAACTAATTTCAAGCATATTTCCTATTGTAAAAAATTATAAACTACAAAAATTATCTATTGTATTATAAATAAAATCATGTTGAATCATCATCAATTAAAAGTCACTTGGGATAACACCATCCCAATTCTATTATATTTTTGATTAGTCTATTATATTCATTATGTTATTTCCATCTTGAAAAAGGATTTAAATTATTATATTAGACAAAATCCAATTAAATATATAGATGTAATGAATAGTTAAAAATTATTAAATAATGTGTCATGTAATTTGATAAATATCATTCAAATGAAAAATCATTAATGGAGGAAATATATTACCATGAATCATGAGACTTAGATCAACGAAAAGTTATTTTCTTAGACTGTATATAATTTTGTTGGAGATTGGTGACTTGAAAATGGATTTTAGGGTTCTCTAGAAGAAGATGTAAAATTGAATGAATTTTTAAAATACCCTCTAATTTAAAATTATTTTTGAATATTATTAACTATGGAATAGTATGTCACACAAATACAATGATGCTTATGGTGAAAAAGGTACATTCTAAATCTCCAATATTATATGTTTTATATCACACCAATTCTTACATTTTTAAAAATTATCTCTATATCCAATAAATTCCACCAATACATGTATTACAACATGGTGAAATATTTATGGTCATTTCTTCCAGTTTGCCCCATTTTTAGCCTATATATTCCTCAATTCCACAATCAATCTCATTAGAGTAGGAGAAAATACATCACTCTTTTATATTATCACACCTATGAAATATACTTTGGTGAGGAATTACTCATCATTACTCATTATTCATTCCATAAATAGCCTCACCTTGACTCTATTCTAGGACCTTCCTTTCACCATTACCATATAGATGGTTTTGACATCTCCATACTTCTTGTTCCTCCTTAGTGGACAGATGATGTGGTACATCATCCGTAATGGCCTCCCTAGTTATTTCTAACATGTTGATTCCCCTAAAACCACACCACCATCTCAAGAATGAAATAAATAAAACTAAATTCTACAAATAACACAAATCAGAAGCCACCAACATGTATAGTTTTGAATAGTTACACTTACAATGGATCTAAATAGATTTCCATTCTCTATATTCACCATATTACAACTTTTAAAATACTATTTCTATAACAACCCATACTTTACATACATTGTTAGTAATTCAAAATTGAAGTACACTTATTACAACATATAACAAAACCATGAAAGGACCATATATGTATAGTGTCTTTAGAAACTGGGAAACATAAGCAATTGGTACATAAAGCGTCTACACTGTCTCTAATTTATTTCATCATATCTATAGTCCCTTTGGGGATATCTTACTTAATAACCTTCATCCTGACCTGGGGAAAGATAAAATTCAAATGTGTGAGCTCAAATGCTCAGAAAGGGTAAACAAAAGAAATATCAATCACATCATATTCATATGAATATAATATTTTGGAAATCTTACCCTGCAAAAGAGATCATAATTTCATAACATGGGATAAATCATGGTAGTGAAATGTAATCACAATAATCATAACTTAAAACATGATGCATTGTGGCACACACACATAATCATAGAGAATCATTTCTTATTAGGCAAGACTCATTGCCAAGACTATCTTAGTGGACAACGTCCATTTCTGAACTGAGTTCATTCCTCATTTCAGTCCTGTTTCACTGAACTGGTTTAACATGCCATTCTAGCCATGTCTATCTCATGAGATATAAAATCTTTACCCAATTCATTGGAGGGAGATATAGGTCCCACCCATCTCATAATGATACCATTCTTATGCGTGCCACAAAATCATAAACCATACATCATAGCATAACCCATGTAATAAAAATGGGATTCTTAAACATCGTGACTTCATAAAACAATTCATATAAGATAAAGGTATTCAAAAAAAAATTCCATCACAACATAATCAAATCAATGTAATAATAGGGAGAGAAACAGAACCCTTTATTATCTTAGATGGAAAATAATTTTGATAAAACACTTGAACTCCATTCTTGAGGAAAATATCCATTCTACATCAAAAACACTTTTCCTTTCTTAACATGTCGTACAATTCTAAACTAAAAGAAGTTGATTAAAAATAAACATGAAAACATGTCAAGGATGTTTATTGGAAATAATGTTTTAAAAATCCATTAATGTCGTATAAGTTAAAAAACATTCTTCTTGTACTTTTGCTGGAAAAGACAAAAAATTACCTCGTAACATAAACAAAAGAAAGATTCCATACATACGATTTAGTATAAGTCAGAAATGGGTAAAAAGGACTTTAAAAATACATAAAAATACTTTTATATAACATGGACATGGATGATAAAAATAACCCCAGTAAATACTTACGAATAAGCAATCTCGGATAAAAATGAGATTGGCAAAATTATCCCTTACCTTATGTCTGATATTCTTTGTATGTATCCGAACCTCCAGTATAATGAATTAAATAATGTCATTTACTTATTACAGAATCATATTAATTTTTATGACACCATATATGGTTCACTTATGACATTATATTACCCGTTCTTTTGTAAATTCCATGTTAAATTGTGTTTGGGTAAATTCGTTTCATTTGTCGTCCGTGTTTTGACTTGTAATTATTCATATGATTACTTTGATCATGATTACATAATTCCAAAATTTAAAACATGATTTATATACAATATATATTCAGAATATAAATATATTTAATAGATCTGTAAATGGAAAGAAATACACCGTTCATGGAGATAGTAGGTCGTAATACGCATGAACGCTGTTTTCGTTTCCTTATTGAGTTGAATGGAATTAAGTAGATGAAATACATATATATATATATACATAAATCCAGTAGCTTTATAATGTAATATATTTCATTATTATTTCTTATATATACTTTATAATCATTCTTAAATGGTTATCATAGAGAATGAATCTCATCGCGTCGTGGAGATGGTAGTCCGTACGTACGCACGAGCGATGCTATCATTTCCATAATTATTGAATTTAATTGGAGTGGATGATACAATATATCAGAATCAGTATGATGTTATAATAACTATGTATATTTATTCTTTACACCATTATACCCATTCATGTAAGGTGTTGCTGGAAGAACAGATTACACCACGGCGTGGAGATGGTATTCCGTAAGAACGCACGCGCGGTGATTTTGTTTTCCGTAGGATGGATAGAAGGTGAAATGGGGTTGTTTCATAATTATAATAACATATCAGTACATTAGTGATACTTATTTTATTACTTTATAATAAAAAAAATAATGAAGAAGAAGTTGAAGAAGAAAGAAGCATGAAAGAATCGGTAGAAGAAATTACCTATTCTTCGATACGCCTCTTTGAAACCACCTCTTAGGGAACTATGATTGGTATTTGAAGTATACCAGGACCTCTAGGATGCTTCTGAGGAAGTTGAAAAGAGAAATTGGTAGGGTTTGGCCAAGCTTGAAGGCTCAAAGTGGTGTTAAGAAGAGAGGGATGAGGTTCCCCTTTATAACGGAGGAGAGGGGAACCTTTGGAAAAACTAAAAATATTATTATATTATAAATCCATATTCGGTTTTAAATAGCTACAAATTTATTTATTTCGAATATAAGGTGGAGATGGGTAAAACTAATCTCATCCAATAGAATTTTGACAAGTTTAGCTTACTATTTTGTCCTCATCATTTAAATTTAACATTAAGATAGATAATTTTACTTTTACCGTGTCTTTTTGTGTTCTTACACTATAAGGTTAATAAACATACTCTAACAAGCCAAACGAACCCCAAGTTGTTTATTATTAATATACATAACATTATCTAAGTCATTTGGGCGATCCTTAGATTTTTAGGAATAAAATAACAGTTAATAATATAATATTTGTTTTAAAAACTATTTTATATCAATTTTGACACTATTTAGTAATTGTTTTTTGTGAATATCATTACAGAATGATTAGTTCGAAAAAAGTTAATTAAATCAATACTAACATTTCATATTAACCTATGAAATTAGAGTAATTCATAAAAATTCTCAAATTACATTTATTTGGTTATTTATAACATCAATTATGTCAATATTTCATTAATATGATAATTACTGCATCATCTTTGTGTCATAAATAAATTAAAGTATTTAATATCTAAAAATTAAAAATAAAATACCATTATGTAGTAAATCTTTTTATAATTCTAATTAATATTTATAGAATAATTTATCTTATGTATATCCCTATATTATAAATTATTTACTTATTAAACATTGATTTTAACTGTTTTAACCCTTCTTTAAATAAATTAATAATAAATGTCCCAATCTAATCCATGTGGGCCTAAATGGTCATATTTGATTCCTAAGGTTTTTTTGGTCGAATTACACTTATCCAATATAATTAGTACATGTGTTAGGGTAATAATAATATCATTTTTACACTTAATTACAGTATTTACATTTAACCGTGGTAAATAAAAGTAAAAAGTTACTATTCACCGAAAATTATTTTCATCTCATTGAACCACAATTTACTTCTGAAATCAACCGTGTCACTTGGATTTTTAAAATTCCACTCACAGAAGCAGTAAAATTAAGTTTTATGTAAATTTAAAAATTCTCCATGGAGGTGGGTAAAAGACGGTGCAAAGTTCAAAAAAAATTTATATATCTAAAATTATTATAAAATTACTCCAATGAATTACATTGAACTTATATAGGTATTATGTATCAATTTTGACCTAAAATAAATTTAAATAAAATAAAGAATTATTTAAATAAAAAGTTGGTTTTTAAATAGTAACCCAGTTTTTTCACTATTCATCAAAAATTGAAAATTTCCAGACAAATACCAAAATTGCTCCCTAGGCTAATTTCGATATTACGAATCCAAAAACGAAGTCCAATTTGAAAAATAAAATTTAAAAAATTTCAAAAAGTTGTTATTACAATTCATAATGGCTTGTTTTAATAATATTTTAATAGCATATCGTTGTTTAGTGAAACTCGGTATTACGTACGACGCAAGCTATCAAGGAAGGTCGTGATTGTATGTAAAGCAAGCCAAGATAGTGTTGTGTGTAGTGAAAGATTCTTTTGATGATTTATATATAATAAAAACAAAATATTTCTTATAAAAGTCTCGGGTGTTACATTCTACCCCCCTTAAAATGAATTTCGCCCTCGAAATTCGTCACTTGTAACAAACAGATGAGGATACCTTGCCCTCATCATATCCTCAATATCCCATGTAGCTTCTTCTAATTCTTGGATCTTCCATAAAACATTCACCAAGTGATTGGTCTTGTTCCGTAGGACTTTTTCACTACGATCGAGAATCTCTCTCGGTTGTTCTTCATAAGAATGATCTTGTTCCAGTGGTACAACTTCTGAGATGAGTACATGTGAAGGATCAGGTATGTACTTCTTCAAGAGAGATACATGGAACACATCGTGAACTTGAGAGTGATTCGGTGGAAGCGCCAATCGGTAAGCTACCTTCCCAACACGATCCAGTATTTTGAAACGACTGATATACCTAGGGCTCAGCATTCCCTTATTTCCAAATCTCATTACTCTCTTCCAAGGAGATATTCGTAAGAACACTTTATCACCGACTTCAAACTCTAAGTCTTTTCTTCGGTTGTCGGCATAACTTTTTTGTCGACTCTGAGCTACTCTTATGTGTTGTTGAATAGATCGGACCATTTCTCCCATCTCATCAACAAGATCATGTCCTAATAGCTTTCTTTCCCCAACTTCATCCCAGCAAGTTGGAGTCCTACATTTTTTTCCATAGGGAGCTTCATAAGGATCCATCTGAATACTGCAGTAAAAGCTATTATTATAAGAAAATTCCACTAAAGGTAGGTGTTGATCCCAACCACCTTTGAAATCCATATAGCAAGCTCTCAATATATCTTCTAGAGTTTGAATTTTCCTCTCAGACTGACCGTCTGTCTGAGGATGATAAGTAGTGCTGAAACTCAACTGTGTATCCAGAGTATGCTGAAGACTTCGCACGAACATTGAGGTAAACCTCGGATCCCGATCAGATATAATAGAAAGTGGTACTCCATGAAATCATACCACTTCCATTACATATATCCTGGAAATCTGATCCAGAGAGAAATCCCCTCTAATAGTAATGAAGTGTGTAGACTTTTTAAGACGATGAACTATGACCTAGATAGCGTTATTGCCTTTGGATGTTTAAGGAAGTCCTGTGAAAAAGTACATAGTGATGTTTTCCCATTTCCATTCGGGTATGGGTAATGGTTGTAACATCCTCTTAGACTTCTGTCTCTCAGCTTTAACTTAATGAAAAACCAAGCATCGAGAGACATATTCAGCAACATCTCGTTTCATATCATCCCACCAGAAGTACTCTTTCATGTCCCTATAAATCTTCATGCTTCCAAGATGAATAGAGAATTAAGAACTATGATCCTCATCCAGCAGCTCCTTCATTAATTTGGGGATGGGAGGAACACAAACCCGATTCCTAAACTTCATTATCCCATCACAATAAAGGTTAAATTCAGGAACATTTCTCACCTTATTTTGTAACTCTACATCTTCTTTCTGTGCCTCATTAATATTTACATGTATTGATGGTTGAACATTCATTTGAGAAAGATAAGATTTTTCACCTTCCATTATAATTCCAAGATCCATCCTTTGTAAATCCATAAATATTGGATCTTTTGTGGTCCACATCATGGATAAACTGGCATGGTCTTGTCGACTTAATGCATCTTCCACCTTGTTTGCTTTCCCAGGGTGGTAATTAATTGAGCAGTCATAATCCTTAATCAGCTCCAACCATCTTCTTTGGCGCATATTCAGCTCCTTTTGTGTGAAAATATTCTTTAAACTTTTATGATCATTATAAATATCACACCATTCTCCATAAAGATAATGCCTCCAAATCATTAATGAAAATATTACTACAGCTAACTCCAAATCATGAGTTGGGTAATTTTTCTCATGTATTATCAACTGTCGTGAGCCATAAGGTATCACCATATCATTTTTCATAAGAACACACCCCAATCCCTTCTTGGATGCATCACTGTAGATAACAAACCTTTCTCCACTACAAGGCAGTGTGAGCACAGGTGCACTGGATAACCTTCTTTTCAACCCCTTGAATTTCTCTTCACATTCCTATGTCCAAACAAACAAAACTCTTTTCCGAGTCATCCTGGTGAGTGGATTAGATAATTAAGAAAAATCGTTCACAAAAAGTCGATAATATCAATCCAAACCAAGAAACCTTCAGATATCAGTTATTGTTGTTGGTCTTGACCATCTTTCGATAACCTCTATTTTTGATGGATCCATAGATATCCCCTCTTTTGAGATTATGTGACCCAAAAATGAAACTTTTTGAAGCCAAAATTCACAGTAGGTAAATTTGGCATAAATCATCTCTTTTCTCAAGGTCTTCAATATAATTCTCAAGTGATCTTCATGTTCTTCCTTACTCTTTGAATATACAAGAATATCGTCTATAAAGACTACCACAAACTGATCAAGATAGTCTCTAAAGACTATATTCATCAGATCCATGAAGATAGCAGGGTCATTAGTAAGACCAAATGGCATAACTATAAATTCATAGTGTCCATTCCTTGTACGGAAAGCCATCTATGGTATATGCTCCCTTTTGACCCTTAATTGATGATACCTAGAATGAAGATCAATCTTGGAAAAGTATTAAGCTCCGCGTAGTAGGTCAAAGAAGTCATAAATGCGTTGGAGAGGATATTTGTTCTTGATAGTGATCTTGTTAATTTCTCGATAATCAATGTACAGTCTCAATTATCCATCTTTCTTCTTAACAAACAGAACAGGTGCTCCCCAAGGTGATGCACTAGGGCGTAGGAATCCCTTATCAAGATTATCTCGGATTTGATTCTTCAATTACTTCAACTCAATTGGGGACATTTTATAAGTTGTCTTTGAAATTGGCAAAGCACCCGCTACATGTTCTATTGAAAACTCAACTCCGTGATTTGGTGGAAGACCCGGAAATTCCTCTGGAAAGACATCATCAAACTCCCGTACAGTGGGAATATTCTTAATCGTGAGTTTCTAACCAACCATTTGAGATAAATAACAATCATTTAGTGAAATCAAGACCCATAAGATGGATGAAATTTCCACTCGAAGGTTATGTTCATCCTTGCATCGTTAGACGATCATAGATTGATCTGGAATATGAAATGTGACTGCCCTTATTTGGAAATTGATATGAGATCCATATAAAGAAATCCAATCCATGCCATGAATCACATCAAATTCCACTATAGGAAGGATCGCGAGATTTGCAGGAATCACTTTCCCACAATCTTCAATCGGAGAAGAATTATAAACATTTGATGCGACTGTTGTGCCATTAGGGTTTGTAAAAGATAACTCAACATCTAATTGTTGAGGTAATACGGTGATACCCTTAAAAAATTCTTTAGAGATAAAAATATTGGGTGGATCCAGAATCAAATAAAACATTTGCTACTTTAGAGTGGATGGTAAGTGTACCTTTTACCACTTCGTTATCGTACTCACATCGCTTATAGAAATTGCATTTCACCTTCCTTTGTCTTTAGCCTTATGAATTTGTTGACGTCGATCATCATCAACAACTCTTGTATTAGCGCATTGATTGGCATAATTCCCCATTTCCATTCACTTGTAACATTGATGTGTAGGAGGTGCACTCTGTGTAGCCTTTTCATTGTTCGCATCACTAGACATCTTCTTCCCATCATTGTGGAATTAAAATGCCTGATGACCTTCCTTTCCACATTTGAATCATTTACTTGTCCCTTCAAGACAACTCCCTCCATGTTTCCTTCCACACTTCGAGCATAAGGGAAAACTCATCTTCTTTTCAGTGTGCTCTTTTGATTTTCCTTTGAATTTCATTTTCCTCTTCTGATCAAATCCATATGACTGATGGGTTACTCCAATCTCCATCTCAACTTTGAGATCACATCGAACGATTTCCTCATAGCTATTGAAGTCCCTTATGTCTATCTCCCTTCAAAGACTTGGTTTTAAGCCACTAAAGAATTGATCGATCTTACTCTCGGGTTGGATAATAATACCAAAAGCGTACCTTGCATGTCTTGTAAAATTTGCTTCATAGGTACCAACATATTTATCATCCTTTTTCTTTATTTCAAGAAACTCCTTCTCCGTCTTTGTTCGGAGAATACGAGGGAAGTACTTATTGAAAAATAAGTTATTGAACTTGTCCCATTCCATGGGCTCAATTTCATCTCTTGGCCTCGTATTCGTGATTAGATTCCACAATTGATCAGAATCACCTTCCAAACGATACACTACTAAGATGACATTATCATGTTCATAAAATTGAAAAACTGAAAATATCTTTTCAGTAGTACTGATCCATTGCTCAGCAACTAATGGATCAGTAGACCCACTAAATGAAGGTGGATGTTGTCTCATGAAGGATTCAACGGAATGTTGCTCCTTCCTATGCTCGTTTGGAAGTCCTGCATGATTCATAGCTTGAGAATGTTGTGTGAGCATGGCTACAAGATTTTTTATTCCAGCTCCCATAATGTTTGGTTGCTAAGGGGGACAATCATTGCATTGCCCATCACATTCCGCATTAACACAGTTCCTTCGGGTTCCAGCCATTGACTAAAACCAGGAAGAATAGTTTGAGAAACACTAATTATAATAGGAAAACCACATAATCAAGAATAAAATTTCACACTTAAGGTATTATCCTAGGTTATTCATGGCCATTTCTAAAACACTAAGATTGTGTTCTATGCTTAGACTTATCCTTAGGATTATTACTAAGGCTTTCACATCCTAGTTTCCAAAAGATCACTATACCTTTCCCCTAATACCAACTATAATGGTCTGGAATTACTTCTAGTGGACTATAAATGATAACTATCAGGGTAATCCATGGGTGGATACACCCCCTGGGCGGGACACACCACCATCCCCAGTGGCAGCCATTTCCTCATGAAGCCCTTGGGCGGAGAGCCATGCTTCGTCCAACGCTCACATGTGAGAGTTCCCAAGGATCGGGTACATTCCTACCTCCTTTGCCTATGATACCAACTATAACGACCCATAATTTACTGACATTTTTAGTACTTCAAAACTGAATTACACTTATTACAACATATAACCAAACCATGAAAGGATCGTATAGGTAAATTGTCTTTAGAAACTAGGAAACATAAGCAACTGGTTCATAAAGCGTCTACGGTGTCTCCCATTTATTTCATCATATCTGTGGTCCCTTTTGGAATATCTTACATAATAAGATTCTTCCTAACCTGGGGAAATAAAACATACAAAAGAGTGAGCTCAAATGCTCAGTAAGGGTAAACAAAAGAAATATCAATCACATCATATTCATAAGAACATATCATTTCTGAAATCTTACACTGCAAAAGAGATCATAATTTCATAACATGGGATAAATCAAGGTAGTGAAATGTAATCACAATAATCATAACTTAAAACCTGAAGCTTTGTGGCATACACACATAATCATAGAGAATCATTTCTTATTAGTCAAGACTCATTGCCAAGACTATCTTAATGGACAAAGTCCATTTCTAAACCGAGTTCATTCCTCGTTTCAATCCTGTTTCACTAAACCGGTTTAACCTGCCATTCTAGACATGTCTATCTCATGAGATATAAAATCGTTACCCAATTAATTGGAGGGAGATATAGGTCCCACCCATCTCATAATTATACCATTCTTATGTGTTCCACAAAATCATAAACCATACATCATAGCATAACCCATGTAATAAAAATGGGATTCTTAAGCATTGTGACATCAGAAAACAATTCATATAAGATAAAGGAATTCATAAAAATAATTCCATCACAACATAATCAAATAAAGGTAATAATAGGGGTATAAACAGAACCCTTTATTATCTTAGATGGAAAATAATTTTGATAAAACACTTGAACTCCATTCTTGAAGAAAATATCATTTCTACTTCAAAAACACTTTTCCTTTCTTTATATTTCAAACAATTCTAAACTAAAATAAGTTGGTTAAAAATTAAATTGAAAACTTGTTACGGAATCATTTAGGAAATAATTTTTTAAAAATCCATTCATACCGTATAAGTTAAAAAACATTCTTCTCGTACTTTTGCCGGAAAAGTCAAAAAAGTACCTCGTAACGTAAAAAAAATGATTCCTTACATACAATGTAGTAAAAGTCAAAAACAGGTAAAAAGGACTTTAAACATACATGAAAAAGCTTTTATAAAACATGGACATGTAAGATATAAATAACCCCAGTAAATACTTACGAATACGCAATCTCAGAAAAAAATGAGATTTGCAAAATTATCACTTACCTTATGTGTGATATGCTTCGTATGTATCTGAACCTCCTGTATAATGATTTAAATAATGACATTGACTTATTACAGAATCATATTCATTGTTATGATATCATATATGGGTCACTTATGACTTTATATTACCCATTCTTTTGTAAATTCCATGTTAAAGAGTGTTTTGGGTAAAATCGTTTCATTTGTTGTCCGTGTTTTGACATGTAATTATTCATATGATTACTTAGATCATGATTAATTAATTCAATAATATAAGACATTATTTATATATAATATATATTCATAATATACATATATATAATAGATTGATAAATCGAAATAAATACACCGTTCATGGAGACGGTAGGTCGTACGTACACATGAATGCTGTTTTCGTTTCCTCATTGAGTTGAATGGAATTAAGTAGATGAGATACACACACATATATATATATATATATCCAGTAGCTTTATAATGTGATATATTTCATTATTATTTCTTATATATACTTTATAATCATTCTTAAATGGTTAACATGGGGAATGAATCTCATCGCGTCGTGGAGACTATAGTCTGTACGTACGCACGAGTGATGATATCATTTCCATAATTATTGAATTGAATTGGAGTGGATGATACAATATATCAGAATCAGTATGATGTTATAATAACTATTTATATTTAATCTTTACACCATTATACCCATCCATGTAAGGTGTTGCAGGAAAAGCAGATTACACCACGGTCTGGAGACGGTATTTCGTACGTACGTACGTGCGGTGATTTTTTTTTCATAGGATGGATAGAAGGTGAAATGGGGTTGTTTCATATATATAATATCATATTATTATATTATTGATACTTATATTATTACTTTATAATGAAACAACTAAAGAATAAGATGTTGAAGAAGAAAGAATCTTTAAAGAATCGGTAGAATAAATTACCTATTCATTGATACGCCTCTTTGAAACCTTCTCTTAGGGCACTAAAATTGGTCTTTGAAGTAGACCAGGACCTCTAGGATGTTTCTAGGGAATTGGAGAAGAGAAATTGGCAGAGTTTGGCCGAGCGTGAAGGCTCAAAGTGGTGTGAAGAAGAGTGGGAAAAGGTGCCCTTTTATAAGGGAGGAGAGGGGCACCTTTGCAAAAACTAAAACTCTTATTTTATTATAAATCCATATTCGGTTTTAAATAGCTCCAATTTTATTTATATCGAAGCTAAGGTTTGAAGGGGCCGAAATCCTCTCATCCAATAGAATTTGGACAAGTTTAGTTTACTATTTTAACCTTGTCATTTTGATTTATCTTTAAGTTAGATAATTTTACTTTTACGGTGTCTTTTTGTGTTCTTACACTATAAGGTTAATAAACATACTATAACAAGACAAACGAACCCCAAGTTGTTTGTTATTAATATATATAACCTTATCTATGTCATTTGGCCGAACCTTATATTTTTATGAATAAAAGAACAATTAATAATATAATATTTGTTTAAAAACCCATTTTATGTCAATTTTGACACTATTTAGTAATTGATTTTTGTGAAAATTATAACAGAATTATTAGTTAAAAATAAGTTAATTAAATAAATACTAACATGTCATATTAACCTATAAAATTAGTGGAATTCTAAAAAAGTCTCATATTACATTTATTTTGGAATTTATAACATCAATTATGTCAATATTTCATTAATAAGATAATTACTGCATCATCTTTGTGTCATTAATAAAATAAATTATTTAATGTATAAAAATTACAAATAAAATACCATTATGTATGAAATCTTATAAGCTTTATAATTAATATTTATAGTTGAATTTATATTATGTATAACCCTATATTAAAATTTATTTACTTATTAATCATTGATTTTAACTATTTTAACCCTTCTTTAAATAATTTAATAATAAATGACCTAATCTAATCCATGTGGGTCTAAATTGTCATATTTTATTCCTAAGGTTGTTTTTGGTCGAATTAAACTTATCCAATAGAATTAGGACTTGTGTTAGAGTAATGATAATATCATTTTTACCATTAATTACCCTATTTACTTTTAACTGTGGTAAAAAAAGTAAAAAATTACTATTCACCAAAAATTATTTTCATCTCATTGAACCATATTTTACTTACTGACATCAACCGTGTCTCTCTAATTTTTGAAATTCCACTCACAGAAGTGGTAAAATTACGGTCTATGTAAATTTGAAAATTATCCTAGGAGGTGGGTAAAAGACGGTGAAAAGTTAAATAAAAATTTAATATATCTAAAATTATTATAAAATTACTCCAATGAATTACATTGAACGTATATAGGTATTATGTATCAATTTTGACCTAAAATAAATTTAAATAAAATAAATAATTATTTAAATAAAAAGTTTGTTTTTAAATAGTTACCCAGTGTTTTCAATATTCATCAAAAATTGAAAGTTTCTAGAAAAATACCAAAATTTCACCTGAGGATAATTTCGATATTCCGAATCCAAAAACGAAGTCCAATTTGAAAAATAAAATTTACAAAATTTCAAAAAGTGGTTATTACTATTCATAACAACTAGTTTTAATAATATTTTAATAGCATATCGTTGTTTAGTGAAACTCGGTATTGCGTACGATGCAAGCTATCAAGGAAGGTCGTGATTGCGTGTGAAGCAAGCCAAGCTAGTGTTGTGTATAGTGAAAGATTACTTTGATGATTTATATAAAATAAAAACAATATATTTCTTATAAAAGTCTCGGGTGTTACAATTTCACCCTTAATATAAAATTGAGTGATAAATATATCAATTAACTCAAACCCCCTCCTTACGGTACAACCCATTCTTTGGTAGTTCAACTTTTATTAGGGCATCCCATGGTTCCTTTAAATATTTGTTATTACAGATGATATGGGGAAACTAAATATAGAAAATATCTAAGGTATTCATCAATTCAATTAAGAAGAATTATTTAATATGTAATAATATATTTATATACTTTTTTATCTCACTTGGTATATATTTATATATCTAGTTCCAATGGAATTTATACTTAGGGGTATATATTATAGAATCTATTTTTTATAGGGGAACATGTTTATTGCTAAAAATTAAAGAATTTTTGTTTCAATTTCTGAATTCACTAATATTTAAAAAACTTATGGATCTCAAAAATGATAATGAGACTTGAGATAAAAATTTATGATTTTATGAATTTAATTTTGAAGTAATAGAAAAATATATACGGATTTTGGGAATAAATATTAGAAGATGTGAAAATAGATGATGGGGAAACTCTATTAAATTAAATATTAGGATTAAATTTAATTTTTAGAATCATAATATGATATAGAAGAGAAAATTAAATACTATATTACTTTCATTTAATTGATAAATAATATATTAAATATATATAATAAATTAACAATTATTTTTTGATGATAGGGAATATTTAATGCTTGTTGAACTGTGTAAGATTATTGTATCCTATACGATACAGGTTTCTCATAAAAGGAAGGTGAAATATGATGATAGAGATTTTAAATAAACGAGGAAACATATTGAAAGGGAAGAATAATACTATAATTATATTCAATATATGTGTGTGTAATAAAATGATGAATGTGGGAGATTTATATCTAAAATGTCAATGAACATTAATAAAGGAAAAATATAGTACTCAATAAAAATCAATCAATATTGTTTCAATTATCAATGAATTGGAAATTTTTTCATTTGTTATCTAATGAATAAGGATTGTGACTATAAGGATGAATAGAATGATGAACAAAATCATAAAAAGAAAAAGGGTCAATGTTTAATGGAATCAAAATAAACTACCGGAGGGTATGAAAATATTACTTAAATTGAACAGAATAAGTATATAGTGAAGAGATGTAGAAAACTAAATATCCCCACCAATTAATTTTGAATAATTGGTTCCCATATTATTTTGGAATATCAAGTATCAAAATAAAATTTCATATGAAACTTCATGAAATGGAAAAAAATGGGGAAATATCTTCTGTAAAATATATATGGAAACATTATCATGAATATTAATATTTTAATTAATAAAACTGATTGAAATAAATCATGGTTATAAATAAATAAATGAATATAAAAATGATTTTAATGAATAATTTTTTCATAATGAAAAAATAGTTAAACTTATGAGATTAATAACACAAATCTATAAGGTGTATAGGGGGAGGAAATTTTGAATGTGGTCAATGGATAAATAGGTTATAAATTATGAAGAGAAAAATAATACATATTATATGTTATTCATGTTAATAACTACAACACTAATATATGTGATAATTTAATAAATATTGGGTATTAAAAAATAATAATCTCAAATAATTTGGAATTGTTTCTATAATTGAGTCTTGAAAACCTATATTTATATATTTCAAAATAAATATTTTGTCCAGTACAACTTCTAAGGAAATCATTTTGAAAATTATTACTATGAAGTTTTCTTAAAAACACCCATAATAAAATGGTATATGTTAGTACTTATATGATATTTACAATAATATGGAACTAATAATAAATATATATGAAAATATAAAAACAATGATATCCTATAATTTTTTGTTTTAAATAATAAATTTTCAAAATCCCCAAATACTGCTAGTGTTTTGTTATTTTTAATCAATAAAAATACCAATAATGAAATAATATGTTACTCACATAGTATGTACATGAGTTATGGAGGAAAAATACTTCATAGAATTCATTACATTCTAATATTTTTTTTAATAAATAATGGAATGAAATATATTCTATAAAAAGTTCATCAGATCTATTAATAAAAAACCAGTTCAATAGATCTAATAAAATATATGTAAGATTAGAAAAAATATTTTCACCTTTTTAATTAGTTTATAAGTACCCTCCATTTATAAATGTCTTATAGTTAAATATAAATTGAGTTCAGAAAATTTTGGGAGGATAAAAATCATTAATTCTTGATTTTTTGGGGTTTCAAAAAAATCAGCGTGAATTATTATTAAATATTCATATTCATCCAATATGATATATAATGTGATTTTATTTATGAATATTGGAGTCATAATTGATGAAAAATCAATTTTCACAGTGTTTGTTCAATAAATGTAAACAATTTGGTACAAAAAATTATATCTTAGAATATGAAATTTAATGAGGGTATTTTAATTAAAGGTATTAAAAAAAATTAATTATTGTAATAAAACACTATTATTATGGATATTATCATTTTTTATTAAAATAAAAAAATTATAAAATGATCAAATATGGAATAATTATCTTAATTTATTAACGATTATGTGGTGATTTTATAAGAAAATTTGATCTAATATAATTTTTGATAATACAATTTCATAGATAAATAAAAAAAATACAAAATATCTATGTCTTTATCATAAATTATTGATTAAAATATTTGTGTATGAATTGGTGAGATTTTATATCCCACAAAATATGTAATGATAAATTATGTTTTAAAACACTTAAAATGGGAATCATGATCATAGAATTCCAAAGAGGTTTGAATCATAGTATACAAAGACCCATGATCTAATTGAAAAATACGTTATTAAGTGAATGAAATGAATGGTAAAAAGGTGAAATATGTATAGTATACTTTTCACAAATTATATCACTGAAATGAACATTTTCATATTTGTGAAGAAAAATTATGATGTAGTGTAAATTATAAAATTTTTCTAGAGATAATTTGAATGTGACGTATCGTAGACACACACTCATGGATCTAGAAAAATAAACCTGAAAAGAAAACGTATCAATTCATACCATGTGATATGATAGATGGTGAATAAAAATATATTTTACATCATTTTCATAATTTTAACAATAAATATTAAAAATTCGAAAAATCATATAACCCGATGTTTTATAGTTATAATGAACAATGACGTAATTTTTTTAACATTTCAAAACCTCATAGAAATTTTCATCTCAAATGAATAACATTTTGAAACATAATATATATTACATTTTATCATATCCTAGGAATAAAATCATAAAAAATTAGGAAATAATATGTTATGTAATAGAAAATATTGTAATAATCAGTCAGTGATAATAATTGTGTACAATAAGAGAATGTGTTTTTGAGTTGATAATCAATGTAAAATATCATAACATAAGATATTAAAATAAAATAAAACATATATTATTGTAAATCAAGTGTCATGAAATGAGTATTAGTTCATAACTTTTGAAACAATATATTTGAAATTCCAAACATGGGTTCATATTCATTATCAAAAATACATAACAAACGCATAAAAATTTGGTGTATATATTATCATTTATTAATAATTTATTATTTTAGGTATCACTAAAATTACTATCATCAAATTGTAGACAGATCACATAAATGAATTTGGTTGAGACGATAATCCATGAAATTCATTCTAATGAAATATTTGTATTTACAAAATTAAATAAGAGACTCACCCATCACAATGAGATATACCATTCTAATGTGTGATACTTGAATGTAAATACATTATTAACTCTATATTTTATTAATATAATCAATCGGAAAGACACAATATCCATAAAACTTCTATAAAAATTATCAGAAGATCACAATATAATAAATATCGATGGTTTCATTGAATAATATCCCCTCTGAAGAATCAAAATAATTGTCAGAATTTGACAATGATGAGAAATAATTTTTTAACTTTTGGTATTTTTTTGATACATAAGAATAAATATACTCTACATTAAAAATTTATATTTTAAATAAAAAAATATTCTATTATAGTGTGTATATATTTGACTTTTTAAAATTATTAAAACATGGAGACCAAGATTATTAATAAAATTGATGAAGTTAATGGGAAAATTCATTAATGTAGAAAACTATTTAAAATTATATTCCATTATGATGATTTTAAATAGGGTTAATGATTCTATAAAATTACTAACCAGAATGATGAAATAATATATTCTTCATTAGATAAAAAATGATGACATAATATCTTTTCAGTAAATAATTTTAACAAGATTTAAATCATCATTACTAATTAATATAATTTTAAATATCTACATAGATAACAAAATATAAATGATTTTTTCATATAGATGAATTAATCCAAAATTAAAATATGATATATTGTTAGTCCCTTTTATGAGCATTTTTTTGATAAACTATTACCCAGAGATCGATGATATGGTAAGAATACCTGTTAGAAGTGGAAATATTTTTAGTATAAGAAAATATATTGTCATATAAATATATTTTATCAATTATTTGCCATATTAGGAATTTATTCATTGGGAATATCAATATCACTATGATACTAAAAAAACTCGTATGCCATTGGTTACATTTGAATTAAAATCCACTAAAATACATATTTTGATTTAATGTGTTAATCCCATGAATTAATTGACCAATAAGATAAAATAAATTCATTTCTTAATATATAATCCCCACAATATATAAACTATGTTGATATAGAATTTATCAAAATGAGAGAAACTTTTAATAAGAAATCTGATACATTTGTCCCAAACATTTAAAAAATATCTCTATACACTTGAATATTTAATTGAACTATATTATTCTATTAGTTTACATCCATATCCTTATCAAATTACATTTATTCTCATCATTTATATTTATAATTGATAAAATATTAATTATTTTTTAGATATTTTCATTATCAACTTTTTGTATTATTGATAAGTATTTTCATGTTACACAATAGGTATATCAATCCCTATTCATTGATATCATGTTCATAATTTTGAATGTATTAATTCAAGTTGAATTAGTATGTTCCAATAATTATTATATAACCATTTAACTTATTTGATGGTGTGATTGTCATTTTAATTAATGGAATCCTAGATATGAAGTTTTTGAGTAATTTATCATCAACAACGAGTCATTTAATATAGAACATTCATCTTTTGGGTGAAAATTACAAAATCATATTCATAATATTAATTATAAATTAATATGTTATATTAAAATTATTAATGTAATCATTAAAATTAATTTCAAAAATATTTAAGATAGTAAAAAATACTTCATTTATGTTTTTGAAAAAAAATCATAGAATAAAATGTTACAGTAATCAGTGATTAGGAGTATAATATTTTACAATATTAATAGAATTTAAGTTAATCTCATGATACATGTTTAATTTATAAGCCATGTTATTTTTTCATTTTTCTAATATTTTTCCTCATCAATGTTTTATCAATAATCTTATATACTTCAGGGTATTAAATCTTCTCTTTAATGTTATACATATCATGGGGTTTTGATTTAACATATAAAAGTTGGTAAGGGTTTTTAATAAATAATATCTTTTCCTTGGATCATAATATATATTTTCGAAAATTATCATTCATGATTTATGTATTATAACCTATGAGGAATTTTTTATTTTCATAATATTTTATAGGTTATCCCAGTTTCACATCAATGTCTATATCCATAATGATTCTAGTTCTTCATCACAATGCATTTTGTTATGTATAACTCTTTTCATTTAGTGGGTCTTTCTTCCATGTCTATATTTTTACATCTTACAAATATTCTCCTTTCCCCAATGAAAACAATTTTTATATTTAATTATCCATTTATTTCACATTATTCGTTTTAATGTATTGTTATCACTATCTTATTAATGATTTTTGTATTCAATAATGGAATTTTAATATTTTCAATATATTTTAATTTCCGTGTTTTTATATATGTGTTTTTATTTCACATTTGAACATATAATTTATTTATTATCATTGTACATTTTTTAAATTTATGTTGATGTAATAATTTAATAATACTAATATTTATTTTCTATAAAAAAAATTAATGTGAAGTGAAATTACAACCCTATTAAATATGATTTTAAAAAACCTGTTTTATTAAAAATAATCTAATTTATTTATCTTCCATTTTAAAAGTAGTATTAATCAATGCGGATATGATTAAGGCTTCTTCTTATGTTTATTTAATATTTCATATTATTTAGTGATCATGTTTTTAGTTTAAAACTATGAAATATTGGATGTTATTTTATACAATTTTAATTTTTGATGAAACCCATTTTATTTTTCTTGAGTACATTATGAAGAGTGAAATACATTCGTTGGGAAGATTATAAGATAATTTTTTACATGGATTATTGATGATTTATTGATTAATAACATTATCATAATAAATTATATATATATATATATATATACTTATTGTCATGACCCGTCCTCGAGGCCCTTATTGTGACTACGCCATGCCCGCCTTCCATAGGCTATGGGCTGATGACTAGCACCAAAATGCGTAACCCCAAAAATGGAAGGAATTTCCTACAAACCTGTAACACACACAGTCTAAAACAAAAGTAGTAGTAAAAAATACTAGTATAGGAAGAGTACTGAAAGTAAAAAGAGCCAGTATACAAACCGAGCTGAAGTACAAGTACTAATAAAAAGAGAAAACAGCTCTTAGATCGTCCATCGGGGAGTCCTACCTGAAGGGTAGGTACAAATCTCGAAAAACGCATCCCTGAGGTATGTCCCATCTGGTCCAGCTCCGAGAAGCCTCCCGTCCATCTATGTCAGCCTCGATCACTACTGACAGTCATCTACACAGAACACACAAGGTGTTGGTGAAGCCCGTTCAGGGGTGAGTATATTGATACTCAGTAGAGACCCTGAGACCCCCAAAGGACTCCAAGAATCCACCATGGATAAAAATAGATAGCAATATACAATCATAGAGTATCAACCATCCCTACATAGTTATCCTTCCATATATATACCAATGTTACCAATCATAATCCTGCTCCAACACTCGAGCCCAGGCACAACCCATTCCACAATGGAAGTAAATTGAATCATCTTGATGATAACAACTTAATGTCAAGACTCATCTAAAACATGTATTTAACTCACATAGGGGGGTAGATATGATTAGAAGTATCCACTAAAACATATCCTCTATCGAACCCACGGAGGATCCTGGAATAGTATTGGCACTGTCGAACCCATGGAGGATCCCGGTACAAAAGTCATCGATGTCGAACCCACAAAATATCCCCATCCAGTATCATCGCTGTCGAACCCACAGAGGATCCTGGTCCAATATCACCAATTTCGAACCCACGGAGGATCCTGGTACAGTATTAAGTCCACGTATGATCTTATCATCTTAGTCGCAGCCAGCCATAGGGTTCCCTCATACAGCACGCTCGATCCCAGGAGGGTCCGCTCCTCAAGCCAAGTGTCAATACATCAACTACCACGATGTCTCGAGTTGATGTGTCATGTAGTTACATCTCATTATAAGGAACCCAACGCGATAGATGGTGTGTCTATCAGACGCTTGGTCTGTGAGTTATTGGAATTTCCGCTCTGTGGGGATTATTGTATTTAGGTTCAATCCAACCGGGCCGTAACCCAACTGCGTCCAAACCTTATGTGGGGTATGAGAAAAGAACCACCTCATTCCAAGATTCTCATCGGTGTATACGGTTTGTCAATCAGACACATGTATCCAATGATAAGAGAAAATAGGTGAAATGGGTCAGAATGGGGTCTAGGGCCAGTCTGGCCCGGAAGTACCGACCCGACCTGACCCGGTCTGGGCCGACCTGACTCGGTCCACTGGAACCAGCCCGGCCCACTAGAACCCGCCTGGCCCAGCAACGGTAGCCCGGACCAGCGGCGATGGCCCGACCCAGTGCAGCGGCCTAACCCGCACAGCGGGCCGGACCGCGGGTGGCAGGACTCGCGTGGCCTTCGCCGGTGGCTCAGCCTGAGGGGGCGCGTTAGCGTAGCTTGAAAGGGGTGGTGCAGAGGCCCTTCCTAGCTCACCCGGTGGGCCAAATGGTGTGTCATCTCAGGGCGGCGCCCTGCGGGGCCCTCTCTAGAAATCAAGGGGGGTTACACCCCCCCACATCTTCTATAACGGTCGGCACATGTCACTGGCCCGGTAATAGCAGGACCCTTCAGGTCCCTCCTGTAGCACGCCCGCTAGTGGATGGATTAGCTGGTCGCCCTCTTCCATCTGCCATGGCCTTTGGCAGCGATGCATCTCCGGTGCGGCACAATGGTGCGACGCCCAACCCGTCTGACCACTGCGGCCTGCATGTCCACAGCTCCTTCCTTCGGCACAGTGCGACAGCATCATGCCCCTCCAGAACTACCGCAGCCTGCCTGAAAATGGCCTGGTTCTCCACGAGGCGTGACAGCGTCGCGCCCCTCCGGCGGCCCTAGAGCCTTTGGCTTCTTCCGTGGCCTGCCCGTTGCTAGTCACCGCGTGTAACGTCACGGCCGGTCGGCCACGGCCCATTCCTCCAGTGGAGTTATTGTGCTACCACCACCATCAAATAATGAGAACAAACGGAGGGTTGTCAAGCTGTGTTTGTTCAGCACGTGTCCTCCATGTTAGGGTGATACCAAACATCAATTATCAAATCTCAAGAATGACAAAGAAAGAAGATCAAAATCAATCAAAACGACCCCTACCTCTTTTTTCAATTGTTGGCGGTGAGAAAATAGTTCGGAGTAGATTAAGTCGAAGACGACGTAGTCACCGTTCTTCATGGGAGACAGTTTCGTTCTACGACCGAAGGTTCTTCGTTGAAGGATTTAATATCAACAAAGAAGATATCCTCATTAGAGATTCGTCTTCAACCAAAACTCCAACCTGTTGAGAGAAACCCAATCCCCCATGTAAGAGGAAGATACCACATTAAATATATTTAATCATCTAATTAATATTTTCTAATTAATTGGGAGTCCAAGAGTTACACCTTTTTAAATTAGGTGTTTCATAATTGGGCGGTACCCATAAGGAGAATTGGAATAAAATAAAACTTGTTTAATTTTATTTCCTCTCCATTCTGCAACAAAAGGTTTGGAATTCAGCTTCCATTCTCAGTTGAAAGTAGTTGCGGTGAAGGTATCACTAAAAATCATCGATTTTGTGAGTTTGACGGTACCCTCAGATTTCAATTCTGAGCACCTGTTCAAAATTTAGCAAAACCCACTCAAAAGCTCATTAAACGCACTTAGAAACTTCTGAAAATCATTCTGGGTACTCCGGGCCTCGAAATCACATGCCGTCAGAAACTGTGGACTCGAATCAATTCAATATAAATTAAAAAATATATTTAATGGGATTTTTTTGGACATTACATTCTCCCCAACTCTGGGATTCGCATCCCCGAAATCCAAAAATCAAAAACTGGGGAAACTAGTGGGGTTACTGAGCACAAATCTAAGCCTCTCACTCCCATGTTCTCTCCTGGAGGTTCCCATGATGCAACCATAAACGAACAAGAGGTATCAACAACCCAAAAATGTCTCTCTCATGTCGATCCTAGGTCTCCACTAGAACCTCTGAGAAATTCGACATGTTGTCGATGTCGAGCTCGCCCTAGTCTATGATGCGATTCGGGTCATGCACGTATCTCCTCAACTGTGAAACATGTAAAATGTCATGAACCTAGTTAAACTGAGGTGGAAGAGCTAGGCAGTAAGACACCTCGCCTACTCAGCTAAGGACCTAGAAGGGTCCGAAGAACATCGAAGATAACTTTCCACCCGGACCAAATCTCTGTAATCATCGTCAATGTCAGACCCATATGAAGACGTGGTCAGTATCCTCGAACTCCAGAGGTCTCTATCTCCTATCAGCAATTGAATTATGCCTTCTCCTTGCTGTCTTCATCTGCTCCAAGATAACATGCACATTTTCTGTCATAGCCTGCACTATCTCTAGCCTCATGAGTGCTGACTCCCCTAAGTCAGTCCATCACAATGGTGTTCAGCAAGGTCTGTCATATAGTGCCTCGAAAGGTTCCATTTCAATAGTGGAGTGGTAGCTGTTGTTTTATGAAAACTCTACCAATGGTAAGTGATCTTGCCATCTGCGACCGAAGTCGAGGATGCATGCAAGGAGTATTTCCTCGAGAGTCTGAATGGTCCTATCAGTCTTTCCATTTGTCTAAAGATGGAAGGCAGTGCTCAAGCAAAGCTGCATCCCGAAAGCCTCCTGCAACCCCTTCCATATCTAGGATGTGAAACGAGCATCTCGATCGGATACAATTTCCTATGGCACACCATGAATCCATATGATCTCTTGTACATATAGATTTCTCATGATCTCTACTGAACCCTTCTCTCTAATTGATAGGAAGTGGGCCAATAAAGTGAGTCGGTCGACAATCACCCAAATAGAGTTGTGGCCTATAGATGTACGTGGAAGTCTAGTCCTGATATCATGGATATCCCGTCCCACATCCAAAATGGAACCTTTAAGTGCTTAACTAAACCTACTGGAACATGGTGCTCTGCCTTCACTTGCATACAGGTGATGCATCGTGAGACAATCTCTGCTACAGCCTTCTTTATACCTATCCACAAGGAATGTCATCGGAGGTCCTGGTACATCTTTTCAACACATGTATGTACTACTAGAGGCTACGTGTGATACTCCCTCATCACTTCCTCCCGAAGTGACACAGGTGCCATGGTACATCCTCTGATGAAAATGATGTTCTCCCCACATAAAAAAATCCATCTCGTGCCTACCCTGTGTATATTTATGCACATCAATCTTCGTAGTCAACATCTCCACATTATGCCTACATGACTCTTCGAAGAAGTGGAGGATGACTGTAAGAGACTGGAGAAAGGCTACTCTATCTCGATCCACAACGGATATCTGCAATGTGGCCAGTTGCTCTGTCGCCTCTCCTAGCAGCTGATGACTGATCTCCTATAGAGAGAATCTACTACAACATTCCCCTTCCCAGGAGTATAGACTATCTTGAAGTCATATTCCTAGAGAAAATCAAGCCAATTATGATGTCTCAGGTTCAGGTCCATTTGTGATAAGATTTACATGAGACTCTGGAGGTTAGAGTTGATTTTAAAATGCTCTCCCATTAGATAGTGCTGCCACATCTTCATGGCGAAGACCACTACAGCTAACTTCAGGTCATGAGTGGCGTACTTCTTCTCATGATGTCTCAGCTAATGGGAACCATAATCTATCACTGTTATCACCTACAACAGGACACATCTGAGACCTTCCCTAGATGCATCGTAATAGATTACGTACCCAACGCCCTCCTCCTGTAGCCTCATGATAGGTTTCCAAGTCAACCTCATCCTCAACTCCTGGAAACTCCACTGGTATCTCTCTGACCACACGAAGGGTTTCCCCTTCTTCATCAATTCTGAAATTGGTGCTGCAACTCTGGAGATGTCTGGCACAAATCTCCGATATTATCCAGCAAGTCACAAGAAAACTCTGTACCTCCATCACACTCCTCGGTGGATCTCAAGAAAGTACTACCTCAATATTCACTAAATCCACTGCAACTACAGCCTCTAAGATTACATTTCCCAGAAAGTGTACATCTTGAATCCATAAGTATCACTTCGAGAGCTTACTGTAAAGGTGGTTCTCTCAGAGTGTGTCTAGTACTACCCAAAAATTGTAGGCATGCTCCTCCTTGGTAGCTGAGTACATCAAAATGTCAACGATGAAGACTACCACAAAGCGATAAAGGTATGGCTAGAAGATCATGTTCATGAGCCCCATAAACATAGTTGGTGTGTTGGTTACGCCAAATGGCATAACAAATATCTCATAGTGGCCAAACTGGAATCTGAAGGCCGTCTTCTACACATCCCCATCTCATACCTTGAACTGCTGATAGCCCGATCAAAGATCTATCTTCGAGAACCAACGCGCTCCCTTTATTCGATCAGAGAGGTCATCAATCATTGGGAGTGGGTACTTGTTCTTCACGGTCACCTGGTTCAGGTGCCGATAATCAACACACAGTCTGAAACACAAGCATCTGTAAAAATAAATAGTCATATAGGAAGAGTGCTTAAAGTAAAAAAGGGCCAGTATAAAAACCCAACTGAAGTACATGTACATGTAAAAAGGGAAAACAACTCTTGGATCGTCCATTGGGGAATACTAATTAAAGGGTAGGTACAGATCTCGAATAACTCGTCCCTAAAGTATGACCCATCTCTTCCAGCTTCGAGAAGCCTTTCCTCTGTATCCCTCAACCTCAGTCACTGCTGACCATCTTCTCCACAGAACACACATGGTGTGGGAAAATCCCATGTAGGGGTGAGTATAAAGATACTCAATAGAGACCCTGAGACCCCAATGGTCTCCCAGAATCCACCAAGGACAATCCTCAATTGCAAGATACAAACACAAAGTATCAACCAGTTCGGGCCCAGCGATGGCGGCCCGACCCAGCGCGGCGGCCCGACCCGCACGGATGCCCGACCCGTGGGTGGAACAGTTCACGTGGCTTGCGCTGGTGGCCCGGCTGGAGGGGGTGAGATGGCCCAGCCCACGGGGGGGGGGGGGGGGGGGGCATTGCCCAGCTGGCCTGCTTGGCCAGCGGGGGTGCCAGCTAGGGGCGGCGCCCTGCGAGGCCCTCCCTAGAAACCACAGGGTGCGGGCGGGGGTTACACCCTCCCATCTTCAGAAAAGGATGGCGTGTCGCTCCGTCCTGGTAACCGAGACACCTTTCGGGTCCCACCTGTAGCACGCCCATCGGTGTCCGTCACAACCAGATGACCTCCTCCATCTGTCGCGGCCATCTCAGGTAGCCGCCCTCCTCCGTCTGCCATAGCCTTTGGCCGTCGTACTTCTCTGGTGCGGCGCGCCGACACCGTACCCAACCCGTCTGACTACCATGGCCTTCGTGGCCACGACATCTTCCCCTAGCATGGTGCGATGACACAACGCCCCTCATGCACCGCCTCGGCCTGCCTGACTGCAGACTGCCTGACCTCGGCCTGGTTCTCCATGCGATGTGACGGCTCTGTGCCTCTCTGGCGGCCCTAGCACCACCGGCTTCTTCCAAGGCCTGCTCGTTGCCATTCTTCGCGTGTACCGCCGCAGCACATCGGCCGTGACCCATTGGCGTGACCCATTCTTTTGGTGTCGCCGTTGTACCTCCACCACCATCAAAGAACACGAAACAATGAAGGGTTTTCAAGACATGTTTGTTCGTCTTTCACCCTCCGCGTTAGGATGATAGAAAATGGGTTTTATTGAAGCTCAAGAACTACAAACATGGACGATCTAAATCAAGAAAGAAGATCCATACCTTTTTTTTCAATCGTTGATAGTGAGAGAAGAGTTTGGAGAAGAAAAAGTAGAAGAAGATGTCTGTGGAATTCTTCATGGGTGATGATTTCGTTCTTTGAATGAAAGTTCTTCATTGGAGGATATAACGTCGAGGATGAGTAGATCCTCATTAGAGATAGGTCTTCCACGAAAACTCCAACTTCCTATGAGAAAACTAATCCATCATTCAAGAGGAAGATCCCACATTAAAAAGAGTTAATCAAACAATTAATGATGGCTCATGAATTGGGAGTCCAAAGGTTACACCTCATTAAATGATGTGTTTCAAAATTGGGCGGTCCCCACCAGAAGATTTGAAATAAAATAAAACTTGTTTCATTTTATTTACTTGCTATTCTTCCATGAAAAGTTGGGAATTCAACTTCAATTCTCGGTAGAACGCAGTTGCGGTGAAGGTCTCGCTATAAAATAATCTATTATATGAGTTCAAAGGTGCCCTCAGATTTCAATTCAAAGAAACAGTTCAACAGTTACCAAAACCCGCTCAAAAGCTCACTGAACGCACTTAGAAACATCAGAAAAACATTCCAGGCACTTCAGGCCTTGGAATCACATGCCGAAACAAACTACAGACTCAGAAAAATTCCACTTAAATTAAAAAAATATATTATATGGGATATATCGGGTCTTTACATATATGATAATGGATTGAGTCATAAATCATCCCAAAATTAATTAGTATAAGTTTCTATCTCATTACATGGTCAATAAAGAAAATAATGAGTTTGTAAATATAGGAAAAGAAATTATCGGTTCTCTCCCATTTTTAAGAATATTCATATTCATTTTTTTACATAATCATGGTCATAATGAGTTTTCCCAAATCCTTATTCTTATAATTATCATCGTTACAGATTCCCAATTAATTCATTATGTTAAGTAATGTTTTTAATAATAAATTAAATTATTTAATTTTTTTTAATTATGATGATTTATTTTTTAACAGTTCAGAAGCTATGTATTTTTTCTACCTATTACAAGACTGTAGATATGATTTCTGATCTAGTTTATATATGTTTTTCTTTTATAATACTAATTTAAATTTTATATCTTACTGTAACTATTTTCATGATTAACAGATAATTATTGTCGATCATATATAATTATATTTCTATCTTAATTATGTTTTCCTTCATGTTATGATCTGATTTCCATTTACTATGAATAGTATCTAACATCATTCTTATGTCTACAATTGCATGGTTATTAATATTATTATATAGTTTGATATGTTTAGAAGGGGGGATGCCCTGCCCAGCTGGCCCGCTTGGCCAGCGGGGGTGCCAGCTAGGGGCGGTGCCCTATGGGGCCCGCCCTTGCAATCAAGGGTGGGGGGCAGAGGATTACACCATCTGTCTTCTACAACGGCCGACGCATGGCACTGGCCAGATAACCGCAGCACCTTTTGGGTCCCACCTGTAGCCCGCCCGCCGGTGGCTGGCTCAGACAACCGCCCTCTTCCATCCACCACGGCCGGCCCAGTCGGCCTCCCTCCTCCTTCCTCTACGGCCTTTGGCCATGGTACTTCTCTAGCGTGGCATGACAACGCCACTCCCAACCCATCCGACTACCGCGACCTACGTGGGTGCGGCTTCTTCCACTGGCGTGATGGGATGGCACTGCACCCCTCCATCACTGTCACGGCCTGCCTGGCCACGACCTAGTTCTTCCCACGGCGCAACAGCTTTGCCTCTCCAGTGGCTCGGTGGCCCTAACGCCACCGGCTTCTTCCGCGGTCGACTCATTTCCGGTCATCGCATTTACCATCGTAGCCTGTCGGTGGTGACCCATTCCTCTGGCAGTGTCGTTGTGCCACCTCTACCGTCAAAGAAATATAACCAACAGAGGGTTTTCAGGCTGAGTTTGTTTGGCACATGCCCTCCGCATTAGGATGATAGCAAACTATTATTATCGAAGCTCAACAATGATGAATAATGATGATTGAAATCAGTCAAAATAACCCCAACATTTTTTATTGGTAGTTGATGGTGAGAGAAGAGTTCGGAGAGGACGAATTCGAAGAAGAAGTCATCGGTGGCCCAGCCCACGGGGGGAATGCTTTGCCCGGCAGGACGGTTTGGCCAGTGGAGGTGCCAGATAGGGGCGGCGCTCTGCGGGGACCGCCCTAGAAATCAAGGGTGGGGGCGGGGGTTACACCCCCCCCCCCCCATCTTCTGCAACAGCCAGCTTGGTAACTGTAACACCTTTCAGGTCCTGCCTATAGCGCACCCGCCGATGGCCGGCACGACACACCTCCCTCCTCCATCCACCACGACCTTTATCCATGGTACTTGTATGGTGCAGTGTGTCTGCGCCGCACCCAGCCCGTCCAACTACTGTAGCCTTAGTGGCCACAGCATCTTCCTCTGGCGCGGTGCGATGGCGCAACGCCCCTCTGGCACCACCACGGCCTGCCTAACTACGGCCTGGTTCTCCTCACGACGCGACGGACACATGCCTCTCAAGTGGCCCTAGTGCCACCGGCTTTTTCCACGGCCAGCTCATTGCCAGTCATTGCATGTACCGCCGCAGCCTGTCGGCCATGGCCCATTCCTCCGGCACTACTGTTGTGTCGCCACCACCATCAAAGAATGAGAACCAATGAACGGTTTTCAGGCAGTGTTTGTTTGGCCCGAACCCTTTGCGTTTGGATGATAAAAAACAGTTATTATCAAAGCTCAAGAACGATGAATAATGAAGATCGAAATAAATCAAAATGACCACTACCTTATTTGTCGATCGTTGACGGTGATAGACGAGTTCAGAGAAGATTAAGTCAAAGAAGATGTTGGTGGAATTGTTCATGGGTGATGATTTCATTCTTCGACAGACGGTTCTTCATTGGAGGATAGAACATCGAGGAAGAAGAGATCCTCATTAGAGATCCATCATCAGGAAAAAAACCATCCTCTCGAGAGAAAACTAATCCCTCATGCAAGAGGAAGAGCCCATATTAAAAAAAATTAATCGACCAATTAATGTTGGCTCCTTAATTGGGAGTCCAAGAGTTACACATCATTAAATGAGGTGTTTCAAAATTGGGTGGTCCCCACCAGAAGATTTGAAATAAAATAAAACATGATTAATTATATTTCCTCTCTATTCTCCCACGAAAAGTTGGGAATTCAACTTCAATTATTGGTAGAACACAGCTGCGGTGAAGGTATCACTATGAAATAACTGATTCTACGAGTTCAATGGTGCCCTCAGATTTCAATTACCAGAAACGGCTCAAAAGTTACCCTAACCCGGTCAAAATCTCACTAAACACACTTAAAAACATCAGAAAAACATTCCGGGCACTCGGGGCCTCAGAATCACTTGCCGTCAGAAACTATGGACTCAGATAAATTCCATTTAAATTAAAAAAATATTATATGGGATATATCATTACTTTACATATATGATAATGGATTGAGTCATAAATATCCCCAAAATGAATTAGAAAAAGTTTTTATCTCATTACATGGTCAAGAAAAAAAATAACGAGTTTGTAAATATAGGAAAAGCAATTATGGGGTTTCTCACTTTTTAAGAATATTCATAATGATTTTTTTACATAATCATTGTCATAGTGAGTTTTCCCAAATCATTTTTCTTATATTTATCATTGCTCTAGATTTCCAATTGATTCATATTGTTATGTAATGTTTTTAATAAGAAATTAAATTATTCAAAATGGTTTTCTTCATTATGATGACTTATTTTTTAATAATTCAGAAGCTATATATTCTTCCTACCTATTGCAAGACTGTTAAGATTCTTTCTGATCTAGTTTAATATATTTTTTTCTTTTATAATGATCATTTTAATTTTATATTTTTATGAAAATATTCTCATAATTAAAATATAATGATTTTTGATCATTTATAATTATATTTTTGTCTTAATTATGTTTTCCTTCATGTTATGATATGATTTCCCTTTACTATGAATATGATCTAACATAATTCTTATGTTTACAATAACATGGTTGTTAATATTATTATATAGTTTGATATGTTTAGAAAATGGGGGTGTGGATGCCCTGCCCAGCTGGCCCGCTTGGCCAGCGGGGGAGCCAGCTATGGGCGGCGCCCTACAGGGAACTCCCTTGCAATCAAGGGTTGGGGAGGGGGGCGGAGGGTTACAACCCTGGCCTTCTGCAAGGTCCGACGTAGGGAACTGGCCTGGTAACCACAACACCTTTCAGGTCCCCGCTATAGCGTGCCCGCCGGTAGCTGGATCAGTCGTCCGCCCTCTTTTGTCTACCGCGGCTAGCTCAACTGGCTGCCCTCCTCCATCCACTGCAGCCTTTGGCTATGGTACTTCTCCAGTGTGGAATGACGGTGTCGTGCCCAGCCCGCCTGACTTTCGCAGCCTGCGTTGTCGCATCTTCTTCCTCCAGCATGGTTCTACCACACCGGGCCCCTCTAGCACCGCAATGGCCTGCCTAGCCGTCCCCTGGTTCTCCACGCGACGCGACAGCACCGCTCCCCTCCGGTGGCCTGGCGGCCCTAACGCCATCGGATTATTCCATGGCCAGCTCATTGCTGGTCGACGCGTGTTCCGTCATATCCCATCGGTGGCGACCCGTTCCTCAGGCGGCGTCATTGCACCGCCACTGCAATCAATGAACGAGAACCAACTAAGGGTTGTCAGGCCATGTTTGTTCAGCCCACACCCTCTGCATAAGGATGATATCAAAAAGTTATTATCGAAGCTCAAGAACAATGAATATTGTTGATTGAAATCAATAAAAATTACCCCAATCATTTTTGGTGATCGTTGACGGTGAGAGAAGAGTTCGGAGAGGACGAAGTCGAAGAAGACGTCGTCGGCGTTCTTCTTGGGTGACGAATTTGTTCATCGACTGGAGGTTCTTCATTAGAGGATAGAATGTCGAGGAAGATGAGATCCTCATTGGAGATCTGTCTTCCACTAAAACTCTAACCCCCCGAGAGAAAACTAATCCCTCATGCAAGGGGAAGATCCCACATTAAAAAGAGTTAATCAACCAACTAATGTTGGCACATTAATTGGGAGTCCAAGAGTTACACCTCATTAAATAAGGTGTTTCAAAATTGGGATTTCCCCACCTGGAGATTTGAAATAAAATAAAACTTGTTTAATTTTATTTCCTCCTCATTATCCCATGAAAGGTTGGGAATTCAACTTATAGTCTCAGTAGAACACAGCTGCGGTGAATGTCTCACTAAGAAATCACCGATGTTTTGAGTTCAATGGTGCCCTAGGATTTTAATTCCAAGAACATGTTCAAAAGTTACCAAAACCCACTTAAAATCTCACTGAACTCACTTAG